>CM053029.1:424733302-425333302 GCA_028564925.1 Lithobates sylvaticus
AACCATGCCAGGGTTTTATTTTTGCTTAAAGCATTTGTTACCCCAACATTTCATATTCCTGATATGTGCCTGCTGTACCATGTACTTATATGAGAAAGTATCCTGGTCTCTTTGTATTGCTTCCTTTACGTGAAATCCCTGGTGATCCTGCCAGTCCCTCTGCTTTCTTATCAAAAACTGACCACACTAAGCAGGAGAGCACACCCTGGTCAGCTCACTTGCTATGCTGGGAACTCTGTGCACTCTCCTCCAGTGATCAAACTTATCCTGACATTCCCCCGCTGCACAGCCATTCACAGCTCTTATGCAGCTGAGAACAGAGGGAATGTAATCAAAAAATATATATTTTTAATTTTTTTGTTTTTAATATCTAGACACAAATGTTTTCATTTCTATTTTAAACTGAATAGGTTGTTTTACAAGGTTATTGTTTAAAATCACTTTAAGGGGATTGTGGTTTACAGACAAGGGAATATAAATGAAAGTGATATTAAACCCTATTATTTTTTTATTATTATAATTTCTCTTTTTAATTTTGTCTGTTTATTCTCTGCACTGTCCCCAAGCCATTTTTTCTCCCCCGAACCCCAGACGGTTTGTGTGGGTCTCCTTAGCTGGCTGGTAAGGAGACGGCTGTGTTTGTGCGCACTCCCAAACTGTGCTATGTGCACCCATAAATGCACACAAGGTGCCCAGCAAAGCATGCCCCTGTTCTCTCCTCCCAGGAGTTCGACTGACGGCAGCAGGAACTTATCGGCGTCCTCCCTTCAGTACCCTTCTCTGCAATCCAGAAGATCAGGGAAGTGATGCAGGGAGATAGTGGTGGCGAGCATGGACCACAGGTCCAAAAATAAGTGGCACTGGGGTATTTTTTACCTTAATGAAAGAATGCATTAAGGTAAAAAATGCCTACAATGTAGTACCATTTTAAAGAGAGAGGAAAATATGATTTTTAAATTCAACATCATACATGCATAAAACGTATGTAGAAAATGTTAGAAGTGTAATTACACACTCTGAATGTGTTTTTTTTTTTTTTTTTTTTCTCTTTTTTTAGGACAATGATGACGAGGATATAGATGACTTTTCACAATCATCGGACTCTGTGACTGAAGAATATGAAGTCCCTACCTCTGCATTTAGAAATGCCATGCTGTTAATTGAGCAACTTAACCTCGAAGGCCAAGGTAATTAAAGTGACCTGTAGACAATGTTGTAATAGTTGTAGAAAGCTGTACTTGTAGTAAATTTTCCTTAATTACATGCAGCTCCTGCTGACAGACAATTATGAATGTTGCATAATCTGACTTCTTATCTGCATCAGGCTATAGATGGCAGTTGGCCTTGTATGCATGATCCAGCCTCAATCATTCTACAAACATCCAGGTTTGCATTAGATGAACTTGCCTATTTATGGCTATAGAGCTGGACAGCTTAGTTTTTTATTTTTTTGTATTTTGCTGGACAGCTTAGTTTTAACGTGTGCAAAATGTTATTGTTAAAAAATTGCTCAAGAGGGGAAGTGGTTAACTTGTAAAATTTTTCCAGCATGGGCTGGTGTAGGATAACAACATAACCAATGTATCAGCAGCTATACAGGATATATAGCTCTGCGTTGTTTTTTTTGTTTTTTTTAAATACACTGCTAAGTGGACCTGCCTTTTTAATTCCATCTGTAAAGCCCAACTGGGCTCCATGTTTCCCCTGCATATTACTTTCTCTTGTGCCCCCCTCATTGACAGCATTTATTGCTTTTTTATTTTTTAAAAATGCACCAATACACTAAGCACACACCCATAGACTTCTATAGATGGGGCTTTTTCTTTTTGTCTGCAGCTTTGGGGCACAGCATCTTAGAAGTCTGTGGGTGTGTAATGTGCAGTTGTGGCCAGGACAGGAAGACTTGTGGCTCTGGATGTAAACAAACACCAGAGGTCACTGCCCTTGAATTCTGGGAAGGAAGAAGTACAGCAGCCCTGTCTTCGCTATTGGCCTACTGGGGCAGGTAGAAATAAAGATTTTCTGTTATTGAACAAATTAGTTAGCCTTAGTATACTAAAGTCAGTTTTGTTCCTTATGCTGCTCATAATGCTTGTCTTATGTTTGTGTATAGGTGCAAATCCACTTTGCACTACAAGTGCAAACTAGTGCAAAGTGCACTTGAAATTGCACTGAAAATGCAGTCGCTGTAAATCTGAGGGGTAGATCTGAAATGAGGGGAAGCTCTGATGATTTTATCATCCTATCATGTGCAAGCTAAAATGCGTTTTTTTATTTTCCTTGCATGTCCCCCTCAGATCTACAGCGATTGCACTTCCAGTGAAATTTCAAGTGCACTTTGCACTTGTAGTACAAAGTGGATTTGCCTTTCATAAAAAACAGCATTTTAGCTTTGCACATGATTGGATGATAAAATCAGCAGAGCTTCCACTCATTTCAAATCTACCCCTTAGGTTTAAAGGAACTGCAGTGCAAAGTGGATTTGCCTTTCGTAAATAACCCCCTTAGTCTCTTAAGATTCCAACAGATTCCAACAGATTCATGGTTTCTAAAATTCTATTGCTTAACCACTTGCCTACTGGGCACTTTTACCCGCTTCCTGCCCAGGCCCATTTTCAGCTGTCGCATTTTGAATGACAATTGCGCGGTCATGCAACACTGTACCCCAAAAAAAAAAAATGTAACATTTTTTTTTTTGAGACAGGTAGAGCTTTCTTTTGATGGACAACTGGAGTTTTTATTTTTTGCTAAACAAATGAAAAAAAAAACAAATTTTGAAAAAAAAAAAAAAAAAAAAAGCACTGACGAGGCTGCACTGATTGGCAGCAATGATGGGCACTGATAAGCAACATTGATAGGCGGAACTGGTGGGCACTGTTGGAGCTGCACTGATGATCAGTGTAGATGTCCCTTGTGTGGATTTGCCGGTTATCCTCCTGCGCTGGCAGCGTAAAAAGAATGCTGATAACTGAAAAATCCTGTTTACATTGTGATCAGCTGTGATTGACACAGCGATCACAGGTGCCTACGAATGCCCGCCACAGGGGACATCATATGATGTCCTCTCAGCAATGTGCAGCCATGCCGTAGCCATCCTTTGGCAATAGCGCGGTCATGAAGAGGTTAAGTATAATACAAACTGAATAATGGTTGGCAGATCAGTTCTAATTTTTGAGTAAATGAATAACCACTTTATGTTTTTTTATGTTTTTGTTTTCTATTTTATGGCTCAGATTCTGTGAATGTGTTGAAGATGCAAAATATTATTCATGAATATGAACGAGTAATAGAAAAAGAAAACCAACGGCATGTATTACTGGCCCAAGAAGTTAAAAAACTGCGTGAGGAACGAAAAGAGATGCAGCAAATGACAGAAAAAAACAGAGAGCTCAAGTCTTTGTTGGAATACAACAAAGTGGATTGGGACAGCGATATAAGCAGCTTAAGGTGAGAACATTACTTGGTATTATTTTCTGAACATTTTATTGCTGCCGTCAACAGTATAGGTACAGGTTCAGACATTTTATGTCATAGCCATGCCTGGCTCATGAGTACCTGTAGATACTGTAGAATGTGGAGCACTGTAGACATTAACCCTTCCCAACCACTGACTACCAGACTATGGCAGATTGAAGGGCTGCTAGGATACATCTAAGGTACCTGAATGTAAGGATGAGGAGGGGGGTCATTCTCGAAGTTTGCTTTTTTTTCAGAAAAGTACTGTTCTTTAAAAAAAAAAAAAATTGTAGCCAAGATTAACCTGTTAGCTGCATAGTAGAGAAATATACTAAAAAAAATATAGCATGTAAATTTATAAATTGTGATTATGTGTCCTTACTTGGAGAGACCATAAGGCTGGTGTTCTAAAGGGTCACAGACTTCAACTTTACTGTCTGGAGACAGTATTGTATATTCTTTAGTTCTTATAAGCCATTGATTATTGATTTTTATTAACCTTTTCTGTATGTCCTTATTTTCAATCAATATCTCTAGTTGCTTTCAACAGCGTTTGCAACTTACCCCATGGAGGATGTATTTTAATAGCTGTATCCCCACACCTAGATGCACAGACCTTGCTGTATGGTGTGCGTAAAATGTACAAAAATCTAGCTCTTGTTTTTAGATCGATGGGAGAGAAAAAAAAACAATGAGTCCTATAAGATTCCTATTACAGTTATAATTTGTGCACAGAACATTCCATTAAAGTATCTTCTACCTTATTGTGGTAGGTCTTCTCTCAAACAAGAAGAAGAAAAGAGAAAGAGTGCAGAAATGCTACATGACATGAGCAAAGAACAGTTCAGAAGGAAGGAGGAACAGTGCCGGCATGAAATAGAAGAAAAGCAACAGCTGGAACTAACATTAAGAAATCTAGAGCTTGAAATGAGAAGTCTGAGGAACAGCATGAAACAGGTACAAATCCACGAGACACTTTGAATTTATCACAGTTAGAGCAGAAGAATCTGAAGCAGATATGCATGGCAACCAATCCACTTCTAGCTTCCAGTTTGAAAGCTTAACTGAACAAGCTGAAAATAGAAGCTGATTGGTTGACATGCAAAACTGCTCCTTTTTTGATAAATGTCAATCTAAAGTTTATAATTAATTTATTTTTCCACTGCTAATATAGTGTATAGTGGTTATATTATTGTTATTGGTTTGCTATATAGGCTCTTTAAGTATCCACGGATGTATGCCTAATAGCTTTGTAAATATATTTGTGTCTGGGCAAGTAGAGCCAGTGGAATATCACTCTGTTTAGAGTTTTACAAAGTTGGTAACTTCATCTGTCTTGTGGAATCACATTTGTTAGGGAGTAAAGTTAGGTGTTTTCTAAAAACAGATGACTATTACAAAAAAAACTGTACCTGCTTATTTTGTCAGGTTGAAGAAGAACGCAATGAATCTCAACGACTATACACACAAGAACATAGTGCCAGATTACTTCAAGAAGAAGCTCTTAATAACTTGAGGAGAAGGCATGAAGAGGAGGAGAACAAAAAAAGGCTTGCTAAAAGTGTTGAGGTATGCAGCTTAGACTGGTACTTGCTATTAGCAAGGAAAATTATTACTATGTTCCCTAATTGTCTACAGTTTGATCCTCCTGTCGGGGGCTAGCACAATATTTACGAACACCTACTTTTTTTTTTTTTTTTTTTTTTAACTCAATCGTTTTTTATTGAAGTATTTTCAAGTGTTACAAAAACAAATATGCAATAAGTTACAGAGTTGTAAGGTGCTTACACAATGTTATGACATTAGTAGAAGGGTGTAGTTGAACCTTGGGCAAAAAACATGCTGTATATTGGCAAATACAATACAGTTAACAGTAACAGATAACAATGCTATTAGCAGTGAAACAATTATGTGGAAGCTTCGTGGTTACCAATCATTTGTTTGGTGACCAGGGAGCTATTCTGCCAGGACACCCCTAACAGGGTACTATTCTGTGTCCGTGCAGAGGTCTCCCCTTATAATGGACGGGAGAGCTTGATCAATGAAACATATGAACCAGTAAACAATAACACCTACGTTTTAATAGTGATGGAGTCAAAGCGAGAAAGGAGTCCTGTGCCATGCTGGCAATTATTTCCTGTAAGCCAGTCTGCTAGAGATATGCATCCCCCCCTCAGTTGATGCTCTAAAGGTAGTAAAGGCTCTGCCATCCTCAGAAAGACCAAACCGAGATTGAACCTTTTATTCACCAAGACAAGTAACTGTTTTTATCATTTAGATCTTAATTGTACAGTACAGGACACAAGAATGAATCAATAGACCATGGGTTATATGCCACTACCTTCAGGTGATTGGACGCTGGCAAAAGCTTTTCTGGGAACCGCCTCCCAGTGTACCCATATTACTAGTGTCCTTAGGCAATGGACCTCCTCTCCTGTTGGAGAAGAATTTGTTTATTTTTTCCTTTTCTTTCTTCTCTGACACATCTTCTATTGAGACCTGGCCAATTATTGACTTATGGCTCATTAGCAGTTTCCACGTCGGTTCCCCTTGTACCCTTTCGTACATTTTAGAAACCGCAGCAGCGACAGCCTGTAATATTCGCTTTGGGCACTGGGTCTTGCGCTTAGCAATCACCTTGGTACATGATGCAACGACTGAGTGAGCCACAGGTCCAAGACTGTGGTCCATTCCTATGGCACCCAGACTCTGAAGAACCCCTCCTTCGTCTTCCCACAGTAAACATGCAGGTGCCAAGGACCTGAAGACCAGTGAAGAACTGGCCCGAGTGAGGATGGCACTGGATCCTTGAAGAGATGAGTGTACTTTTATTAAAAGTCAGCAGCTACTATATTTGTAGCTGCTGACTGTTAATTTTTTTCATACAGTCCGAAGATCATCTTTAAAGCCTGGTACACACAATGAGATTATCAGACAAATGATCGTCCTGTGTTTTTTTTTATTTTTTTGCATACTAGCCTCATATCAAAAATGAAGAGGTTACTAATGAAAATCGTATGATCTGGTATAGTACGAGAAAAAAATGTTGTGTTTCTTTTTTTTTCCCAGATAATTTCGGATGAAAGCTGTGTAATGATCAGATTATCGTACAATCACTTCCAAAGTGGTATTTTTTGTACAATTTTCTGATCATGTGTACGGTCCTTACATCCTGTACTATACAATTAGGATTATGAAGTGTGATATATCTGTAAAACTCCATATCTTTGAGTACAGTTCAGGACACAGGTCCCTCCCCTATGTCTTTGGTAATCTTGCTGCTTACTAAAATACTAGAGCCTCAAGCAATGGGAGGTGCTATATGGGTACACTGGGAGGCAGTTCCCAGCAAAGCTTTTGCCAGTGTCCAAACACCTGAAGTTCAAGGCATGCAACCCATGGTCTGAGAATCCACTCTTGTGTCCTGTACTATACTCCAAGTCGAGGTACCGAAAAATTTCGAAGTACAGCTACATTCCTTTTTTTCTGCATAGGTCGGGAAGGTGTAAGTTTTCTAGTGAAAGTGCATTTATCCTTTATTCTTTTCAAACTTTGTAAATGTTATTATAGTGTACCTGTTATACTGTGGTAACAGTAAAATAAATTATAGTGATCACATTACAAGGGTATTCAATGTTGGATGGGAATTACGTGTTCAGATCCTATCTCCTACATTATCTAGCTGCCATCTACATTGCTTTAAGAGCAGTCACTGCTGATAAATTGCAAACAAAAGCAATTGCATCGATATTTCTGGCTTGCAGGACATAAAATCTGGTTGGCTAACCTAATTGTTCATTTATTAGCAGGTACGAGGAGAACCCTCTGAGACCAATGTAAAGGTGAAGGACTTAACCCAGAAAAACATAACACTAGAAGAGGAAATCTATGTGCTTAAACAAGAGCTGGAGCAAGTACGATCCCGTTATCAAGAAGAAGAGAGTAGATATTTGGATGAAAATGAAGGCTTGAAGGAAAAGAATGATGATCTAAGGAAAGATCTTAAAGTAAACGAGGAAACCTTAACCCAAACTGTAATTCAATGCAACGGACAGCTTAATGCACTAAAGACCGAGACAAACCTACTATGTTCAAAGTTAGAGCATGAAAAGCAGGGAAAAGAAAGACTGGAAACTGAACTAGAGTCAGTCCGTTCCCGGCTGAACTCTGCCCTACAGGATCTAGAACGAAGCCAGATTTCAAAAACCGATGCAGAACGCACCTTGCAAAGAGAGCGCGATGACTGGTTACGATCCAAAGATAAACTCAATCATGATCTCTCAAGCCTGCGGGAAAGCCACAACAACTTGTCCCAGCAGCTTAGCAGAGCTGAGGCTAAATCAAACACTTTTGAAAATGACCTTCATAGAACTGGCTTATCTCTACAAGAGAAAACTCTCCTCTTTGAGAGTTCTCAGAGAGACCTGAAAGAAGCGCAGAACAGAATGAAAGACCTTGAACGATCAGTTCAAGTGGAAAAAGACCAGACCAACAAAAGCAGTATAAAACAAGAGACAATGCAGGAGAGACTTGCCCAGATTACTAGTGAGAACATGCAGCTCCGTCAACAGCTAGAGGAAGCACAGAATAAAGGCATTATCAAGGAAAAAGCGGTCTGCGATGTACAAGACAGATTTACAGATATATTCAGCAAGCTGCGAACTGACACTGAAAGACAAGTTCAAATAATTGAAGAGAGAAACAAGGACTTGATCAATAAGTCTAATGAGCTTAGAGAACAAATTTATAAGCTGGAGACTGAAAAAGTTGAGCGCGAGGTAGGCATTTATTCAATAATATTATGTATGCTATGACTCTATTCATTCAAAAGAAGCCATCTGCGTGGATAGTTGTGCTGAATATATATTTTATACTATACTTTATTATGTGTTTATCTTAAAGCTGAACGTCGGGCAAAAATTGCTAAATACACAGTTAAAACACACATGGGTGCTGCTTACCTGCAAAATTATTTGTCTTTCTGTCCACCCAGTCCTGATGTTTACACAGCCCTGCCAGACAGCAAAGCCAAGCTGGTAACTTGACTTTTCACTACTGCCAATACCAATAAAGCCTGGTCACCTCTCCAAACCAGCCTCTACTGGACAGTGAGAGACTAAGGCCCCATGTACACGGGACGCTGCTAAACATACGTTCAGAGGCAGTTGGACGCTTTTTTCAACTGCTCTTGAACTCATTCAATGTTATCCTATGTGACCATGTACAGGGGGTCCCCGACTTACGAACGCCCGACCTACGAACATCCCCTACTTACGAACGAGGCGCTGCGGGGACCCTCCGCCATTTTCCGCTGTGTTCCGCCGTGTTTTGGCCGTTCTGCGCATGCGCGGCCATTCGGAGCCTCGGAAAACTTCGGAAATGTCCGTAATTTGCCGCGCATGCGCAGAACGGCAATGGACGGAACATCGGAAATGTCCGGAAATGGTCGTATTTGTCGGTCTGCGCATGCGCGGCCGACTTACGAACATTTCCGACTTAAGTACAGGCGGGCAGTCCCTAACGAGTTCGTAACTCGGGGACCCCCTGTACACAGTCTCGTTTATTGCCGTTTTTAGGCAGTTGCATTTAACAGCGTTTCTTCGAAAACCAAAAAATGGGTTCAGACGCTGAAGTTTCAGACACCAAGCGTGGCTAAACACATCTAAATGCGGTAACCCACGTTTAGCCGCGTTTCATTTATAGGCGTTTTTTTTTTTTATTTGCTGAAACGCTTCTAAACGAAAACGCCGCTAAACGCGGCATTTAAAAGCGGCAAAAAGGACGTTTTAAACGTGGGTTACTATCTGTCAAGTTAAATCGTTCAGGCGAGGTTGTAAAAAAGTCTAGTGTACATGGGGGCTAATGAGGTCATCTCTCTGCTCTCTCCTCTTGTCGGAATTTTCCTTATCAGCACATGTAAATGCAAATGTTAGAAATCCCCATCATTATGCTCCAGGTCAGTGACCAAAAGTAAGTGAAGTGATGGCATCAGAATGAGAGCCAGACAACTAACATTTTAAAAGGAGTGTTTAGCAATGGCTGCCTACATGTTTCTCTTAATAAAGATAATAAGTCATCTAAGATTTTTGAATTCCTATAAAGATACAACACCAAAGATGAAACAGCACATAATGTATGTTTCTTTATTGTACATCCCAGGACACAGGGTATTTTCATCTGCATTATGATAGGTATTTGCTGCCATCTTCAGATGATTGGACACTGGCCAAAAAAGGACAGGAAGTCCCCTTTCAGGGATACACCCCTCCTTGTTAGGATTCCGTTTTGTTTTTAGTTTTTTCTAGCCACTTAGGTGATGGTTATTTCGGGGCAGTTCTCTTCACGAAACCATAACTAGCTTCTCAGCGGTTTTCAGGCTCCAAGCCCAAACCCTAAAACAAGTTTAAGGTTTGTAGCATACATAATACATCAAGGAGGCATCAAAAGTCGGGCAGCCCAGGAGGGAGTGGATCTTCTCCTCTCTTGGGCAGAACTCCTGCGCTATCTGCCTTCCATTTTCCAGACATAGAGAACTGGCAGGTGGAATTCCTCCGCCATCAACAACTGTCTCCAGGGAAGTGGGCTCTTCACCTGGAGGTGTTTTGAGGAGTTCTGCCAATGGCGGAAACCCCCGGATGTGGTGTTCACCCTTGCAAATATGTTGTTGGATGCATCCTGGCGTTATCTCCAGTCTAGCTTTGGGACTAGCCTTAAAGCCAAACTGCAGGTTTTGGTAAACTTTATGTAGTTCATTTGAACATAACTGGCCTAAACAAAATATTTCCTTCACTAACATATGCAGCGACTGTCAGTGTTTGTATGAACTACATGTAACCTCAGCTACATACAGTACATAGTGCTGTGTTCCAGCAGCGGGCCGGGGCCTTTCCTTTTCCACTCCCAGAACAAAATGGAGTTGGGCTGGGTACTGCAAACACAAAAAGATTTGTATTTTTTGAATAAATACAAAGCTTCCTCTGATTGGCTTGAGGCAGACATCATGATGTCATCCATCCACCCTGTTCCTTGAGGGGATAACAGATACAGCTTATGGAAATGATGACTAAATAGCTGTTCCTGTTATCCCCTGAGGCTTTGTTGGCTGGTTTTGGGCGGTCCGGGTGTGCATCCTCTCGGGCACACATCACATATATAGGTTTTTAATTGACTGGTTTACCCTTGATGTTATAAAGTATACATATCCCATTAATCTCCTGAAGAAATGGCATAGGTAGTCCATGAAACATCTCTATAAAAAATCCTTCCCCCATCCCTGATATGGCAAATTTGGGGATGTTCATGTTACATGTCTGCAATCTATAGTTCAGTGTAGGAGGAGAAAATAAATAGAAGGGATGCAATAAACCCAGGTTATGTGATTACCATGTCTGTGCCAGCTCTAATATTTTAATGCAGAATATTGTTTTACGGAAAATTTAAAAAACGTAAAATGTTATTATTATAATGGTGTGTTTTTGGTTCCTTAAAATTCCCACGTTGGTTTATCGTTTGATTTTATTCAAGGAATATTGGTGCCTTCCCTATAAGGGTATGATACCATACTAAAGGTTTTCATCTTTTTACTATATGTACAGAAAGGAATTGCTACTTTTGCGTTCAAAAATGTATTGGGATGTACTGATCACCAGATTGCATTTCTTATGTCAGTGTTTTTTTTTGCATTTAGGAAATTGTGATGGATGTAAATCATCCTCTCTGAACATACTGTTCACAGAAGTTTGCTTATCTATACCAGTGTTTCTGGAGATTTTTTTCAGTCAAGGCACCCTTATCTCTTATCTAGAGGCACCCCATTCTAAAATGTAAGAAACAAGGTTAATGGTATAACATAATGCAGCAACATCCAGACACATAGGACACCCAACATTAGAGGAGATTTATTCTTCCAAAGCAAACGCACCTTTACACACTGGTAAGGACTAGTAGTATTCTCTCCTTCACTCCACTAATGTGACCCCAGTTCTGATTGAGACGGTCAAGGGAGGTATAAACAAGGATGCTGTGCAGGAGCCGGAGAAGTCATCGGTTGTTAGGACTCCGGCTGCTGGAAGGTTGTAATAGTGCACAATTAAAACCTGTGGCTTGTATACAAACGCTTTCCACTCGCTGGCTCGTATACAATTTTTGGGCAGCTTTTAGGCATTTTGCCAAGGCATCCCTGAATGAAACCCCAGGGTGTCTGGACACCCCGGTTGAAAAAGGCTGATCAGTACTACAGTGCCCTAAAGTATTCATACCCCTTGCAATTTCCCAAATTTTGTCATGTTACAACCAAAAACGTAAATGTATTTTTTGGGGGATTTTATGTGATAGACCAACACAAAGTGGCACATAATTGTGAAGTGAAAGGAAAATTATAAATGGTTTGCAAATGTTTTTACAAATAAATATCTGAAAAGTATGGTGTGCATTTGTATTCAGCTCCCCTGAGTCAATACTTTTGTAGAACCACCTTTCACAGCAATTACAGCTGCAAGTCTTTTTGGGGATATCTCTACCAGCTTTGCACATCTAGAGTGAAATCTTTGCCCATTCTACTTTGCAAAATAGCTCAAGCTCTGTTAGATTGGATAGAGCGCATCTGTGAACAGCAATTTTGAGGTCTTGCCACAGATTCTCAATTAGATTTAGGTCTGGACTTTGACTGGGCCATTCTAACACATGCTTTGATCTAAACCATTCCATTGTATCTCTGGCTGTATGTTTAGGGTCGTTGTCCTGCTGGAAGGCGAACCCCTGCCCCAGTCTTAAGTCTTTTGCAGACTCTAACAGGGTTTCTTATACGATTGCCCTGTATTTGGCTCCATCCATCTTTCCATCAACTCTGACCAGCTTCCCTGTCCCTGCTGAAGAAAAGCATCCCCACAACATGATCTGCCACCACCATGTTTCACGGTGGGGATGGTGTGTTCAGGGTGATGTGCAGTGCTAGTTTTTCGCCACACATACCGTTTTGCTTTTAGGCCATAAAGTTCCATTTTGGTCTCATCTGACCAGAGCACCTTCTTCCACATGTTTGCTGTGTCCCCCACATGTCCTCTCGCAAACTGCAAACAATAGTTCTTATGGCTTTCTTTCAACAATGGCTTTCTTATTGCCACTCTCACATAAAGGCCAGATTTGTGGAGTGCACAACTGATAGTTGTCCTGTGGACAGATTCTCCCACCTCAGCTGTGGATCTCTGCAGCTCCTCCAGAGTTACCATGGACCTCTTGGCAACTTCTCTGATGCTCTCCTTGCTGGCCTGTCAGTTTAGGTGGATGGCCATGTCTTGGCAGGTTTACAGTTGTGCCATTCTCTTTCCATTTTCAGATGATGGATTGAACAATGCTCCGTGAGCTTGGGATATTTTTTTTATAACCTAACCCTGCTTTAAAATTCTCCACAACTTTATCCCTGACCTTTCTGGTGTGTTTCTTGGCCTTCGTGATGCTGTTTGTTCACTAAGGTTCTCTAACAAACCTCTGAGGGCTCTTACTCTATTTACTAATTGGGTGACTTATGAAGTTAATTGGTTCCATTAGATTTTAGTTAGGGGTATCAGCGTAAAGGGGGCTGAAAACAAATGCATGCCACACTTTTCAGATATTTATTTGAAAACCATTTATCATTTATTTCCTTCCACTTCACAATTATGTGCCACTTTGTGTTGGTCACACGAAATCCAAATAAAATAAATTTATATTTTTTGGTTGTAACATGACAATGTGGAAAATTTCAAGGGGTATAAATACTTTTTCAAGGCACTGTATGTAGTAAGAAAAAAAGAGAAAAGAAAGAGAAAGAATTGCAATCGATAGTTTAAAGTGGGCCATTTCACAGTATATTGGGTACACACATGTCATTGAAGATTCTTTAATTAACTAGCGGCACCAAACTTCTTCCTCTGTGACATTAGTTTATTCTATTATATTGGACTTTACTTTTTTTTCTCACTTTCAGAGTTCTATAAGACAGCTACAACAGGAGCTTGCTGATGCTTTGAAGAAGCTATCAATGTCTGAGGCATCACTTGAAGTTATTACACGTTATCGGAATGACTTAGAAGAAGAGAAACAGCACCTTCACAAAGAACTTGAAAAGTTCAGGACAAAGGTATGTAAAAGCTCTATTATGTTCTGATCGGACAATGATAACATGGATGTATGGATTTCATGATCCTTTTAGTCCTTGGTTGAGTTTTTGTGTATTTTATTTCTGTAGATACAGGATCTAGAAGAACAGTTTCTTCAGTCAGAGAGACGTAACCATCAGTTGAAAAATCTATTAGATGATAAGGAGAGGGAAGTGATTGTAGCATTCCAAAAAGTGCAGGAGCTTTCATCTGCAACCGCTGGCAGTGAGAAGTCAGTCAAACAACTGGAGGAACACATACAGAAGTAAGCTTTCCAATTTCACTTTCATTACTTATTTTATGATGTTCTAGTCAGTTGCTGACCATACGCTTATTTTATTTATTTTTTTGCCAACTTTCAGATTCCTCCATCCACAAACAAGGAACAAGGTGGATGGAGGAATCCCCGCCACCCCGCCAGGGCATTGTATTCTGACAGCAGCAGAATCCACTGATCATTGGCAGCCGCAATGAGGAAATGTTTCCAACATGTGCCGTCAACAGAAATCAATCAAACTATAGACACATGTGGAGCAAGGATGGCCACACAGTGTTTGAAATTAGTCTGGTCCCTACTGAACCTGCCAAATTGTGATCATTGTATAACCAGCTTTAGTACCTCTGCCTGTTGCACAGTTGGGGCGATTGCTCTTTACTTACCGACATGGCGATAAGAGAGGAAGTTAGGGAAATTTCACAAAAATTTGAAGAAATCCACATGTGACAACTTGTCTTTGACGGTAGTCTTGCTTTTTAGGATAACCATACATTACCTGATTTCATACCAATGTGCAATGATCGGGCAGGGATCGGGCCTTGTTGGGCTTTCCTAGGGGACCACCTTCTGTTATAAAAAGGCAATCCTGTATCTTATTGTACTTTGACGTGGGCTTTTCGATTCCTTTTGTATCACCTCAACTCTAATGATTGTACTGTTCCCTAGACCCAAACGCCCCATACCATAGAGCCATATCTTGCACTGGTGAGGGCTAAGAAGCCTGAAACAGCTGTATGCAAGTTACTAATACTGTCTATGTAAAATTATGGCTATATTGTGCTATACACCAACAGTTCTGGATGCACTGATGGCTAAAAGGGGCAAAAAATTATGATTTCCATGACACTGCCCATGTACCCATTAACGGAGACTGAGCTCCCTTTTTTTGGGGAGGGGGGGGGTTTGTGCTGGAAGTGAGGATGTGTAAATATCTTCTGTTATACGAAGACAGTGCTGTATCTCTAGAGGACAATAACAAATGCTTCTGACATTCTGGAGTGCTCATTATCATACCCGGAGAATGGCCCATCCATCCCTCTTCACGCAGTATCATCTTTTTTTTTCTCAGGCTTGAAATTGAAAATGCCAAGATTGAAGCAACTGCAAAACAGCAGTCTGTACAGATTGAGACACTTCAGAAAGAACTGCAGGAATCCATTTCTGTAAGTAACTCACAGCTCAGATGTTAGATAGCATTAGAAGCAATCCACAGCTGGAACAACAGCTAGCTGATTTCCAGGAACTGCTTTTGTAGGGGAGGAGATGGTGTAGTTCCCACTTCTTCATGTACTGAATTTTTACAATGCAAAGTTATACCATTCATATTTACAAGATGATATGCATACTAGAAAACCTTCAAGGGGTAATATTGTGTACAGTATTTCCTTTGCTTACGAAAACTATTTTGGCATACGTTACTATATCTTTGTGTGTGTGTGTGTGTGTATGTATATATACAGTATGTGTGTATATGTGTGTGTGTATATGTGTGTGTATATGTGTGTGTGTGTATATATATATATATATATATATATATATATATATATATATATATATATATATATATATATATATATATATATATATATATATATATACTCTTAGTAAATACATATCTGTACCCTCCTGATATCCTCACACATGTTTTACAGATTCGGAATCGGCTAGAAGATTTAGTAACTGGTTTGCAAACATCAAAATTTGGGTTGGAAGAGAAGTTAAACCAGCATGTGAGTAGAGTTCTGTTCAGGACTTCAATATATACTGCTATAGATAATGTTTAGTAGCACAAATATGCTCTTGCATTGCAATACTGGACTGTTCTTGGCTCACAAGAAAGCAACAAGACAGGATTTCCGTATTTGCTCTTGTGTACTACAGTATTTATTTTCTTAACTACTTTTACACCAAGGGCAATTATTATTTTTTTTCACATACATGTTCAAATCTGCATTTGTTGCTATGACCTAAAACACCCAAAAAAAATTTATGTTTTCCTAAATAGAGGCCCTGTAGCATACATTGGTGGCAGTTGCAATGTTGTATGTTGCATGATATTTGCAGATCATTTTTATCAAATACACTAAAATAAATTTTAGTGCACATAAACACAATAGAACAGCCAATTTTTGATAAAATATAAAATGTGGGCTTGCATCGAATAAATACACCAAACATGTCCAAGCTTTAAAATTGCATAGTCCATAAAATGGTAAAAAACCTATGGTACACAAAACTGGCTATCACGATAGTACAATCTCGATATTCCCAACGCACACGTTCCTGGAATTGGCTGTTAGGCGTCAAGTGCTGCAGGGACCATCGGCTGGAAACCATTTGAAGCAGAAAAAATATCACCAGCAAACCAGGGATTCTTCAAACTGTTTCAAAGCTTTATTAAGCGATTGCATCAAACTTACAAAGGCAACGTTTCAGAGCCACGCAGGACCCCTTCATTAGGCTAGTGACTGCTGATGCCTGATGAAGGGGCCCTGCGTGTCTCCAAAACATTGCCTTTTTACATCTGATTTCACCGCTGAATAAAGCTTTGGACCAATTTATGAAATCCCTGGTGTGCTGGTGACAGGTTTGAAGCAAAAAATCTATCTATAGGCACTTACAGGTTATCAGTATACAGTTAACCGTGAATGGTAGAACTAAAATTATTGCTCTTATGCTGGCATTTGCAGGACGTGTGGCACAATCACTTTCTCTCTCATATACATATATATATATATATATATATATATATATATATATATATATATATATATCTTCTATATATTTTTTTTTTAATGTATTTAATTTTTTAACACTTTTTTTTTTTTTTTATTTAACTTTTATTGCTAGGGGGATAACCAGACACGTAAATAATAAAATACTTAAAGTAAAAATATCTTTATTGAAAGTGTCATAAATAATCATGATTTTCTCTTTTAATCTAAACTACATGCTCCCCTTCCTCCCAGATTAGTGTTCTTGTCTAACAAATTCAAAACACACTTGCCATTTTTATTACCTTTCCATCACAGAAAGTTAAATTTCAGGCAATAATCCCTTTGGTTCTCCAAACTTCCTCCTTTACTATATAACCAGGTAATAATGTTCCACCACTTCTCCTCCTCTTCTCACCAGGTGGATAAGGTCTCGTATAGCATATCCTAATAAATGATGCTACATAAAGTTTATATAGCGTAAACCTGTTTAATAAAATATATAAAAACAAAAAGTAAATCTGTTCACTCATGTAGAAAGAGCACACGGCACTAGAACAGCAGCTGGAACAAACCCAGTCCACTAGTTATAGCTCAGCCTGACATGTTTCATCAAATTATTTAAAAGGCCTTTGAAAAGGTCAATAATTAGACACATTTTTGGTCAATAAAGGAAGATAGGCAGACCTATTTTTAAGCTGTTCCAGTACAGTCATGTTATCGGTCCCCCTCTGTTAGCTAGAAGTGGCTTCAGGGGAGAGGAGGGACTGAGAATAGGTACATATGTGCATATTTTTTGTTAAAAGGGGGTGGGAGCAGTTTTAAGATTAGTTAGAGCAATCTCGGAATTCTACTTTATTGCCTTCACGCTGTTAAGGCTATAACTGTACTATAAACCAACGGTTTTGAATGTACAATTGGCCAAAAAGCACAAATGAATTCTATGCATGGCTGCTTCCACATTCCTGAAATGAGGAATGAAGCACTTATTTTGAGGATTTGCGATGGAAGTGAGATTTACTGTATACTGTAGATGCCTTTTTTTTTTTAAGACTGTGACACCGTTAAAATGCAAGTTCCACTCAGCTGGAGATCCTAGAGTTCCAGTTTGTACTCTGTTCATGGTGAGGTTTACAGTGATTTCTACCTTTCCATAAAAAAGTACATTCCCACATTATTGTATTTTGCCTGTTTTTTTTATTAACCTCAATATACCTTTCACACCAGCCAGGTAGCAGCCTAGTAACAGAAATGTGTATTTATGGGAACTTTAGGTTAAAAATCCTACAACAATCATGTTTTAAAAGTAGCCTTTATTGCAAGATAAATGAAGGCTGTTGTTGCTAGCCTCACCTTCTTAAAATCTTGATTGGCTGTTATGTAGAGCTAGTGGCTTTATTATTTTCAGAGTCCCTAGCCTGGAAAGCATGCAGATTGACCTCACTTACTGCATGCTTGTAGCTTGTCATGGATTCAGAAAACATTGATGTCAGAGGAAGCCATTTTCAGAAAGTGGTCAGTTTAGGAAGCCTACATATTTGTTTCTCATTAACACTGGGTTCACACTTAAGCAAATTCAATGCAGGTTTCCCTGCATCCAATTTGCATGACAGGAGAGTGTGACCGGCTCTCAATGGAGCTGGTTCACATACCTCTGGGGTGGCCGCGGTCCACATTTGGAAAGGGTCCTGTGCGTCTTTGGCTCCAAATCAGGTGCAAATTCAGGCAGAAATTCGCACCTGATTCGCACCTGAATCTGTGTACAGGGACGCACCGGACCCCCTGCTGCGAGCCGCAGCATGTGTGAACCAAGCCTAAAGGCAAGGCCTGTCTTCCAATAGTTGGTGTTGGTGTACTATATTGGAGGCAGACAACGTTTTAATGCAGAGTTGAATTTAGCAATAAAAAAATTATTTAGGAATGATGGCTATAGTTTTGTATTATGTGTACGTTTTTCTGTCCCATCTTTGTTTTCAGGTTGTGCGACTTATACAATTCTTTAGTACACTATGCACACTAAAAATATGTAATATATTTAATTGCATTCTTTGAAAATAACGGAATTGTGCTAAATAAGACTTTTGATGTATGTATTCAATGATCTAGGTGCATAAGCAAACTGTGCTGTCGCAAAACGCACAAGACACTCATAATTTGTGGGAAGAAGAGCTGAAGTCCCGATCACGATTAGGCGTTCGCTTGGCAGAACTTGATCGATCAAAGACAGATTTAGTTGAACAGGTAGGTTACATCCTATTTTAGCTAAATAACATTTTTGTTTTCCTTTTTACACAATTGATTATAGTACTTGTTGTTCGTTTTTTTTTTTTTTTTTTAACCTTTACATTTTCAGGACAAGCTTTTAGGGGTGTATCTTATTCTCTAAGGTTTTTAGTTTAACGTTTTTCAAAGATCCTTTAACTAATTGTGGGACATTCACAGAATTATTTGGTTGTGTTACCTTTTCCAGAGTAATAGAGCCGGTAATAAATAACTGGATATAAACGTTTTCATTTGTATTTCTCATTATATACTAAAGGGATAATAAGGAGTATTTACATTTTGGGTTTATTATTCATGTTGCTTTGTTTTTCCTGTTTATTATTTAAGGTTGAAAGTGAGAAAAAGAAAGTAAGGAAATTGTTGGATCAGAAGAAGTCTATGGAGGAGCGCTTTGATCAAGAAATAAAGAGAAACAATGACTTGCAGCGTGAAGTATCTGGGTATACTGAAATCTTTTTACCAATGTGTTTTAAGGATAACGCAATAATCAACTATAGACTTGTGCATCCACTTAATAATTTGATGATCGTTACATTCATTAAGTTGAAAGGCTCACTACACAAGCACTGCTGTACTAAAATAGTGAATGCTCCCTTTCTCAAATTCACCAGATAAACTCTAGGGATTGTGTACACTCCCTTGCAGCAGTAGTATACTTGCAGCAGTAGTATACTTACACTGCAAACATAGAATATGTAAAGCCAAAACTTATTTTGGTTTTGGATACAATAGGGAAGGGTTGGAACCTCGGTCAGGTTTTTACTGCTGGGTGTGCAATTATGAAAGCTCTAAAGGAACGTATAAAATCTAGATTTAATTTTCTTATAAGGATTACAATTTAAAAATCTGAATTAAATTTTATCTGAACTTCATATGTTATGCTTTTGGCTCTTTTCTCCTTACACACCCAGTCCCTACTCAAGCAAAGAGCTAAGCTTCAATCACTACCTGCCTAAGAGTATCATTCCCCTACACTGCTTAAGACCTAACTGAGAACCTCTACTGCTTTGATAGATCTAGCTCCCCACAAATTTCCTCTGCTTCCTGAGGTTTTTATTGCGGTCTGTGTTCCTGCTGGGGAGATTCACCTTTGCTAGTGGTTCATTGGACCATTTCTCTCTGGTAAAGAAAGTTATTGGAAATCCGGTGTTTTCTCTTGTCAGGAGGAATCTTCCAGCAGGGAAACTTGTTCCAATTAAATCTTTCTGTGAATTCCTGTTACTCTGTGCTATGTCTCTGGGGCAGAACGTGAAGGGACAGCTCCCAAAGGGGGACACACCAGAAAATGCAGAGGAGCCTGACTACTTCTTTCTCAGTCTTTCTCAGTTTCTGTTCAGAGGATTACAGGATGCTGATATATATTGATCTACCAATGCTACTCTTATGTAAAAGTACATGTCTGGTGGTGTAAACTGAAATCTAAATTTTGGGTGAACATGCCCTATAGTCTTTCTAGTGACACTGTGTAAGGCCCCTTTCACATAAGAGGACTAATTGGGTCTTACTCTGGGACTGAAAAGTTTAATACTTACGCTAGGATTACCGATAAGATATTTGTATATTTATATAACAAAGAAACCTGCGTGCAACTAATAAAATTGTGAAAAAAAAAAATTAATGTATAATAAATAGAAAAGCCGCTGACACGATTTACAATCCCATAGATTGTTACAAAGACTAGTAATATTTTCAAACTGTGCAGCGCTGTAGTGCTCAATAATACACTATTTTAATATTTACTATGTGCAATAAATGACATGAACAAAGAAAAAATAAAAATGCAAAAAACAAACCACATCAAATCTGTGCAATTCAAACAGAAAAGTGTGTGTGTGTGTGTGTGTGTGTGTGTGTGTGTGTGTGTGTGGCGGGACATGGATGGTGAAGACACCTGGAACTAGCGTGAAGCTGGCTGTCAGCAAGTTGTCTGCGAGGCTTGTGTGGAGCGAGGGAGAACTATAATAACTGAGTTTTTATGCTTGTTATAGACTGGTGCGCTGGAAGCACCAGTGAAATGTGAGTACCCCGTGCTTTTGTGTATTCAATAAACTGCTTTTTTAAAAATCTAAGCACTATTCGACTATATATACACACTGAGCCATTTGATAGGAGATAGTGGAGCGGAGGCTTGGAATGGGCTATTTTGTAGCCCTGGAGAGGCTAAAAAGTTGTTTTTGACCCTACTTGGCTGTAGTGGTCGCATTACACCAGGTGAGATTACGCTTACTACTTATTACTGGAGGGGGGGAGTACTTTGCGGTGACACTTTTGTCTTCACCAGTTTTGAGCACGAAGTAAGGAGCGGATGGTGTAAAAGACACCACTGTGTGGATCCTAAACATGTGGAGAAGGCGGTTTCTTCAATTTGCATGAACACTTTACTGTTTGAATTGCACTGATTTGATGTTGTTTTAAATGACTTTTGCATTTTATATTTTATTTTCTTTCGTTCATGTCATTTATTGCACATAGTAAATATTGAATTAGTGTATTATTGAGCACTACAGCACTGCACAGTTTGTAAATATGAAAAGATATTTGTATATTGACATCATATTTCTTCGCAAGCATCTCTTCTCCAAGGAGAATACATTTAGCCTGGGTTCAGACTAGTGCGTTGCGATTTCAAGGCCCTGCGTGACTGCGCAGTGAAACGCCGGCTGTTCTGCGGATTGTCCGCATTTTCAGTGCGAAGCCGCTGCTAGCTGAATTTGCATCTCATTTTACTACTTCTGATGGGGAAATCCACGCCAAATTTTTTATAAAAAAAACGGCATGGGTTCCCCCTCCAGAGGCATACCAGGCCCTTAGGTCTGGTATGGATTTTAAGGGTACCCCCCAAAATCCACACCAGACCCTTATCCGAGCACGCAGCCTGGCAGGTCAGGAACGGGGGTGGGGACGAGCGAGCGCGCCCCCCCCCCCTCCTGAACCGTACCAGGCCGCATGCCCTCAACATGGGGGGGTGGGTGCTTTGGGGAAGGGGGGCGCCCTGTAGCCCCCCACCCCAAAGCACCTTGTCCCCATGTTGATGAGGACAAGGGCCTCTTCCCGACAACCCTGGCCGTTGGTTGTCAGGGTCTGCGGGCGGGGGGCTTATTGGAATCCGGGAGCCCCCTTTAATAAGGGGGCCCCCAGATCCCGGCCCCCCACCCTATGTGAATGAGTATGGGGTACAATGTACCCCTACCCATTCACCTAAGGTGTAAAGAAAAAAAACACACAATTTTTAAAAAATAATTTATTGCACTGCTCCAGGGGGTCTTCTTCCGTCTTGGGGGGTCTTCTCGCCGGACTCCTCCGCTATATTACCTAGCTCTTTTACCGAGCGGAGAAGCCCGGCTTTCTTCTTCTTCATCGCCGCCTTCGGGGGTCTTCCGGGGTCTCTTCTGTTCTTGCCGCTGTTCTTCTTCTTCTTCTGACTCTTCTTCTTCTGACTCTTCTTCTTCTGACTCTTCTTCTTCTGACTCTTCTTCTTTTGACTCGTCGCTCTCTCTGGCCGGAATGGCAGAGCCGCGCTGTGTTGGAACTTATATAGGGACAAGGGGGCAGGGTCACATGCTCATGTCACATGGTGACCCCGCCCCCTATGATGTCACAGTCCCGGAGGATGCTGGGACTGTGACATCATATGTGGGCGGGGTCACGCCAGGTGCGAATCAGATGCGTCCCCATAGAAGATAATGGGCCTGAATTTGCACCTGATCCGCACCAAAGACGGTTGTGTGTTTTGTGTCAATTCGCATTGTGCATGCACCGGACATGTGTGAACGTGCCCCATTGAAAACAATGGGTTTTCAAATGTCCTGCGAATTCGCAGTGTTTTTCCCGCTGCGAATTCGCTATAGTGTGAACCCAGGCTTAGTGCTTGTAGTCATTCCTGGTAATTGAGGTCCTCCAGTCCCCTCATTACTTCTGTTGCCCTTCTCTGGACTCTCTCTAGTTCCAGCACATTCTTTCCAAGTATTTGTAACCAGAACTGGATGGAATACTCCAGATGCGGCCAAACCAGAGTTTTATAAAGTGCCAGGATTATCGTTTTATCTCTGAAGTAAAATGTAAAATATATGTCCAGGAAGGAATAATGTTGTCACAGAGGGTCTGGCTATGCTTTGCAGAAGCACAGGGTCACATTGTGGGCCCACTCAGAAGACTGCTTTCTGTTATGCCGCGTACACACGGTCGGACTTTCCTTCAGAAAAAGTCAGATGGGAGCTTTTCATCGGATATTCCGACCGTGTGTATGCCCCATCTGACTTTTTCTGTCTGCATTCCTAATGGACTTGGATATAGAGCATGTTTTAAATTTTTCCGTCGGAAATGCCAACGGAGTTTAGTCCGATGGAAAGTCCGGCCGTGTGTACGCGGCATTAAGAGTACTTCATACTGTTTTTTTATTACATTATGTTTGTTTGTTTTTTATTATTATTTATCTGCCTATTTTTATGCACCTTGAAACTCTTTGTCCCATTAGACTGAAAAAACTTTTAAAGTCTGCAAAGAAAAAACTGAAGGAGTTTGAAAATGGTGAAAAACAGCCAATTGGTATGAAGGAAGGATCCTACAGAGGAAGCTATGAAACAGACAGTGACGTCCTCAAACTAAAGGAAAGGGTAATACATTTAATCACCTGTGATCTGCACTCTTTCATTCTAAACACTGGGCTTTAATGGGTTCTCTTTTTTGCTGCACACTAAGCCCTGGTTCACACTGATGTGGTGTGGGTAAATGCAGCGATTCCTGTGCGTTTCCCGCCCCACATAGCAACTGCACTGTGTTCATGCGATCTGCTGCAGGTGTCAATTAAAAGTTCACACCCCAAAAGCAGGTTGCAAAACCCAGTGCATTCCAGTTCCAGTGCGAACAAAAAAAAAAGCTGCCTGCACCTTTTTTTATGCGGCTGCAGTGCTATTTGAGCCATTTAAAATGAATGGCCTCAAATTGCACCGCACAGAATTGCGTGTGATTTGCATAGGAATGTGGTGTGATTCGTGTGCGAATCACATGCGCTGTGCAATAGGAACCAGGGCTAAATCACATTGTGCTAATGCAAATAATGCAGCAGGTGCTCGCGGCTTACCTAGCCAATAAAATCAGTGGATATCCAACCGAAAGAACTCTCATTTCATAGGGCATATTAGGAAAGAAGGAAACGGTTGCATTTTATTTTTCACTAAATGTCTTTTATGCTCTCTCTAATTTCAGCAGTTCTCCTCCTTGTTTTTATATTGTTTTGTTGTATTCTTTTACATTGCTCAGATTGAAGAACTTTCCTCACATTTGGAAAGAGAATCCCGCAAATACATTCAATTTGAGGCTTCAAATCGTGACTTACATGAACAGTTATCTTCAATGAAGGCTTTGCACAAGAATCATGATCGATTAGAGAGAAGCAAGAGGCAGCTGGAAGACGAAGTGGCTGAGCTCAGAAGACAAATAGGTTCAAGCAAGATGGATCAAAGTTACATGGAACAATATAAAAGAGAACTTGATGAGAGGAGCAGGCAAGAATTACGACAAAAGCTGGAGGAGGTCAATATGTTTCTACAGGTATAAATGATCGAACCACTTTCACAGATTATAGCAATTTATAGTTGCATAATTTTTTCCCATTAAATCAGTATTAAACTCAAAAGCAATAATTGATTAGCACATTGATTGTCAGCACAGCCCCCTCAGTTGTGCCAATCAGTGCCCAGCAATAAACACAATAATAAAGTCTCTCAGCGCCCGCCACAGGGCCAATCAGTGCCCAGCAGTAACACCTGTCGGTAATCTATCAGTGCCGCCTATCAGTGCTGCCTATCAGTTCCCATCAATTCTCCATATCAGTGCCTCCTCATCAGTGCCCGTCAGTGAAGGGGAAAACAAAATTTTATGACAAACTAAGAAATGTTATTTTTCACAAATGTTGGTCTTTTTTAGTTTAGCAAAAAATAAAAACCCCAGAGGTGATCAAATAACACCAAAAGAAAGCTCTATTTGTGGGAAGAAAATTATAAAAATGCAGTTTGGGTACAGTGACCGCACAATTGTCATTCAGTGTGATAGCGCTGAAAGCTGAAAATTGTTCTGGGCAGGAATGGCTGAAAGTGCCTGGAATTGAAGTGAAAAAATGAAAATAAAAATGGGTGCGGCTCCAAATCCAATATCAAGCACTATCACAACCTGCTCCTAAAATTAGTGATAACTGATAAACAAAAATATAAAACCGTGAAGGGCGCAACAGTAGTGCAAAACAAACAGACTTAATACATATAAAGTGAATATAAATGCAATTAATATAAAAGTTCATATTGTATCCAACATTGCTATAAAACAAAAACAATGAATCTTCTTATATGTGCTCCAAACACTGTGATGCTAAAGTGCAAATTCTCCAAAATAAAGTGCTTGACCCGAAGTGGTATGTCAAAGCGCTCACCAGATGATAACGGCCAACAAGTGACCAAATTCTGACCAAATCTTCTCCATTCTATCAAAAACGAATTAATTAAAAATGGTTCCAGTTAGTTTTATTTAAGTTAAAGTGTTACTAAACCCAGGACCCTGCATTCACTATATCTGGCCTCCTACGGTACACACAAAATGTAAAAATGCAAAATGCAATTATTTTAGTAAATTATATACTGCTAAATACCTTTTCTCATCAGCAGTTAGAACAGTCTTGTGATTTCTATCAGTGTCTGGTTAGAGCTTGTAGGAGAATTTTTTATTCTACTCTGGCTGTCATATAAGGCTGCAGGACCCCTGACCTTCTGTCTGGACAGTGCTGATTGGCTCTGTGCTGATCACATGCATTTTCCCAAGAAAAAAAAAACCTCTAGCAATACACACCAAACTGAGCATGTGCAGCGTGTCTATTAGACTCTGTGCTGTTAGCAGATGAGCTGGGAACAGTGGAAGAGGTTGTGAGGAACAGAGGACAGGATCAAACAGCCTTTTTACACAGTGCAGAGGATTAACCCCCTAGGTTCCACAGTGAGTATAACGAGCATGCGTTACTGCATATACAGACTGATTCTACTGTTGTGGGTTTAGTAACACTTTAACTGTGTAGTGTGGGTAGTCTTAAGCCCCATACACACGCTCGGATTATCCGAGGACCAGGTCCGTCGGATCATGTCCGTCGTACTTTGTCCGATGTTGGTTTTGCGTACACACGGTCGGACAAAGTTGTCGGAAAATCCAATCATTCTGAACGTGGTGACGTTTGTTGCCTACGACGGGACTACGTAGAGGCTAGTAGCCAATAGCTTTGGTCTTGTAATGTGATCTGTGCATGCGTAGCACTTTGTCCGTCGGAATTCGCTACACACGATCGGAATTGGTGTGATCGGACTTTGTTGTCGAAAAATCTATCCAGCAGGAGATAGAACTTTGTCCGTCGGACAATCCGATGGAAACTGTCCGATGGTGCCTACACACGGTCGGAATTTCCGACAACATTGTCCGATAGGACAGAATCCATCGGAAAATCCGACCGTGTGTATGGGGCTTTACAATGTACATGTCATACTTTCCCAGAAGCAGTATCTTCCCACTAAGCCCTTATTGGAAAAATTTGTAAATGGACCCAAATAGTAACTGTGGATTATGTTTTTTCAGGCGCAAGCTGCATCAAAAGACAAGTTGGAACAGTTGAGAGCTGAAAATGACACTACAGTCAAGAATCAGTTGGATCATAGAATTCAAGACCTCGAATCTGAGCTAAACAAAATTAAGAATAAACAGGAAGAAAATACGAGCCAGAAAGACTCCACTCTCACAGAGCTTAATAGGATCAAAGACATGTATGCTGAAGAGCAGAAGACTAGAAAATCATTGGCTTCAAAGCTAGAAAGGTGAGCAACTCTGAAGATATCAGTGAAGGAAATAGATTCTTCATTGCTATTATAGAACAGAAATGTACAATATAATAAGATCAGACCTGAGAATCACTTTATACTCCATCCTTTTATAATATCTCAATACTTCTTGCATCAGCAGACTGAATAATCTGCCTTGAACACTTTCAATGAGAAATGTATATTGGATCTGTTTAACAAATGTATGTAAGCTCACTGTGTAATTGTTATCCTTGCTTGTAGGAAGGCGAGTAACATTTATTAGCTTTCAAAACTAGAATTATATGAGTAGTGTTTGACCACTTCTGTGTATAATTTAATATTTTTACAGAGCAAATGAAAGGCTTGCAGAAGTCAATGTCAAGCTACTTAATGAACGGCAAAGAAGCAAATCCTTGTTTGCAAGCAGTTTTATGAACGGAAGTCTAAATGGAAACCCTCTTTTGGATACAAGTTCTCTTGGAGGTCTTGGTAGTAATCCAGCTCTGAGCCGAAGTCTGGGACTTGGAGGGGGTTTTCTCAACCCAGTCGGGAGTGGTTTTAGTGCTAATGAAATGGGAGCTTACTTTGTAAAGGTTAGTTGCATTAATGATTTTGTTACATTGCGCCTGTCAGATTTACTATTTTCATTTGAACCTAATTTTAAAGTGATAACTGATGGCCATGCAGATTGGTATTGACCAATAGGGGTATTAATGTTATCACATGACTGCACCAAACCTAAAGACACAATCATAGGTGTGCGCAGACTATTGCATTAGGATGTGCACACCAAAGCTAAAACGCAGAGCAACAGAGGCGGTAAATAGGGGGGTGTACACATGCCTCGCAGCTATGGAGGAAATTATAGAGCGCAAAGCACATGTAAACAAGTCCTTCATTATTTTATATTTTTATTTCATTTTTTTTTTATCATTTTAAATTTTTTTTTCACTTTTTTATTTTATTTCATTTATGCATTTATTTTTAACTGCCCTGTTGGGGGGGGCTTCTGTGAAATATCAGGGGTCTAAACAGATCCCTAATGTCTTACATTTAGGACAGAAAAAGGACTAAGGACATAGATTTATCAGCCCCTTTCTCTGCAGCCCCAGCTGCACAGATGAATAAATAGGAAGTTCTCACAGGCTTCCTTTTTATTCACAATCTGAATCATACAAAACACAGTTTACTATGCTTCAGCAGTGAATGGGCAAAGGAGCAATTGGTACCAATCGCTCACTGTGTTCATTCAGAAAAGGAATATGTAATTTTTTTTGGGCCCCTTCCCCTGCTCTCCATTTTGAAACATCCCCCTGTGTGCCCAGCGCTGCAGGGGAAAGGGGCACACAGAGAAGGGCCCAGACAGCAGGAGAATGGGGGCACAGATGCTTGAACTGATCTCCCTACAGCTCAGCCAGAGAGAGAGGAGGAGAAGCTGACAGCACTGCAGGAACAAGAGGATCGGTGTCTGCAAGAATGCAGTACAGTTCTTTTGAACTGATAGGGCCCTGTACAGGAGGGCCGGCTGTACTATAGAAATTCCCATTACAGCCAGATTGAGTGATTATTTCCTGCCATCACTCACGAGGGTGAAGCAAAAAACAGTTGGCAGCCCTTTCTCTAGGGTGTGTCTACCAAAAGGGTTGTCCTGAGACGAGATGTTCCAGCACCATCTGCCTGCCCCACACTCCAATTACAACATCCCTCCTAACTCCATAGCCATAAATGGAAATGCTTGCTTGCCCCACAGAGGTGCCATATAGTGATCAGATTGTGCTTGAATGCCTGTCCTTCCTCTAGTGTCCAAAGACAACCTAACGTGTTTGTAAAGACAGAAGTTTTTTTTATCCGAATGCATTAAGATAAAAAAAACCTGTGTGAAGCAGCCTCCCTAATACTTATCTAAGCCCCATCTAGATCCAGCGATGTTGCACGAGAGACTCGACTGTCTGGGACTCCCCTCCTCATTGGCTGAGACAGCAGTGTGGTGCCATGGGCTCCTGCTGCTGTCAATCAAAGTCAGTGAGCCAATGAAGAGAAAAGGGAGGGTCTGGGCCGGCCCACAGCTCAATGTCTGAATGGACACAGGGAGCTGCAGCTCAAGTCGGGTGCCCCAATAGCAAGCTGCTTGCTTTGGAGGCACTCAACAGGAGAGAGGAACCAGAGAAGAGGTGGATCTGGGCTGCTCTGTGCAAAACCACTGTACAGCGCAGGTAAGTATAACATGTTTGTTATTTTTAACAAAAAAATAACAACACTTTATTATCACTTAGATAGCCCTATGACTTTTCAGATAATGACGGTTAACATTTGCTTCCTACTTGATTGCATTATTGGCATGTCATTTTTCAAAAAGTCACAGTGCTTATCTAATATATATGAGCAGGGTTTAGCTTTGACAGAAGAAAACGGAGCAATGGTAAATAATTACCCCTGAAACTGCATTCTTAGTCTACTAAGTATGTTACTGTATTAAAAAGGGGGTTCAGTCAGCGCAAAACCAACACTAAAATACAAAAGCAGCTAAGCACTGAAGGTCAATACATCAATCCCAAACAAACAAATGGCCCCTGTCCAATATATCAATCTTTAGGTATAAATTCATAAATAGTCAGTGCAGCGCTAAAGAAAATGTATATAATAAAAAAAAAAAATTATATAACAAAAATAAATAAAAATTCATATATGGCAAGAGAAAACTATATACACGTGTCCAAGTTCATATATAAGATTCGTAGCCAATCCAAGAAAGTGCAAAAAACACAGAAGAGGAACACCAGACAGAAAGAAATTTGTTTCTCCACAGTTGTGACTAGGGTGCTCAGAAATGTGCATCCGTATCAGTGCCTCCACCCCAGACAATGCGGGCCGCTCACCTCAGACTGTGGACCTCTGACTTAACAGACAGGTCAAACAAGCCTTCCTAGGTGGTTATAATGGATGATCGTTGCCTCTGTGGGGATCCAGTTAATAGAATCCTGCCGCTCCACATCACCAGCTGAATAACACACTCAATAATTGCCAGATGGAATTGTTGCACCATGCAAAATCAATAGGAAATACATAGTGTTCTCTGACATAGAACGTTATTTATTGAATAAAAATACACTTACAAGCAAGGCACTGATGACCCAGTGGCTGGATTCAAAGCTTTCAGTAAGCGTTTCGGCGAGACCATGAAATAAAAGGTGGCTTCAGATGACGTCAGAGTCTTCCCGCACAGGTTTCGTCCCAGTGGGTGGGACTTCCTCAGCAATTACGGAGGCTCGCACATCATCTCACTTAAATACATACCACCAATCACTTAACACATGTGATCCGCCTCCTCACTGCATCCATTGCCATAGTGACAGAGATGCTAAATTTCACTTCCTCGGTTATCAAAAAAACAGTTTATAGCGGGCGAGCAAGACGTCTTCAGCTCAGTGGGCATGACACTAAAGAGGGCCGGGATTGTCTGTTTAAACTCAGTTTGAAAAAAAATCATAATCCAATCATATAAATGCAAAAATACCATCATAAGTATTCTAACGTCAAAGCATGTTATAAGGTTTAATATGTAATAAGGTTACCTTATTAAAGGTAACCATCCTGATCTGTTTGCTTGTAATTAGTGTGTGTGTATAAAAGGTCAATGAGTTTCTGGACTCCTGACAGACCCTTGCATCTTTCATCCAGTGCTGCACTGACATTTCTGGATTCTGAGTCATGGGGAAAGCAAAAGAATTGTCAAAGGATCTGCGGGAAAAGGTAGTTGAACTGTATAAAACAGGAAAGGGATATAAAAAGACATCCAAGGAATTGATAATGCCAATCAGCAGTGTTCAAACTCTAATCAAGAAGTGGAAAATTAGGGGTTCTGTTGAGACCAAACCATGGTCAGGTAGACCAACTAAAATTTCAGCCACGACTGCCAGGAAAATTGTTTGGGATTCAAAGAAAAACACACAAATAACTTCAGGTGAAATACAGAACTCTCTGAAAACATGTGGTGTGACTGTTTCAAGATGCAAAATAAGGAGGCACTTAAAGAAAGATGGGCTGCATGGCCGATTCGCCAGAATAAAGCTATTACTACGCAAATGCCACAAAGTATCCCGCTTACAATACGCCAAACAGCACAGAGACAAGCCTCAAACCTTCTGGCACAAAGTCATTTGGAGTGATGAGACCAAAATTGAGCTTTTTGGCCACAACCATAAACACTACATTTGGAAAGGAGTCAACAAGGTCTATGATGAAAGGTACACCATTCTTACTATGAAACACGGAGGTGGGTCACTGATGTTTTGGGGATGTGTGAGCTACAAAGGAACAGGAAATTTGGTCAAAATTGATGGCAAGATGAATGCAGTATGTTTATCAAAAAATACTGGATTAACATTTTGCATTCATCAGCCAGGAAGCTGCGCATGGGATGTACTTGAACATTCCAAAAAAACAATGATCCAAAACACCACAAGTCAACCTGTCATTGGCTACAGCAGAATAAAGTGAAGGTTCTGGAGTGGCCATCTCAGTCTCCTGACCTCAATATCATTGAGCCACTCTGGGGAGATCTCAAACGTGCAGTTCATGCAAGACAGCCAAGAATTTACAGGAACTGGAGGCTTTTTGCCAAGAGGAATAGGCAGTTTTAAGATCTGAGAAGATAAAGAGCCTCATCCACAAATACCACAAAAGACTTCAAGCTGTCATTAATGTTAAAGGGGGCAATACACGGGATTAAGAACAGGGGTGTAAACTTTTGATCAGTGTCATTTGGGTAGTTTCTGTTGCCATTATGATTTAAAAAGAGTAAACACAGTTGATTGATAATAAATGGCTTCAAACACTAACCATGAGTGAAGGAAATGTTTTTGTGTTATTTATATTCACTGAAAAATGGCCAAGATATCATAAATTCTGTCAGGGTATGTAAACTTATGAGCACAACTGTATGTTCTAAGTCAGAGAGCACTATGTATTTCCTATTGATTTTGCAACGATTCCATCTGGATCCCCACATAGGCAAAGATCATCCATTATATCCATCTGGGAAGGCTTGTTTGAACTGTCTGTTAAGTCAGAGGTCCACAGTTTGAGGTGAACAGCCTGCATTGTCTAGGGTGGAGCCACTGATACGGATGCACATAGAGGATTTATTTCTGAGCACCCTAATCGCAACTGTGGAGAAACAAACTTCTTTCGGTCTGGTGCTCCGCTTCTGTGTTTTTTTTTTATTTATTTTTTTTGTTTTATCACTTTCTTGGATTGGCTGCGGATCTTATATTTGAACTTGGACTCGTGTGTGTGTGTGTGTGTGTGTGTGTGTGTGTGTGTGTGTGTGTGTGGTTTTCTCTTGCCATATATGAATTATTTTATTTTATTTTTATAAAAAATTTTTTTTATTATATAAAAAAATGTTAGTGCTGCACTGACTATTTATGAATTATGTTACTGTATTGCCTTACTGTTGTCGGTTTCATTGATGAGATGAAAATTTTAAATTGGCAGTAGGTGGAATTGAAGCTCTGCAGCTCCATAGGGTTATTTTGGCAAATGTAAACACCCTTTAACAAAAGGGTGTATTTGAACTGAACTTTGTGCTGTAAATGTAAGCTTAGTTCTATAGTTGTGCATTAAGTTGTTAATACTCACCAGCAGTGCAAATATGTATTCCAGATGCAGCAAGAGCTGGAAAAGAATATCACTAAAGAATTGGACCAAGGTACGACCACCCATTTTTTGAAAAAGGATTGCTACTGTATTTCAAAAATATTTTTAGATCCTTCATAAACATTTGAAGGCAGAGCATCACACACTACTAGGGCATGCTAATGAGATTGGTAGCTTGTATTATAGCTTAAAGGATAAGTTCACTTTTTAAAATATAAATAAATAAATGCAAATTTGTTTTTGTTTTTTTTTGTAGCTAAAAATGTGCATTTATTATTTTTTGTTGCAGGAGCCTGTAAAGCTTTGCACCAGCAAACAGGAGATCGCTGATGCCATGCAGGTCTCCTGCAGATCTGTTAATGTATCGGCATTCTCGTACCTCGTACGAGGAAACTGATACATTCTGACAGGAAGACTCAATGAACTACCACAGCACCGTGGTAATTCATTGAAAACTACATGCCGACAGCTGTAAGGCTGCCGGACCTTGTAGTTTTCAATTCACAGAGGACTGTGAATGAGTGATGCAACCGTGTGGGAGATGATCTTCTGCCTGGTGCGCATCCATTGTGGGAGATGATCCCATGCCTGTTGCGCTTCCATTGTGGGAGATGATCCCATGCCTGTTGCGCTTCCATTGTGGGAGATGATCCCCTGCCTGGTGTGCTTCCATTTTGTGAGATGATCCCCTGCCTGGTACGCTTCCATTGTGGGAGATGATCCTCCACCTTGTGTGCTTCCATTTTGTGAGATGATCCCCTGCCTGGTGTGCTTCCATTTTGTGAGATGATCCCCTGCCTATTCCGCTTTCATTGTGGGAGATGATCCCCTGTCTATTGCGCTTCCATTGTGGGAGATGATCCTCCACCTGGTGCGCTTCCATTGTGGGAGATGATCCTCCACCTGGTGCGCTTCCATTGTGGGAGATGATCCTCCACCTGGTGCGCTTCCATTGTGGGAGATGATCCCATGCCTATTGCGCTTTCATTGTGGGAGATGATCGACTGCCTGGTGTGCTTCTATTTTGTGAGATGATCCCCTGCCTATTCCGCTTTCATTGTGGGAGATGATCCCCTGTCTATTGCGCTTCCATTGTGGGAGATGATCCTCCACCTGGTGCGCTTCCATTGTGGGAGATGATCCTCCACCTTGTTCGCTTCCATTGTGGGAGATGATCCCATGCCTATTGCGCTTTCATTGTGGGAGATGATCGACTGCCTGGTGTGCTTCTATTTTGTGAGATGATCCCCTGCCTGGTGTGCTTCTATTTTGTGAGATGATCCCCTGCCTGGTGTGCTTCCATTTTGTGAGATTATACCCTGCCTGGTGTGCTTCCATTTTGTGAGATGATACCCTGCCTGGTGTGCTTCCATTTTGTGAGATGATCCCCTGCCTATTGCGCTTTCATTGTGGGAGATGATCCCCTGCCTATTGCGCTTTCATTGTGGGAGATGATCCCCTGTCTATTGGGCTTTCATTGTGGGAGATGATCCCCTGCCTATTGCGCTTTCATTGTGGGAGATTATCCCTGTCTATTGCTCTTCCATTGTGGGAGATGATCCTCCACCTGGTGCGCTTCCATTGTGGGAGATGATCCCCTGCCTATTGCGCTTTCATTGTGGGAGATGATCCCCTGTCTATTGCGTTTCCATTGTGGGAGATGATCCTCCACCTGGTGCGCTTCTATTGTGGGAGATGATCCCCTGCCTATTGCGCTTTCATTGTGGGAGATGATCCCCTGCCTATTGCGCTTTCATTGTGGGAGATGATCCCTGTCTATTGCTCTTCCATTGTGGGAGATGATCCTCCACCTGGTGCGCTTCCATTGTGGGAGATGATCCCCTGCCTATTGCGCTTTCATTGTGGGAGATGATCCCTGTCTATTGCTCTTCCATTGTGGGAGATGATCCTCCACCTGGTGCGCTTCCATTGTGGGAGATGATCCCCTGCCTATTGCGCTTTTATTGTGGGAGATAATCTTATGCCTGGTGAACTGTGGGAGATGATCCCCTGCTTGGTGGGCTTTCATTCTGGGAGATCCTATAGGGAGGATGTGGTCAGTATAGTAAATACTTTTAAAGCTGCTGCTCTGATGACTAGAACTTTTAATCAAAGTAGCAGTAAAACACTTAGAAAAAGGAAAATCTGAACTTAGAATATTAGGCTTTATACACTTGCCAAATAATTTATTATTTTTCCCAAATGATGGAGATGTAACTTATTATTTTCTTTGTGTTTGAAGCCAATGCAGAGCTGGATACAGGATGTGCCAGAGTCTCTCCTGTGGGATCAACAGGCGGTTCCATGAGAAACCTAAGCAATGACCAGGACCTTGTTTCTCAAGCAAGACAGCAGTATCTGGAGGTCTTAAAGAAAAATTACAAAATGTAAACACTACTAGAACATTTTAAACTTGAAATTGTTTACAGTAAAGATAAAACTTAATGTGAAAATGTTTTTATGCTGTCTTAGCCAGTCATCTGGTTTGCAAAGATGCACAATGCACTTGCACTCAAATCGCATCACTTAACAGAGCTGTGATGAATTGGTTTTTATATTGTTTTTTTATTTATGTATTTATTGTGTTTTACTATACTCCTTCCATTGAACCACTACTACCGACTAAGTGTCTACTCTGAATAGTGTTTCATAATGTGGTTGGTGTTTTTCTAGGGTACAGCTACATTTGGGAAGCATCACCATATATCTGATGAAAAATAAATAATACATCCCAGTGGGTTTTTTAGGGGACCTATTCACTTTAGAGTGAATAAACCTGACAACAAGCAGCATTTTTTGCACACTTACTGCAGGCTAAAAGAACTACAGTATATTGTTTTTCAATGATTTTTAGGTACACCTGTAAAGGATTCACTTGATGTAAATAACATTGCCAGTATGTGTTTATCTTTGTAAAAAGAAGATCTTGATTCTCTGCATAGTTTTTAATTGTATGTAGGGAAGCAACCATAATTGCTATTGATATAAGAAGACTCTGCTTCCTGCTTCGCAATGATACACGTTTGTGCTTTTAAAGTAATCCTTTCCAAAGAGAAATATGGGGGCTGCCATTGACTTCCTTCTGAAAATATTAGTTGCCAGGCCATTATGCTGACCCCCACGCTGGTTTCAGAATTTTGAGGCTCACTGATTTAGAACAAGTAAACCTTTCCAGAAAGCAGTCCATAGGTGATCCAGGTTAGTGACTAAAGCCATTGAAGTGAAATGGTCAGCCTGGGAGCAAAGCATTGGCAGAATGGGAAGTCGGCTATGGCATCCTCCCTGCTTCTCTCATTAAAGTTTACGTTAAAGCCCAAATTAAGGCAAAAGTTTTTTTGATTGACATTTGTGTCGTTGTTGTGAAGCTTTTCTCTCACTTCTTGTCCTGTCAGACAGAACAGGAAGCGAGGGGAAATAATAATGGGGCACATAATGCATTAAAAACCTGATGGGGATTCTAACTCTAGTCTATCCAAAATTTAAAAACACATTTTATTTCTAATTGGACTTTAATGCTGCTTCTCACAATGCAAGTCTAAGTGGAACAACTCATTGAAAAAGATACACTCAGTGTGGCTAATATCTTATCTTCAGCAACTCTGGGGTTGGTTTACTAAAACTGGAAAGTGCAACTTCTAGTGCAGCTCTGCATATAAACCAATCAGCTTCCAGATTATTTTTTGTCAAAGCTTAACCACTAGCCGACTTGCAGAATGGCACCCCTGCGCGAATCGCCGTAACTGTACGGTGGCAGCTTTAAGGGGTATAGTGTGTGTGTGTGTGTGTGCGCGCGCGCGCGCCGCGTCACTGAGCAGCTGATGTGCGTGGCGGCTGCGATGTACTCCGGGCACCCGCGATCGTTCGTGACAGAGCAGGAACATGGATCTGTTTGTGTAAACACACAAATCCAAGTCCTGTGAGGGGATAGGAGACAGATCGTGTGTTCCTAGTATATAGGAAAACCGATCGGTCTCCTCCCTCAGTCAGTCCCATCCCCCCACAGTTAGAACACACAATGAGGGAACACATTTAACCCCTTGATCGCCCTCTAGTGTTAACCACTTCCCTGCCAGTGACATTTATACAGTAATCAGTGACTGCAAAGAATCTCATGTGATTTGAACAGGTATGTGGTGTGATTCCTGTCCAAATCGCATGTGGTTCCCCCACCAATCCTGTGTTAACCCAGGCTGAAATCACTATGACAAGCCTGGGTTGACACGAGCGGTGTGAGAAACTGCATGCGATTTGGACAGGAATCACACTGCATTCCTGTTCAAATCGCTTACGATTCTTTGCTACTTGAGACAATTCATTTTGTATAGGCTCAGATCGTACTGCAAAGGTATCCATTTTGGGTAGCGGAGCATTTTCATGAGTAAGAGCACTCATGAAAATAGTTGGTATCGGCACCAATACCAGTATCGGGATTGGTGCAACCTTAGTTTACTATAGTTACAGAAATTCTCGTAGGACAGAATACAACTTTGGAAGTGATGTATTGTAATGTATAATTTTGTTTCCAATCATGATCTTGCGCACACAATTTATTTTCGTACAAATACCATTACATGAAAATCGTTCATTCTGTTATCGTAAGAGAAAAAGTTTTGTGCTTGTCCCTTTGGATAATTTTGTGTGAACTGTTGTGATTGGCTGTGTACTAATGATCAGTTTATATGACACTCGTTCAGAAAGCGGTATTTTTCGTCCAATTTTATCATCGTGTGTACTAGCCATTAGTTTGAAATATCACTATGATCCATTTATTTATATTCTTTTCTAGGGGTACCAAAAAATGTGGTATACGCCATTTTAAGTTTTTATATAAAAAGCAATCGTTTTCTCTTTTCACACTTTGCTTTAGGTTGACATACCAAAGGCATACATGTATAGATGAGGCAATTGCTTTTAAATCATCACTCTTCAGGGGGAATGAAACCTTTTTTCAATGAGTTGTAAGGGTACCACCAAATTTGCTGTAACTGCCGTTGGCAACCTCTTGCATTCCAAGGCATTGTGAAAAGTATCCTGAATACCAGTTTATATACACCTTTCTAGACTTTTGTATTGTAACCAAATAAGTGTAAAATTATTTTTTATGGAAGAAATATATATATATTATATATATATATATTATATATGGATATATATATATATGTTTTACCTGCATAAATAACCTGCAGACATCCATGGAATGCATTGACTGGTACTGACTGTAGGTATACATCTATTTTATTACTCTTTTAGAATATACTATATCGAAATGACTGTATTTTCTTAAACATTGATCTTATAATGTTACATAAAGAAGACCTTGAATCCAAAGCATTTATTTCTGAGTTGAAGGAGACAAAAAAAATTCACATTTATACTTTGCTTTTGTAGAACTGTTGATGTCCAACACCAAGGGGTCCCTGGTAAATCTCTTATCCATAAAAAATGATATGTGGGTTATTGATTCCACCCCTCCTGTTTTGGAAGTGTATCCGTACCCAAAATGTTCTTTCAGTTTTGGATAGAGTGGGGAAGGATTGGAACTCCTGGCAGGTTTTACTGCAATTGGAATTTCTGTTGGAGAGATTCCTTCACTTCCTATCTAGCAAAAGGTTTGTCCCCAGGACACAAAGTGAGGTGGAAATTTACCAGTAACATGGAACTAAAAATGCGTTTTAATATATAACTAAAGACAAAACGTAGAGTGGAGAGGGATTCGAATCCCTGTCAGTTTAGGGCAGGGTTTCTCAACCAGGGTTCCTCCAAAGGTTGCTTTGGGTTCCTTGAGCAATAAGCAGTTTTTGCCTCTCATTAGTAACCACTGGCATCAATGATCTTTTTAGCTATCTGTAAGGGGGGTTATTCCCAATGACCACAAATGTAAGGCGTATTCCTGCCACGACCATCAAATTAATGTACTGTGAGCTGTAAATATAATACTTATTAGCAGGGGTTCCCTGGAGCCAAAAAGTTTTATATTAAGGGTTCCTTCATGTAAAAAAGGTTGAGAAAGCCTGGGTTACGGAGATCCACTCTCCATTTGTCCTGTTTACCATTATTATCGAAAGTGAAAGTAAAAGAAAATCACAAATTATGGGTTGACACCAGAACAGGAATAGAGGGGGAAATCTTCCAGTAGGGACTCTACTTCTGGTGACTCCCAAGGATTCCCTCCCTTCCTGTTTTGGCTATGGGACAGGAAGTGAAGGGAAATGTTTCCAATGGGACACAGATGGAAACTCTATCCAAAATGAAAAGAGAAAAAGTTTTGCCTTTCTACTCTGTTAAAGAGGAGGGCCCACAAAAAAAAAAAAATTTAAAAGTCAGCAGCTACAAATACGGCAGCTGCTGACTTTTAATAATTGCACACTTACCTGTCCCGGGGTCCAGCGATGCGGGGGAACGAGCCCCCCCCCCCCCCGTCGTTCTCCGCTCGCGGCGCCGGCATTCTTAATGTGGGCACCCGGCTGTGGCTTCACAGCCGGGCACCCACTGCGCATGCGCGAGCGGCGCCGTGCGCCGTGATTCGACGCTCACTCATCTGGGACACATGACAGGTCCCAGATGACTGTGCGGCGCCTACGGGAAGTCATGTCATTGCCCAGGCAATGAAGGTGTCAGACTACGAGGGACCCCTAGCAACAGGCATTTAGAGGTGAGTAAAAAACATTTTTTTTTTCTTTTTATTTACGATTTTTAAGCCACTTTTTTTTTTTTTTGGTGGCAACACCACTTTAAGTAAGGGAATGCTAAAACCTCAGCCAGCTATTGTTGTCTGTTTCCCAGTTTTAGGTTTTCCTGTCAGGCAAAACATTGTCCTTGGAGCAGTAAATGGAGAGAAAAAACTGTCTTAAGGAGCCCCAGATAGCAGTAAAACCTGACGGGTTCCAGCCTTTCCCCGTACTATAGAAAACGTAAAGGTTTGGGGTATAGATGCACTTGAAAGACATGTGTAATTCTGCAAACATTATGACTGTTGCCCTTTATGTAAACCAAACTAAATGTATATAATCTTTAATGTGCTTTATGTTCAGTGTGGTCCAATTTGTTTTCTTTCAACATATTAATGTATATACTGTATTTCTTGTATATTCCAATGTTTATCCATTGTGTACCTAGCTCATCCTTTGTCAGTATTTACCCAAAGTGTTAGTGCCAAGAAAGATTTGCTATGTATTTTTATAGAGATAACTTTTATTCATAATCTACTGCTGCGCAGACGGTACAGATTTTTGCTTTTGTCGCTGAATATTTGGTACGGATAAAAATGTTCTGTGTACCTTTGGTACAATCTGCCTCATACTGTCTTAGTCTAGACTGCCTCAAATGTTTATGGGAACTATGGTTTTAAGCAGTCCTATCACCTACATTTAATACAGAGCAAATGATACACAGTTGCTAAAACATTCCACATTATTTTTTAATGTCCACTTTTCTATTCATTAATTTCAATAAAATGGGTACAAGACTTCAGTTTACTCAGAACTCTTCTGTAATTACTGTGCAAGAATATTATCATGTCATAAAAAATATACTTTGTGTTACCAAATAAATGTTTTTTTACAGATTTTCTGGCTTTTTTGTCTTATTACAATGCAAGAGTCTGAATTTTGTAAGCACTTATTTTAATATGATTTAATTCCTGAATAAATTGACAGGCAGGTGCTTACCAAAATCTGTAAACCATAATTCAAATATGACTGAATTGTTTCCTGTTAAGCCCCATACACACGCGCGGATTATCCGAGGACCAGGTCCGTCGGACCATGTCCGTCATACTTTGTCTGATGTTGGTTTTGCGTACACACGGTCGGACAAAGTTGTCGGAAAATCCGATCATTCTGAACGTGGTGACGTTTGTTGCCTACGACGGGACTACGTAGAGGCTAGTAGCCAATAGCTTTGGTCTTGTAATGTGATCTGAGCATGCGTAGCACTTTGTCCGGTCGGACCGTGTTGTCGGCAAATCTATCCAGCAGGAGATAAGACTTTGTTCGTCGGATTTTTCAACAACATTGTCCGATCGGACAGAATCCATGAAAAAATCCGACCGTGTGTATGGGGCTTTAGTATGGGAAAGATATTCTGTGTGAAATATGTAGGAGTTTACTACAGTTCCTGGGAGCTGAAGCTACCTGTTGGTATGGGAGCTGGAGAAGTGCTTATTTTTATTGAGTGTTTTTTCTTTTTCAGTTCATGACAGCTTAATTTTTTGCTCCTTTTCAAGAACCTCAGTGGTTTCCGGGCTCTTTCGGGTCTCAAGCAGATGACATAGGGTTAAGAACCCTTTTACTGCTCTCTGTTGCATCTCCTGGTTCCTCTTGGAGCTGGCTCTGTGGCATTTTTTTATCAAATCCAGTGCAGCTGTCAGCGCAACCCAAAGATCCTGTTTGAGAGCATGGGTGTTATGTGGTTTAAGTACATCGTGGATGTATGACATCACAAGCCTGTGCAAAAGCACCTGGCTTACATTCCAGCTACTTTCAGATCACACTTGTGTCTTTTGGCGGACCCTGAATTGGACTGGCATAGTGGAGCAGGTGACTGGGTGGGGTACCATGCTGCAAGTGGCTCACCCTTTTTTAAGCAGCATGGGACAAGTCCACAATGGCAGCTTCATAGGTCCAGATGGCAGAGATGCAGAGGATGCCTTTGGCCCAGTAAAGGGGAATCCTGACTCCCGTTTTGTCTTTTTTTTCTTTGCTGATTAGCTTAGAAAAGTGTCTAGTTATTTTCCACAAACCAAAAGACCAGAATGGAAAGAAAACCTGACCTGCATTAAAATCTAGCAGGAAGTCTAGAAGATGTGCTGTTTGTAGCATTAAGCTGTCAGATTCTTACAAGAAAAGTTTTTGTGTGTAAATTGCACTTAAGATTGTAAGAACCCTTCTATGTTACAATCGATTAGGCCTCATGCACACGAGACGCAGTTAAACGCGCGTTCAGAGGCAGTTGGACACTTTTTTTCAACTGCACCTGAACGCATGCAATGTTATCCTATGTGTCCATGTACACAGTCTAGTTTTTTCCCGTTTTTATGCAGTTGCGTTTAACCTCGTTTTTCCAGAAGCAAAAAAATGCATTCAGACACTTTGCTTTTCTGCTTTTCAGACGCAAAACGCAGCTAAACGCAGGCACCTGCGTTTAGCCGCGTTTGCGTTTATAAGCCTTTTTAAAGGAACCCAATTTTTTGGAGCAGAAAACTCAGAAATATGATGGTAAACCATAAAAAATACTAGAAAAAATTGTTTAAAATGTCGTAATTAGTTTAGATAGTTCATAGAGCGTATATACTCACTAATGCATACATGTTTGTGAAATATCCAACGGACATTCGCTGTGCCATCAACGGATGGGTCCAATATTGACGAGCTCTGATTCTGGACCTCTCATGCAAATTTGCGACGACATTGCCGCATCAAGAGCAACATTAGGAGCATTTCCTGACATATATTCAATATGGGATCCATTTCCAAAAAAAAACACAGAAAGAGAGGCAAATGCAAGTGTACAACTGCTCTCTCTGCTGCTCACTCTGATCAAATTGGCAGAAATAGTTAATAATACATGCTTTCTGAGCTTGGGGAGGGTCTATATGATGTTATCTTTACAAATGCTTATAGACGCAAACGCGTCTAAACGCGTCTAAACGCGGCATGAAAACACAGCAAAACGCGCATTTTTAAACGCAGGTTTCTGCTTTTTAAAACACGCGTTCAGCAGAGTTTGCATCTGCGTCTCGTGTGCATGGGGCCTTATGGATTTTTGCAAAACAGAAAGTCCATCTTCCATGAAGGCATTTGTGGCTTCTTCTACAGTGCAGCCCTAGTAGAAGCCATGTTGAACCCTTTCAGTCCATTGCAAGATGAAGAAAGTGAACAGATTTCTTACTACTCAGATATTTAATAGAGGTTTTTTTGCTGGAGGATGATTTTTTTCAGCTGAAGATACAAACAATTTACTTAAAGCTGAAGTGTGGAGCAAAAACTTTATTGGGGCATGCAAGGTACCCCTGATTTATGTGTGCCCCAAAGGTAGCTGCTGCTTTCTTAAAAAATGTTACTTACACGCAGTCTCTGACAGGGATTTGAAAAGGTATACAGTATTTGGCGCATAAGGGGGTTACGATCATAGGGCTTTTACAAAACAGCTAAAAGTCTAATTAAAATGTAATTAAAGTCCAATGTGGAGTCCAAGGGAAACACTATGTGGCTCAGTTTACACTAGCTGACTCCAAAGTCAGATCAAAGTAGTGCAGGAACATTTTCTGAAGTTACAGAAGCTTCAATAGTGTCAATTAGCACAGCATAGAGATGCATGGCATTTCACATGTCCTGCAACTTTGGGTCTCAAAGTCGGATCTTAAGTCACAGGCGTGTGAACCAAGCCTTAGGGCCTGCTTTAAACCTGTGGCTGCTATCCAAGAGCTAGAAGGATTCAAGCAGAAAGAGGAATTCAATTTTTTTATTCAGCTCAAAAATTGTCAACTCGCATGTTAAAAACAGCAACTTGCTTATCAAAAATAGGTAAACACCATTGTAGTTCTGGTCCCAGGTTCCCACTGTGTACCAGGCAGCCACCGCTGTGTGTCTGTGTAGATATTGTAGCAGCCAGAACCGACAAACCCGAGCCAGGAAGTGGAAGAGTAATGCAATGCAGCTTGGGGCGCACCACCGGTGCAGGTGCGAAAGTGATGTCAATCCTGTCAATCCTGGGACACAGAGCGGTGTATGAGCATGGCTACACATTACGGGTGCATGTGCACCTTCCTCAGGCCATTGGCATAGACACACTCATACACCACTCTGTGCCCCAGGATTGACATCACTTTCATCCCTGCATCGACTGTGTGCTCCAAGCTGGATTGAATTACTCTTGTGTCTCCTGGCTCTGGTGGCAACAGTATCCACACAGACACAGCAGTGGCTGCCTGGTACACAACGGGAACCTGGGACTGGGACGACAGTAGTGTTTACCTGTTTTTGATAAGCGAGTTGATGTTTTTAACATGTGAATTGCCAATTTATGAGCGTATTAAAAAAATGTTGCTCTGCTGCACTTAAATGGCGCTTCCCTCTTTCTGCTTGCATCTGACAGTGATGTCACAGATGAAGTTCCAACGATGAAACTGACAGATGAAGCACAGCAATCACCACAGGCCCCTCACTCTGCAGCTTTTCCATTCATAAAATGTCCTGAATCCTTTAAAAAGTAAAAAAAAAAAAATGACACTCTGTGATTGAACAATGGGTGTATAAACATCATGATTACCTCTTGGCTAGTCACAGAACACTATGCATTCTTACTGAAATGAATGCATACCTTCTTAGTAATGTTCCAGTAATATGTTTGCCCACACTCCAGCTTTATATTCTAGATTTTGCCATGAATGAGGAAAAAGTACAACTGTCTATTGGAAACAGCATATAGTCTAGGCCAGGGGACAAAAAGGGAAAAATATTTTCTGTACATAACATAAAATCTCTAATCTATGAAGAGTGTAAATGTCTAAGCCAAAGTCCTATAAAAATAGATACCCATTTGCTGAGGTTCAATTATCCAAGATAACTAAACAGTGCCCTTTGACAATATGGGATCATTTAAAAGGTTCGTAGGATAGAAAGGTTAAAGGCATTCTGAAAAATACCTGGGAATCCACCACAATGACATTTAGTCCTAATATAGCCAGTACAGCGGAAGCAAGGGTGTGTCTGGATGAAACAACTTCAACACTATTTCATTTCAGATACTCTGAAGGACTATGAATGGCAAGAGCGGCGGAGAGCAAGGCGGCGGTCATCTCAAATACAGCCAGAAGGGGCCATCTGGCCTAAAGTTTGAGTTGCTGTGCCACTGGATATAAATATGCCAATCAGCCGCATTGTCAAGCTCCAGCACCTTTGCAAGATACTACAAACAAGTCTCCGATGATGCAGATCTGGGGTTTGGTCATGGAGTCTTGTCTGAAGCCTCCATACAACCCCCCCCCCCCCAAAGTTTCAATAAAAAGTACCTGTCACTTCCTAAAGAATTCTGATTTTAACATTTTATGTGAAAAATTTCAAAATTGTCAAAGTAGGCAAGGGGTTAAAGCTGATCTCCAAACTCAACTATCTATGGCATTACACAGGTGCGCTATATTAACTGTATGTAGCCTCAGCTGCAATATACAGCTCTGTGTTCCGGCAGCGAGACAGGGATTTTCTGTCTCTCTTAGAACAAAATAGATTCAGGCTGAGCGCTGCTCAGTCATTCACAGGAAGGTTTGTATTCTATGAATGGAGATCGTGATATCCATCTGCCTCAGCCAATCAGAGGAAGCTTTGTATTCATTCATAGAAAACAAAGCTTACCATGTGTTGCCTATGCGTTTATGTGAAATCTACATTAATATCTGTACAATATTGTAACTAGAAATATATTTCAGTTAGAGGGAAAAACGAAGTTACTTACGGTAACGTTCTTTCCGGGAGTCTTTCAGGACAGCCACCTGAGAGACCTTGGCTCCTCCCCTCTGTAGGAAACACCTGCGCCAGCTTGCTATAAATTTCCTCCTCCCCTGCTGCTCCTCAGTTCTTTGAAGAGCACCTCCAGTTTGCTGGGGAGACACAAGAAACATATGATACACATATAATAATTTATATCACATTTCCTGTAAGGAAACCACAGCTTGTAAGACCTTACGTCCAAAGGTCTGATCTTTAGCTGACCATAAGTCCACTCTATAGTGTCTTACAAAAGTGGCAAAGCTGGACCATGTTGCCGCTTTACAAATCTGTTCCGGCGTCGCTCCAGCTCTCTCTGCCTGTGACGCTGCCATTGCCCTTGTGGAGTGTGCCCTGATTCCTTCTGGGATCTGCATACCCCCTATTTTGTAAGCCTGCTCTATGGCTTCCCTTAACCATCTGGCTATTGTACTTCTTGAAGCCTTGTGCCCTTGCCTGGCTCCAGTGTATAAAACTCCTGACATCTAAACTATGAAATTTCACTTCCTTCTCCTGAGAAGGATTCGGACAGAATGATGGTAATACAATTTCTTGACCCCTGTGAAATTTTGAGGCCACTTTAGGTAGAAACCCCGGATCCATTTTGAAGATTATACGATCCGGAAAGATCTGGCAAAATGGGGGTCTGATAGATAGGGCTTCCATCTCACAGACCCTTTTTGCTGTAGTAATTGCTACCAAGAAGATTGCTTTAAGTGTCAGCATCTTCAGGCTGCAATCCTTTAATGGTTCAAAGGGATCTGCTGTCAGAGTTTGTAACACCAATGACAGGTCCCACTTGGGAAAGGCTGTGTTTTGTGGCGGCCTTTGTCTGCTCACGGATCTAAAGAGTCTGATTATCCAGGGGTTTGAGGCTAAACTCCTCTCCTGGTAAACTGACAGTGCTGACACTTGACTCTTTAACGTGCTGAGGCTTAGTCCTTTGTCTACACCACTCTGTAGAAACTCTAGGACTGCTACTGAGCTTTGTGTTTTAAAGTTGTTCTCTGTACACCAACGATTAAAACATTTCCATACCTTCTGGTAGATGTTACGTGTCTCAACCTTCCTGGGCCAGTGAGGTGCTATAAGGATTAATGACGTGTCTTCTGTACGAAATTTCCTTATTACTGCGGGTAGTAGTACTGGTGGGGGAAAAGCATAACATCTGCTGAACGCCCACTTCTGCGCCAATGCGTCTACCCCGAGTGCTCCCTCCTCCCTTTTTAGGGAGAAGAAGGCTAGGACTTTCCTGCTTTCTCTGGAAGCAAATAAGTCCACCTGAGGTATTCCCCATTTTTTGGCAATCTGGTTGAATACCTCTTGTTTTAGCACCCATTCTCCTTCTCTTACTTTCTTCCTGCTGAGAAAGTCTGCCACTCTGTTTAAGTCTCCTTTTAGGTGTACTGCTGAAAAGGAGAGTATGTTTTTCTCTCCCCAACTCAGGATCTCTTCTGCTAGGGCCCACAGAACTCCGCTTCTGGTTCCCCCTTGCTTGCTTATGTAAGCTATTACTGACGAGTTGTCTGATCTGATCTGTACATGATGTCCTTTTAATTCCTTCTGGAAGGACTGGAGTGCGAACCATACCGCTTTCAGTTCCTTCCAGTTGGACGATCTTGTCCGTTCTTCCCTCCCCCAAGCACCTTGTGCTAACTGGGAGTCCAGGTGTGCTCCCCACCCTACACCGCTTGCGTCTGTGGTTAGGATTCGGGAGATAGGTAGGATCCATAGCCGTCCTATGTCTAAATTTTCTGTCTTTCTCCACCACCATAAGGACTTTTTTACCTTTGCTGGTATTGATACCTGCAAATCCAGAGACTCCTGCCTGTGATCCCATATCTTTAATAGGAATATTTGCAGTGGTCGGAAATGCAGGTTTGCCCACTGAACTGCTGGGATTGCAGATGTTAGTAACCCTAGTGTTGACATTATTTTTCTTATAGAACAGGGTATACTGGTCTGTATTGCCTTTATTTCTCTTTGAATCTTTGTTATCTTTTCCTCGGGTAGAAAAACTCTTTGCTGAACCGAGTCTATTACATAACCCAGGTATTTTAACTGTTGCGTGGGTTGTAGACTTGATTTTTCCACATTCACCAACCAACCTAGACTCTCTAGGAATAACCGAGTGTACTCGAGGTTTTCTAATAACCTTTCGGGTGTCCTTGCAAACAGAAGAAGGTCGTCTAAATAGGCAATAATGGATATGCCTTTTAGTCGTAGTGGTGCCAAAGCTTCTGCCAGAACCTTGGTAAAGATTCTTGGTGAAGATGATAGGCCAAAGGGCAGAGCCTGAAACTGAAGATGTACAGTTTCTTTCCCTGTTTCTATTGCTAGCCTTAGAAACTTCTGGTGATTTGGGTGTATGGGTATGTGCAGGTATGCATCCTTTAAATCCAGCGACGCCATATAACAGTTTGGAGGCAACAGGGCCTTCACTGAATATATGGAGTCCATCCTGAACCTTTTGTAGGTTATGGATAGATTTAGTGGTTTGAGGTTGAGGATCGGCCTGACCTTTCCTGAGGGTTTCTGTACTCCAAATATATGGGAGTAGAAGCCCTGACCTCTTTCTGCCCCTGGTACCCTGATGATTACACCCTGTTTCTTGAGGTCCTCTATGGATCTCATTAACCCTCTGGCTTTTTCCTTGTTGTTTGGCAGCTTGGTGATGTACAGTCTGTTTGGGGGGAATTTTGAGAATTCTAGGGAATACCCGTCTCTTATCGTCCTTAAGATGTATTGACTGGAGGATATTTTTTCCCATTGTGAGATGAAGGCCCCCAGTCTTCCTCCCACTGAGAGGACTTCAGTCCTTATTGCGGGTCTGCTCAGGAGGGCGAAATATTGCTCCTCCTTTGCTATTCCCTCGCTGACCCCAAGGTTTCTTTTGATTAGTTGCCTTGGGTACTGAAAACCGGGACTTGGTGTCCCTCTTTTGCCTCTTTCTATTTTGTGGAGGCTGGGCCCAGGGTGCTTTCCGTTTCAGCGGAAAAGCCTTCTTTTTGTCCGCTGTACGGTCTAACACTTTCTCTAAGCCTGGCCCAAATAACAGGTCTCCCGTAAACGGGATCCCGCATAACTTGGCTTTGGATGCAGCATCCCCTTGCCAAGTCTTTAGCCATAGGGCCCTTCTGGTAGAATTGGCTAGAGCCGAGGATCTGGCTGCCATGCGTACCAGCTCTGCTGATGCATCTGCTATGTATGCAATGCCTTTGAGAAGAGTGGGAAAGGAGGACAAAATCTGCTCCTTCGCAGTACCTTCCTCAATATGTGCCTGTATACGGTTCAGCCAAAACTCTACATTTCTGGCTACCACCGTGACCGCCATGGCTGGCTTTAGGCTTCCCACTGTGGAGTCCCATGACCTCTTTAATAGGGTATCCATTCTTTTGTCCATTGCTTCAGAAAGGACCCCCATATCCTCAAAAGCTAGATCGGTGTGCCTGGAGACTTGTGAGAAGGCAGCGTCTAGTTTTGGGATTTTGTTCCATACTGATGACTCATCATCTGAAAATGGGAACCGTCTCTTTAAGGCTTTAGAGAAGAATGGTTTCCTTTCAGGTTCCTGCCATTCTTTCTTAATTGCCTCTACTAAGACGTCATGAACAGGAAAATTTCTCTTTTCTTGTTCTCCTAAACCCTCATACATCTGATCATGCAGGGATAAAGGTTTCTTTTCCGTCTGTATACCCAGCGTGGTATGAATGGCTCCCAACAGCTGGTCTACCTCTTCTAATGAGAGTTTGTATCTGGAGGGTTTTCTGGAATCCCCTTCCAGTGTTTCACCCTCAGATTCTTGGGAGCCGGACGCTGTGCTGTCAGGCTCGTCCTCTGCCTCCTCTCTAGGAGTAACTGAAGGACCGGCACTAGTGGAGGGTAGTGCCTGTGCTTTTCCTAGTACCGGTAGTACTGGTGGGGGGGCAGTTTGCAGTTGAGGGATCTGGAACCCTTCAAAAAGGGTTTTAAAGGCTACAAAGGTACTTGATAGCTCCTTGACAGATGCCGCTAAATCACTGCCCTGCTCTGTGGAATGTTCTTGCACCAACTTGTGAATACATTCCTTACATAATGCTTTCCCCCAGGAATCTTTTAGTGTGTTTTTACAAGAAGGGCACCTCCTTTTTGAGTTATAAGAGGGCTTGGACTTGTCAGGTTTCTGAAAAGACATAAAGAGAAACCCCACACATATTAATACTGACATAAGCTTCCTGCAGCATGCAGGTGCACAGCGTCTTTCATATGGGCTTACCACACTAGGGGCCCAATGAAAAAATAACCCTCTGACACAGGAGGGACCTACCCACCCCCCCCTTGCTGAACCCTTGAGGGGGAGGGGGATGGGTGGTTGATATAGGCCAGGGGAGGTCCTCCCCAGGTTCCCCTTACCTTTACATGGCTGGAGCTGGTCTCTGTCGTAGCAGTCTGGTCTCTACCTTCTGCGTCCGACATGCTTGTGTCACCACCGGAGCTTTAGCTGACACTACAGCATGTGTAGCTCCTCTCCTAGCCCATGCCTGGCCTCCTTTTCATGATTCGCGGCCGGAACCGGAAACCGCGAACCCGGAAGTACACGCCCCTTTTGTCGGATGTGACGTCGCCCGTCACTGACAACGCCGGTCTCCTATACCCAGCGTGTTCCGCGCTGAGAGCGCCACACGCCGCTGGAGGTATGGAACGGCAGGACCTGTACCTGTGCTCCGCACTCGGAGCTGAGAAGGAAACCCCCCTGACCTCCGCTTGCACTCAGGGATGCAGGGGCGGCAGTCTCCCCAGGTTAGTTACCTGGTCTGTTTGTCCAGAAGGAGCCGCTGCTGCTTCGTTTGTGGACATGTATCTTTCGCCTGAGCCCATACCCCCTGGTAATCCTGACTCTTTCTGGCTGGTTCCAAAAAAGGTGTCTCCCCTCCTGGAGGAAACACAAAATAACTGAGGAGCAGCAGGGGAGGAGGAAATTTATAGCAAGCTGGCGCAGGTGTTTCCTACAGAGGGGAGGAGCCAAGGTCTCTCAGGTGGCTGTCCTGAAAGACGATAGGGGAAATATATATTTAAAGTATTGAGGGTTGTGTTGGTGTTACTGTAATTAGTTCAACTGCAAAGCTTGGCCTTTTGTTTTCCCTGATAACATCTCACCTGGGTAGTAAACAACAGCCTTCTTTGATTTATCCAATCAGGCTCAATATACATGTACAAGGTACCGTGACCAATTATGGAGAATTATATTAGCCACACTACAGGAAGTAGGGGGGGATATAATGCTTTGTGAGCAAGCTAATGTTGGCTTTTGCTGGTGGGGAAACACACGGCAGTCGCCATGGGCTGAACTGAAGTTAACAGGTAATATAACTCTATACTTGCACCTTATATTGTATTGTAAATATGGTTCTGTGAGTAATTTGTAAATATCATGTAAGCCAGGGGACCTACACTGTACATTGTGTTGTAAATTCTATCTGGTGTGTAATTGGTGTGTATATATATATATATATATATATATATTATGTAACCCTATCAATAAATGTGTATTGCGGATTGAACTACCTCTTTTGTACAAAATCTCTCAGATCTGGATATGTATATGTCCATACTACTACAATGATTGAGGTGTATGAACATATACAAATACTAGACAACACATGAATAATTGAATGGTGCTCAGCCCAATTCTATCTTGTTCAATGAGTGAGACTGGAAGCCCTCATCTCAGCGCTGTGTATTTTATGTAACTGAGGTTACACACAGTTAATACAGTGTGCCCAGCAAGTGCACCTGCTAGCAGGGCTGTCTTTCCGAGCGGGGCACACCTAGGCACAGCCCAGGTGCCCCAGATGCACATGGAGCCCCATCAGGGACAGTCGGATCTAAAGTGGAGCTATTGGAATTGCCTCAGATCTGCTCGCCATCACACATAGCCCCGCGCCTGTGATAGACAGAATGCGGGTCCAATGCTAGGATGTGTTCTGTTTATCACAGGTGCAGGGTTAGGAGGAGGCGGGGCTGTGTTTGACGGTGAGCAAAGCGGAGGCAATTTCAGGTAAGCTGTAACAGTGTGCTATACGCTCTGTGATCTCCGGCTCCCCTCTTCCTTCCTCTGGCATGGTGAGGCTGCAATGTTGGCACAGTGAGGAATTATACCTTAATTCTTGAGAGTAGGTGCGAAAATTGGGACAGGCTTGTATGGGCCCCAGTGCATTACTTTGCCCAGGGACCCATGATGCTGTTAAGATAGCCCTGCCTGCTAGTGCAGTAAATGATCTGGACCAGCTTAAATATGTAAAGGGTCATTAAACTTGGGGCTCTTTCACACAGGCGGTCTGCCCGACAGACTCTGCTTTTTCTCAGCGGGGATCGATCTGCTGATCCCCCGCTGAGCAGGCAGATGACAGGTCCGTCTCCGCTCACTGTGCTAGGTGGACCTGTCAGACCCCAGCTCTCCATACCAATGCGGTGGGAACCTGTGGCCTGGGAAGAGGAAAGAAGGTGAGGGGGATATTCAGCTGTTTTGGACAGCCCTTGAAGATGGATGCTCTCCAACTCCATCTCCCCATTGAAAGACGGTTCCTCCAGGCAACGCGTCTCCTCCGACTGAGGAAACACAAAAAAAATGACCAGATGCCTGAGGGACCACCTTTTAAAGAGCTGGAGGCAATGTGTTTCCTGTCCAGGGGAGGAGCTCCATCTCTCAAGGGCTGTCCTGGAAGATGACTGGGGGAAATACCTTTACATTTTGGGGGGGACTTATTAGGATATGTAGCAAAATGGACTGCCTAAGGCATACTCCTACATGCCATTCTCACTTTTAGCTTTCCCAATGCATTTTAAATCACACAGGCACATTGTGATCAATTACCCTAGCAGTTTGTAAAACCTTGTTTCGCTGTTTATTAAGGGACACAAGATCAGTAATTATTCTAATATGAATGGGTTATACTGCCAACCTCAGGAGGATTTGGATACTGGCCAGCCAGGTATAACACCTCCCACTCCCAGCATGCTTCAGTTTTTTGTCCTAGGAAAATGGACATCTTTCCTCTTTTGAGAAAAGATGTGCCTATTTTTTTAATTTTACAATTTTTTTTCTCAAGATATTTTTTTTATTCAATTACTTCATCTGCACACTGCTTATCTGGATCACCTAATCCTCTTTGCTGCCTTAGAGGAATAGCTAAAGCCCGTTGAACTGAAGATTGCAGTGCTACCCTGGAATGTGACCCTCGGGCACTGAGCTCTGCCAGTAGCACTACCCAGACTTTTGGGTACTGTTAGCCACAGAGCCCTTTCCAAGTATCAAGCCATGGTATGCCCAGTCTCTATAGGGTCTTATCAAAAAGTCACATGGAGCTGAACCCTGGAAACAACTATACTTTGGTACCTTTTATGGTTATGTCCCTGTTTTATCAGTCTCTGCTGAAAGGCATGATACGCTAAGGAACCACTGCTGCATCATCATCTGGAGTACATACACTGCTTGCTCTGTTCCCACCCTTATTAAGCATCAGGTAACTTCTCTTGACACTATTCCTCTCTGCAAGTAACAGTTTTCACCCTGATTGTTCCTTGCTGCAGACTACAGTGACCTGGTCACCTCTGGTCATTAACCCTTTCCCTGTCACCAATGTAAGGCTTACATCGGCATCAGCAAGGGTTATTTACACACACACACACTCCCAGATTCTGCAGCAGTCAAGACTGTTTACATTTGTAAAGCCCACTCTGGTTTTCTGGTGTTTTTTTTTTATTATATAAACAAAAAAATACCGAAATTAAAAAATGTATATATTATATTTTACTTTGTTATAAAACATATCCAATAAAATCAAATTTCTTCATAAAACTTAGGCCAAAATGCATTTTGCTACATGTCTTTGGCAAAAAAAAATAATAAAAAAAAAATGCATTTTGGAGGACACTAAAAAAGTTCTGATCGTGAGCAAGATACTGATTTGTATTGACACTATACTAGTAGATGGCAGTGATCAGTGACTTATAGTGTGACAGCCAATCTGGAGCTAACTGACAATGACATCACTAGTGACAGTAATAATACTGTACACTGTCACTATACTAAGGACATTGGCGAGGCAACAGGGCATTGAAAGGGTTAAACATGCCTAACAAATATGTACTGTTGTAGTCACACTGAATCTGTCTGGCTTCTTTTCCTGAACGAAAAGAGTTTAAAGAGGAAGAAACTGGCCAGGTCCTGTATGTTTTGTTTTCAAACACAGAGGTCTGTGCTGTGATTGGTCACAGCGGATAAGCAGGTATACAGCCATAATCATTGACTAACCTGCTCATAGACTTGTGATGTGGCCAATCACAGCACAGGTCAGCAGGGGGCGAGTGCACCCAGAACCAAGTCATGACGTACAGGTAGGTTTCCTAGCCTGCAGCTGCTGCTTATCTGCAGTAAATGTACTGTGGGTGGGTGGCAAGTGGTTAAAAGAAGAGGGGATGCTACAATGTGGTAAATATGGCCCTATCCAAACTGTAAGATGTGTTGCCGCCATCACTTTCAAACTTACCTTTCATGTTTGTTTTTTTATAAAACGGTTTATTTTCTGTTTAAACATTTGATTGTGAATAAAATATGAGTTTATGAGATTTGCAAACCTTTTCATGTGTTTTTATGTAGATGTTACACAAGTTTCTTGGAATTGGGGTTGTAAACTGGCGGCCTTATTTATTTGCAAGCAAGGGTTGTAAACCCTAAAATGTTTTTTTCACCTTAATGCATCCTAAAAAAAAAATAAAAAAAAAAATAAATCATACTGGCCGGCCCCCCTAGCCCCCCCGTTTTACTCACCTGAGCCTGTTTGTCCCCTCAGCAGAGACACGTTCTTCCTCTCTACCTGTTGTCTCGCCTCTCGATTGGATATATTGATAGCAGCGCAGCCATTGGCTCCCACTGCTGTCAATGACGCAGGTGCCTACTGACAGTGTAATGGATCATCTATTGCAGAGGGAACTGCTATACAGAATGGATACAATATTGCAACCTGTGATGTCTGAATTACAGCTTTAAAAGTGAAAATAAGAAAATCAAAATCCACTAACAGCAGCAATCCAGCTGGTGCAAGAATATCAGCCTGGATTCCTTGCCATTTTACTTCTTTATAATACAAAGCAAATAGCCTAAATACAGACAAGAGTAGCATGAAGAAAATAAAAAGTATAAAAATGTACAAACATTTTATTATACACAATAAACTAAACACAACAATAATACATATGATGTTTATCCAAACGATTGTAAGAAAACATATATAGTGAATAAAATCATGTACAGCTCATTATTTACACAGGATCAATTTACAACAGAGTTCAAAGGTTCTGCTCTGATGTTCCCCAAATCCAGTGAAGAGTCCGTCTCCTCATCTATTTCTCCAATGACCGCTCTGTAGTGAGAGATGGAAAGAGTTAAAGCAGAAAATTCTTAAAAATAGTCAATTAGTATCTTCCTGTGAAATATGGTGCTGCTATAAACAAGACAAGGGGCATTGTACTGCCCAGGGTGCTACTACATTCTGTACATCATGTACTAAGGTCACCACATTTTCAAAGTGAAATCTTGTGACACCCTACTGACCATTACTACTACATCCACATAAAAATAAAATCCCACACCTCATTTGTAGCCACATCCACAAACCCCACCCCACTTTCAACACAACCTGCAACAATTTGGCATGGAATTTTGGAATAAAAAGCAGACGTGGAAAGCCTAAACATCAAAAAGCTAAGGCATTATGAGTAGAGAGATGATGTGGCATGCGCTATGCATGCCCTGGAGAATTGTGGGTAAGGTCAAAATGTGGTAACAGTTAGAGGGTCCTAAAGGTGCATGGTTAAACTCTGCTATGGGTCAGGAGTATTTAAGGCACAGAGTGCAAGGGTCAGAAATATATAATGTACAGGCCAGTGTTCACAGTATAGCCAAAAATGACCCCCTCCTCCCAGTGTAAATCCCCACAGTAAAGATTCCAAGGCCCTTTCTTGTTAAAAAATAAAAGATTCCAAGGCCCTCCTCCCCTCCCAAATCCTCCTCAGTACCGACCTCTCTCACCAAATTTCCCCGTAATATAGACCTCTCCTCAACCTTCCTTCCCCCCAGTACACATTTCTTCCTTTTTCCCTATATTCCTCAGTCCTGGTCTGAAAATCCCAGCAATTGCGGAGCATATGGCACTACAGTACCAAAAGTTAAAATAAATAAAGTCTGGTGGTCACAGTGTCAGGACGCAAGGCACACTAGCAACAAATTTGCACTGCACCATGTGTTGGCCAGGGACAACTCCAGGCTGATATTACTGAGTATACCTGGCAGTTCATAACAAGCCAGTGTCTACATGGAAGATGATGGTGGGGAGCACTGCAAGTAATCAACACAGATTGTGTGTGGTACATAAAGCTTTTTTTTAGCCTTAGGCTGGGTACACAGGGGCTGAAAATCAGCCAGTTTGGCAGGAACTGGCCCACTTTTGGCCCGTGTGTACAGCAGCTGGTCTTATGACAGTCATGTTGGGAAAAAAAGCATCCAATCGACCAATGGCTGCTAGCACTGATCAGTGTGTTCTGGTGGAGGGGCAGTCCCCCTGTCAGAAGACAAAAGCACCATTGGGGAGATCGCTGCACTAACATCATTAAGTTAGTACAGTGATCTATTAATTTTTTTTTCGTTAGGCCGCTGGGTTGAACATAAAATAAAAAACAAACACACAAAACATCTTGTGTGTACACATTACAAATACCAGTTTCAAAGGTTGTATAGGTAAACACATATAATAATACATAATTAATACCACATTATAAAAAAATCACAATACATACACATTGTCTCCTCGTACAATGTATAGTCCCAGTACTACTTGCTCCACTCCTTGTGAAGAGCTGAATACTCGCTCATGGCTCTCGTCCAAAATTAGGTTTATTGTCTGATCAAAACCCTTGAGTGTTCCCTTGAAAGAAAAAAACAAACAAACAGTGAAGTACTTGCATATAAATACACATTTCACATTTAAGGAATACACAGGCTGCCATTGCTGACAACTGCCATTGGTTTGAGTCCCTTAAAAGAAGCATGCAGCAAGTGAAATCAGAATTAACTGCATGCTGGTTCTAAGTCAGTAAATAAAAGAACTTGTGAAATTGATTAGAACAGCCAGGCAATACTTTTAATGTGATTTAACAATGTCATCCTACACACTTCTCTCAGTACAGATTGCCTTTAAAATGTACTCATTTATGTAAGAAAAAAAGTGACAATTGTTTACATTGAACCTTTGAGTTCAGAAATGTGGGGGCTTAAAAATTGTATCAACCTAAGCAGGACAAAGTGCAAGTTTACTGTTAGTGAACTTGTACGACGTTACTCACCAGGTCCTATGCACAGCCTGCTATGTTAAATACTTACCTTTCTCCCTGTTGGATTGGAATGAAGAGTCTGCAGCAAGTATGCACACTAAAAAGTTAGCAGGGATGTTTCTGGGAAATTGTAGGTGGGCAGGAAGGTACAGTAAAGATTGCTGTAGCTGTGATAAAGGTGAGTATTTAACATAGCAGGCTGCACTTAGAACTAGTGCCCAATTAAATATAGTACAAGTTCAATAAAACCGGTGAATTTATAAATGATGAAAGGGTAAGTTCACCTTTGGGAACATGGTACACCTGTTTTTAGGGTGTAACATGTTTCCGCTCCTCTCTCTCTCCCTGTGACAGCAGTATAGGGAAAAATTCCTCGTATTAGCTTCACTTTCTGAAAACAGATTTGCAGCGAGAGGTGCCCACTCCCCTCTCGCCGCGTTCCGGTCGTCTCCGTCGCTTACCGGAGCTGTCGGCAGTGGCTGAGACGATCAGATCCTTTCCCCTCTGAGGCACTGTCTCGAGTGAGGGAATGATGGCCCCCACTCTACTCAATGACGTTGGATGATGGCAGCAACATCAAACGTCATGCCTGCCCAACGGCCCTAAAGGGACATTTTTATTTTATTTGCATTGAAGTGCAAATGTGAGATCTGAGGTCGTTTTCACCCCAGATCTCACATTAAAGAGGTCCTGTCATGCTTTTTTTTCTATTACAAGGGATGTTTTACATTCCTTGTAATGGGAATAAAAGTGATAAAAAAAAAAAAGTGTATTTAACCACTACAATACTGGGCACTTTCGCCCCCTTCCTTCCCAGACCAATTTTCAGCTTTGAAATAAAATCTAATTTTGTCATAAATTTAAGCCAAAATGTATTCTGCTACATGTTTTTAGTAAAAAAAATTCCGTTAAGTGTATAATAATTGGTCCGCGTGATCACGGACATATGTACGCAAATGATCATGTACAGATGCGTGCAGGTGATCACGGACATATGTGTGCAGATAATCATTGACACATGTGATTTTACTGGGACATATGTGGGGGACACGTGTTTTTATTATTTGGGGACACGTGTTTTTATTATTTGGGGACACGTGTGTTTTACAGGTGTTGGTAACACTAGACTGGTGATCAGTGAGTAAAAAAAACAGCTAATACTCACTGATCACCAGCAGGCTGCAGCAATCAGCTCTCCTCTCCTCACCGACGACTTCCGTGTGAGGAGAGGAGAGACGGTTGCCTAGCAAACAGCTGTTTGCTTACATCACATGACGGCCGTGATTGGACACGGCCGTCATGTGATCAGGAGGGCCAATCACAGAGCCCTCCTGCCGATCCGAGATGCGCCCTGTCCGGGTGACACGAGCGCATCGGGATCGCACCGATGCGCGGGCACACGCGCGTGCACGCGATCCCCCTACTTCTGATGGACGTTCAGGAACGTCCGATCCGAAGTAGGCGGCTCCCACCCAGCCGTATATATACAGTGGCCGGTGGGAAGTAGTTAAAAAAGGGACAGTGTAAAAATAAAAAGTAAAATAAATAAAAAAAAATTAAAGTGCCTGCTCGCTCGCAGAAGCGGACACATACGCATATGTAAACGATGTTCAAACCACACGTGAGGTATCATGCCCATCGTTAGAGCGAGAGCAATAATTCTAGCCCTAGACCTCCTCTAACTCAAGAATGGTAACCTGTAGAAATTTTGAAACGTCACCTATGGAGATTTTTAAGGGTCAAAGTTGGTCGCCATTCCATGAATGGGCGCAACTTTGAAGCATGACATATTAGGTATCAATTTACTCGGCGTAACATTATCTTTCACAATATAAAATAAAATTGGGCTAACTTAACTGTTTTCTTATTTTCTAAAAAGAGTATTTTTTCCAAATTGCATTTGTAAGACCGCTTCGCAAGTATGGTGTGACAAAGTATAGCAACGACACGTCATTTTATCCTCTAGGGTGTCTGAAAAAAAGATTATACAGGGGGTCCCCGACTTACGAACGCCCGACCTACGAACAACCCCTACTTACGAACAGGGCGCTGCGGGGACCCTCCGCCATTTTTCGGTGTTTTTCGGCCGTTCTCTGCATGCGCGGCCATACGGAGCCTCGGAAAATGCCGGAAATGTCCGTAATTTGCCGCGCATGCTCAGAACGGCATTAGACGGAACATCAGAAATGTCCGGAAATCTCCGTATTTGTCGGTCTGCGCATGCGCGGCCGACTTACGAACATTTCCGACTTCCGTACAGGCGGGCAGTCCCTAACGAGTTCGTAACTCGGGGACCCCCTGTATAATGTTTGGGGGTTCGAAGTAATTTACTACTGGAAAAAATAAAAATAAAAAAAGGATTTTAACTTGTAAACTAGTTTGAAAATTAGGCCCGGTCCTCAAGTGGTTAAAGTGAACTTATCCTTCGACACAAAACGTTCACCCAACATTCACACATTTTTCCAATTAGAAAAATTTGTGAATCTTGCGTGCTCTCACATTTCTATCCTCCAATTCACTTGAAAGAACTAGTAAAAGATAGTTAAAAGATAGGACCTTCCTCCTTTACACATTCTATCATATGGAAATAAAGCCTCCAATTTGCAAAAGTACACACAGAGGGAGTTTTTCAAAACTGGAGCAGACAGAATGCAAAGCAGCTGTGCATGGCAACCAATCAGCTTCTAACTTTTATTTTTAGAGCTTAAATGAAGAAGCTGATTGGTTGCTATGCACAGTTGCTTCCGATTCTGTGTGCTGCAGTTTTAATAAATTCCGTCCACAGTGTCCAGGAGCTGCTTTTCAGACTCTTATGCTGGCAAATTTCAGACAATGTCAACAATTTTAACCAGTTTCCAAATGCAAAAAAACGACTGAATAGTTCTTGGTGACCTACCACTAGCAGTGTGTACCAATATCCATGAAACTACTGAACTGTCAGTTTGCATCGATACATTTCAGCCATTTTTGCAATTGATGGTTTGCTTGAAAACAATGTGTATGGCCAACATTCCCCTTTAAACCCCACACTGTCCACTTACTTTTCATGTCTTTTGTGTCTTAGCAAAGAGAATTTTAGATGAAGAAAAATACTTCCAAGTATTCTATTCATTAAAAAGTATCAAGTGCCAAAATACCTAAAAGGAACTTCAAAGCCTTTCATACGCATAAATGTGTCTTAAAAGTAGAAATAAAAGGCAAAACTTTTTTTTCTATTTTTGATATAAAGAAGGGTTATTCCCCCAGTTGAGAGAAATTTCTTGGTTGTCACCAGAACTAGTGTCCGCAGTGGAAGATTTCTCCTTTAATCCTGTTCTGAGAATAGCACAATATTTGGGTTTCTTTTTTACTTTCAGTAAACAGTAAACATAGGATAATCTCCCTAAGGCCCCTTTCACACTGGGGCGGGGAGCCGCGGTGACGGTAAAGCAGCGCTATATTTAGCGCTGCTTTACCGTCGTTTTAACAGCGGTTTTCGGCCGCTCGCGGTGCGGTTTTACCCCCCGCGAGCGGCCAAAAAAGGGTTAAAGACCCATCGCAGAGCGCCGGTATTGCCGCGGTTTCACCGCGGTGTCCCATTCTAATCAATGGGAAGGAGCGGTATAGGAGCGGTGAATACACCGCTCCTATACCGCTCCAAAGATGCTGCTAGCAGGACTTTTTTTGTCATCCTGCTAGCGCACCGCTCCAGTGTGAAAGCCCGCCGGCTTTCACACTGGAGTTAAAGGGGCCGGATTTTTTCATGCGGTGAACAGGCGCTATTTTTAGCGCTGTACCGCATGAAAAACGCCCCAGTGTGAAAGGGGCCTAACAGGGGCACAGACAGCAATAAAAATGTGACAGGTGTTCTAATCCGTCTCCACATTGTTTCAGCATGGGCCAGTGTAAATATGTATGTGCCAAATCTGTAGGTTCTCCATGGAAGCTGGAAATCATTGTAGTAGACACCGCTACTTCAGTGATCTCCACTAGCTTCTGGGTCCCGTGCTGCATTGTGCACACAGGAAGTTTCTTGCTTTACACAGGTGCCATTGAAAGAACACACTGTATTTTCTCAAAGATTGGATGAGGTGGAGTGGCCACATCACAATCCCCACCTTATCCAGAGAACATATGCATTTATTGAGAAAACAGTGTGTCCTCTGAATGGACGACCTTGTGTGTGTGTTCAGGATCAGGAAAGCCGTTTAGCATGGGACCTGGATGCAAATGGAGATCGCTACAGTGATTTCCAGCTTCCATGGAGGATCCCACAGCTGTTGGCTTACCAATTTTCCCAGAAGTCTGCATTAAGATACAAGTCAGATTTTAGGCATCCCATATCTCTTTTTTGGTGAGATTACCCCAAGGGATGCAGACACTGCAATTTTCTCCATAGAAAATGTGTGCTTTTAGGATACAGTGGTGTGAACAGACCCTAAGGGCTCTTGCACATAGATACATAAAAAGTCCATGTTTTTGGGCATTCAGGCGAATTTTCATGATCTTATTGCAGCCCATTGATTTTACTGGGCCTGTACACACAGGCATGTAAACTGTATAGATCAGGAAGGGGGAGAAAAAAAAAAAAAAAAAAAAGCTTGCGTTGCTGGACAGTATATATGCCATAAAACACATCAAAGAACAGCTAGAAGTTTTACGCATGTGAATGAGTGTATTTACTATACATCCCACCCTTGCTTTTTTTTTTTTAACAGGAATTTTCTGCTAGGAATCTGATGTTGATTCATCAATACAGTGTCCAAGAACCCTAAAAATTAAGCAACCTCCATAACAGCAGCACAACACTAAGGCCCCTTTCACACATGCGGAGCGTATGTCCGTATTTCATCCATCTGTTTTCTGATGTAATACGGACATTCATGCATCCCTATGGGATAGCGGGTGTCAGCGCATGAACATCCACTGACACCCGATATCGTCCGATTCTGCAGACGGAGGAAAATCCTATTTTTCTATCCGTCTGCAGAGCGGATCGGATGAACACGGACAGACGGTCCGTGTTCATCCGATCCCCCATAGGGGAGAGCGGAGATCTGACAGGGCGGTCCCTGTCATCCACCGGCTCAGCGGATATTTACGGGGCGGATCATTACGGATCCGTCCCGTGTGAAAGGGGCCTAACACATTCACAGCCATTATTCCAACATCTTGTGGACAACTCTGTTCAAACAGAAAATCTTACCACAATCATCCTCCCGTCCGCTGTAATAACTGCAACTGTTCCTGAAAAATGTCTGTTAAGGACGTAAACTGGTTTTGGGTAATGCAGTTAAATGAAAATGTAATAATGTACATCCACCACTAGGGATCCATGCTTCTTACACAGCTGCCACATTTTTTTTCTTCCCCACATGGCAAGTATAGCTGGCCAGGTAATATCAAAGCTAAGGATGTGCTTAACCCTCTACAAACACAGACTTTCAGAAAGTCACTGGGGTTGATTTACTAAAACCGTTGAGTGCAAAATCTGGTGCAGTTATGCACGGTAGCCAATCAGCTTCTAACTTCAGCTTGTTCAATTAAGCTTTGACAAAAAGCTGATTGTGCATGATACAGTTTTAGTAAATCAACCCCACTGTCTCATTGTACCCCTGCATCCTGTGTGCCACTTCCCCGAACTCCCTATCAGGAAGCGCAGACACCGAACGTCATTACTCACCATATTGGATTCATCGGGGACCTCATCTCCCATCGTGTATGTAGCCTAATTGACAAGATTTTGTAGATGTGAGGACACTGCCTGCACAGACATAACGGTGGACAACACAGGGAAGACACACCTTTGCTCCTTCTTTGGGGTTTGTTGTCCTCTATGCTGTCTGTGTGTGTCGGTGTCGCCTACGGGGGGAGGTGTGCGGGCAGGGAGCGCTCAACTACAGGGGGGGGGGGGGGGGGGGGGGGGGGTGTGTGCAGGCAGTGAGCGCTCCTCGACTACAGGGCAGGTGGTGCTTCTCCTCGCCTACGGGGCAGGTGGCGCTCCTCGACTACAGGGGGCGGGGGGTGTGCGGGCAGCGGGCACTCCTCGCCTACGGGGCAGGTGTGCGGGCAGCGGGCGCTCCTCCTCACCTACAGGGTGGGGGGGTGTGCGGGCAGCAGACGCTCCTCCACGTGGGGGTGTGCGGGCACCGGACGCTTCTCCTCACCTGACACCTGTGCTGGCAGCGGACGCTTCTCCTCACCTACGGTGGGGTGTGTGCTGGCAGCGGACGCTCCTCACCTACCACCTACGGGGGGGGTGCGGGCAGCAGACGCTCCTCACCTACGGGGGAGGGGGGGGTGCGGGGGCAGCAGACGCTCCTCACCTACGGGGGGGGGGGGGGGTGCGGGCAGCAGACGCTCCTCACCTACGGGGGGGGGGGGTGCGGGCAGCAGACGCTCCTCACCTACGGGGGGGGGGTTGCGGGAAGCAGACGCACCTCACCTACGGGGGGGGGGGGGGGGATTTGCGGGCAGCAGACGCTCCTCGCCTACGGGGGGGGGGGGTTGCGGGCAGCAGACGCTCCTCGCCTACGGGGGGGGGGGTTGTGGGCAGCAGCAGGCGCTCCTCGCCTACGGGGGGGGGGGGTTGTGGGCAGCAGCAGGCGCTCCTCGCCTACGGGGGGGGGGTTGCGGGCAGCAGACGCTCCTCGCCTACGGGGGGGGGGGTTGCGGGCAGCAGACGCTCCTCGCCTACGGGGGGGGGGGTTGCGGGCAGCAGACGCTCCTCGCCTACGGGGGGGTTGCGGGCAGCAGACGCTCCTCGCCTACGGGGGGGTTGCGGGCAGCAGACGCTCCTCGCCTACGGGGGGGGTTGCGGGCAGCAGACGCTCCTCGCCTACGGGGGGGGGTGCGGGCAGCAGACGCTCCTCGCCAACAGGAGGGGGGGTGTGCGGGCAGCAGACGCTCCTCGCCAACAGGGGGGGGGGGTGCGGGCAGCAGACGCTCCTCACCAACAGGGGGGGGGGTGCAGGCAGCAGACGCTCCTCACCAACAGGGGGGGGGGGGGGGTGCGGGCAGCAGACGCTCCTCACCAACAGGGGGGGGGGGTGCGGGCAGCAGACGCTCCTCACCAACAGGGGGGGGGGGGGGGTGCGGGCAGCAGACGCTCCTCGCCTACGGGGGGGGGGGGGGGGGGGGGGGGGGGGTTGCGGGCAGCAGACGCTCCTCGCCTATGGGGGGGGGGGTTGCGGGCAGCAGACGCTCCTCGCCTACGGGGGGGGTTGCGGGCAGCAGACGCTCCTCGCCTACGGGGGGGGGTTGCGGGCAGCAGACGCTCCTCGCCTACGGGGGGGGTTGCGGGCAGCAGACGCTCCTCGCCTACGGGGGGGGGGGTGGGGGGTGGGGGGGGGGGGGGCGGGGGGGGGGGGGGGGGGGGGGGGGGGGTTGCGGGCAGCAGACGCTCCTCGCCTACGGGGGGGGGGGGTTGCGGGCAGCAGACGCTCCTCGCCTACGGGGGGGGGGGTTGCGGGCAGCAGACGCTCCTCGCCTACGGGGGGGGGGTTGCGGGCAGCAGCCGCTCCTCGCCTACGGGGGGGGGTGCGGGCAGCAGACGCTCCTCGCCAACAGGGGGGGGGGTGCGGGCAGCAGACGCTCCTCGCCAACAGGGGGGGTGGGGTGTGCGGGCAGCAGACGCTCCTCGCCAACAGGGGGGGTGGGGTGTGCGGGCAGCAGACGCTCCTCGCCGACAGGGGGGGGGGGGGGTGCGGGCAGCAGACGCTCCTCGCCAACAGGGGGGGGTGTGCGGGCAGCAGACGCTCCTCGCCAACAGGGGGGGGGGTGTGCGGGCAGCAGACGCTCCTCGCCTACGGTGGGGTGTGTGCTGGCAGCGGACGCTCCTCGCCTACGGGGGGGTGTGTGCTGGCAGCGGACGCTCCTCGCCTACGGTGGGGTGTGTGCTGGCAGCGGACGCTCCTCGCCTACGGTGGGGTGTGTGCTGGCAGCAGACGCTCCTCACCTACGGGGGGCAGCAGATGCTCCTCACCTACGGGGGGGGGGGCTGCGGGCAGCAGACGCTCCACACCTACGGGGGGGGGGGTGCAGGCAGCAGACGCTCCTCACCTACGGGGGGGGGGTTGCGGGCAGCAGACGCTCCTCACCTACGGGGGGGGGGTTGCGGGCAGCAGACGCTCCTCGCCTACGGGGGGGGGGGGGGGGGGGGGTTGCGGGCAGCAGACGCTCCTCGCCTACGGGGGGTGCGGGCAGCAGACGCTCCTCGCCAACAGGGGGGGGGGGGTGTGCGGGCAGCAGACGCTCCTCACCAACAGGGGGGGTGTGCGGGCAGCAGACGCTCCTCGCCAACAGGGGGGGGGTGCAGGCAGCGGACGCTCCTCGCCAACAGAGGGGGGGTGCAGGCAGCGGACGCTCCTCGCCAACAGAGGGGGGGTGCAGGCAGCGGACGCTCCTCGCCAACAGGGGGGGGGGGTGCAGGCAGCGGACGCTCCTCGCCAACAGGGGGGGGTGCAGGCAGCGGACGCTCCTCAGCAGCGGACGCTCCTCGCCAACAGGGGGGGGGGGTGCAGGCAACGGACGCTCCTCGCCAACAGGGGGGGGGTGTGTAACCTCACTCCTTTAAAACCAAACACATTAATTACACAGGCTCTGTGGGTGGTTAAGGTGCTAAATACACCCACCCAGTGCCTTAGGTAAGCCTCAGAACCTGTATAATTTATGTGTCTGGTTTTAAAGGAAAGAGGTGGCAACCATAACCTCGCTGCGGAGAAAGGAGACAGTAAAGTTGTTGCTCTGTCCTGTATGACCAAAACTCAGGTTTGCTGTAAGCAGGCAGAGTAGGAAATATTCCCAGAATACAAGGAAAAAAACAACTGTGAGCAGCTCACACATACAGCACAATAAACCAGTCACAACTACGGTAAACTACAAGCCAGAAAGCCAACACTCAGTCCAGGATACGGTTGATGTAGTTCTCCAGAGCAGTCGCCATACTCCCGGTTCTCTGCAAACCACCTCACTCTCTCAGCGTACAGAAACAACCGCTCCGGCGCTTCTCCTACGTCATCACCCCGCGACTACACTACTCCTACTAGAGAACGCCGTCCGGTGACCCTTGGCCGCCATGTTTCCGTAGCCCGTGCAGAAAGAAGCGCTGCTATGCAGAACAAATGCGGTATAATTGGCATCACTGCGAGACTACGCCCAGAGCAGTGCAGCTCTGCCTCGGGAACACAGACAAGGCCTGATTCACACCTATGCATTTTTAGTGCTTTTTGCATTTTGCAGGTTTGCACGAGCATAGGAAACCATGTTAAATGGACTGTAGAGCAAAAAGCGCTAAAAATGCATAGATGTGAATCAGGCCTCAGGCTTATAGCAGTGCACAGCGACGTTGGACTATTTTATTGAATAACAGAGAGAGGCATGCGGCCCACTGTAACCATTGTCATTTTACCCCCACCCCCTTCATTACAAGGGCTTTTTTTGCTATTCAGCACGGAGTTACTTTAAAGTGGAGCTCCACCCAAAAAGAGAAGCTCCCCTGCCTCCTCCCCCACTCCGCTGTCACATTTGGCACCTTTTTGGAGGAGGCAGACAAGTGGAGCTTCCCTTTTTGGGTGGAGCTCCACTTTAAAGTAACGGCGTGCTGAATAGCAAAAAACGCCCTTGTAATGAAGGGGTGAGGGGGGGGGGGGTAAAACCTTCCATAAGCCAAGTGGTTATACCTTTTGTCAGAACCAGGTACCCGCTCCCACTTCCATTCCTAAATCGCAGCTCGCTTCAAGCATGCAGAGTAGGAAATCGGCTGTGAAGCATGCATTTAGGTGTAAAAAGTTCTGACAGTGACTGGCCCCCCAGCCCCCCCGTTTTACTCATCTGAGCCCCGTAATTCCCTCGGTGGAGACACGCTCTTCCCCTCTGCCCAGGGTTCTCAGCTCTTGTTTGGATAGATTGATAGCAGCGCAGCCATTGGCTCCCGCTACTGTCAATCAAATCTAATGACGTGGGCGCCGGGAGGCGGGGCAGAGGCCGGCATTCTGTGTCTATGGATGGAAATGCATGTCTATGAATGGAGCGCGCCTGCAAGGTTACCCCTCAAGAGAGCGCCTCTCCGCGGAGGTTAACCGATGCGAGAAGGAGCCGCTGGGGGAACCCCAGAAGACCAGGTTTGGGGCCACACTGTGCAAAACAAACTGCCCAGTGGAGGTAAGTATGACATGTTTGTTATTTTATTTTTTATTTTAAACAAACTTTTACTATCACTTTCATTTTTTTTGGGTGGGGGGAGCCTGGAGCTTCTCTTTAACTGACAATTGCACAGTCTTGCGACACTGTAGGCAAATAAAAAAATACAAATAGAGCTGTATTTTGGTGGTATTTGATCACCACTGGGTTTTTTATTTTTTTCAATATAAATGAAAAAAAAAAAGACCAAAAAAAAGATATTTTCTACTTTCTGTTATAATTCTTTTAACCCCGGTAACGGCCGAATAAAGGGTTAAAAGTGCCCGCAAAGCACCGCTGCCGAGGTGCTTTGGAGGTGCTTGGGTCGCACTGCCCATTGATTTTAATTGGGCGCTTTAGGAGCGCTGTATTCATCACTCCTAAAGCACTGCAAATAAAAAAAATTCAAAGTCCTGCCAGCACAGCGCCGCAGTGTGAAATCACTCGGGCTTTCACACTGGGATTGCAGATGAGGCTTTTTACTGGCGCTATTTTTGGCGCTAAAGCGCCTGAAAAACACCTCCGGTATGAGAGGGGTCTTATAGATGCTATCTTGTGATGGTGGTGATCAGCGGTTTTAAGTGGGACTGTGATAGGGAGGCGGGCAATGTTGCTAACAGACACTGGCTGGGAGGGTCACTAACTGACACTGACATCCCTAGTGACACTAATACAGCGATCAGCGATAGTACTGTACACTGACACTACTAATGGCACTGGCTGGGAAGGGGTTAAAGCGGAGTTCCACCCAAAAGTGGAACTTCCGCTTATCTGATTCCTCCCCTGTATATAATACAGGTATCTGCACCCACTTCCGGGAATAGACTCCTGCAGGAGTCACGCCCCTTTCCGCAACCCCCCTCCCCCGCTGTCTCCTGGGAAACACACAGGTCCCAGGAGATAGCGGGGACCACTTACAACGTGCAGCGCGACTCACGCATGCGCAATAGGGAACCGGGAAGTGAAGCCGCAACGCTTCACTTCCTGATTCCCTCAATGAGAATGGCGGCGGCAGCAGCCGAGAACCGATCGATTGCTCGGCTTCGGGCTGCCAACATCGCTGGACCCTGAGACAGGTAAGTGTCCATTTATTAAAAGTCAGCAGCTGCAGTATTTGTAGCTGCTGGCTTTTAATAATTTTTGTTTTAGGTGGACTCCCTCTTTAATTTCTAGGGGCAATCAAGGGGTTAGTTGTGTGCCTAACAATGTGTAATGTATGCTTCTTTTACTGAAAGCAAAACTTTACCCTAACAACTTGATAAAAAGTAATGTTCTTTAGCAAGGAACATGCGTTCCACAGTACTAATTATGCTACCAAAATCAGGGTGTGCTGTAAATTGCCTCGAGCATTGCTCCTGTTTCTCGCTGGAGGCTGCCATTTTGCTGAAGCCCAGAGCCCCTGAGCAGAAGTAAATCATAAAGCGGAACTAAACTTATCAATTTAACAGTTTAAAAAATCAGATAGGCTTGGTTCACATATATGCAGTGCGGGAAACGCCGCGCAGCAAATCCTGTGTGTTTCCCACACCGCATTGAAATCGCACAGTGTTAATGTGAAGCACAGCGGATGTCAATGTTAACGACACCCCAAAATGGTTTGCAAAACACAGTACGATTGACAGAATCGGATCGCATGGGTGTGAACACCCATGTGATCCAATTCCAGTGCAGGAAAAAAAAGGGTCCTGTACCTTTCTGTGTGCAGAAGTGATGCAATTTGAGCCATACAAATGAATGGCTCAAATCGCACCGCACAGACATTGCATGTGATTTGAATAGAAATGCAGTGCGCATCGCATATATGTGAACCCAGGCTTACATTCCTGAAATGCTGGCATTGCTAAGGCTCGGTTCACATATATGTGAATTGGATGCATTTTGAACCGCATCTGATTCGTATGACATGTGAAGCGAACCAGCTTCCTACGGAGCTGATTCACATATGTGCGGGCCGGCCGTGGTGTGTTTTTAAATAGAGTCCTGTACGATTTTCAGTTTGGTTCAGGTGCGATTTCAAGTGTCATACACTTTAAAAATTTGCACCTAAACCGGTGAACGAAACTGCACCAGATTCCTTTTAAAAATCGCAATGATACCATGCCCGGACAAATGTGAACCAGCTCTAAGACCCCTTTCACACTGGGGCAGGAGCGGCGTCGGCGGTAAAGCAGCGCTATATTTAGTGCTGCTTTACCGTCGTAAAGCGACCGTCGCTAGCGGCCGAAAAAGGGTTAAAACCGCCCGCAAAGCGCCGCTGCAGCGGGGCTTTGCCGGCGGTATTGCCGCGGTGTCCCATTGATTTCAATGTGTAGGAGCGGTATAGGAGCAGTGAATACACCGCTCCTTCACCGCTCCAAAGATGCTGCTAGCAGGACTTTTTTGACCGTCCTGCTAGCGCACCGCTACAGTGTGAAAGCCCTCCGGCTTTCACACTGGATTGAAAGGGGCCGGATTTTTTCAGGCGCTGTACAGGCGCTATTGTTAGCGCTGTAGTGCCTGAAAGACGCCCCAGTGTAAAAGGGGCCTAACTGTCACATTTGCTTGTGTCTTCAACCAAACTGTCTAACCATAAAATGGCTGGTGTCATCACATATATGCAGCACCAGGGCAGTTGCAGATCAAGCACTGTTTTTTCCCTAAGTTTAAGAACTTTAGTCAGAAAATGAAGTCCTGCTAGATCACTTCAGGTTGGCCCATTTTGCAGGTATAGCTATAGAAAACATTACAAATAAGTGCCTATACTGTTTATAATCCAGTAATACACTGTGTCCCCTGCTCTGCACATGCTCAGTTGCTCTCCATTTTAGGCGTTTGTAGAGGCAGGTTGTATCTGCTGACAGCCTTAAAGCAGAATTAAACCCTCCTGTCCTTTAGGGCTCATTAGGGGACATTTTACAGCTGCTGGGGCGTTTGATGTTTTTTTTTTTAAACTGCCTCTAAAAGCCCCTCCATGTTAGCCTATGTGTCCATGCACACGTAAACTGTCAGAGGCATTTGGAGGCATAAGCGTTTAGGGGCAGTAGTAAAAAACGACAGCCTGTGCTTCCAGGAGCAGTAAAAACGAGAAACACTAAAAAATGCGGCTAAACGCATCAACCCGCGTTTGACGTTTTTAGGCTTTTTTACATTTTAGGTAGTGTATTTAATGAAAAAACGCTAACGTGCAAAAACGCGCAATAACACTAATGTCTAAACGCAAAAAAACTTTTTTTAAAACGTCCTGTTTGCATGAGGCCGTACAGTCAAGGATGCTGCTTCTCTTTTACCACTTACAGACCGGGCCATAATGGCCCTTAATGACCAGGCCATTTTTTGCGATACGGCACTGCGTCGCTTTAACTTATAATTGTGCGCCTGCACCCAAACAAAATTGACGTCCGCGACCTATTATCACTCCCTCTGATAACATATAAGTTCCAGATGATCCCAATCTCTTTACCGGAATATTTGAGGAAACTAAAAACCATTATTATGAATTTCGTGTGGCAACAGAAGAAACACAAATCTCAATGCAAATCTTAAAACTAGATAAAAGCCAGGGAGGCCTAGCTGTCCCCGACATTGCGACCTATTATCACTCAGCAGTCCTTCTTAGAGGTGGGTTTAGCTTAGAAGAAGCAACTTTTGTGAAGCACAGTTGGGAAGGAAGACATATGGAATACCCCCAAAAATAGAATGTTTAGGAGAAAATACACACCAATCACTAGGAAACACAATCAAAATCTGGGACACAAAAATGCAAAAAAAATTTTAAATTTAAATTCAAATTCAAACCCTTAATGCACTAAAAGAAAACGATTTATTTCCACCAGGTTAAAAAGGAGTTGGGAGGGGATTGGATAAAAAAACGAATAATTTACAGTCTAGGTGATTTAATTAGTAAAAAGGGAAAATCCATGGGCATACCAGGATGATCCCCTAACAAGGGAAAAAGGATTTGTTCACGGTTGACGGTGCCGGATTGCGGTACCTGCAGTTATGTCACTTTGGTTAGAATCGTTACCTCCCGCCATTAAGGGGAATGAGTACGACCCTTACGGCATGGAACGTATTTTCCCAGCCGAAAATACCAAGAAAAAAATTAAAAAATATATAAACTTCTGTTGCAGAAGGAACAGTCTGGGGGAGTTAGGCACACAAATAAGCACCAGACGCAATTAAGAAATATTAAAACTCACCCATAGCTCAGGCAAGAATGTAGACGCCAAAACTGCAGAAACCCAACTACAAGTTTGCTTTGTCTGGTGGTTACTTGTACCCAGAGAAAAAAAAAAGATTTCAGCCAGGCGTATCAGCGGACTGTTGGAGAGGATAGAAAACGAGGGGGACATTGGGTCACTTATTGGTGGGACTGTCCTAAAATTAAAAAATTCTGGAATTCTATTTGAGATTTTATTAAGGAGATAACAAAAACCGTCGAGGTGAAAGATGACCATTGGGTAGTGCTGTTGCATGCCACATGGGAGGATCCGGCAATACTAAAGCTCACTAATTTCGCTACTTTGCTCAACGCAGCGAAACGGTGTTAATTCCCAGGAGAATGGGATGGACCCGTGAAGGCCCGCCCCCCTTGGGAAAAAGGGTGGACGCGGTGAGAAGTCCTATACCTTTGGAGTGTCTGAAAAATTGTACTAAGAGGGAAAAGGGAGGGAACTGAGGAAACAAATGGGAGCGTTGGAAAGGTTTAAGGAAGTCTTGGAGTTTTTAGAGAAGTCTTAACCACTTCAATACAGGGCTTTTAAACACACTTCCTTTACCAGAGCACTTTTTGCGAACGGCACTCAGCGTCGCTTCTAACTTAAACAATTGGCGCGGTCCGTGCGACGTTTAAACCAAACAAAATTGGAATGCCCACAAATAGTGCTTTCTTTTGGTGGTAATTGATCGCTCCTGCGGTTTTTTTTATTTTTTGTGCTATGAACAAAAGAAGAGCGACAAAAAAAAAAACACAAAAAACTTTGTGCTATAATAAATATCCCATTTTTTTTTTTAAAAAAATATTTTTTTCCTCATTTTAGGCCTGATACCGTATTCTTCTACAATTTTTGGAAAAAAAAAATCGCAATAAGCCGTAATTGGATCGGTTTGCGCAAAAGTTATAGCGTCTACAAAAATAGGGGATAGAGTTTAATTTTTTTTTTTTTTTTACTAGTAAAAAAAGTCTGCGATTTTTTTTTCGTGACTGCGGACATTGCGGCGGACCACTTCGGACACTTTTGGGACACATTTTTGGAAACATTTCACATTTACACCAATCGTTTGCTATAAAATTGCAATGATTACTGTGTAAAAAAGGGAAGGGGTTAAACCACTAAGGGCGCTGAGAGGTTAATGTGTTCCCTAATAGACGTGATTCTAACCTGTAGGGGGTGGGGACTCAAAGGGAGGAGACCCGATTCATGTGTCCTCCACCGTACTGGGATCACGATGATCCAGGTTCTCTCTGCACTGACAGTGACGTGGAGCTGTGTGTTTACACACACAGCTCCACGTTCCCGTATTGCCCGGTGTCCCGTTGTATTAACTTATTTTTCCCACAAATTGAGCTTTCTTTTGGTGGTATTTTGATCACCTCTGCGTTTTTAATTTTTTGCGTTGTAAACAAAAAAAGAGCGTAAATTTTGAAAAAAATAAACTATATTTTTTACTTTTTTCTATAATAAATATCCCCCAAAAAATGTAAAAAAATAATTTTCTTCATCAGTTTAGACCTATATATATTCTTCAACATATTTTTGTTAAAAAAAAAAACACAATATGCATATATTGATTGATTTGCGCAAAAGTTATAGCGTCTACAAAATAGGGGATAGGTTTATGGCATTTTTATTATTTTTTCTTTTTTTTTTTTACTAGTGTAGTAAGTGTGCGCTATCAGTGCAAATTTAGTTTTTCTCAGAACTGTAATGGAGTTCTGGGGGTTAATTGTACAGGATTTACTTTGGCATCAGTCTGGCTGGGCTGTACTAAGGTTCTGCCTGGTCATAGGTGCAGTGAGGCACCCATGACAGGCCGAGAACCAGGCCTGGTTGGACGTCTTAGGTACCAATCTTTCCCGGAGCCAATCAGTGGGTGTGTCTGGCCCCGCTGCGTAGTCTGGGAAGGGGTATTTAAGGTTCTGAAGTCACGTGTTCAGGGTTCGGCTGCGGCTTTTAATTCCTGGTTCTGGTCCGGGGGAACCCCACGAGGGGTCCCAGGCCTAGGAGCGTTTGCCGTCCCGCAAGCATGGTCAATCTGACCAGCCCCAGAGGCCCTCATGGTCTGGGGTGGGGATCCGTCTGTTCCCGAGTCTCGTAACTGGCTAGTCCGAGGCCCAGTAACTGAAGGAGGATTCAAAGGCGTCACGGTGTGCTCTCGGTATTGGAGGGACACGGCAACTCGTACTAGTGACCAGGGGAGGACTCTTCGGAGGAGGGCCAACAAGCTGGCTGCTCAGTAAGAGCCTGGGAGCTGAGTTGTATGGACACTAAAGAATCCACACTTCACACAGTATCGCTAAGAAGGCTGAGAGATCCAGGTACTGTGGGAAAGGTTCCTATCTTCAGTTACAATTGGCTGTGGCAGAGACTTTGCAAAGTTTCCGGATCACATGTTGGCTGCTAGATCTCTGGCTAGAGGTTTATCCGGCAGTGAAGCACCCATCTGCCAGTGGCTACTCTCTGGGTTGATTAGAGACATTCAGTGGATGTCAGCAGTTCAAAGTGCCTGAGTTTTGTCACCCGTGCCCTCTATTCCCATCAGAGACTGTGTATTGTTGGATGTTACCACTGCAAAATAAAAACCTTGAAAAGGACTTTTACGTGTCAGCATCTGAAGTCACTGGGTTCTAACCCTGGGAACCCCTAGACAACAACCAACAAGCCACGAGGAGGTAACTGGTAAGCCCAGAAAGTCAAGGCTGCCCCTCAAGGGGTTATGGCCACTATACTAGTAATGGCGGCGATCAGCGATTTTTATTGTGTCCCATAGACACACACACAGAGGCGGCTCAAGTGTGAGCATGCATGAGTGCCCCAAGAACAAGCAGCTTGCTAATTGGGGCACTCAGCAAAGCAGAGGGGACAGAACCGCTGGACGGGGACTTGTGAAGGGGTGCAATGCAAAACCATTACACAGAGTATGGAGAGGAGGATTGGGGCTGATCTGTGCAAAACCATTACACAGAGCATGCAAGTATGAAATGTTTGTTATTTAAAAAAAAAATTATAAAAATTTGCCTTTACAATCTCTTTAAATTGGCTTGTGAATTCTCACTGTTGCCAGTGGACATCACTGGTATCATTGGTCATAGTATGAGATTTCACAAACAAAACTAAGTTATGAACACTTATATTTCCTTCAGCCAATCCAGTAGGAGGTTTATGCCACTGGTGCATGCTAGGGGGGTATATAAACATTTAGGACAGGCCATGTGCTCACTCGCTTTCCCTGGGCTGAGGCCCAGAGAGGTGCTGCTGGATGGAGCTCTGCTGTTAGGCCCAATAGCCTGGTTTGGAGCCTAACGTGCTGAACTGACATTGAAGCTGTCCTGTCTGGTCTGGAGAAGGCTGTGCCAAGATGGGGACCCAAGGAAGGCACCTTGCTGGAGAGAGCCAGGAAGAAGGCTGGTCTCTCAAAAGGGCCTGATGACTTACTTGGAGGAAGCACTGAAATTTGGGAATGTGCTTAGTGTTGTCGGGTCAGCTTAAGTTCTGACACTATGAAGTTGGATATTGAATTGCATAAACTGTTGGCACTATATAAATCCAATCTAATAATAATTTGGAGAGTCTGTAAGTGATCTGCTATGGTAGCTGGGACCCCTTACCCTCACATCTCTAAATGTTCTGCAATAAAACTTTAAAAAGACAAATGTGACTAGTGCCAAATATTCTTTCTCGGCCCCCCCATTTTAGCCATGGACTCATCTCTGGGGTGGAAGATTAGCCCACCCTTGCCTCTGGAGATGCTATCCTGCCTTTTGGGTGTCAGATGGGTGCTACACACATGCAATGCATGCATGGTGGGTTGCCATTTTAAGGGTTAAAATAGGAGGTGGGGAGGCAACATATTGCTGCTTGCTTTTCAGAGGGGCGGCAGTAATAGTTGCATGTATGAATAAGCCCTTAAAGTGTACTGGCACCTGTTGTGGTAGAGTGCATGTTGCTGCAATGCTATAGTGTGAACGGACCTGGTTGGAGGATGCTTGGGTGTCAATGTCAACGTGAGAAAGAATGCCCTAGGGTTAGTGGTTAGTGGGGAAAAAGTCCCCAGTGGTCAGAAAAATGCCCCAGTATCAGTAGGAGAGAAAAGTGCCCCAGATGGATCAGAAGGTGAAGGGGCTAACGTACGGGTCACATACAGTGGGGGAATGGAGATAATGCAGTTAATGTACCGATGTGCAAGATAAGGGAGATAGCGGGGTCAGATCAGGGGCAGCGTGGGGCTGACATATACTGTAGTGGGGGGGGGGGGGGGGATCACAGTGAAGAGGGGATTTTTAAGAATGTTGGCACTATTACTGGATTGTGCTGGTGCTGGCTGGTGGTCAGGAGGCCTTCTTTGTTCTCACACACTAATCAGTGCTTCCTGATCACCAGTCAGAGAGACATGACTGCTTACAGCAGCCTTTGCTTGCATTTTGTGATACTGTGATTGGTTGCAGTGATTACGTGGTACAGAGCCATTCTCAGAAGGCAAAGGGGCGTGCCTTGCCATTCTTGGCTATGGGGGCTGTGTTGATGCACACAGGGTAGAAAGATACAACTCTAGTCCCTACATACAAGGGTGACTCCATAGGATGCTGCAAGAAAATGGAGCCACCCTGAAATGGGAAACAAGTGGCAGCAGTCATGGCATCAGCTTAAACTGGGACTTAGGCAAAGAGTAAAAGACAAAAGAAGCTGCATACTCAATAAGTGATTAAATCAGCAGCTGAAAGTGCTTAAGATACTGAAGATTTATTATCACTTTATAAATACAGTCTTTACTTCTTTAGTAAATCAAGCTGAGTGTGTTTACTACCCTAAAATAAAGTTTGCGATTGCTGGATTTTTCAACCACAAAAAAAAGCTCAACTAAATCCTGTTTTTGCCTTTATCAATGAGTGTTTTTTTTTCCAGTAGAAAAGATGAAAAAAATACATATTTTTTTTAAATTTCCTCTCATTTCTTTTGATTGTTTTTTAGTCTTTAGTCTTTTTAGTCTTTATGGTTTTAAACCACTAGGTGGCATTATCTGCACTATTGTTTGTTCAAACTACAGGCAGATGCTTTCACAAAATCACTACTGCAGCAATTTTGAGCTGAAAGCATTTTTTTTTTTTTTTTTACATTTGTAATTTTCAAGAATGTAAGCAGGTAAAAATGCCAAGCCATGCAAAGGTTTGCAGTTTATATGCAATACAGTGAAATCTTGACAATAGAGATTAAATTTTTATTATTATTCAGGATTTATAAGTGCCATCAGTTTGTGCAGCGCTTTACAACATGAGGGCAGACAGTGCAGTTGTAATACAATTCAATACAGGAGGAATCGGAGGAACATGGGACATGAGATGGATAATGTTGGCTAATGTTATCAACAGCAATACCATGACTTATACAGATGTCATTGTTCTCTAAAATGTACAATTCACGGTCTTGTTATGAATTCTCTGAGAAAAGGGATAGGATGAGGGAAGGTCTAGGGCAGCATTTGTCAGCAGGTGGTGTAAAAGTGAGAAGGGAACGAGAAGCAGAGGGGTGAAAAAAAGAAGAGATGGAAAATGAAGGAGGGTTGAAAGAAGAGAAAAAGGGGCGTTGGGAGGAAGGAAAAAAACGTGGGGGGAGTGGTAGCAGCTGTCAGGACATTCGGTCAGTAACCCTCAGGTAGGGAGGCAAAAATGGTAAGTGATCTTCATACTGTCAAAGGGTCTTTGTGAAAGGTAGGGGGGAAGAAAGACTCAATCCATGGTTCCAGCATTTCCAAAATGTCGCCATAGTATCATTTTGCTTCACAGTAAGTTTTTCAAGGGATAAAACTTGGGTGCTTGATTTCCGCAAAGGAAGTTGTCGACATCTTTCCAACAATTTGAATTAATTGTTAGTGCAAATGTCAGTTTTTTTTGGAAGGACATTTTTAGAAGGAGATCAGAGGAGCCTTTGCAAAACAATGTGCCTATGACTGTATAGATTAACTGATAAACGCCGACCAGTCCTAAATATGCCTGAATGAGCCCTCAGCCTGACAACCATCGGAAAACACAACGATGAGTATGTAGGAACTGTATGAGATACTCTCAGGGGACCGGGAACCAGCGGAGGAGAAGTTTATAATTAGCCTCCAGGGCTAATACCATGACTGAGCTTTTGGCCTTAGCAGTCTAGATATGGCACCAATTGTCCTCCATTATGTGTTTGTCAAGATCTCGTTCCCATTTTTGTGTATTAAAAGGGAAGGTGTTTATAGCTGTTGCAAGTAATAGATAATGGCCAAAAGAGATTAGGCCCTGGCCCTTTAGGTTATTCAATAAGGCCCTTTAATAGGCCCTAAGGGAAGACAAGTCAGATATGGTGCATGTCCATGTTTGGATGGAATGTTTGATTTAAAGGTATTGGAATTTGGAAGACATCCCCTGGTTTAGCTTGGTGCTTTTGAAAGGTTTGAAAAGGTATGATAACCAAATTTGTCCAGAAGTTTTTCATCAGGTAGAGGGAGCTAAAAACCTTTTTTATTATGATAAACCACATATTCTAGTGATATTCTTAAAGAGGAACTGCAGTCTGCTCACATAATTTGTAATAAAAACCTCTTTGCCATTCTCAAGCTTCCCTCCAACCACTATTTTATATATACTGTGATTCTGTACTTGCCAAATATGCTGCAGAAATCTCCCTCCACTGAGTCTGGCTGCATCCATTTTAACTGTGGGCAGCTGCTGCCTGTTCACTTCCTGGATTAACGCAGACACACCGAGGCACACCTCCAGCTCTGCAGCCCAGCAGCCCTGCAGATCTTGATGGCCCTCTTATGACTCATCTCCCCCTCCCTTCCTGGCAAACTCTCACAAGAGTGAGAGAGAGAGCTGTGCATTATGTGATAAGCCTAGGCCAATGACCAGACAAGAAACAGGAAGTGGGCTGTGTAAGGTATTTACAGGGAGAAAAAAAAAAATATTTACTATCCAAAGTTAAAACAACAAGGGCAGAAGATTTAATAGATGGAAAGTTGAAAAAATGACTGAAGGTCCGCTTTGAGAACCATCCATGAGTATTGATATCCCTATATTGTCACCTAAATATAGATTTAACCCCTTAGAGCTGACCGTACGCACACATGTGGCCTAGGCTTTAAGGGGTTATACTGGGATGATGCCTATAGAGAGGGTGGTTGGCTCTTTAGGGATAACAACAGATGTGGCTAAAAGCCACTCGGCTGTTATCCTAAAGGAGTGGGATGGGACGCCCCGCCCCCCCTCCCACCGCCTTCCGCCGCTCTTCCCAGGCCTCCCGTCCCACCGGAAGACCCGATCCACGATCAGCACTTCCGCCGGCTAGAGTGAGACTAAAACAAAGCCAGAAACGGCTATGTTCCAGTCTCCTTTGTAAACACACGGAAGCAACGTCACAACGTCACTTCCGGTTTACTCGGCTGCCAATGGCGCAGATTAAGAAAAAAAATTACAGTATTCAGAATCGCTGTTTTTGGCGATCTGTATACTTTGAAGTGCAAAGGAGGGATTTGGGGTATTTTATACCTGTCCTGTCACCACCTATTACTGTCACAAGGGATGTTTACTTTCCTTGTGACAGCAATAAAAGTGATCATCATTTTTTCAAAGTTACAATGTAAAAAAAAATAAATAAATAGGAAAAATATTTTTTTTTTAAAGCGCCCCTGTCCCCGCAAGGTTGCGGAGCAAAGAAAACGTTGTGCCTGCATATGTAAACGGTGTTCAAATCACACATGTGAGGTATTGCCACAATCGTTAGAGCCAGAGCAATAATTCTAGCAAAAGACCTAACTCTAAACTGGTAACCGTTAATTTTTTTTTTTAAGCATCGCCTATGGAGATTTTTAGGTACTGTAGTTTGTTGTCATTCCACAAGTGTGATGTTTGGTATCTGTTTACTCGGCGTAACCTCATCTTTCACAATATACAAAAAAATCTGGCTAACTTTACTGTTTTTTTTTTTTTTTTAACCACTTCAATACAGGGCTTTTAAACACCTTTCCTTACCAGACCAATTTTTAGCTTTCAGCGCTCTCACACTTTGAATGACAATTACTCAGTCATGCTACATGCTACCCAAACCAAATTTTTATCATTTTTTCTCACAAACAGAGCTTTCTTTTGGTGGTATTTAATTACTGCTGGGTTTTTTTATTTTTTGCAATATTAGCGAAAAAAGAGAGACATTTTTGAAAAAAAAAAAACACTTTTTTTTAGTTTCTATTGAAATTTTTTGCAAATAAAACATTTTTTTTCATAAATTTTGGCCAAAATGTATACTGCTACTTATCTTTAGTAAAAATAACCCAAATAAGTGTATATTATTTGGTTGCTGTGAAAGTTATAGCGTCTAAAAGCTATGGTGCAAATCATTGAAAATGATCACATCTGATCACACCTGATGCACTGAAGGCCTATCTCATTTCTTGAGACCCTAACAAGCCAGGAAAGTACAAATACCCCCCAAATTACCCCTTTTTGGAAAGCAGACATCCCAAGGTATTTAGTAAGAGGCTTGGCGAGTTTTTTGAAGTTGTAATTTTTTCCCAAAATTCTTTTTTTATAGTGATACCACATGTGTGAGACTTTTACATAGCCTGGCCACATACAGAGGTCCAACATCCAAGTAGCACCGTCAGGCGTTCTACGAGCATAAATTGCACATCTCATTTGATGACAACCTATCACACTTTTGAAGGCCCTGGAGCACCAGGTCAATGCAAACGCCCACAAAATGACCCCATTTTGGAAAGCTAACACCCCAACGTATAATATATGAGGCATAATGAGTCTTTTGAATGGTTCATTTTTTTCCCAAAGTTTTTGGAATATGTGGGAAAAAAATGAAAATGCATTTTTTTTTATACAAAGTTGTCCATTTATAAGATATTTCCAACACATAGCATATACATAGCAAAACTGACACCCCAAAATACATTCTGCTACTCCTTCCAAGTATGGCGATACCAAATATGTGAGACTTTTACACAGCCTGGCCACATACAGAGGCCCAACATTGTAGTAGCACTGTCAGAATTACCCCTTTTTGGAAAGCAGACATCCCAAGGTATTTAGTAAGAGGCTTGGCGAGTTTTTTGAAGTTGTAATTTTTTTTCCCAAAATTCTTTTTTTATAGTGATACCACATGTGTGAGACTTTTACATAGCCTGGCCACATACAGAGGTCCAACATCCAAGTAGCACCGTCAGGCGTTCTACGAGCATAAATTGCACATCTCATTTGATGACAACCTATCACACTTTTGAAGGCCCTGGAGCACCAGGTCAATGCAAACGCCCACAAAATGACCCCATTTTGGAAAGCTAACACCCCAACGTATAATATATGAGGCATAATGAGTCTTTTGAATGGTTCATTTTTTTCCCAAAGTTTTTGGAATATGTGGGAAAAAAATGAAAATGCATTTTTTTTATACAAAGTTGTCCATTTATAAGATATTTCCAACACATAGCATATACATAGCAAAACTGACACCCCAAAATACATTCTGCTACTCCTTCCAAGTATGGCGATACCAAATATGTGAGACTTTTACACAGCCTGGCCACATACAGAGGCCCAACATTGTAGTAGCACTGTCAGACGTTCTACATGCATAAATTACACATTTCATTTCTCAACCACCTATTACAGTTTTGAAGGCCCTGGAGCACCAGGACAATGGAAACGCCCACAAAATGACCCCATTTTGGAAAGCTAACACCCCAACGTATAATATATGAGGCATAATGAGTCTTTTGAATGGTTCATTTTTTTCCAGTAGTATTTGTAAACTGTGGAAAAAAATGAAAACGCATTTTTTTTTTACATAAAGTTGTCGATTTATAAGATATTTCCAACACATAGCATGTACATAGCAAAAATGACACCCCAAAATACATTCTGCTACTCCTCCCGAGTATAGCGATACCAAATGTGTGAGACTTTTACACAGCCTGGCCACATACAGAGGCCCAACATTGAAGTAGCACCGTCAGGCGTTCTACATGCATAAATTACACATCTCATTTCTCAACCACCTATTACAGTTTTGAAGGCCCTGGAGCACCAGGACAATGGAAACGCCCACAAAATGACCCCATTTTGGAAAGCTAACACCCTAACGTATAATATATGAGGCATAATGAGTCTTTTGAATGGTTCATTTTTTTCCCAAAGTTTTTGGAATATGTGGGAAAAAAATGAAAACGCATTTTTTTTATACAAAGTTGTCCATTTATAAGATATTTCCAACACATAGCATATACATAGCAAAACTGACACCCCAAAATACATTCTGCTACTCCTTCCGAGTATGGTGATACCAAATATGTGAGACTTTTACACAGCCTGGCCACATACAGAGGCCCAACATTGTAGTAGCACCGTCAGGCGTTCTACATGCATAAATTACACATTTCATTTCTCAACCACCTATTACAGTTTTGAAGGCCCTGGAGCACCAGGACAATGGAAACTCCCACAAAATGACCCCATTTTGGAAAGCTAACACCCCAACGTATAATATATGAGGCATAATGAGTCTTTTCATTGGTTCATTTTTTTCCAGTAGTATTTGTAAACTGTGGAAAAAAATGAAAACGCATTTTTTTTTTTTTTTTTACATAAAGTTGTCGATTTATAAGATATTTCCAACACATAGCATGTACATAGCAAAAATGACACCCCAAAATACATTCTGCTACTCCTCCCGAGTATGGCGATACCAAATATGTGAGACTTTTACACAGCCTGGCCACATACAGAGGCCCAAGTAGCACTGTCAGGTGTTCTAGGAGCATAAATTACACACAAATTCCTGCCAACCTATCACATTGTTGAAGGCCCTTCATATTTCTAACACATAGCATGTACTGTACATACCAATTACAAACCAAAATACATTCTGCTGAGCAAAGGGTAAAGAAAAGATTACCTGCGGTTTTAGTAGTGCAGTGGTCCACAGAGGAGAGCATCGGTCCAGGCAGCAGGCAGGAACGTAGACAGCGACAGCAAAACAGGCAGCAGGCAGGAACGTGGACAGCGACAGCAAAACAGGCAGCAGGCAGGAATAGTCAGCACAGGTAGAGATGTTGTCATCACAGCCAATGCATTAGTCCAGATAGCAGGCAGGGATGTGGTCAGCAGCAGCAAAAGGATCAAAGGATCGTCCATGCAGCAGGCAGGAATACTGTCCATAGTTAGTAAAGGCAGCAGGCAGAGGTATGGTCAGCACAGCCAGAGTATTTTTTCCAGGGAGCAGACAGGACCATCAAGCTTAGGGCATCGGACAGGGAAGAATGGGGACAGGGGTAGAGGCTTCTCCCACCCAAATCTCTTTGAAGCCTCCGGACAACCAGACCCTGTTATGGGAACACAGAAAAACTGGTTTTCTGAACTCCGAACACTCTTCTGGAGCCCCTCACATATGTGAGACCCCTGTGTAGCAGGGTAAAAGATCAGTCCAAGGGGCAGGCAAAAACATGGTCAACAAGCCGAGTGCAGGTAAAAGGCAGACATAGACGGTAGGCAGAGGCATAGTCGATACAGTCCAGGGTCAGTTCACTTGAAAGGCAGAAACATGGCGGATAAACAATGCAGACGGTAGGCAGAGGCATAGTCGAGAAACAGGCCAGGGTCAGTTCACATGGAAGACAATGATATGGTTGGTTGAGGCAGGGAAATATTCATGACAGAAATTGGGGGGAAATGGCAGTCTATTGGAAATATGGGCTAATAGTGGTCCAGAGTGTGATATCGCCTGAAGCATTGTCCGATGCAAAGGCCAGGTAGGGAGGGACAATCGGGACAATAGAAGCTGGTGTCTTTCCTAACTCCTCTCTTAGTGCACACCCGGCATTTCTTTTGGTGTCGTCTTCCGGATGCTGATGGTGGAATATGTTCCGGAAAATGACGCTCATGTAGCCTGACGCCAGAATCTGAGCGAATGCTTTCTGGGGGGGATTCCTCTTGATAAATAAGTGAAGTGACAATGTCTTCAATATATTTTATGAAGGTGGTGGGTGTTGCTGAGGATTTTTGGTAAATTATAAAAGAATTTAAAAGGGCCAAATGAAAAAAGTAAATTGCTACTTTTTTGTACCAAAAAAAGGGATTTTCTTGTCGACAGATAGGGCTGCAACATCTGGTCATTTAAATCCACCCCCCCCCCCCCCATAAATTTATTATATGCATTGATGCAGGAAGGCTTGCGAACGGGACCGCGTCTTCTGTGAAGTTCCACTGAGGTGTCATTGTGGATGGTGGACATCATATACACATCTTTAGTATCCTTCCACTTCACAGCCAGCACTTCCTCATTCCTCAAGCTGGCCGATTCCCCCCTTCGAATGTTTGTGGCGACAAGACGCTGTGGGAAGCCCTTCCAGTTTTTTCTTATTGTACCACAGGCCAATGTTTTTTTTAGGTACAGGTGGCGGAGAAGAAAAAATTGTCCATATATATATGATACCCCTTTTGGAGGAGTGGGAATGCCAACTCCCAAACAATTTTCCCACTAATTCCCATGTACGATGGACACTCAGGGGGCTGGATCTGGGAATCTTTTCCTTCGTACACACGGAAGGAGTGCACATAACCGGTGGCACTTTCACAGAGCTTGTTGAGCTTCAAGCCATACCTCGCTCTCTTACTTGGGATGTATTGTTTGATACCCAGCCGGCCTGTGAAATGCACCAGGGATTCGTCCACAGATATATTTCTGTCAGGGACATAAAGTTCAGCAAACTTTTTGGAAAAAAAATCAATTAGGGGGCGAATTTTATACAGCTTGTCAAATTTTGGGTGATTCCGGGGGGGGGGGGGGGGGGGCACTGTGAGTTGTCACTAAAATGCAGGAAGCGCCTAATAATTTCATATCGGGACCTGGACATGGCTGCAGAAAAAACTGGCATGTGGTGGATGGATTTGGTCGACCAATACTTATGTATCTCATTTTTTTTTGTAAGCCCCATGTTTAGCGTTAGGCCTAAAAACACTTTCAGCTCTGGAATTGTTAGGGGTCGCCATTCAAAAGGGCGGGCATAGCTGGAGTTGGGGTTGGCTGTGATAAATTGTTGGGCACAAAGATTGGTTTGGTCCATGACGACTTGGAGCAATTCCTCTGGGAAAAATAAATAAAAGAAATCCATCTTGGAAAAACCTGCAGTGTTGACCTGCACACCTGGCTGTGCTGTAAAAGGGGGGATCGTGGCTGACCCTGTGGTAGAAGGTAGCCACAATGGGTTTGCCAAGCTTTCTGGCAGCTGATTTTGGGCCCTAATTCTTTGGCGCGCACTGGGCCTCTCCTCCTGGGGTCTAGCAGCGCTTGAACTGGGCCTCTCCTCCTGGGGTCTACCGCCGTTGGCACGGCTGGTAGATGCCTGGAGTTCAGACCATCTTCTTTTAGGAGGGACTGCTTCCTCCTCCCAATTCGGATCCTGAGGTGCTGCCTTCAGGGGGCTCATATTCTGAGCCAGAAACTGAAACAGAACTGAGCGGTGAGAGCTCCCCGATGCTCTCATCGCTCAGACTGAGTATTTGTATGCCTCCTCTGGGGTGTACATCCTTTTGGACATAGTGGCAGGTACTCTGGTGGCAGGTGGTGAGGTGGCAGGTATTCTGGTGAGGTGGCGGGTACTCTGGTGGCAGGTGGTGAGGTGGCAGGTATTCTGGTGGCAGCTGGTGAGGTGGCGGGTACTCTGGTGGCAGCTGGTGAGGTGGCGGGTACTCTGGTGGCAGCTGGTGAGGTGGCGGGTACTCTGGTGGCAGCTGGTGAGGTGGCGGGTACTCTGGTGGTAGGTACACTGGTGGCAGGTACACTGGTGGCAGGTGATGAGGTGGCAGGTACTCTGGTGGTACTCTGATGGAAGGTACTCTGGTTACAGGTACTCTGATGGCAGGTACTCTGGCAGGTGGTGGTACTCTGGTGGTACTCTGGCAGGTGGTGAGGTGGCGGGTACTCTGGTGGTACTCTGGCAGGTGGTGAGGTGGCGGGTACTCTGGTGGTACTCTGGCAGGTGGTGAGGTGGCGGGTACTCTGGTGGTACTCTGGCTGGTGGTGAGGTGGCGGGTACTCTGGTGGTACTCTGGCAGGTGGTGAGGTGGCGGGTACTCTGGCAGGTGGTGAGGTGGCGGGTACTCTGGTGGTACTCTGGCAGGTGGTGAGATGGCGGGTACTCTGGTGGCAGGTACTCTGGTTAGGTGACAGGTACTGATGACAGGTACTACTGATGACAGGTACACCTGATGACAGGTACTACTGATGACAGGTTCTCTTTATTTAGGGGGGCGATCTGGGCACAGATGGGTATATATACTACAGTATATAGGTAACTCACTGTTAGCTGATCTCCTCCTCACACAGGATCGGTGTGTGAAGAGGAGAACCCAGCAACAGGAGTTACCTCTCTTTTTTGTTTACATTTAGTGACTGGCTGTCATTGGACACAGCCAGTCACTAAATAGCCAATTATTTTTTATTTACTCTTTGATCGGGGCTGAGCTGTATCTAAGGCAAAAGCCTCAGCCAGCCTCAGTCCCGATCTGTCACTGAACGTTCCCGGGAGCGCGCGCGTGCGCAGTGCACGCCACTTCCGGGAAAGAGGCAATCAGTGGCGAACGGCGCCGCTGCAACTGCTCACTTCACCGCCTCGGGACACCTCGGGACACTTCACGGCCACTTCAATACCCCCATCGGGGGATGGCTGTGTCCCGAGGGACACACCGGATCCCCGATCGCCGCTCTGTGGGCCCCCCCGGGCCCGCAGTAGCGGCGGATGGCCGAGGACGTCATATGACGCCCACCCAGGATGGGAGATCCACCTTGTGGGCGTCATTTGACTGTGGCCGGGTATTGAAGTGGTTAACTCATGAAACTGTCTTTTTTCCCAAAAAAGTGCATTTGAAAGACCGCTGTGCAAACACTGTGTGACATAAAATATTGCAACAATCACCATTTTATTCTCTAGGGTCTCTGCTAAAAATATATATATAATGTTTGGGGGTTCTAAGTAATTTTCTAGCAAAAAATACAGATTTTAACTTGTAAGCAACGAATGTCAGAAATAGGCTTAGGCATGAAAAAAGGGTTAAATGAGTAGCATTGCTTTTATTTGTAACAAATATATATATAAATATATATATATATATATATATATATATATATATATATATATATATATATATATATACACACACATATTTATTTTAATTATAAAGCTTTTCAGTGCTCCATGGCAGTTGAGAAATCTACCTGCTGTGGAGCTGACTACTTTAATTCAGCTATGGAGAGTGCACACCTAACATTGGGAACATCAGCAAGTACATTGTGGTGACATTCCCTTGAAATTGCTAAGCTATAACAATCTTTATATGCCAAAATGTTCTTTTTTTCAACAGAGATCTAAAAACAGGAGTCACATGGCTGAAAAAAAATATTAATGGGGAATAATACATGTGCTATAGTGAATTGAGCTTACTGTCCTGTTTTATATAGCACTACCCATATTTAAAAATGTAAATATATAGTGAAAATTGCTAGGCAACTTACAGGTGGCGCTAACTGTAAGGGGAAAAAAGAAGATCATAATTGTGATTAGGTATGCTGCTTTTATCTGCCACATAAGCACTGAGAAAAAAAACGAAGCCTCCCAATTCTAAAGCCTCGTACACACCACCGTACGATTGTTGGACAACCGAGCGTCTCATTTTTGGCAAAAGGGCGTGTGCCAGGATCTTGTCTTGCATACTAACGTTACACAAATTTCAGCTCTTGAGCGCCACCCTTTGGGCCCTTAAATTTTGTGTTTGGTGAGCATGGATTCCGAGCATGCGTGTTTGTACTTTCGACTTTTGTGTGACCGATTTGTGTACTGACCATCCGAAAATCTGACGCGGAGCTGTCGTTTGACAAAAATGTATTAGCCTGTCATCCGAAAATTGGAAAACAATTGTTGAAAGGAGCGTACTAACGGTAAGAACTTTGGACAACAGCCTGTCAAACGACAATCCCCATCTGATTTTCGTACCGTGTGTACGAGGCTTAATTGGATGCCAACAAAGTGTTTATCAGAGCAACAACTACTCTTTTTAAAAGACTGCCAAAAAACAAACCTCTTCATCCATTCAGATGCACTGAAACATCAGATCTGATATTTCTTTACAGTATGTTGTAATACAACACCTGTTATTGCCATAAGGCCTCATTCACACAGGCAGACTTAAGCGTACAAGGACACAGATGCTGCTCCCAATTTGAAATCTGTGTGGGTGCGAGTCCCCAAACTCACATTGTCTGCATTGGGGACCTGTACACACCCGCACCCACATGGTTATCAAATTGGGAGAAGACACAGCTGCTGTGTCCCAATTGATATGAATGTGTGTATGCTTAAGTAAGCCTGAATGAACAAGGCCTAACTAAAAAGCTGCTATGATTAACCACTTGCCGACCAGCCACCGCAGTTGTACTGCAGCAAAATGGCATGGCTGGGCAAAGCGACGTTATGTTATGTTGCTTCGCCCTGTGGCCACTAGGGGCGCATACACGCTTCCGGAGGCGCACACACGCCTCTCGCTGCTCGCCCCCTGGAGCCAATGTGAGTGCCGGTGGTCACGATCACCGCCGGGCTCCCGCGATCGCTGCTGACACATAGAGAATCGGGAGTCTGTTCATACAGAGCATGAACAGTGATCTGTCATCTCCCCTACACAGTCCCCTCCCCCCTTCAGTTAGAGTACACACTAAGGAACACAATTAACCCCTTGCTCGCCCCCTAGTGCTAACCCCTTCCCTGTCAGTTACACTTTTACAGTAGTCAATGCATTTTTATAGCACTGATCGCTGTATAAATGCCAATGGTCCCAAAAATGTGTCAAAAATGTCTGATGTGTCCGCCATAATGTCGCTGTCCCGATAAAAATCGCAGATCGCCACCATTACTAGTAAAAAAAAAAGAATAATAAAAATGCCCTATAACTATCCCCTAATTTGTAGACGCTATAACTTTTGCGCAAACGAATCAATATACGCTTGTTGCAATTTTTTTTTTTACCAAAAATGCATATCGGTCAAAACTGAGGAAAACATTTTTTTCATATATTTTTGGGGGATATTTATTATAGCAAGAAGTAAAAAAGATTGCATTTTTTTTCAAAATTGTTGCTCTTTTTTTGTTTAATACCACCAAAAGAAAGCTCTATTTGTGGGGAAAAAAGGACGTCAATTTTGTTTGGGTGCAACGTCGCACGACCACGCAATTGTCCGTTAAAGCGACGCAGTGCCTAATCGCAAAAAGTGCTCTGTTCAGGAACGGGGTAAAATCTTCCAGGGCTGAAGCGGTTAATATATGATACTTTATAATAAAATATCTAATATCGATTTATAAGGCTAAGCTGCAATAACTGTTTATGTTTCAGTTATTTTATATCTCTTTTATTCATACCTATTCCAGGGACTAATGACTGATCTTTGGCTCAGCCTTTATAAAAAAAAACTAAAACAACACAACCATAGATATGGGGGAGATTCCAAATTAAATATGTGCTAGCGATGTATAAGAGTAGCAAAGACAGGCATGTAATTTATGCAAGAAACTGGGGGTGGGGGGGGTGATTTATACAGGAATATCAGGGAAATAACAGATTTGTTGTCATATTGTCACGGAATCCACTGTGACTTGGGCTCTTTGAGGGACCTAGAGGCCAGCCTTCTTCCTACTGACTATGGACCCAAGACTAAGGAGACCCCTACTTGGGGTTACAAGGAACCTTTTCCCCAAGAGGGTTATATCACTTCCCTGGGTACCTGGCTGCCTGTTAATATTAGCTACCCTTCCCATGCAATTAGGGAATGGAGGGACTGTTTCTGGGACGCATTGTTATGCTGTGCATAGTGGAACTATTTCTGATCTAATGCTTGGGGTAAATTTGCTATCTACATTGAGTCCTAACCTAATTTTCTGGTCCTGTCCTGTAATTATGCTATATTCTGGTTCTAGGGTGGAGGAAGCTGTAGTTTAGCGGAGATACCTAGTCGGGGGGTGTCAGGCAGTCCATCACGCATATCTAGTACACTTGTTAAAAAAAGTATAAACTCACGTTCAGTGCTATATTGGGCTAATTATTATCCTAATAGCAGTCATGGCAATATTCATAGTGCTGGTTGTTCTCTGAGACTTGTATTTAGCTCCCAACCTCTGATAAGAGAACAGTTGCTATGGCAAATAATTGTTATGGCTTAGTGAACAGTGGTTACTGTGTGCTCTAGATTTGGTTGCTTATGTAGTTTCAGTACTCAAGAATTGCATTGTGGTTTAATTTGTTATGTAGTGTACTGGCAATTACCTGCTATAACCTGAGTCATTTGCATTTTGTTCACTAAGGACCAACTTCCATGCAGCAAATAAAGAGGCTGATGTACTTAAACTAGAGAGTGCAAAATCTGGGGCAGCTGTGCATGGTAGCTGTGCATGGTATGTTTTTTTTTTTTTTTGTCAAAGCTTATCGAACAAGCTGAAGTCAGAAGCTGATTGGCTACCATGCCCAGCTGCACCAGATTTTGCACTCTCCAATTTTAGTAAATCAACCCCAAAGTGTCTTTGGTCAATTCATTGTATACAGTGAGGGAAAATATTTGATCCCCTGCTGATTTTGCCCACTGACAAGGAAATTGTCAGTCTATAATTTTAATAGTAGGTTTATTTGAACAGTGAGAGACAGAATAACAACAAGAATATCCAAAAAAACGCATTTGAAAAAAGTTATAAATTGATTTGCATTTTAGTGAAATAAGTATTTGACCCCTTCGCAAAAAACATGCCTTAGTATTTGGTGGCAAAACTCTTGTTGGCAATCACAAAGGTCAGACTTTTCTTGTCGTTGGCCACCAGGTTTGCACACATCTGAGGAGGGATTTTGTCCCACCCATCTTTGCAGATCCTCTCCAATTCATTAAGAATTCCAGGTTTACTCGAACCTTCAGCTCCCTCCACATATTTTCTATGGGATTAAGGTCTAGAGACTGGCTAGGCCACTCCAGGACCTTAATGTGCTCATTCTTGAGCCACTCCTTTTTTGTCTTGGCTGTTTGTTTTGGGTCATTGTCATGCTGGAATACCCATCCACGACCCATTTTCAATGCCCTGGCTGAGGGAAGGAGGTTCTCACCCAAGATTTGACAATGTATAGCCCCATCCATCGTCCCTTTGATGCAGTGAAATTGTCCTGTCCCCTTAAAAGAAAAACACCCCCAAAGCATAATGTTTCCACCTCCATGTTTGATGGTGGGGATGGTGTTCTGGGGTCATAGGCAGCATTCCTCCTCCTCCAAACACGGCGAGTTGATGCCAAAGAACTCGATTTTGGTCTTACCTGACCACAACACTTTCACCCAGTTCTCCTCTGAATCATTCAGATGTTCATTAGCAAACTTCAGACAGGCCTGTACATGTGCTTTCTTGAGCAGGGGGACTTGTGGGAGCTGCAGGATTTTAGTCCTTCACGGCGTAGTGTGTTACCAATTGTTTTCTTGGCTACTATGGTCCCAGCTGCCTTGAGATCATTCACAAGATTCTCCCATGTAGTTCTGGGCTGATTCCTTAACGTTCTCATGATCATTGAAACTCCATGAGGTGGGATCTTGCATGGAGCCCCAGACCCAGAAAAAATCTCTATTGTCACAAGTGGGTGGGTACGGGGTGTAATGCTCTGCACCTCGAGCCCAACCTTTTTCCAGCCAATTAGAGCCTCAGGTTCTAATCATGTGGCATGAAAAAAAAAACTCAGTCCAGCGCCCTGCAGGGATGCAGCGCCCCAGCTCTCCTAATGGAGCCCCAGACCCAGAAAAAATCGCTATTGTCACAAGTGGGTGGGTAGCACTGTCTTTTTATTCTACTGGTCCTAAGCTTTCAGAAAATGTATGGTTTGGGGGTCTTTCACAAACTCTAAATACTGGAAAAATGAAAACCTTCAGATTTTTTTGAGAAAAAACATTTTTGCGTATGTTAAATTTTAACCATTTTGCAAAAAAGGCGCAATGTAAAAATTACAAATATTTGTTATGTATTAACTCCATACTTAAGCATGGAGCCCCAGGCCCAGTAAAAAGTCGCTTTAAAAAAAATATATTTGGGGGGGTCTTTTACAAACTCTATAAGTGAAAAAAGTCACAAGTTTGGGTTCTATTTTCACCATTTTGCAAAAAGGCACAATGGTTATTTATTAACACCATCCAGGTTAAGCTTTTCTATTTAGTAGTGGGGAATTTTGTAGCTGTGTTTTTATGCTAATCTGTTTTAATGTTTTTTGCAAATATATTGGTTTGGCAAATACCGCAGGGTCTAAAAAAGCAGCAGCACCTTCTTTTTTCTCTAGAGGTCCACAGAAATATAAACAAATTCAGGGAAAAAATAAAACCTTCAGATTTTTTGAGAAATTTGGGACACCGTCGCGGGCACATAGCAGCCCACAAACCAGCAATACGGACACCCCAACTTGGCAAAGTGAAAAAAAAAAAGCAATGGATGCTGCCCACCTGAGTGTACAAAATGGAGAACAGGGCCTGGCAACGAATGGGTTAAGAGAGAGCTCCTAATCTTAGGCCGCAAAAGCTTACTCTGCTTTCTCCTCACCAGGGACACAGCGGCACATAGCAGCCCACAAACCAGCAATACGGACACCAACTGCTGCCTGCACCAAGGCCGCAGAAGCTTACAGCTTTCTTCACACACGGGCAGCACAGAGGAATGGCAATCCTACGAAAAGGAACACACCACCAAACCTACCATTAAAATGATAGACTGATAATTTCTTTGTCAGTGGGCAAACGTACAAAATCGGCAGGGGATCAAATACTTTTTTTCCCTTACTGTGCCTTGAAGACATCTGCTTGCAAATGCTCAGGCTGGTCATGCACGTGGCATTGTATTAGCAATTTTATAAATTTTTAATCAAATTTCATTAAAAAAACAATACTGGAACTGAACAGCTTACACATGCCACACAAAGTTTCAATCGCTTCCCAGTTTTAAGTTAACAGATCATGAAAATTACATTAAAAATCAACCTAAACCATTGAGCCCTACATCTAAACCAGGGCCAGTTCTCTGACCCTAAAACTTTAGGGGACCAGACTGTGGCCAGTGGGAGTAGGAAATGCCCCTAGGCTCAGTAATCAGTGGGAAAAAAACACACCTTCATCGATTTAATTGGCAAAAATAATGCCCGTTGTTGTCAGCGGTAGAAATTTTGCCTCATCATTGTTGTCGCCAGAGGGAAGAATTGTTCTCCATTGTTGGTATCAGAGGGAGGAATTGTTCTGAATCATTGTTGCCAGAGGGAAGAATTGTTGGTGTCAGAGGGAGGAATTGTTCCCCCTCCTTGTTGTCAGAGGGAGGAATTGTTCCCCATTATTGATGTCAGCTGGAGGAATTTGGTTCCTTTGTTGGTACAGGCCACAGTATGGAGACTACTGACTTAAACCATCTTGATGACAGATGAGAGACATTTCCATCATTCTCCACCACAGTTCCAACTTGTGGAAACAGTCTCAACTGTGAATGGCAGAGTTTGCAGATCTTTCATGTCCATTTTTATAAAAAATAAACAGCTAGTAGAAAGCTTCCAAAGTTGCCTAAAGCCGGCTATGCACATTAGAGTGTGATTGTACAAATTTCCTGTAATGTGAGGTCCTACCTCAACATTCTATTCTGCAACGTTGTGGAATATTTACATATGGCACTTGATATTTCATATAGATTTTAATAAAGATATAGAAAATTCACTTAATATGTTATATCCGAGAACAGTGATACAAATGCATTTACAGAAATAAAATGAGATTAATCAGATAAATGTAGGAGTTAGTCTTCCATGGAGATAGGGCAGTTATCAAACTCTCTTGTGATTGCTAGAAATAATGATGTAGTTATTGCTTTCCATTGCCGAATGGAGCTTGTAAGGTAGGAACGATGCTGGGCTGTTACAATTTTATAGGGCTGACTGAACAGCTCTGACCCCATGTCACATGGGAGTGACCTTGGGTGGAAGGCCCATATGTTATTTAGCCTTGACACTGACCCAGGTGATTAATACTTATCACCTACTTTCACAAACTAAGAACTAAATGGTTATTTGCTGACAGATGTAGTCTGCTGTAAATATTGCAAATAAGAAGAAAATTGGATAATGTGAAAGCTGCTGATAGAGAGTCAAACCTCCCTTGAAGCACACTGCATGACAGATGCTGATGAGAGAATAATAATGTTTTGAGCCAGTTAACCAAAGCTGTACTAAATTCATCTCTGTCAATTAAAACCATATAAAGCAACATGTCAAGGCAATCTCCTTCCAGTAACTGCACTGTATGGCATCATTTATTCATGGAAGATATGTGAATGGAACATTTTAAATGGCTTATGCAGCTCATCTCTGGCATGTACGTTGAGGTGCTGTTTCTGCATTGCTAAATGGAATACACTAGTGTTTGAGGTTTATAATCCATCAAGTCTATTCAAAAGCCTATTCAAATTTTAGAGAATAGCTCCAGTGGTGGGTTTGGAAGCAATGCTAGTTTTTGAGAAGTGACAACAGATGGACTTGTGTAGACACCCTTTACAATTCCGTCAGGGAGCAGCATCGAAAGTGTTTGGTGCTAGCACCCAATTCAGGTACCTGTATATGAGTCTTCCATGTCTGTACTGGGGAAGGAGTGTCCACACTGGATACTCTTTCTCAGTCCACTCCTGTCCTTCCTCACCAGCCACTACACCTGTCACAGTTGTGAACTAGAGGTGGGTGGAGGGGAACTAAGAGATTAGTTCCCCCCATTAGTTCTTTACTACTGATTGACAGCTCACGGCAGTGGACGAATCCATAGCTGCTATTCAGATAAATAGTGACTTTGGAATCCACCCACTGTCATCCGCTGTCAATCACAGGCAGGGTGGACCTGATGGAGAACTAGTCTCAGAGTTCCCCATCAGGCTCTACCCACTCAACAGATGCAGCTGCCATGATTTTGAGTTTTCGGGCAGGCGGAGCCTGAAGGGGTGCTCTGAGACTAGTTCCCCATCAGGTCTGCCTTGCCTGTGATTGACAGCGGATGACAGTGGGTGGATTCCAAAGTCACTATTGGACTGAGTAGCAGCTATGGATTCGTCCACTGGCATGAGCTGTCAACCACTTCCCGCCTGATAAAATCTTGTCTACAGAACAGGGATTTAGAGTAAATCTATTTAACAGAACCCTGTGTAGCAGTAAAATCATAACAGGGATTTTAACCCCCACTCTATCTATAATTAAAGAGGAACTTTATTCCCCTTACTGCTGGCCCTGCCCCCTTTTACTGGCATCATCAACTTTGATGGTCCGGCACATGCACAGAAGCGCTGAAGCTCTCTTCCTGTCCTTCAAGATCTGGCAGAGCCCTACAACAGATCTGCACATGTGCAGGCATGCAAACGAGGTGCACTTAGGAAGGCACAGAAAATTATGTTCAGTCTGCGCACATGCCGGTTCTTCTGTGTCTGTGAAGACCGACTTTAAAGTTCTGTTCCTTTCTTATAGCGTTGCGCTCACACATGTGTGTGGCACACCCACACATGTGAAGGTGTGTTGAAGGAGCCCTTCAGCACATCTGCACACGTGTAGATCGGTGTAATGTAATTCTCACCTAGGCCAGAAAGATGGAACTCGCAGCACGCCCTGCAGCACAAAAAAAGTAAAATGATATTAAAAAAAAATGAAATATCAAATTGTGGAAGAGTGAGCTGTCTGGGGCCAGGTACAAACAATTTGTTTTTGGCTGTAAAAGTCAGCTTTAACCACTTCAGCCCTGGAAGAATTGTCTGCATGACCAGGCCATTTTTTGCGATACGGCACTGTGCCGCTTTAAAGGGGTTGTAAACCCTTACAAACCACTTTGACCTACAGGTAAGCCTAGATTAAGGCTTACCTGTAGGTCCAATAAATATCTCCTAATCCTACATGGTTTAGGAGATATTTAGAAAAGAAAAGGCATTGCTGTCTACGGCGCATGCGCCGTAGACAGCGGCGCGCAGGCGCACTGCCCATGCCGGGTTCACGGCGATATGCCACTTTCCTGCGCATGCGCGGGAGTGACGTCATCGCCGCTCCAGCGAATGACAGCGCTGGAGCGGCGAGCCCCGGAAGTCACTCCGGGTTTGATGGCGACCCAGAAGATCGTGGATGAGGACCGCTTCGGGGGCTTCATTTTCAGGTAAGTCATTCATAATGAGCTAGTATGCTATGCATACTAGCTCATTATGCCTTTGCCTTGCAGGGTGTCTTTTTTTTTTTTTTTTAAGAGGCTCTACTTCCTCTTTAACTGACAATTGGGCGGCCGTGCAATGCTGTATCCAAACAAAATTGACGTCCTTTTTTTTCCCACACATAGAGCTTTCTTGTGGTGGTATCTGATCATCTCTGCGGTTTTTTATTTTTTGCGCTATAAACAAAAAAAGAGACAATTTTGAAAAAAGCACAGTGGGGGTTATTTACTAAAGGAAACTCCACTTTGCACTGTAAGCGCACTTGGAAGTGCAGTTGCTGTAGATCCGAGGGGGACATGCAAGGAAAATAAAAAACAGCATTTTAGCTTGCACATGATTGGATGATAAAATCAGCAGCGCTTCCACTCATTTCAGATCTACCCTTAGATTTAGAGCGACTGTACTTTCAAGTGCACTTTCAGTGCAAAGTGGATTTGCCTTTCGGAAATAACCCCTAATATTTTGTACGTTTTGCTGTAATAAATAGCCCCTTTTTTTTTTTAAAAAAAGCTAATTTTTTCCTCAGTTAAGGCCGCTATGTATTCCTCTACATATTTTTGGTAATAAAAATCGCAAAAAGCGTATATTGATTGGTTTGCGCAAAAGTTATAGCGTCTACAAAATAGGGGATAGATTTATGGCATTTTTATTATTTTATTTTCTACTAGTAATGGTGGCAATCTGCGATATTTATCAAGACTGCAACATTATGACGGACACATCGGACACTTTTGACACATTTTTGGGTCGATTGACAATTATACAGCGATCATTGCTATAAAAATGCCCCGATTACTGTATAAATGTCTCTGGCAGGGAAGGGGTTAACACTAGGAGGCAATCAAAATGTTAACTGTGTTCCCTTGTGTGTGTTCTAACTGTGGGGGATGGGACTGGCTATAGGAGATGCAAGATCGTGGTTCCCAGCTCATAAGAACTCACGATCTCTCTCTCCTGTCCTCACAGAACAGGGATTTATGTGTTTACACACACACATGTCCTTGTTTTGCCTCTCGTGCCCGCGATCGCTCGTGGCCGGCGGTCATTGCGACTGCCGGTCATAAGAATCTGCACCCCCGCTGTGAAGCACGCGCCTGCTATCCTGCTTAAAGGGAGCAACGTATAGCTACGATGGTTCGCGGGATCTTGCCGACCTGCCGCAGTATAATGACGGCAGCTGGCCGAAAAGTGGTTAAGAAAAAAAGGTTTGTCAGGACATACACTTTAATGATGATTATGCTGGAGAGGTAGAAGTGCAAACTCCTGCAATTAAATTTAGACTCTAGAGTCTGAGGGGGAAAAATTAAAGGGATAATTTAGCTCAGGACATCATGTGTGATATCACTGCCCTAATTAAGAAGTAATATTCTTCATTACTGAGATGGCACTCTTCCTTATTACGTGATGCACTTCACAGGGGAATAGGAATTCAACACAGATTGCTTCCCTTTAAATCCCAATGGCAAAGATGGTGGAATCCCATTGGGCCCTACAAGTGACCACAGGTCACTCAGGGGTGGGGAGCAGGTAAGCATTCTGCAGTGGCTAGGTTAAACGTGTAAGCAGTCTTTTGAACCACCGTAGCAGTATAGATGAGCATACAAGACAGATTCTGATACATGAGAACTGCCATCTGATGTGTGTGAAAGCCATCTTTTTTACTGTATCGTGTTTAGATGATGTTGCTATATGTGTTTGTGTTTCCTCTTTTACTTGCACTATGCACAATTTCCAAGATAATTACACATCTTGCAGCATCTCCATTTTACACCTTTTATTTGTGTAATAAATGGGTCCTTCTTTGATGGATGACTACAGATTAAGATAGCATAAAGTATTAATTTGTAGGTAATTGTCATCTGAAATACCAGCTTTGGCGAACAGCCTTATAATTAGCTCTAATCTGTGGATTCTATTCTACTAATATGTCAGATCTATTTATGAATATAGGCCTTGTTTCCCTCGAGGAGATTCTCCAGCTGTTTTTCTATTTCCATATCTTTGATATTTGTTCATGCAGAACTAGCAGCCGCAGAGCCCTTAACCAGTTCTCTTTCATGTCTGACTAGGAAGATTCCATGGCATTGAGTAGCTCAGAGGAACTTTGGATTTGTTATTACTTGCCTGCAATATGGCTAAAAAAAAGGGAGCATAGTGAAGAATTGGAAGCATTGGATGACACGTAATTAGTACATTGATTTAATGCCTGACGTGGTTGAAATTGCCAGTATGCACTTATTACATACGAGTGCTCACTGCCCATGCTATTTAGTTTTAACAAGTTTATCAAGCAGAGTTTCACTATTGGGGATTTTTTATGTCTTCCTTCTGAGTTATTTGCCCTTATCTGAAATATCTACATCTGAAAATCGATGTCTTGGAGGGATTATTCATAGTCTAGATTTTTGGGATTTGCCAATATGGTGAGTTCCTGCCCAATTTAGGGTGGAGGTATTCTTCACAAGCAGTGAACTGCAAGCAGTATGTGTAATAAAGGAAGGCATAGGGACCCGATCTCTTCACACAGAGGTCTTTACGAGAGAGGAATAAAGGTTAAGACCTAAGGCAACAGGCCTTCTAAACATGAAGCAGGTTATTCTGGGACTGTGGAGGTGGCGGGGATCATGTGAGCAGCACTGCAGTCTCTAGGGTTTTTTGGGAGGACACTAAAAATGAAAAAGGAAGTCTATGGAACAATGGTGGTTAGGAAAGAAGACAACAATATCTAAACAGGTTATAAAATGGAACTGTGTCATGGAGTCCAGTGTACAGTCCATTTTACAGAATACAGTGCAGAGAGTGCTGGGGACAAGGAAGATGGGACAGGACTTTGTTGCTGGGTGGAGCTGAGAATCCCATTGGACCAGATTCATTAGATATGAGACACTTGGTGTGGTGCATTGAATAATGTGAGGAATTATCAGACATGCACTGGAGACAGAGGAGTTAACTCACATATGCTGAGCATTTATTGATTTTTTGTTGCTGGGGAGTCTATTGTTGCTGGCTGCAGATGATCTATTTGACTGTCTGTCTTGCTATCATTAACAAAATTCCATACAGATTACTTAGATCCACAAAATGATTCCTGGTTCTGTATTCTTTAAAAGGGATAGTGCTCTGTGGTGGTTAGAGGTGGAGGCAAGCAAAAGTAGGTAGGGGGTAGGGATGAGCCGAACACCCCCGGGTTCGGCTCGCACCAGAACCCGCGAACGGACCTAAAGTCTGTGCGAGCATTTAGAACCCTATTAGTTACAATGGATGCGAACGTTCGAAATCAAAAGTGCTAATTTTAAAGGCTAATATGCATGTTATTGTCATAAAAAGTGTTTGGGGACCTGGGTCCTGCAATGCAAATTTTTTTTCTAAAAACGGCAGTTTTTTCAGGAGCAGTGATTTTAATAATGCTTAAATTTAAACAATAAAAGTGTAATATTCCTTTAAATTTCGTACCTGGGGGCGTCTATAGTATGCCTGTGAAGGGGCGCATGTTTCCTGTGCTTAGAACTGTCCCTGCAAAAAGTGTAATTTTTGCAGGAAAAAAAGCTATTTAAAATCACTCGCGGCTAATGTATTGACGGATCCCGTAACACAGAGAACAGTCATTCATTGAAAGCCATTCATAAAAAAAAAATCATTGATAAAAAAAAATAAAAAATAAAAAAAAAAAGCGTGGGGGTCCCCCCTAATTCAATAACCAGGCCCTTCAGGTCTGCTATGGATATTAAGGGGGACCCCAGGCAAAAAAAAATTGCGTTGGGTCCCCCTCAAAATCCATACCAGACCCTTGAGGTCTGGGATGGATTTTAAGGGGAACCCCAGCCAAAAAAAATGGCGTGGGGTCCCCCTCAAAATCCATACCAGACCCTTATCCGAGCACACAACCTGGCAGGCCGCAGGAAAAGAGGGGGGGACGAGAGCGGCCCCCCTCCCTCCTGAACCGTACCAGGCCACATGCCCTCAACATTGGGAGGATGCTTTGGGGGTCTGAGACCCCCAAAGCACCTTGTCCCCATGTTGATGAGGACAAGGGCCTCTTCCCCACAACCCTGGCCATTGGTTGTGGGGGTCTGCGGGCGGGGGGGCTTATCGGAATCTGAAAGCCCCCTTTAACAAGGGGACCCCCAGATCCCGCCCCCCCCCCTGTGTGAAATGGTAAGGGGGAACAAAAGTACCCCTACCATTTCACCAAAAAAGTGTCAAAATTTGTAAAAATGACAGGAGACGGTCTTTGACAATTCCTTTATTAAAATCTTCTTTCTTCTGGTCTTCTTCCTCTCTGCATCCTTCGGTTTCTTCATCTTCTCCTTCCGGCATCTTCTTCCATCTTCTTCTTCCATCATCTTCTTCCTCCGATCCGCTTCTTCTTGCTCTGGTCTTCCACGGCGTCCGGGTCTCTTCTTGGGCCGCTCCACGCAATGGGAGGCTCCACTGTGTGAGGCTTCGCAGCTTCTGACAGGTCTTTTATAACGGAGGGCGGGGCCACCTGGTGACCCCGCCCCCTCTGATGTCACGGGGAAAGCCATAGGGAATTCCCCATGACTTCCCCGTGGGGAGGGGGGACACATGGATCTCTTCCCCTGGCATTTTCCGGGGGAATGAAACCATATTCCTTGAGGCTTTTTAGACTCATTATATGGCTGAAATTTTTTTTCGGTCCATAAATGAGCTGCTATGCCAGTGTTTTTTGTCCTATTCAGGGGAAAAAAAAATTTCCACTGCCTTGCCCAGGCCTTTTGGAGCTTTGGCATGGGGCAGTTGGCATTTCCCCTTTGATGGTTCTCTCCCGTTTTTTATCCATTGCTTGTGGACCCCTGCCGTCGGCCCGATTCATGTACATGAAGGGGGTCGTTTTGGCTGGGGTCGGGTTTTTTTTTTACTCCCCCTATCACGCTTTGGAATTTATTCATCCACCTGTTGTATTGTGTGGATTGCTGGGCCTTTTTGTGCAGCGGCGGTGGGCGAATCCATTAGCTGGGTTACTGTTCCCCCAGTCTTTTGGATTGTCTGCTTGCCGTTTTTTCCTCCCTACCTTTGAGGATCTGTAATTCTCGCGACAGGGTTGCACTTTGTGCATCCCTGTCCCTTTGAGTTTGTGATAGCTGGGTATGCTTAGCGTGCCCTGTTACCTGGACTACAAGTAGAGATTTTTTGCCTCACTGGCTCTATTTGCGCAGGGCGCATACATGCGCATGTGCGTCTACCCGTCTGTGGGTTTTGACGCCGGGTGCCCCTGTGCGCAGGCGCGGATATACCATGTGGGACAGATTGTCCCATTTGTATCCTGGTCCTGGTAGTTTCCAGGTTACAATTCAGCCTGCTTGCGGGACGTCATTACGATGATGCGGGGCGCCGTTTGCGCGCCGCGTCATCAGTTGATGCCCACAGGGGCAGGATATAGCCCTATACACCTATTTAAGGACGCCTGAGACGGCATTTGACGTCTCTTCCCTCTCCGCAGCGTGTGCTGCAGGAGTCTTCTCTTCTACATCAGGCATGGATATTCTTTAAGGATCCTGTTGGAGGAATTTTTTCTTTACAACAATTTTGGGTGAGTTTAGATTTTTGGTTTGGTTGGATGATTTTTTCCAGCCTTAGCCATTTAATCACTCTTTCGCCTTTTTCTTTATTTTATTTTTTCTTAGCCTCTACTTGCTTGTTTAAACGTCAATTAAGCCATAGAAACTTTGTTTTCTTAGCCGCCTTGTAGAGAGATATGGAACATTTGTCCCACTTTTGGCATCGATCCTGGGTCTGAAGGTTCATGGGGAAGCAATACCACATTTGATGCTTTGTATCTTGATGTAAGGGTGCAAAGTTTTTGTTACACATGCATTATATATTATCTTTGATTTTTGTGATATCTGATTGGTGATCTTTGGGTCACGATAGAGTCCATTTATGTAATTAATGTGTCCTTGGTATACTCTGTAGATGGTGATCTTAATTCCTTGAGGAAGATTGGCAATTTAAAGGCCGTTTGGAAACACGTCGGAATTATCACCTATCTCTATGCGTATCATCTACAAGCATCTGCTAGGCTGTTTTTATATTTATATGTGGAATATGTATATTATGCTAGAATTCTGTCTTTTTGTACAATAAATTTATATACTTTATATAAACTTAGTTTTTGTTGCCTTTAAAATCCCACTCTTGAGAGGTTTATGAATCAATTATTCTTGCGGATGATGGCAACTCAAGTGTCTTGTAATGAGAGTTCAACCTATTAATGAAAATAAGGTAAGATACTTAAAATAACAAAGTAATTAACATTTATTTATATGTTGAAAATTATAAAATGTTTATGTTAAAATTACAAGCCTGCTTAACCGTAGAAATGATTAGCCTGGTGGGCGGTGCTCTGCGGTTGACTGTATTGTTTTGTTTTACCCAACGGTTAATGTATAAATACAGTGAACCACACCTCATTGTTTAGGGGTATGTGGCACTCCTGCCCCGATCGATGGCCCTGTTAAGGGCTGGGAGGGGTGTTGTGGGATAGGATATAATGAGGACATACACAATATAACATAACTCAATGACAACAGACACAGGTATACTTTTTTTTTAGAATATGTCTCTTTATTTTACATGGAATGTTGAATGAATGAATGAATAATTTGTATAGCGCTACAATGCGAACTGAATCGCCTCAAGTCGCTGAATGTTGCCTTATATACAGTATAAACGCATACACTATGTAGTCGGCTGGCCAGGGGTCAAGTCCTGGGGAAAAAAGTGTGGGAACTCCCACCCAAGATCCACTCGCCCACCAAAAAAAAAAAAAAAAATGATACACTCATATTCACGAGCGCTTCAAAAGTGGTATATTTCATCCAATTTTCGTATTGTGTGTATGAAGCTTAACTGTTAGTACATTAAAAAAAACAATCCTCAATAAACATAAATACGGTAATTCTCAGAATAATCAGCATTCATTCAATTGTGCTTCCATGCAAATGTGAACATCATGTTCTGATCTTTATTGGGGAATTTTATTTTGTATATAGAGTGTTTATGTGGTGAGTTTACACTTTTCATTGAACAGAGTTTGGATAACACAGGGTTAAACGGAAAGGTCATAAATGAACTGCACATTATCTGGGCAGAATGCTTGGGGAGATAGTGATGTGTTCCTGCTTAGGAGGGGTATGTTAGCTTGGGGGGCTACAAACTCTGCAGGGCTCCAACACACACTCGCTGCTATTCCAACCCTTCACATATTTCCACATAAACTTCCCTCCTGGCAGTAAACTTTGCCAGGTATTGTGCTCAGCTTACCACCCCAAACTGATGTTCCTCCCTCAGCTCACCTCTCTCCCTGCATGTCCTGTGAGCAGAATAGCTGTGCTCCTCCTCTGGGTTCTCTCATCATATGGCACTGAAGATAGAGGAGGGGGGGGATTCAGCGGGACACACAGAGCAGGTATGCAGGAGACTGGGGGGGGGGGGGAGATGAGGAGACAGAAAATGAGGAGGGGCCGTGGGAAGGAGTGCATCACAAGAGGTCTTACTAAATACAATCTCATAGCAGCAGGGACCTGATCTACCTGTCAGCTAGCTGTGATTGACAGGTAGATCGAAGTGGAAGCTGTCATGGGGCCCCCTACTGGCAATGCCTGAATGGTCAGGTGTGCGGCACTTACTATTGCGAGCTGTGTCGGCAGCTGCTGGTGTAGCACCTGCCACACAGCTCGCATACTTCGAAGTCTTGCAGGACACGGCTGCTAAAGGGAACTGAGTTCCTGTTGTGGAAAAAGTACAGGAACTCCGTTCCCATGCGTTCCTGCAGGACTTGAGCCCTGCGGCTGGCTACAAGAATGGATAAATTTGTGTCCTCTCAGTTATGTGATATGTTCGTTGTAAAATGAAAATGTTATCTTTTTTTACATTAAAAATGATCTGATTCAAAAAAAGAAATGTTTCAATCTGAAACTATCCAGATCTACTTCCACTTGAAGCAGGCTTGAAGAAGTCAAGAAAAGTTTAGTAACTGGGCCTAGAGGAAGACACCTGTGATAGAAACTAAAATAGAATTTGAGAAGCAAGTGGATGCATGAAAGATAGGATGTAGAAACTGGAATGCAATTGCTTACTGAAATCAATTAAAATGATTGTCAAACACAACATTTCAAACACTCAATAGCAAGAGACTGTAATCACCTTCTATTCCTAGCTGACACTGAAGATTTGCTATCCTGAGGGCGGACACTGCCTGAAAATGTGACTGTCCTCAAGTGTATGTGGGAAACATTCAACTTTCAGTTCTATGATCTATGCTTTGGAATGCAGTTGACTTTACTAGCTATACATTTTCAAAATGTTATTTTGCTTAGTGACTGCCATTTTTTGGAACATTTATTAAAACAAACATATGAATAATGCATTTTTTTATCAAGAATGTAGATTCATTGTGGTGTTTAGGATTTTTTTCTTTTTTAAATAAGCTTGGGCTGTCAAAGCTGTCAAATGAATTAAGCAGAAAATCTGGATGAACACAATATGGGATACAATGCTGTATTGTGCTTTTTCATGCCGGAACAAGCAACACACATAAAACATTCATTTTAGCCAGACTGTCAAGTTATTGACTCTGCTGCTCTTACACAAAACGCAAAACAATATTACTTTTTGTTCTGACATTTGCCAAAGTCAAACCTGTCAGGATGGATTTTTCACAGTTTTATACACATGATCTCAATAATATGAAGACAGAGGAGACACACCTGTCATGTATGAATAAGCACAGTCCTACCTTAACAGAGGGATATTAAAAAATAATGTAACCCAAGCAATTTCCTTTTTCAAACACATTTTTTTATTGAGTTATAATAATACAGAAAAAGTATTATCATACAGCTTAACGTGAGGATATATAAAAAAAAAATTACATTACATAGTAATGCACATCTGAAGAGCACAAGAAACAACATAGATTATTTATATATACATATTATTTACTGTATATATTATCATGTGATATATTTAAAAAAAATGTTGTTATAATGTGATAAGAACCAAATTATCCTGTGGATATATACTGTATAAAAAAGTAATTACGGATAACATAGCACAACACTATAATTTTAAACTATATAAATAAAAAAAAGGGGGGTGGGGGATTATGGGAGACAAAGAGGGGAGTAAAAAAGAAAGATAAAGGAAAAAGAAAAAGAAAAAGTAAGAAGAATTGCCAAGGAGGGGGTCTCGTACTGTATCACATAAGCGAAGGCAACATTACCTACAAAATAATCTAATCATAATAGAGATCTGTGAAAGAGATTATGATTATTATTAAGATAAGGAGACGAGGTATTTTCAAACTTTCAGATATCATTATTCAAAAAACATTTTTTCCAATTCGTTATACTTTTTACTTGAGCCACCGTTGGGGTAGAAGACTAACCATATTTTCACCAATGTTTGCTTGGTAGCCCTAAATACAGTGCCTTGAAATAGTATTCATACCCTTTGAAATTTTCCACATTTTGTCATGTTACAACCAAAGACGTAAATTTATTTTATTGGGATTTTATGTGATAGACCAACACAAAGTGGCACATAATTGTCAAGTGGAAGGAAAATGATAAATGGTTTTCAAAATGTTTTACAAATAAATATCTGAAAAGTGTGGCGTGCATTTGTATTCAGCCCCCATAAGTCAATACTTTGTAGAACCACCTTTCGCTGTAATTACAGCTGCATTTTTTGGGGGGAATGTCTCTACCAGCTTTGCACATCTAGAGAGCGAACTCTTTGCCCATTCTTCTTTGCAAAATAGCTCAAGCTTTGTCAGATTGGATGGGGAGTGTCTGTGAATAGCAATTTTCAAGTCTTGCCACAGATTCTCAATTGGATTTAGGTCTGGACTTTGACTGGGCCATTCTAACACATGAATATGCTTTGATCTAAACCATTTCATGGTAACTCTGTATGTTTAGGTTGGTTGTACTTCTGGAAAGTAAACATCCACCCCGGTCTCAAGTCTTTTGCAGACTCTAACAGGTTTTCCTCTAAGATTGCCCTGTATTTGGCTCCGACCACATGTGCAGTGTTAGTTTTCCACCACACATACCGTTTCGTTTTAAGGCCAAACATTTTTACATTTTGGTGTCATCTGACCAGAGCACCATCTTCAACATGTTTGCTGTGTCCCTCACATGGCTTCTTGCAAACTGCAAATGGGACTTCATATCGCTTTCTTTCAACAATTACTTTCTTTTTGCCATTCTTCCATAAAGGCCAGATTTGTGGAGTGCACGACTAATAGTTGTCCTGTGGACAGATTCTCCCACCTGAGCTGTGGATCTCTGCAGCTCCTCCAGAGTTCCCATGGCCCTCTTGGCTGCTTCTCTGATTAATGCTCTCCTTGCCCGGCCTGTCAGTTTAGATGGACGGTCATGTCTTGGTAGGTTTGCATGGATTGAACAGTGCTCCATGAGATGTTCAAAGCTTGGGATATTGTTTTATAACCTAACCCTGCTTTAAACGTCTTCACAACTTTAACCCTGACCTGTCTGGTGTGTTCCTTGGCCTTCATGATGCTGTTTGTTCACTAAGGTTCTCTAACAAACCTTGGAGGGCTTCAGAGAACAGTTATATTTATACTGAGATTAAATTACACACAGGTGGTCTCTATTTACTAATTAGATGACTTCTGAAGGCAATTGGTTTCACTAGATTTTAGTTAGGGTTATCAGAGTAAAGGGGGCTGAATACAAGTGCACGCCACACTTCTCAGGTTTTTATTTGTAGAAAATTTTGAAAAACATTTATCATTTTCCTTCTACTTGACAATTATGTGCCACTTTGTGTTGGTCTATCACATAAAATCCAAATAAAATACATTTACATTTTTGGTTGTAACATGACGAAATATGGACAATTTCAAGGGGTATGAATACTTTTTTAAGGCACTGTAAAAATATCAATAAGAGGAATTAATCAGATGTACAGCCAGTACAGCCAGTGAATCTTAAAATGTCTGCTTTAGGTGACCTACTTAAGTGTTTACCCAACAGATTGTATAAAATACAATATATTCCTATCCAAAAGTGTTTAATTTTGGGGCATTCCCACCAAATATGATGCCCACAGTCTGACAAGCCTGAAAGCATTTATCAGAAATAGTAGGATTATATTTTGCCAATCTTTAGGAAGTCATATACCAATGCATAAGTCATTTTATTAAATGGACAATCATTTAAATGTATTTCATTTTATTTCATTTTATTACATTTTAATTTAATTGAAATGAGAAAATGATTTAGGAGGATCACTAAAAAAGAGGATTGTCTCCAAATCTGGGAAACAACAGCTCACTGTTCTACTAATACTGCAGTCACAGAATCCAATTATAAATGACTTATGTGTTGCTGACCTAACCAAATTTCATTGGTGTTTAAGGCTAGGTTCACACTGCTGTGATACGATTTTCATCTGATTTTCAGTGCGATTATGTGGTGCAGCCTGAATGTGTCACACTTACCCCTAACGCAGGTCGTCAAACACAATAGCTAGCTTCTGTGTTCTTCACCTATAGTAGCCCCCTTTTCCATAAGGCAAGGAGGCCTACCGGTACTCGGTTGCCCCCAGGTCTTATACACATTGCTATAGTGCCTGGCCACCATGCCGGGGCAGGCACGACCTGAGCAAAGCAAACAGGTACAGCCATTCGCAGACAGGCAGAGTGGTTCAATGTCAGTTCAGGTACAAGACAGGCAGGGTTTAGAGTAGTCAGGGTCCAATCCATAGTCAAAAGGCAGGCAGAGTTCAGTCAATAGTCGATATCCAATCCAAGGTCATAAACAGGGGAATCCAAACAGCAGAGCAGGACAGACAGACAGAGAGCTTGAGCACGTATTACACACACTATAACAAACATGAGACTGCAGGCTTGACTGGCTTAAATCAGGTTTGGTCTCCACCCAGAGACTGGCTACATAAATCACCTTGCAGGTGGACAGACCAGGAGAATGCATCATAGACAAAACTAGGATGCTGAAACCAACAGCTATGATGGAACAGGATGCAACTTTGACAATACTTTGATGCTACTTTGAAGTGCTTTGTATATTCTATGGGGCCAAAATCCTGTTGGATTTGCACCAAAGCAGCAAATCACACTAATGTCACCGGAGCCTAAGACTGACTAAAAGTAGAACAATACAATTGAATATAGTATGTTAAGTGATAATTTTTTGTTTGCCCTAAAACTTTATTTTTCAGGACAAGCTTATGAAAGGTCTACCCCCTTCTTCTGGTCCAAGCAGTAGTGATTAGGGATGAGCCAAACACACCCCGGTTCAGTTCGCACCAGAACTTGCGAACAGGCAAAGACCGTTAAAGTGTATGGGACATGAACGTGAAAAAAAAAAATCAAACGTGCTAATTTTAAAGGCTTATATGCAAGTTATTGCCGTAAAAAGTGTTTGGGGGCCCGAGTCCTGCCCCAGGAGACATGTATCAATGCAAAGAAAAGTTTTTAAAACTTACGTTTTTTCAGGAGCAGTGATTTAAGAATGCTTAAAGTGAAACAATAGAAATTAAATATTCCTTTAAATATCATGCCAGGGGGTCCCCTTAGTCTGCCTGTGTGCCATTTTTCCCACGTTTATAAAAGTACTGCAGCAAAATGACATTTCTAAAGGACAAAATTTCATTTAAAATTGCTTGCGGCTGTAATGTATTGCTAGATCCCGGGCAATATACATTAATAGTCATTTAAAAAAACAGAAACCTTCGGGTCTGGTATGGATATTAAGGTGAACTCCACGCCAAATAATTTTGTTTAAATGGCGTGGTGGTCCCCCCCCCTCCAAAATCCATACCAGACCCAAAGGGCCTGGTATGGTCGGGGCGAACCCATGCCGTTTTTTTTTTCTTAATTCTGTCATACATTTTTGTAAATATTTTATTCTATCTTTTCATGTGACACATTGCTACAATGTAAAGTAGTGAGTGTAGAGCTTGTATAACAGTGTACATTTTCTGTCCCCTCAAAATAACTCAACACAGAGCCATTAATGTCTAAACCACTGGCAACAAAAGTGAGTACACCCCTAAGTGAAAATTTCCAAATTGGGCCCAATTAGCCATTTTCCCTTCCCGGTGTCATGTGACTCGTTAGTGTTACAAGGTCTCAGGTGTGAATGGGGAGCAGGTGTGTTAAATTTGATTTTATCGCTCTCACTCTCTCATACTGGTCACTGGAAGTTCAACATGGCACCTCATGGCAAAGAACTCTCTGAGGATCTGAAAAAAGAGATTGTCAAGACCCTGAAACTGAGCTGCAGCACAGTTTCCAAGACCATAAAGCGGTTTAACAGGACAGGTTCCACTCAGAACAGGCCTCACCATGGTCGACCAAAGAAGTTGAGTGCATGTGCTCAGAGTCATATCCAGAGGTTAGCTTTGGGAAATAGACATATGAGTGCTGCTAGCATTGCTGCAGAGGTTGAAGGGGTGGGGGGTCAGCCTGTCAGTGCTCAGACCATACAGTATCTCACAAAAGTGAGTACACCCCTCATATTTTTGTAAATATTTTATTATATCTTTTCATGTGACAACACTGAAGAAATGGCACTTTGCTAATAAGTAGTGAGCGTACAGCTTGTATACCAGTGTAAATTTTCTGTCCCCTCAAAATAACTCAACACACAGCCATTAATGTCTAAACCGCTGGCAACAAAAGTGAGTACACCCCTAAGTGAAAATGTCCAAATTGGGCCCAAAGTGTCAATATTTTGTGTGGCCACTATTATTTTCCAGCACTGCCTTAGCCCTCTTGGGCATGGAGTTCACTAGAGCTTTACAGGTGGCCAATGGAGTCCTCGTCCACTCCTCCATGACGACATCACAAAGCTGGTGGATGTTAGAGACCTTGTGCTCCTCCCCCTTCCGTTTGAGGATGCCCCACAGATGCTCAATAGGGTTTAGGTCTAGAGACATGCTTGGCCAGTCCATCACCTTTACCCTCAGCTTCTTTAGCAAGGCAGTGGTTGTCTTTGAGGTGTGTTTGGGGTCGTTATCATGTTGGAATACTGCCCTGTGGCCCAGTCTCTGAAGGGAGAAGATCATGCACTTTTTCAGTATGTCACAGTACATGTTGGCATGCATGGTTCCCTTAATGAACTGTAGCTCCCCACTGCCGGCAGTACTCATTCAGCCCCAGACTATGACTCTCCCACCACCATGCTTGACTGTAGGCAAGACACACTTGTCTTTGTACTCCTCACCTGGTTGACACCACACATGCTTGACACCATCTGAACCAAATAAGTTTATCTTGGTCTCATCAGACCACAGGACATGGTTCCAGTAATCCATGTCCTTAGTCTGCTTGTCTTCAGCAAACTGTTTGCAGGCTTTCTTGTGCATCATCTTTAGAAGAGGCTTCCTTCTGGGATGACAGTCATGCAGACCAATATGATGCAGGTTGCGGCGTATGGTCTGAGCACTGACAGGCTGGCCCCCACCCCTTCAACCTCTGCAGCAATGCTGGCAGCACCCATATGTCTATTTCCCAAAGACAACCTCTGGATATGATGCTGAGCAGGTACACTCAACTTCTATGGTCGACTATGGCAAGGCCTGTTCTGAGTGGAACCTGTCCTGTTAGACCGCTGTATGGTCTTGGCCACCATGCTGCAGCTCAGTTTCAGGGTCTTGGCAATCTTCTTATAGCCTAGGCCATCTTTATGTAGAGTAACAATTCTTTTTTTTTCAGATCCTCATAGAGTTCTTTGCCATGAGGTCTTATGTTGAACTTCCAGTAACCAGTATGAGAGAATGAGAGTGATAACACCAAATTTAACATACCTGCTCCCCATTCACACCTGAGACCTTGTAACACTTATGAGTCACATGACACCGGGGAGGGAAAATGGATAATCGGGCCCAATTTGGACATTTTCACTTAGGGGTGTACTCTCTTTTGTTGCCATCGTTTTAGACATTAATAGCTGTGTGTCGAGTTATTTTGAGGGGACAGCAAATTTACACTGTTATACAAGCTGTACACTCACTACTTTACATTGAAGCAAAGTGTAATTTCTTCAGTGTTTTCACATGAAAAGGTATAATAAAATATTTACAAAAATGTGAGGGTTGTAATCACTTTTGTGAGATATTGCATATGGATCTAACTGTATATCAGCTGGGATCCCTAATATACGGATTGAAGATGAAGTGGGGCAGGTTGTCATATACATCGGACAAATGAAAGTATATATCAAGTTGTCCTTAATCTTAGAGAGACAATTCTATACAATAACCTACCTAATCTTCTTAGGAGGTACTGTTAGTCACTGAGATGGACAGGACAGAAAATGGTATACGGCAATCAATTGTATGGCGATGTGAACATAGCCTCCAATCCACATGTAGCTATATCAACAAACAAGTAATGTAGTAAGTAGGGGACTGCTTCAAATAGAGGCATCTATTTGAAAAAAGCGGGGTAAGTGGTCACTCCATCCATACACTGACCCAATGTCTTTATAAAAGATGACCAAGGGCATGTGTATCGAATTGGAGCTTTTTGTCCGGTAATCCGTATTGGGTGGTGTTATGAGCATAAGATGAAGGATTAGTAGGACAATTCTATTGTTATTTAGTTCCTCAGGGTGGAATGTTTTTAAAGTGAAAATCCTCACCTCCTTTCTTCCTCAGAGTTCTTGGAATCTGTCATGTCTTCTAAAGATAGGAATATTATCATTAGAGGTGACCTTGAGACTTTTGGGATTTGTTGTGTGAGTGGGCATAGTGTTTTGGAATGCTGCGGTTAAGGATTCATGTAGCGATATTAAAAGGACTACAAGTCATTAACTGTAAAATACTACAATACTTGGTTCTTTGTTCATAGGGACAAAGCCAGACTAACATTTTCCAGCAGATCTTTATTTTAAAAATGTGCTAAACTGAAAACAACAGATTTAACTTGCAGTACCGGGGATGACATGTCTGTACTGAACATTGCTTTGATTACCTGTTTCTAAATATACTTTTTCATACATTGCACATCCCACTCTTAAGCCAGCTATTGTAATAATTTCCTTTTTAGAACTAGCCTCATGGGGTTTCACTGTTTTCCTATGCAACATGGAGATTGTCATCTGACCTGCTTTCAGTAATCCTTTTAATTCATGCACGATGTTTTGTCCCAGCTCTTTAAAAACACAATTGTCGAATATCTAAAATCGTGACTTACTGGGTTTCTCTTTTAAAGTGCCTCCCTAGTTACAGTTGCTGTGGAAACTAGCTCCTTAGCATCTATGCACTATACTTCAATTAAGAGGTGTAGTGGTTTATAAAATCTTAGAATGTGACATTTTTTATTCATGATTTTTTATATGTTATCTGTCCACTAGGTTACAGCGTCCTTTACCAAAGATTGCCTACCTAGGTTAATGTGTACAGGTAGCTCAGGAATAAAGCCAGCCATCAATTATGTAGCAGTTAAATAAGTGTTATGAATATTATTCTCTCCATTGTCTCTATTCCTTGTTTTTATACCTATCATTATTGGATGAAAATTTAGCACTGAAACTATTTAAGTCTATGGGAGGTGAATGCATGGGCGGAGACTTTTTTTCCCATTTTTAAGAATAATAGGCAAGCCATTGCTGAGTAAAGGGCATGGGGATCCGGGCACTGCCACGGGGGTCATGAACCAATTAAAAAAGTCCTGTAGAGCAGAGAAACGTTCTTTGCATGCGGCAACATTGTAAATGCACACATTTTTGAAACAGTATGCTTTGATGGTGCCGTAAAGCTGCACAATTTTCATGGACAGTAGTAATTTAAAAAAGGAGTGGGGGAGAACAGTATAGTCTTCATCTTAAAATTCCAGCCAGACCCCTATCAAGGCGTACAGCCTGGGATGCCAGGAAAAGGAGGGAAACAAGTGTGCACCCATTTTCCTGTACCAGGCCACATGCTTTTCAATATTGGAGTGTTAACGTGCAAGGTAAATCCCCCTTGCAAAGCACCCTTGTATCAATTCTGAGGGAAAAGGGCCTCTTCCCCTACCTCCATGTGCCCCAAAAAGGAGGCAGAGGTAATAGTAAAATAGGGGTACTTATGCTGGAATCTGGAAGCCAAGGTAATGCGTACAAAGGTGTATTAGTACTCTTTAGTTATTTCCACAAACGAATAAAAAATCTCCTAATAGAAAAAAGAGCACATTTAAAGCAGAAGTAAACCCATCGATTTAACAGTTAAAAAAAAAAAGGCATGCCGGGAATGCTAACTGCACATTGGCTGTGCTCTCAACCAAACAGTCAAACCATCCAATGGCTGGTGTCATAACGGATCACATGTGCAGCACCGTGGCAGTTGAAGATTAAACAGAGGCAAAGATGGCAGCTTCCTTGGCTGAAAACGATAGGGGGGTTTACTTCCACTTTAAGCTTTTAAGGGGCATACATTAGGCGTTTAATTTCCTAAATACCTATCATATTTCTTGAGTCCCTGAAGTGCCAGGATAGGAGAAACACCCACAAAATGGCTATTTTGGAAAGCAAACACCCTGAGGTATTTTCTGAAAATTTCATTTTTTGCCACAAGTTTTTAGAAAATGTGGAAAGAAAGTTAAAATATTTTCTTTTCTTTTTTCTACACAAAGTTGTAAAATTAATAAGATATTTCTAACACACGACATAGGCATACTTAGAATTTCACCCCAAAACACATTCTTCTAATCCTCCCGAGTATGGCAATACCACACACATGCGACTTTTCACAGCCTAGCCACAAAGAGAGGCCTAAAATCTAAGGAGCACCTTCAAGCTTTCTAGGGGCATAACTTATGCATCTAATTCCCTGACTATCGTTTACATTTTTGTAGATCATGGAGCACCATGAAATTAGAAACACATACAAAGTGACAACATTTTGGAGAGTAAACACCCCAATGTATTTTAAGAGGCATTGTGAATTTTTAAAAGACTTCGTTTTTTTATTTTTTTATGTGGAAGAAAATAAATATGATTTTTTTTTTTTTTTACACAAACTTGTCAATTCATCGTCTGTAGCAATTCCGACGCGCAAAATTCCTACGCATGCTCGGAAACAATTCGACGCATGCTCGGCAGCATTGAACTTCATTTTCTCGGCTCGTTGTAGTGTTGTACGTCATCGCGTTCTTGACGGTCGAAAGTTCCACAAACTTTTGTGTGACCGTGTATGCAAGCCAAGCTTGATCGGAATTCCATCGGAAAAACCATCCAAGAAAATCCACTCGTGTGTACGGGGCATTAGTGATCTGTATTAAGACAAGTACATACTATAGAGGGTTATGCTTTGTTCAAATTTTATGTCTGAGGTATATTACCGCATAAGATATTTTACCCCAGAATTTCACCCCAAAACACATTCTGTTGTAGTGAGTATGGTGATACCACATAGGTGAGACAATTTCAATGTTTGGACTGATTATGTACTGGACATTGCATCAAGTATCACAAAAATCAACCAATTGTATCATAAACAGTTTACTGTAATATTCGCCTCTCTATGAGTGGTCAGGGAATATTGCTTAGTGTAGCACCTATAGCAATAGTATATAATAGTGTTTACCTATAGCAATCCCTGTTCCTATAGCCCAAGCATTCTAGATTACTGGTACGTAGCTGCCCTCAGGAATGCCATCATCACTGGCCAGGAAATAAAGGAGGATGAAGAAAGGAAGAGCAAAGAGTTACTGTGGATCCAGTAGTGCAGTTGTCTATTTGGAATGGGTGAGATTGGAGTTTTGCCAAAATGTAGTCAGTGGAATGTGCAGATGGGTCAGTTCAGGTGGCAGGCAGATACATGGTCAGCAAACAGGCAAAGGATTGGTTCAGCCAGCAGGCAGAAAGATGGTCAATAAACAGGCCTGGGTCAGTACAGTCAGCAGGCAGAGGCAACACTGCACTGGTGTGGTGGTAATCGGGAACACTGTTGCTGGCTTCATTGACTCTGATGATACTGTACTGATGTGGTGGCAATCTGGTTTACTGTGGATGGCTTCACTGGCTCTGGTAACACTTGCACCGATGTGGCTAGCGATCAGGAACATTGTTGCTGGCTGCTCTGGTCTGGTGACATTGCCACTGGTATAGCTAGCAATCAAGAACATGGTTGCTGACTTACACTAGAAAGGTAACACTGGGACTGGTGTGGTGGCGATCAGGAACACTTTTGCTGGCTTACTCTGGTCTGGAAAAACTAGGACTGATGTGGCAGCAATTGGAAACACTGTTGATGTCTTACACCGGTCTGATGACACTGGGAACTAACGTGTGGCAGCAATCAGGAATACTGTTTTTGGCTTACACTGGTCTGGTGACATTGGAACTTGTGTGGCAGCGATCAGGAAAACTGTTGCTGACATACACTGGTCTGGTGACACTGACTGGTGTGGCAGTGATAGGGAACACTGTTGCTGGCCTACCATGGTTTGGTGAGACTAAGACTGGTGTTGCAGTGATCAGTAAAACTGTTGCTAGCTGCACTCATATGGTGTGGCAGTGATTGGGACTGTTTCTAGCTGCACTGGTCTGGTGTGGTGGTGATCAGAGACACTGTGACAGGCTGCACTATTAGGGCTAGTTCACACATGATGTTTGTGGGCAGTATAACCTCTCTGTTGAGCTGCAATTTTACTACCCCCAACTGTGAACCTTTTAGCTGCAGAAGCAGTGGGCAGGGGTGTACACATGCTGCACCTGCGATGCTTTGCTTCGCCACCATGGCAGGAATTATACTCCAAGTGAAGTCTGAGAGGAGCAGCGCACACAATGAGGAACACCCAATCTGATTGCAAGATCCACACACATGTGCCTGGGCTCAGTGTGTCCGTACACACCAGAACAAGACAAATAGATGGATTGAGCCAGCAACACTGTAGTCTGTATAATAATTTATTGGTGACTGGTTACAAAGAAGTGAGTTATTGTCACCCCTTTGTAACCAGTCACCAATAAATTGTTATACAGACTACAGTGTTTCTGGCTCAATACATCCATTTGTCTAGGAATTATACTTCCTGTCATTTTTGGTGGGTGTAGTGCCTGGTAATCACAGCACATTCAATTGATTTGGGCCACTTGTGCAAGGTCCAAGTTGTTAAATCAGGCAATGAGGAGACGATGCAAGGCCTCCTCACCACCAAATGCTCTCTGAAGAGCGATCTGTGCTCAAATGAGTGAGCACCGCACATGTGAACGAGGCCTTATGCTGACACTGGGACTGGTGTGGTAGTGATTAGTGACACTGTGACTCGTTGCATTGGTCTGGAGATATTGTACTGCTGTGGTGGTAATCAGAGACAATTTACTGGTATGTTCTCCCAAATCCAGGAAGCCATCACCCACCAATTTATATGTATTGGCCAAGTGAGACATACTAGGGTCCCGTTAAAGGGTTACCTTGAAATAGTACAAGACTACTTCTCACATGTATGGTCCCGCTACAACTTCCAACCGCTAAAATGGGACCACAAGGTCTCATCTCCTCCCACCAAGGTCTCACCACCTCCAAATAGTAAGTGACACACACAGGGGGAAGTTAAACTACAGAAGAATTTAAAGGGGTTGTAAAAGGCTCGATTTTTTTTTTTTTTAAATAACCAACATGTTATACTTACCTCCTCTGTGCAGTTGGTTTTGCACTTAGCAGCCTGGATCCTCCTCTTCTTGGGTCACTCTTCGCTGCTCCTAGCCCCTCCCTCCTTTAAGTGACCCTTGGCTAGCAGCTTGCTACAGGGGGCACCCAAGCCATGGGCTAGCACAAAGGGATGCTTAAACATAAAATAATGACCAACACATTTCTTCCTTTTAATAAATTTTTTATTAATCTTTGGATAATTATAGGCCATGGTGTTGTTTAAGGGTTACCTGATAATGCAATAATAAAAATTAAATTAAGAAGCCATCCTGGCTATAATAAATTAAATAAAGTCACGGTGTCCATCCAGCCAATGCTGGACGACTATTCCCCAACGACCAAAGCCGGAAGAGAATCTTCCGGCTGCGGTCCCCCCAACACCAAGGCCTTTTCTATCAAGGATTGAAGACCCATATTGAAAATGTCAATGCCCACCTCTGATAAATGAACTAAATCATTCCTGAACAGACCAGGTAAGAAACCTTCAAGCTCTGTATGGCGAAATGATAAACCCCCCAATGAGACAATAAAATTATGGACAGTCCTATTAAGACGTCTTCTAATTTTGTCAACATAAAACAAATTGCTAAATGGGGACCAAATAAGTCTAGGAATTATTTCAGAGAAAGCCAGAATCGACTGAGGAAATAACAGTTTAACCGAAGAGAACTCAGTCTTTATTTCGCATAAGAGGTCCCAAGTCCTTACTTTCCCAATGTCATTGCCACCCGCATGGATAATTATAATATGAGGAGTTGGCCAAATACTAGACAAAAATAACAAATGCTCTTTAAGACTACGCCATCTAAGGCCCCTTATACCTGACCAAAAAACCTGAAACTTAGTAATGTCCAAACCAATATTGCTTGAATAGGACCTGGTTGCTGCCTGCTTCCCAGCCCAGAAGATGTAGGAATGTCCCACTATCCAAATAATGTTCATGGATGAATCTGAAAAAGAAATCAGACAATCAATAATTCGGGGCGGACATATGCCGCGTACACACGAAGGGACTTTTCCCGGCGGACCTAAGTCCAGCGGACAATCCGCTGGACTTTCCAGCTGGGTCCGCTGGACTAAAAAGCGAACGGACTTGACCACACACGATCACGCAAAAAGTCCGACGGTTCACGCAATGACGTACAGCACGTACGACGGGACTAGAAAACGAAAAATACTAGAAAAATACTTGCTACTGAGCATGCGTCCTTTTTGGTCCGCCGGACCATACTACACACAGCCGGATTGTCCGCTGGACTGCCAAGTCCAGCGGATAATTTTAAAACAAAACTTAAAACTTTAGTCCGCCGTACTTTGGCCAAAAAAAGTCCGCCGGCGCCCACACACGAGGGGATTATCCGCTCGACTTCGGTCCAGCGGATAATCCCGCGGGATAGTCCCTTCGCGTGTACGCGGCAATAGAGTTTGTACCTACTACTTTCCCAACGACCCACTTTTTTCTGAACATCTGTAGGGAAACCTAAAGAATTAGCTGTAGTAGCCGCCCCGATCCTAAATGAATGAGATGAAAATCTAAGATTTGAGAGGTTCAACTGTTTGAGGCAAGAGGCTAGCACTGCTGAAAACTGGTATCTAGTTAAGGGGGAGAAATCCTGATGGATAAAAAATGAATCAGCAAAAGACGGTCTGACTGCTAAATATGCAGATAGCAAAAAGACAGGACAAATCAGGGGATTGGGGGATTTTCCCAGCGAAAACCACTGCCCCGCACCCCTTTTTGAAGTCTTAGATCTACATAAATATAGTTGAGCGTATTAATTTTCCAAAGAAACGTGAGAAAAAAGGAGGAATGAACAGGAGGATCTATTAGGGGCAGTAAATTCACCCAACCTAAGAGCTCCAAAGAATGCCACTGAGAAAGCTGCTTTAAAAAGTGCACACTCATATTGGGTAAAACAGACTTTCTCTAAAACCGACATTAATTTGGGCAACAAACTAACCGAAATTGGGCGTCTTGTGTCCCGAACAGGGAAAGAATTCTTGAGGCCCCTTAAGACTTGTGCAACTTGGAAAAATGATGTTAAAGCAGGAAGACCAGCCCATTTCAGAAAAAAGGAAACACCGGCTAAGATCTTACCTATTGAAGCAGAACTAAGATCTGCTCTCAATAGGAAGGATACAAATGCCAATGCTGTAAATGCATTCACCTCCATAGTATCTAGAGACATGCAAGAGCAAAATTGACACCATTTAGACCAGGCTAAGCTATAAGCCTGCCATGTCTTTGGGGATACCGAGTTCTTAAAGAAAGTAGATATCAGTCCCAAATCAAGCCCCAGAGGGAATCCGGGCAACGTGTGCTGCATAGGTCTGCTGACGGGGCCAATTCTCGGAACTTCTTGAACTGCAAACGAGATAAGGCATCAGCTATGTTATTATGTATTCCCGCTATATGCTTTGCTTTTAACCAAATATTAAACTTCATACAATGTAAGATAAAGAAACGTAAAAGCTTGACCACCATTTCAGATTTGGATTTTTTTTTTTTGGGGGGGGGGAGACAGCATATTGATAGCAAAGATACACGCCTTTGTTATCCGTATGCAGTAATACACGTTTGTTCGTAAAACTTCTCTTTCCAGATGACTAAAGAGACTATTACTGGGAATAACTCTAACAGAACTATATTATGTAAGATGTCTTTATGATGCCAACTGGCATGCCACTCAGAGGCACACCAGTGACCATCTAGAAAAGCGCCAAAACCAGAAGAACCTGCCGCATCTGTGAAGAAATTTAGATCAAAATCCTGAATGAAATCTTGTTGCCACACCAATGCTCCATTAAAGTTGCAAAGAAAAGAGTCCCAAATCCTCAAATCTTCTTTGATACTTTTGGATAGCCGAACGTGCGAAAACTGTGTTTTAAGGCCTCTAGTGGCCAGGGCAAAACGCCTTGAAAAAACCCTGGCTACAGGAATAACTCTAGCTGCGAAGGCAAAGAGTCCCAGCAGGGACTGAGCTTCTTTAAGAAAAACCTTTCGTTTACCTAAAAATAATGATATTGTAGCTCTCATCCGATGAAGTTTGTCTATGGGCAACCTAAATTCCATTAAAGAGGAGTCTATAGCTATACCTAGAAATTCAATAATTTCCTACTGTTTTTTCTTTGGCAAGTGGAACTGAAAAGTCCTCACATATGTGAAAAAATGTATTTAAAGCCTTACGACAAATGTCTGAGTCCGCAGGGCCTATAAAAAGAAAATCATCGAGGTAATGGAGGACACCTCCAAGAGGAATTTGAGACTCCACTACCCAATGAAGAAACTTAGAAAAAGCCTCAAAATAAAAACATGATAATGAAAAGCCCATTGGCATGCACTTATCGAAATAAAAAAGACCCTGGAAATGAAATCCCAAAGAATTAAAACCTTGGGGGTGAACCGGGAGTAGGCGAAAAGCAGATTTAATGTCTGCTTTCGCCAATAAGGCATTCTGCTTAAAATGCCGTAACAAAACTAGCGCTTCATCAAATGATGAATAAGAAACTGGTGCCTCAATACCTGCAACTTCATCATTGAGTGAAAATTCTTGTGGGAATGACAGGTGGTGAATCAATCTAAAACAACCTTGTTCCTTTTTTGGGACTAATCCCAAAGGAGAAAGACGAAAATTCTGAAAAGGAGGGTGAAGATAAGGACCAGCAACCCTCCCTTCCCTGACTTCCTTATTAATTTTAGCTGCAACAATAACAGCGTGACAGGAAACAGAACGTAATTTTTTGACTAAATTGCAACCTTCCCCTGAAAAGGGGGGGACCAAAAAACCTGTTTCAAAACCTTCAGTTAATAGGTGTGCCATCGAGCGGTCTGGGTACCGCTCTAGCCATGGCCGCATTCTTGATAGTTTCACTGGGGTCAAGGCTTTTCCCACTAGTGTCCCTGGAAACTGGGGTGGCATTACCTGCTGCAGACTTACGAAAACATCTAAAGGCTGGGTGGTTGCCACCACAGTAGGAACACTCATGCTTGTATCTGCAGTTGGACAAAAACTTGCATTGGAACTCATTAAAAGCGAAACAGAAGCCTTTACGAAAGGTATTCTGCAAGGCAGAGGGGGCCCTGGGTGTAAATTGTGGCCTCTGTGGTAACATGAGGTTCAGCCATAGACCTACGTCTTTCGATCCCCAACGAAGAGTTGGATGGACCGAAAGCTTCTGTCTGAAGTTTTCGTCATATGTGAACCATGCTGTCCCACCAAAATGGCGGAAAGCCTCTGAAACTATGTCCAGATGTTGAAACAAACCCGAACATTTCTCAGGGAATCGTTCCCCTAAAACTGCAGCATAAATACAGAATGCTTGTAACCAATTCTGGAAAGTTTTAGGAACGGCCCTCCTCCTATCCTCCTCTGTACGGTCCTCAGTCCTCCTTTCAGATTTTGAAAGGAATTCTTTAGATGCTGGTAATAATGATAACAGATCAATGAAATCACCCCCCCCAAATCCTTTCTTTAACTGAATTGGCTAAATGGAAACCTAATGGGGAGATGTCACATGTCATTGGTTCCTTAAATGAGGATTCTGCCACTACAGAATGGGAGAAGCGAGGAACCGCTGATTTGTTAATAGTTTCTTTTGAAATGATATTCTTGCTTTGTACAGGTCTATTTAAAGGGGATTCTGACAAATTTTGCCATACTGGGCAAATATCATCCATTGCACTCTGCTGGAGTGAAACATCTTGTGTAAACAAAACAGCACCATCAGTATGTGCTCCCATATAACTAGTTCCAATATCAGCATAGTTTAATGCACCAGAATTCTGTGCTCCTTCAGCCTTTCTTTTACCACAAGCACCAACTGTGTGTGCACCTTCAATATTTTTCAATAAACCAGATAAAGAATTAACCATTACTTTCAACTCAGCAATATCATTATTAGCATCTGACATATTCATTTTACATGTAGTCTCACCAACAGGGGAACTCCTGTGCTCACTGCCTGCCGCCTCAGAGGCTGGCTGAGTAGCTCTCTCATATTGTAATGGCTGCGCGCTCCTGACAGGAATGCCGCTTGCTCCCTCCTGGCCGTTCGGCTGTGGAGAAGCCCGCCACTTTTAACCAATCCACCGCCTGTTGCTGTGCAGGCACCGATGCAGTAACCAATGACAACCTGCTAATGATAATAAATGGGAAAACCATTTCCCCCTTTGAACTATCCCATGTTGGTTCAGCATAGTGCCTGAACCTTTCATTCTATCCATTCAGACATGGAGCCCTGACCTGGCCCCGCCCCATCTCTCCCCTGATTGGTTGACTGACTTTGATTGACAGCCGCGGGAGCCAGTGGAGCTGCTGCTCTGTCTCAGCCAATTAGGAGGTGCGTCCTGGATAGCTGAGGGGATTGTGGACATCTCTGGAGAGAGAAGGGGCTCCGGTAGGTAATTAGGGGGGAGCTGGGGGGGCTTCTACACACAGAAGATTTTTTATCTTAATGCATTTTTTACGCATTAAAATAAAAAGCGTTCTGCCTTTACAACTCCCCTAACTGCTGAATGACCACACTTTAACCCCCTAATATAATACAGCAATAACAATGAGGTACCTGCCCACAAGCTTGTCATATTTGCCTAAATAATAGCTCTCAGAAAAGCATTGAAAATATAATTTTCAGATAATTATGTCTGTTTAAAAAGTGATTCACGCCACTTCTTAATTATTTGACAAATCACTGTTAATTCTGCTGCAACCTAGTTCATAACGCTTGTTACAAATGTGCATAAACAGTCAGACATTCGCAGTTTGGTTGCAGACATTTGCGAAACAAGAAGTGGCGCAGCGCTCACATAGGGTACAATGGGAACTGCAAATATTTTGCACACATTAACATGATGCAACATTTGAACTATGCAACTGTGTTTGCAAACGTCCCTAAGTTTCTTTTAGATATATAGTAACAACACTGCACATACTTCTCCTGAAACATTTTTAGAGTTGTGCTAATTTTAAAAATATTCCTGTCGCTACAGCTATTTATGACTGCCTACATACTTTCTAAAGTACATATAGCATTCACATTTGGTTCACAGAAAGAAAGAATTTAATGGCAATGTATAAATGTGTGCTGCCTCTTAGTTCCACTGCATAATATGAGCAGCATGAGCTTTTTTATAATGCTTCAAAAATCACATATTTATGAAAAGCTACTGTAGGCGTTAGGTTTGACAGCCTCCTTCCCAGAATGCAATGCGTACACTCACATCCTATTTTAATATGTTCCTGTCTCATTTTCTGTATGAGTAAACTTCAAGCTTATTATCAGCTGCAGTTTCATTAATTTCATATTTAGGTTCAAAGTAGTTTAAAATGCCACAAATTTGACAGTTCATTTAGATGGCATCTGTCTTCTGATCTGAATCATTGTGCTATCAGCAAATAAACCCTCTAATTTTATATCAAAATATTTTCAGCCTAAGAAATAGTCCCCCCGATTATAAGCACTTGTTGAGAACTATAAAACAAATGGTACAGTAGCATAAACGTAGTTATTGTGCACTGCGTGATGGCGTACTTATCTCCAACTGAGTTAGATTCTTTGTAGAGAGAAATGCTATATTGATCATTAAATATTTGTCTGTGCTAGCGCAGCTAGAACAGTGGTTTGACTTTTCTGTGTGACTTTGAGTCGTGCTTGGAGTGAAAACTACTTTGCATATCTACACAGAAATACCATTTTACTTTATAAGATGTTCACTGTGTAAAGTTGTATAAAGATTTGGGGCATACATTTCCCTGAACCCACCATTCCCATAATAAAGTACAAAATTACACTGAAGTACTTTCTAGTGTAGTATCTTGTTATGTATGATATTGACAGGTAAGGCTGTCAATAACTTACACTAAAGCATGATTTGAAGAGAATCTGTGACCAGGTCATAGACATTCAGGTAGTAGCATATCCCTACTTGCTTGAACTAAGTCCTCACTGACCTCAGTTTACCCTACTCCCTCTCCCTGAGTAGCTCAGTGTTAAAGTAGTATTAGGCTACTTTCGCACTGAGGCGCTTTACAGGCACTACAGCGCTAAAAATACCACCTGTATAGCGCCTCTCCTGTGTCTCCAGAGTGCAAGCCCGAGGGCTTGCCCCCTGGAGTGGTGCGCTTGCAGGACGGTCAAAAAAGCAAGCCTCATCTTTGCAGCGCTATAGGAGCGGTGTATTCACCGCTCCTAAAGCACCCCTTCCCATTGAAAACAATGGGGTAGCGGCGCAAATCTGCTGGCAAAGCGTCGATTTAAGGCGGTTTAAACCCTTTTTCGGACGCTAGTGGCCGAATAGTGCTGCTAAAACGACGGTAATGCCATGCTAAAAATAGCGCCGCCTTACCGCCGGCGCCCGCCCACCCCAGTGTGAAAATAGCTTTGAACCCACAGGTTTTCATCTTAATATATTGAGCACACGAAAATAAACATTCCCCAGTAAACTTTTTGTTAAAATTCTTATTCCAGGTGTGTTCAGGGTGATTTGCAGCGTTCGTTTTCCGCCACATATAGCATTTTGCTTTTAGGCCAAAAAGTAAAATTTTGATGTCATCTGACCAGAGCACCTTCTTTTACATGTTTGCTGTGTCCCCCACGTGGCTTCTCACAAACTGAAAATGGGACTTCTTATGGCTTTCTTTTAACAATGGCTTTCTAACATAGTTACATAGTAGGTGAGGTTGAAAAAAGACATCAAGTCCAACCCATGTGTGTGATTATATGTAAGTATTACATTGTATATCCCTGTATGTTGCGGTCATTCAGGTGCTTTCTTGAAACTATCGATGCCCCCTGCTGAGACCACCTCCTGTTCTTCTTGCCACTCTTTCATAAAGGCCAGATTTGTGGAGTGCATGACTAATAGCTGTCCTTTGGACAGAATCTCCCACCTAAGCTGCAGTGGCGGACTAAGGGGGGTGCGGGGGGGGGGGGGCGGGCCGCACCGGGTGCCAGGCCGGCGCCCCCCTCCGCATTGAAGCAGAGACTGAGAGCGCCGAGCGCGGATTTAATTTGCGCAGCGGCGCGGTAACACAGCGGTAGGTGAGGTGAGTGAGGTGAGGGGGAGGGGGGGTGTTCGCTGCTCTGTCTCGGCTGGCTCAAATACTCTGAAGGGGAGGAGGCGCTCTGTACTGAAGGGGGGGGGGGTCTCCACTGAATGGGGGGGGGGTCTGTATTGTAGTTGGGGGGTCTCCACTGAAGGGGGGGTCTGTACTGTAGGGGGGGGGGGTCTCCACTGAAGGGGGGGGTCTGTATGGTAGTTGGGGGGTCTCCACTGAAGGGGGGGGTCTGTACTGTAGGGGGGGTCTCCACTGAAGGGGGGGTCTGTATGGTAGTTGGGGGGTCTCCACTGAAGGGGGGGTCTGTACTGTAGGGGGGGGGGTCTCCACTGAAGGGGGGGTCTGTACTGTAGGGGGGGGTTTGCACTGAAGGGGGGGTCTGAATTGTAGGGGGGGGGCTGTATTGCAGGTGGGTCTGTGTAACATACAGGTGCTGTGTAATGTAAAGGGGTCCAGAGTGCTGTGTAATGTAAAGGGGTCCAGAGTGCTGTGTAATGTAAAGGGGTCCAGAGTGCTGTGTAACGTAAAGGGGTCCAGAGGCACAGAGTGCTGTGTAATGTAAAGGGGCCCAGAGTGCTGTGTAATGTAAAGGGGCCCAGAGTGCTGTGTAATGTAAAGGGGCCCAGAGTGCTGTGTAATGTAAAGGGGTCCAGAGGCGCAGAGTGCTGTGTAATGTAAAGGGGCCCAGAGTGCTGTGTAATGTAAAGGGGCCCAGAGTGCTGTGTAATGTAAAGGGGCCCAGAGTGCTGTGTAATGTAAAGGGGTCCAGAGTGCTGTGTAATGTAAAGGGGTCCAGAGTGCTGTGTAATGTAAAGGGGTCCAGAGTGCTGTGTAATGTAAAGGGGTCCAGAGGCGCAGAGTGCTGTGTAATGTAAAGGGGTCCAGAGGTGCAGGGTGCTGTGTAATGTAAAGGGGTGCAGGGTGCTGTGTAATGTAAAGGGGTGCAGGGTGCTGTGTAATGTAAAGGGGTGCAGGGTGCTGTGTAATGTAAAGGGGTCCAGAGTGCTGTGTAATGTAAAGGGGTCCAGAGGTGCAGAGTGCTGTGTATTGTAAAGGGGTCCAGAGTGCTGTGTAACGTAAAGGGGTCCAGAGGCACAGAGTGCTGTGTAATGTAAAGGGCCCAGAGTGCTGTGTAATGTAAAGGGGCCCAGAGTGCTGTGTAATGTAAAGGGGCCCAGAGTGCTGTGTAATGTAAAGGGGTCCAGAGGCGCAGAGTGCTGTGTAATGTAAAGGGGCCCAGAGTGCTGTGTAATGTAAAGGGGCCCAGAGTGCTGTGTAATGTAAAGGGGCCCAGAGTGCTGTGTAATGTAAAGGGGCCCAGAGTGCTGTGTAATGTAAAGGGGTCCAGAGTGCTGTGTAATGTAAAGGGGTCCAGAGTGCTGTGTAATGTAAAGGGGTCCAGAGGCGCAGAGTGCTGTGTAATGTAAAGGGGTCCAGAGGTGCAGGGTGCTGTGTAATGTAAAGGGGTGCAGGGTGCTGTGTAATGTAAAGGGGTCCAGAGTGCTGTGTAATGTAAAGGGGTCCATGGAGCTGTGTATTGTAAAGGGGTGCAGAGTGCTGTGTATTGTAAAGGGGTGCTACTCTGATTAATGCTCTCATTGCCTAGCCTGTCAGTTAAGGTGGACAGCCATGTCTTGGTAGGTTTGCAGTTGTGCCGTACTCTCAATTTTCGGATGATGGATTGAACAGTGCTCCGTGAGATGTCCAAAGCTTGAGATGTTTTTTTAGAACCTAACCCTGCTTTAAAATTCTCCACAACTGTATCACTGACCTGTCTGGTGTGTTCCTTGTCCTTCATGATGCTATTGGTTCTCTAAAGTTCTCTAACAAACCTTTGAGGGCTTCACAGAACAGCTGTATTTATACTGAGATTAAATTGCACACAGGAGGACTCTATTTACTAATTAGGTGACTTCTGAAGGCAATTGGTTCCACTAGATTTCAGTTAGGGGTATCAGAGTAAAGGGGGCTGAATACACTTTTCAAATACGTATTTGTAAAAAAATTTGAAAACCATTTTTTATTTTCCCTTCACTTCACAAGTATGTACCACTTTGTGTTGGTCTATCACATAAAATCCCAATAAAATACATTTACCTTTTTGGTTGTAACATGACAAAATGTGGAAAATTTCAAGGGGTATGAATACTTTTTCAAGGCACTCTATTTATGGAACTCCAGTCAATCCCTGGGGTGGTGTGCACAGAAGGTGTAGGGAGAGTCCATAAGTAATCGGGGGCCTGAGCAGCAGGTGCAGTGTTCCTGGGTCCAGTTCAGCTGGAGGAGACCCCTGTGTGGGGAAGAAGCCAGTTAGAAGACATTGGGGACCCAGCTACGCTTAGCTGGGGAGCCTATTTGCAAGACCTAGTCCAAGGATCTAGTTGGGCCAGAAGAAATCTTATGGGAGAGAGCCAGGAGAAATTTGTGGGAGAGGGCCCAAGCTGTGCAGTGCTGCGGAGTACAGATCACAGTCAGCCCAGAGATCCAGTATGCAGTGCAGCCAGCAGCTTATACAGTGCAGCCAAAAGTGGGAGAGTCTTCAAGTTGTACAGTTTCACAGTTTCAGGGTATCCCATGCTCCCTACTAGGGATGGGCCGAACGGACCTCTGTTCGGTTCGCACCAGAACTTTTCGAACACCGTGAAAGTTCGGACCCCAAAGGCAAACATCAAAAGTGCCCATTTTGAAGGCTTATATGCAAGTAATTGGGCATACAATGGTTACAGGCGTCCGGGTACTGCATGGGGGACATGTATCAAAAAAAAAAAAAGTTTGTGAAAAACATCATTTTTAAATGAGCAGTGACTTTTTGATTTTTAAAGTGAAAGCATAAAAATGAACAATTCATTCCAATATAGTGCCTGGTGGTCCCCTTAGTCTACCTGCAAAGTGGCAGATCTGTACTGTGTCTACAATCTGCTGCAGCAATAATTGCATTTATAAAGCCCAAAAAAATGAAATTTTCCCTGCAAGCTGCCTTTACTTTGCTCAGCAACAGCTGGGGAGCCAATGTGTATGATGAGGCCACAATGCTAGCACTGGGAACAAGATCAGAGATTTTTTGGATACATTCTGGTGTCACTTTGACTTTGGATAGAAGTAAGGGGTGCGTGAAATTTGGTGTCCCTATAGAGGTACTCTTGATAAAAGAAAGAATTGGCCTTGCTGTAAAAAATTACAATGATATGCACCTGTCAAACAGGTGCAGAAAAATTGGTCTTTGGGTGTTAATTGTGCCAATGAAACCTATACCAAAAAAATTCTTCCAGATGAAATGATTGAAAACCCTCAAAGCTAGGCAGCCTCAAAGTCCTGTAGAGATTTCACATTCCAAAAAGACTTAATCAGTGACATCGGCATCAGGGGCTTCATAGCTGGTAATCCAGGACTTTAATAAGGTAATTTTTATAAAAGTCAAATGATCCACGGAGTCTGTGGACAGACACGTTCTATGATCAGTAACGAAACCTCCTGCAGCACTGAAAGCCTGTTCTGAAAGCACGCTGGATGCAGGGCAGCCCAACAACATAACAGCATACTAGGCAAGTTCTGGCCAGTGGTCTATTTTCATGACCCAGTAAGTCAGTGGATCGTCAGCTGTAAAACTCTTCATCTCTGTTTTGGCCCCGAGGTAATTGTCCACCATGTGATGCAGACGCTGCCGATGGGATGTGGAAGCTGACAGCCCTGGGCGGCGAGGACTAAAAAAAAATTCTGAAATGCCTCACTTAGGCGGACGCCTTCTCCAACGCTCCTCTCTTGACCAACAGAAGACTCCAAACGACATTTTCCCCCACACTGTAACCTACTAAATTCAGGAAAAATGTTCAATAAAATCCTCTTTAACGTGTCCTCAAGAGATTATATCTTCTGCACTCTTTGTGAGGACGGGATGAGTTCTGAGACTTTGCCCTTATAACTGTTGGTCAAGGAGGGTTGCCAACCAGTAATCATCCTTCTCCTTTATGCCACGTATTCTTGGGTCCTTTCGCAGGCTTTGAAGCATGAGGTTGCCCAAGCGCCTCAAATTTACAGAGGCTTGTGAAGCAGACTCCTCAGGGTCACTCAGGATGACAGAATCTGCAACGTTCTCTTCCCAGCCACGTACTACTCCCAAGGTTTCTGGGGTTGGAAAGCCATCGCTTACAGATTGACGCATGTCTTCCTCTTCTTCAAAGCCTATGAAAGTGCCAGAATCCTCCTCCTCATCCTCCTCCCCTCTCTCCTCCTGGGTGTTCTGTGACATAGGAATGATGGTGTCTGAATAAAGTGGGCCTTGAGAGGAATGGAAGTCCTCCTCTTCCTCCTGCTGCTCAGCCTCCAGTGCCCTGTCCATAATGCCATGCAGAGTCTGCTCCAGCAGGAACACAACAGGGATTGTGTCACTGATGCATGGACTGTCACTGCTCACCATCCTTGTGGCCTCCTCAAATGGTGACAATATAGTGCATGCATTCTTAATGATCAACCATTGGCGTGGGGAAAAAAAGCTGAGGCGGCTTGAGCTTGTTGTAATGCCGTACTGGCACAGGTACTTGTTGATGGCCCTTTGCTGCATGTATAGCCCCTGCAGCATTCCCAAAGTTTAGTTCCCACTGAATTTCAGCCAACCGAGCACTGGCTGTGTATGACCAGCTGAAATGGCTACAGACTCTTCTGGCCTGTTTTAGTACATCTTGCAACCCTGAGTACGTACTTAGGAAAAGCTGCACCACCAAATTGAGGACATGTGCCAGGTATGGTACATGTGTCAACTTTCCCTGTCTAAGGGCAGACTTGAGTTTTGAGACATTATCAGACACCACCATTCCTGGCCCCAGCTGGTGTGGTGTGAACCACCTCTGGGCCTGTCCCTGCAGAGCTGCAAGAATCTCTGATCCCTTGTAGGCTTACCAGGGAAGAAGGGGGCCAGTTGGACTATGCGGAATCTAGGTATATCAATATAAGGATAATAATGGTTACGGTGAGACCAAGTCATTTGGCCAATTAGTGAGGTGTAGGAACTGGGGTTGATGTGCAGGTGAGTGAGGGTGGTGAAACAAGGTGAGGAAGGGGAGTGAGATGGGGGTGAGAGGGAGACGGGGAGATAGTGTGAATTGTTGGTAAAAAATGGGGTACACGTGAATTGGAACAGAGATATGGAAAAGAGGGGTATGTGTGTGTAGTGTGGGTGGGGATGATATTATGTGGGAGGGAAGTGTAGGAAACCAAGTGGAGGGGAAAAAAGAGGTACAGTGTGGGGATGACCCCCCAACAAGGGGGGGGGGAAGGGAAATGAAAAAGGGGGGGATGTGTGCCAAGGTGCACCATTTGTGTTAGGATACAAAAAAAAAAACCATATAAAGAGGAGAGTGAGGCAAACATTGTTAAAGCAAATACACTATGGTGACACCAGGAAAATCAGGAGTGTGATGGTGAAGTGATGGGACAAGAGGGAGAAAAAGGGAGGAAGGCTGGGAGGCCAGGTGGGGGGAAAAGAAATGATAAGTAAAGAGAATAAGCAATAAAATGTGTTGTGGGACTAATGTGGGTAAGTGGGGTGAGGAGAGATGGCAAATACCTGGTAATAATGTTGTTGAGTGATGGGGGATTCCCGGGCGGATATCCCCACTGGAAATAAAAATGGAAATATCTGGTTCCAGTATACAGCCATAGAGACAACAAGTCAGGGGTGAAAACTTGGTAAGGTTCACCCCCATACAGGTGACTCCTATAAAAGAGCATAATGGTGATAGGATTAGAATTGGAGGACCAATACTCCATGGTAGGGTATACTAGGTCGGGGTACAACGAGGATTAATGTACTTTTGGTTGTCTACTTACTGAGGGCTGGCTGGAACATGCAAACCCGTGGTCCCTATTCCGCAGCACATCTGAACAGGTAAATACCTGTTGTTATATAGCACCCAACCGTGCGCCGCCCAGATGACTCTTGCCGGCGCCGGCAAGTGACGACGCAGGGTCAGTGCTCCCGCATTGCGCACGCGCAGAGCTGTTCAGACGCGCATGCGCTCTGGCCCCACAGCTAAGGGAGCAGGTCCCTGTCGGGGCCAGTGCAGGGGGAGGAGCGTCCCATATGGGACCATCCCTCCTTCCTGGGAGCTCACCGAGCTGCCGCAAAGAGACACTGGTGGAGCAATCTGTCCCCATGCCAACGATAAAGGGGGGAAGGAAGGGGAAGGCAGCGGGCTCCATAGTAGATGAATAGGGGCTTGTGTATAAAGGGATAATGTCAGGTTAAACATTGTTTGAAAAAATTAAAATTAGATTAATACAATAGAGCAATATTAGTAACTGGTGGTTGGGATAAACATCCTATGGAACCCATGCAAACTACAAACATCGCAGGCATCTACGGTACAAAAGGGCACAGAGTTAGAAACCATGATGGGGTACATCATGGTAGAAGGTAGGCTGATAGCCTGTGGTAAAGATAATAATTTGTGTCTGGCCCAACCAATAGATGCCTGGGGCGAGTGACTGCATAGTGGTTCACCGTTACAACACATTATAGTTAGTAAGCTTAGAATAGTTATATGTAACGAGAGGCTCTCCCCCATCAGACACATGGTCGAGAGGGGAGGTTTAAAGATGCTGACGAGGGATCAGTATTGGAGACGGGCCGAGTGGGGGGGCAAAGGGGGGGCCCTAACCATCGGGTCGTTCAACAAAATGAATCCCGCTCAGCTGGGGGCCGGGTGTGTTATCCACCCAATAAATGTGAGAAAATGTTTAGCCTCTTATGGAGAATTGAAAAATTGAGCATGAATAGGGGGTGTACCATCATCCAGGAATCAAGTAATGTAAAAACTGGGAGTCTAGTCCCCAGCTAGGCTACCAGGGAAGAAGGGGGCCAGTTGGACTATCACGGTACAATAACGCTAGTATAACACAGGAATATATACAATTTACAGAAGGTTTTATTGATGCCGTGAAACAATTAAAAGATAAAAGAATACATAAACACTCTACACGATGTGTCACCACATGTATATTCATAATGGTACAGTTGATCACAGATATGATTGTCCTCGACTAGTTTCGCGGACAAGCCGCTTCATCTGGAGGTTATCTGTGATTAGATCAAAAAAACAGTAATGTAAAATAATCAATAAAACAAAATAAGAAAACATCTCATACAGCATCAAGCTTTGCATGTCTTCAAAAGTTGAAATGGGGAGTGGGGGGGCCTCAGCTGCTTACCCATGCTTTAACGGACATCAGGCGCAGAGTGCTACCACCTATTGGATGGTCTCCCGCGGCAACTCGGGGGTGCTACTAAGTATGCTAGGCGGAATCTAGGTATATCAATATAAGGATAATAATGGTTACGGTGAGACCAAGTCATTTGGCCAATTAGTGAGGTGTAGGAACTGGGGTTGATGTGCAGGTGAGTGAGGGTGGTGAAACAAGGTGAGGAAGGGGAGTGAGATGGGGGTGAGAGGGAGACGGGGAGATAGTGTGAATTGTTGGTAAAAAATGGGGTACACGTAAATTGGAACAGAGATATGGAAAAGAGGGGTATGTGTGTGTGGTGTGGGTGGGGATGATATTATGTGGGAGGGAAGTGTAGGAAACCAAGTGGAGGGGAAAAAAGAGGTACAGTGTGGGGATGACCCCCCAACAAGGGGGGGGGAAGGGAAATGAAAAAGGGGGGATGTGTGCCAAGGTGCACCATTTGTGTTAGGATACAAAAAAAAAACCATATAAAGAGGAGAGTGAGGCAAACATTGTTAAAGCAAATACACTATGGTGACACCAGGAAAATCAGGAGTGTGATGGTGAAGTGATGGGACAAGAGGGAGAATAAGGGAGGAAGGCTGGGAGGCCAGGTGGGGGGAAAAGAAATGATAAGTAAAGAGAATAAGCAATAAAATGTGTTGTGGGACTAATGTGGGTAAGTGGGGTGAGGAGAGATGGCAAATACCTGGTAATAATGTTGTTGAGTGATGGGGGATTCCCGGGCGGATATCCCCACTGGAAATAAAAATGGAAATATCTGGTTCCAGTATACAGCCATAGAGACAACAAGTCTTGTTGTTCCCTCCCACATAATATCATCCCCACCCACACTACACACACATACCCCTCTTTTCCATATCTCTGTTCCAATTCACGTGTACCCCATTTTTTACCAACAATTCACACTATCTCCCCGTCTCCCTCTCACCCCCATCTCACTCCCCTTCCTCACCTTGTTTCACCACCCTCACTCACCTGCACATCAACCCCAGTTCCTACACCTCACTAATTGGCCAAATGACTTGGTCTCACCGTAACCATTATTATCCTTATATTGATATACCTAGATTCCGCCTAGCATACTTAGTAGCACCCCCGAGTTGCCGCGGGAGACCATCCAATAGGTGGTAGCACTCTGCGCTTGATGTCCGTTAAAGCATGGGTAAGCAGCTGAGGCCCCCCCATTCCCCATTTCAACTTTTGAAGACATGCAAAGCTTGATGCTGTATGAGATGTTTTCTTATTTTGTTTTATTGATTATTTTACATTACTGTTTTTTTGATCTAATCACAGATAACCTCCAGATGAAGCGGCTTGTCCGCGAAACTAGTCGAGGACAATCATATCTGTGATCAACTGTACCATTATGAATATACATGTGGTGACACATCGTGTAGAGTGTTTATGTATTCTTTTATCTTTTAATTGTTTCACGGCATCAATAAAACCTTCTGTAAATTGTATATATTCCTGTGTTATACTAGCGTTATTGTACCGTGATAGTCCAACTGGCCCCCTTCTTCCCTGGTAGCCTAGCTGGGGACTAGACTCCCAGTTTTTACATTACTTGATTCCTGGATGATGGTACACCCCCTATTCATGCTCAATTTTTCAATTCTCCATAAGAGGCTAAACATTTTCTCACCCTTGTGGTTCCTGTCCCTTAAACACACCAGCTGAAGCACTGCATGGCACCTTTTAGTCTGACTCTGGGAATAGCCCTTTGAACCCTTAGTGGGTACCTTATGTTCATAGGACAATTTTGCAGAGGAGGGCATGGAGGCAGCGGAGGAGGAGGAGTGGGTAGAGCTCACAGATCTGGCATCATCACCACCAGCTGTATGGAGTCATAGGGGCACAAAAAGCTGCAGCACCGTGCCCTGTCCTGCATCCTTTCGAGTTGCAAGCAGTGTTACCCAGTGTGCTGTGAACAAAATATTTTGTTCCTGTCCATGCTTGCTGGACCAGGTGTCAGCAGTAAGGTGGATTTTTACAGCTGACTGCCTTGCCCAATGATGCCAAAACATTCCCTTCCACGTGATGGTAGAGAGATGGAACAGCCTTACGTGAAAAGTAGTAGCGACTGGGAACCTGCCTTTGTGGTACAACACGTTGTGCAAATTCACGGAAGGGGCAGAATCCGCCAGGCTGAAAGGCAGAAGTTGGAGAGCCAACAGCTTTGACAAGCTTGCATTCAGACGCTGGGCATGTGGGTGGCAGGGACTGTATTTTTTTTCCTGCTGCAGCAGATGGGGCAGAGAAATTTGCCGGCTACAGTCTACAGCTGGTAGTGTGCTGCTGCTAGGACCTGGGACACCCTGTGCTCAGTGGCGGAACTACCGCCATAGCGACACATGCGGTCGCTATGGGGCCCGCAGACAATCAAGGGCCCGGTGAGCGGCGTTTCTAGGCGGGTGCGGGCCGCGCCGGGTGACACCCGCTAGCGGGGGTGAAACCCGTGGGTAGCGGCAGCCGCACCACTAACGCCGCACACCGTGCCTTCTGGACTGGAGCGCAGGAGGGACACAGCGGCGCGGACCGAAGCCGCCTCCCCTCCTCTCTGTTTACATTCAGAGAGGAGGAGGAGCCTGGGAGGAGGGACACACATGGCGCTGTTTCTGAGGTATGTAAGGGTCGGGGGGCATCGTCTGCTGTGGGGTCTGCACAACCGGGGGGGGGGGGGGGGGTCTGCATTGCTGGGGGTGTCTACTGATGGGGGTCTGCACTGAGGTGGGGGGGTCTGCTGTGTGTCTGCTGTGGGGTCTGCACTACCCGGGGGGGTCTGTAATGGGTGGGGGTGTCTACTGATGGGGGTCTGCACTGAGGTGGGGGGGTCTGTAATGGGGGTGTCTGTACTAAGGGGGTCTGCACTGAGGTGGGGGGGTCTGTACTAAGGGGGTCTGCACTGAGGTGGGGGGTCTGTAATGGAGGATTGTCTGTACTAAGGGGGTCTGCACTGAGGTGGGGGGTCTGTAATGGGGGTGTCTGTACTAAGGGGGTCTGCACTGAGGTGGGGGGGTCTGTAATGGAGGATTGTCTGTACTAAGGGGGTCTGCACTGAGGTGGAGGGGTCTGTAATGGGGGATTGTCTGTACAAAGGGGGTCTGCACTGAGGTGGGGGGGTCTGTAATGGGGGTGTCTGTACTAAGGGGGTCTGCACTGAGGTGGGGGTGTCTGTACTAAGGGGGTCTGCACTGAGGTGGGGGGGTCTGTAATGGGGGATTGTCTGTACTAAGGGGGTCTGCACTGAGGTGGGGGGGTCTGTAATGGGGGATTGTCTGTACAAAGGGGGTCTGCACTGAGGTGGGGGGGTCTGTAATGGAGGATTGTCTGTACTAAGGGGGTCTGCACTGAGGTGGAGGGGTCTGTAATGGGGGATTGTCTGTACAAAGGGGGTCTGCACTGAGGTGGGGGGGTCTGTAATGGGGGTGTCTGTACTAAGGGGGTCTGCACTGAGGTGGGGGTGTCTGTACTAAGGGGGTCTGCACTGAGGTGGGGGGGTCTGTAATGGGGGATTGTCTGTACTAAGGGGGTCTGCACTGAGGTGGGGGTGTCTGTACTAAGGGGGTCTGCACTGAGGTGGGGGGGTCTGTAATGGGGGATTGTCTGTACTAAGGGGGTCTGCACTGAGGTGGGGGGGGTCTGTAATGGGGGTGTCTGTACTAAGGGGGTCTGCACTGAGGTGGGGGTGTCTGTACTAAGGGGGTCTGCACTGAGGTGGGGGTGTCTGTACTAAGGGGGTCTGCACTGAGGTGGGGGGGTCTGTAATGGAGGATTGTCTGTACTAAGGGGGTCTGCACTGAGGTGGGGGGTCTGTAATGGGGGATTGTCTGTACAAAGGGGGTCTGCACTGAGGTGGGGGGGTCTGTAATGGGGGTGTCTGTACTAAGGGGGTCTGCACTGAGGTGGGGGTGTCTGTACTAAGGGGGTCTGCACTGAGGTGGGGGGGTCTGTAATGGGGGATTGTCTGTACTAAGGGGGTCTGCACTGAGGTGGGGGGGGTCTGTAATGGGGGATTGTCTGTACTAAGGGGGTCTGCACTGAGGTGGGGGGGGGGTCTGTAATGGGGGTGTCTGTACTAAGGGGGTCTGCACTGAGGTGGGGGGGTCTGTAATGGAGGATTGTCTGTACTAAGGGGGTCTGCACTGAGGTGGAGGGGTCTGTAATGGGGGATTGTCTGTACAAAGGGGGTCTGCACTGAGGTGGGGGGGTCTGTAATGGGGGTGTCTGTACTAAGGGGGTCTGCACTGAGGTGGGGGTGTCTGTACTAAGGGGGTCTGCACTGAGGTGGGGGGTCTGTAATGGGGGATTGTCTGTACTAAGGGGGTCTGCACTGAGGTGGGGGGGTCTGTAATGGGGGATTGTCTGTACAAAGGGGGTCTGCACTGAGGTGGGGGGGTCTGTAATGGAGGATTGTCTGTACTAAGGGGGTCTGCACTGAGGTGGAGGGGTCTGTAATGGGGGATTGTCTGTACAAAGGGGGGTCTGCACTGAGGTGGGGGGGTCTGTAATGGGGGTGTCTGTACTAAGGGGGTCTGCACTGAGGTGGGGGTGTCTGTACTAAGGGGGTCTGCACTGAGGTGGGGGGGTCTGTAATGGGGGATTGTCTGTACTAAGGGGGTCTGCACTGAGGTGGGGGGGTCTGTAATGGGGGATTGTCTGTACTAAGGGGGTCTGCACTGAGGTGGGGGTGTCTGTACTAAGGGGGTCTGCACTGAGGTGGGGGGGTCTGTAATGGGGGATTGTCTGTACTAAGGGGGTCTGCACTGAGGTGGGGGGGGTCTGTAATGGGGGTGTCTGTACTAAGGGGGTCTGCACTGAGGTGGGGGTGTCTGTACTAAGGGGGTCTGCACTGAGGTGGGGGGGTCTGTAATGGAGGATTGTCTGTACTAAGGGGGTCTGCACTGAGGTGGGGGGTCTGTAATGGGGGATTGTCTGTACAAAGGGGGTCTGCACTGAGGTGGGGGGGTCTGTAATGGGGGTGTCTGTACTAAGGGGGTCTGCACTGAGGTGGGGGTGTCTGTACTAAGGGGGTCTGCACTGAGGTGGGGGGGTCTGTAATGGGGGATTGTCTGTACTAAGGGGGTCTGCACTGAGGTGGGGGGGTCTGTAATGGGGGATTGTCTGTACTAAGGGGGTCTGCACTGAGGTGGGGGGGGTCTGTAATGGGGGTGTCTGTACTAAGGGGGTCTGCACTGAGGTGGGGGGGGTCTGTAATGGGGGTGTCTGTACTAAGGGGGTCTGCACTGAGGTGGGGGGGTCTGTAATGGGGGTGTCTGTACTAAGGGGGTCTGCACTGAGGTGGGGGGGTCTGTAATGGGGGATTGTCTGTACAAAGGGGGTCTGCACTGAGGTGGGGGTCTGTAATGGGGGGTGTCTGTACTAAGGGGGTCTGCACTGAGGTGGGGGGTCTGTAATAGGGGATTGTCTGTACTAAGGGGTCTGCACTGAGGTGTGGGGGTCTGTAATGGGGGTGTCTGTACTAAGGGGGTCTGCACTGAGGTGGGGGGTCTGTAATGGGGGATTGTCTGTACTAAGGGGGTCTGCACTGAGGTGGAGGGGTCTGTAATGGGGGATTGTCTGTACAAAGGGGGTCTGCACTGAGGTGGGGGGGTCTGTAATGGGGGTGTCTGTACTAAGGGGGTCTGCACTGAGGTGGGGGTGTCTGTACTAAAGGGGTCTGCACTGAGGTGGGGGGGGGTCTGTAATGGGAGATTGTCTGTACTAAGGGGGTCTGCACTGAGGTGGGGGTGTCTGTACTAAGGGGGTCTGCACTGAGGTGGGGGGGTCTGTAATGGGGGATTGTCTGTACTAAGGGGGTCTGCACTGAGGTGGGGGGGTCTGTAATGGGGGATTGTCTGTACTAAGGGGGTCTGCGCTGAGGTGGGGGGGTCTGTAATGGGGGATTGTCTGTACAAAGGGGGTCTGCACTGAGGGGGGGGGGTCTGTAATGGGGGATTGTCTGTACAAAGGGGGTCTGCACTGAGGTGGGGGGGGGTCTGTAATGGGGGTGTCTGTACTAAGGGGGTCTGCACTGAGGTGGGGGGGTCTGTAATGGGGGTGTCTGTACTAAGGGGGTCTGCACTGAGGTGGGGGTGTCTGTACTAAGGGGGTCTGCACTGAGGTGGGGGGTCTGTAATGGAGGATTGTCTGTACTAAGGAGGTCTGCACTGAGGTGGGGGGGTCTGTAATGGGGGTGTCTGTACTAAGGGGGTCTGCACTGAGGTGGGGGGTCTGTAATGGAGGATTGTCTGTACTAAGGGGGTCTGCACTGAGGTGGAGGGGTCTGTAATGGGGGATTGTCTGTACAGAGGGGGTCTGCACTGAGGTGGGGGGGGGGCCTGTAATGGGGGTGTCTGTACTAAGGGGGTCTGCACTGAGGTGGGGGGGTCTGTAATGGGGGTGTCTGTACTAAGGGGGTCTGCACTGAGGTGGGGGGGGGTCTGTAATGGGGGATTGTCTGTACAAGGTGGGCCTGCACTGAGGTGGGGGGTCTGTAATAGGGGATTGTCTGTACTAAGGGGTCTGCACTGAGGTGTGGGGGTCTGTAATGGGGGTGTCTGTACTAAGGGGGTCTGCACTGAGGTGGGGGGTCTGTAATGGGGGATTGTCTGTACTAAGGGGGTCTGCACTGAGGTGGAGGGGTCTGTAATGGGGGATTGTCTGTACAAAGGGGGTCTGTAATGGGGGTGTCTGTACTAAGGGGGTCTGCACTGAGGTGGGGGTGTCTGTACAAAGGGGGTCTGCACTGAGGTGGGGGGTCTGTAATGGGGGATTGTCTGTACTAAGGGGGTCTGCACTGAGGTGGGGGGTCTGTAATGGGGGATTGTCTGTACTAAGGGGGTCTGCACTGAGGTGGGGGGTCTGTAATGGGGGATTGTCTGTACTAAGGGGGTCTGCACTGAGGTGGGGGGGTCTGTAATGGGGGATTGTCTGTACTAAGGGGGTCTGCACTGAGGTGGGGGGTCTGTAATGGGGGATTGTCTGTACTAAGGGGGTCTGCACTGAGGTGGGGGGGGTCTGTAATGGGGGTGTCTGTACTAAGGGGGTCTGCACTGAGGTGGGGGGGTCTGTAATGGGGGTGTCTGTACTAAGGGGGTCTGCACTGAGGTGGGGGGGGGTCTGTAATGGGGGATTGTCTGTACAAAGGGGGTCTGCACTGAGGTGGGGGGTCTGTAATGGGGATTGTCTGTACTAAGGGGTCTGCACTGAGGTGTGGGGGTCTGTAATGGGGGTGTCTGTACTAAGGGGGTCTGCACTGAGGTGGGGGGTCTGTAATGGGGGATTGTCTGTACTAAGGGGGTCTGCACTGAGGTGGAGGGGTCTGTAATGGGGGATTGTCTGTACAAAGGGGGTCTGCACTGAGGTGGGGGGGTCTGTAATGGGGGGGGTGTCTGTACTAAGGGGGTCTGCACTGAGGTGGGGGTGTCTGTACAAAGGGGGTCTGCACTGAGGTGGGGGGTCTGTAATGGGGGATTGTCTGTACTAAGGGGGTCTGCACTGAGGTGGGGGGTCTGTAATGGGGGATTGTCTGTACTAAGGGGGTCTGCACTGAGGTGGGGGGTCTGTAATGGGGGATTGTCTGTACTAAGGGGGTCTGCACTGAGGTGGGGGGGTCTGTAATGGGGGATTGTCTGTACTAAGGGGGTCTTCACTGAGGTGGGGGGGGGGGTCTGTAATGGGGGATTGTCTGTACTAAGGGGGTCTGCACTGAGGTGGGGGGGGTCTGTAATGGGGGATTGTCTGTACTAAGGGGGTCTGTAATGGGGGATTGTCTGTACTAAGGGGGTCTGCACTGAGGGGGGGGGGTCTGTAATGGGGGATTGTCTGTACTAAGGGGGTCTGCACTGAGGTGGGGGGGGGGTCTGTAATGGGGGATTGTCTGTACTAAGGGGGTCTGCACTGAGGTGGGGGGGGGTCTGTAATGGGGGATTGTCTGTACTAAGGGGGTCTGCACTGAGGTGGGGGGTCTGTAATGGGGGATTGTCTGTACTAAGGGGGTCTGCACTGAGGTGGGGGGTCTGCACTTGGGTGGGGGGTGTCTGTACTAAGGGGGTCTGCACTTGGGTGGGGGGTCTGTACTGAGGGGGGTGTCTGTACTACTGGGGGGGGATCTGTACTACTTAGGGGGGTCTGCACTGAGGGGGGTGGGTCTGCACTGTTGGGGGGTCTGTAATGTTGGGGAGGCCTGCACTGGAAGGGTGTCTGTACTGAGGGGATGGTGTGCACTGGGGGGGGGGGGGGGGTGTCTGTACTGCTAGGGGGGTCCTGCACTGAGGGGGGTGTCTGCACTGAGGTGGGGTCTGTAATGCTGTGGGGTGTCTGTACTTAGGGGGGTGTCTGGCATTAGTTCTTTTTTTTTTTTTGTGGTGGTGGTGGGGGGCCCATACAACATTTTGCTATGGGGCCCTGTGATTTCTAGTTACGCCCCTGCCTGTGCTATACCATCATCCCTGTCAGTGGAGGCTGCTGTAAGATAATTACTCGGTATCGCAGGGGCATACTGAAGTGGGTAGGGAGGAGGAGGAGGGGGGACAGATTTGTGCCCCCTTTTGTGTGGCTTTTAGCCAACTGGCTGAGTGGTTGGACGTTAGATGCCTTGTTGGTGTAGTTGAAGTCAAGTTGCTGCAGCAAAGAGGGTTGGCAGGTTGGCACCGGTCATTCTGGGATCAGTAGTCCACCAAGTTTCAGTTAGCACAAATGTCCTTTTCCATCGCTATTTGGTTGCTACACCAAAGGGGACTGCAGACCCCTGCCAGCAAATGGCTATTGAACTGTTGGGACTTATTCAGAGTGAGGCTTAACCATGTGCTAACAGTAACAGGAATCTAGGATTGTACAGTAGAGAAAGCAAGGTGATCTCAAGTAGTGTGCTGGAGGAGTGTCAAGCTCTAGAGACTGTCAATATAGATTCAACTATCTTTGTTCAAACAAGCAAGATTCATTATTTGGGCATCCCATTTCCCTTTTCCCCATCCAAGTTTAATCCCCTAAATAAAATTCCAAAAAAACAAGCTAAAGGACTGTTCATTGACTGTCAAAGTGTGTCTGAAGTGAATGCCTGGCCAAGAAGGGTGACCTGTGGAACTACTACATGCAGCGTGGTCTACAGCATTTCCTGCATATATGCTACCCGTTCCTGTATTTGATCTCTTGCTGCCGACCTGATCTGCCTAGACCATGCTAGAATTCTGCCTGTAATGACCCCTGGCTTGCCTTTGATCACGTCTCTGCCTGCATCCTTTGCCTACCTGTCTTAACATTACTGACTCTGGCCTGGACTCTGACTACTCTCCTGTCTGTTGTTTTGCTTCTGACCTGCCTGCCAGTAACTGGCCTTGCTTGCCTGTGCTCAGCCATCCCTCAGCCTGCCAAGTGACTACTGTCTGTCTGCCAGTGACCTGACAGCCTTTTATATCTGTCGCTCAGCATCCTCGGTCCAGCCTGTATCTGGATATGTATAGACAACTCTTCTGCATCTGTTACTGTGAGAACTGTCAGGCACTCGTGCCACTCTGAGCTCTTGAACCTCCTGTTACCTTACCATGGGTACTGAGCAAGAGGTGTAAGAGGCGCCTACCTCTCCACATCAGGCTCCATCTCCAGGTACATGACGACATCTTAGACAACATATGAACAGTTTGTCCTCACATGTTAAAGATATGATACATCTTCTGTAAATGATTGAGGGTCTACATATACGTACATGACAATGCATGTTTGTTTTCCATTCATATTGAGGCTCTTTACAGCAGCATACCACATTCTAAAGGCCTTAAGATAGTAAAAATGTTCTTGCAGCTGAAAGGGTGAGACCAATGGCAATATATTACCTTGGTGCTTCAATTACTTGACCTTATTTTTTAACATAATATCTTTAAATTTGATAGCTCCCACTACCTCCAAGTACAAGGCATCGCAATGGGCACTTTTTATGTTCCATCCTACTGCAGGCTATGCCTGGGAGGGTGTTGGACTGGCATATTTTTCCAGATGATGCCTTGTCAAAACATCTTTGCAATGTATTGCCAAGGTGCAGGTACATTGATGACATGTTTATCATTTGGGATAGCGGCCAGGAGTTGCTGGATAGCTTTATCACATGTTTAAAATTCCAATTGTTTTAATTTTGTCATGTCATGAGATCAAAGTAGAATCTCATTTCTGGTTGTTTACAATTCAAAGAGGATGGTGTTTTAGTAGTCTAAATTTGTTTACAACATAAACAGATCAGAGATCCTAATACCTGTTAAAAAATTACACAGTAACAAAATTTAACAGGTCTACCCTGGAGATTGTATTCAGATGAGCAACTTTCATGAAGGATAAATTGGTTAAAAGTTACTATAAAGGGGGTATCCCTGTATCAACAGTATCAATGGATGCCCCAGTTGAAGTCTTTTTCAGACGAAACGCATCGGGTGAGGTTCACCATTCCCCACACAGCTTTTTAATTGTGATCACTTTTATATTTTACTATTTTTTGTTATGTTGGTTTTTATCAATAAAACCTTCTCATTTTGATCTGCACTATCGGAGCCCCCTCTCTTGTCGCGGACTTTAGGCGCTGGGGTGCGGATACCCAGTGGAACGACTAGGACTTTCTGAGGCACTAAAAGATGAGCTGGCGAGAGTTGGGGTACCCCAGACCCTGGACACTCTGATCAACCTGGTCATCCAGATTGACCGACGACTAAGGGAGCGCAGGTCGGAACGTGCATCCGGTGTCACTCATCCTACCTGGATGCTCCCAAGGCTCCAAGTCACCTGCAGACTGGCTCGGCCCAGCGGTCAGTAACCCTCCCTGAGATTCCTCCGAGCCCATGCAGTTAGGGCTCTTGAGGCCTTCCCTAACTCCTGAGGAACGGCAACGTCGTCGGGTCAACAACTTGTGCCTTTACTGTGGTGAGCCTGGGCACTACGTAAGGAACTGTCCGGCCAAGGCTCGTAAGTGCCCTCTCATGCCTACTTGCTCCATGGACCCCTCAACCCGGGTCTCCTCTCACCTTGCTCTTTCTGTCTCATTACAGCTTCCGGGAAGAATCCTTCAGGTACCCGCCATTATTGATTCCGGGGCATGCAGCTGCTTCATGGACTCTTCCTTCGCTGCCCAACACCAGATCTCCCTCCAGTCTAAATCCCAGGGACTGTCAGTTTACCTGGCGGATGGCTCCTCCATCCGTTCAGGCCCGGTTACGCAAGAGACCATCCCACTGCTCATGACCATCTCGGGCAACCATCAGGAACTTCTTTGCATGGACATTATTTCCTCTCCATTATCCCTATAATCTTGGGCATGCCGTGGCTGAAGGCCCACAACCCAGTCATCGACTGGGCCACTGGGATGGTTTCCTTCTCCTCTCAGTATTGTCAGATGTCTTGCAGACCTTCTATTCCTACCCAGCTGGCTACTCTGTCAAGTGGGGACTCTGAGATGGACCTCCGTCAGGCTATTCCCCAGGCCTACCACGACTATCTAGACGTCTTCAGCAAACAGGCAGCAGAGGTGCTTCCTCCTCACAGGGCCTATGATTGCCCAATTGAACTTTTCCCTGGAGCAGAGATCCCCTTTGGAAGGGTCTTCCCCCTGACAGAAGTGGAGCAAGGCAAGTTGAAAGAGTACATTGAGGAGAACCTCCGAAAAGGCTTATTCCGCCCATCTACCTCTCCTGCGGGCGCAGGCATATTTTTCGTGGGAGAAAAAAGATCACACCCTTCGGCCTTGTGTGGACTATAGGGAGTTGAACAGCATTACGGTCAAGAAACGTTACCCTCTCCCGTTGGTCCCTGAACTCTTCCAGAGGCTTGGCACGGCCACCATCTTTACGAAGCTTGACCTACGGGGGGCTTACAATTTGGTCCGGATTAAGGATGGGGATGAGTGGAAGACGGCCTTTCGGACACGGTATGGGCATTACGAGTATCTCGTGATGCCCTTCGGCCTGTGCAATGCCCCCGCAACCTTTCAATACTTCATTAACGACGTACTCCGGGGACTTCCTGGACTTGTTTGCCGTGGTATATCTGGACGATATCTTGATTTTTCCCCCTCTTTAGAGACCCATCGCAGACACGTTTCGGCCGAGAGGAACTATGATGTGGGCGACCGAGAACTACTGGCGATCAAGGCCGCCCTAGAAGAATGGCGATACCTCCTGGAGGGGGCTTCTCACCCCATTCTAATACTCACCGACCATAAGAATCTGGAATATTTGAAGTCAGCTAAGAGACTGAAACCCAGACAAGCCAGATGGGCACTTTTCTTTTCCCGATTCACTTTCCATGTGACATACCGGCCCGGATCCAAGAATGTCAAACCAGATGCTCTGTCTAGGATGTACCACAAGCATCAGGAAGAAGATCCCCCCTGACACTATTCTGGCCCCTGGAAACTTTCTCCTTCTTCAAGAGGACTTACTGTCCAAATTCAAACGTGCCTCAGCAGGGCAAAGGCCCACTTCCGAAACCCAGCTACAGGAGAAGGATGGACTATTCTGGTACGGGGACAAGATCTACACCCCGGAACAGCTCCGGGTAACAACTATGGAGCTGTGCCATGACCACGCCCTGGCTGGTCACTTCGGTGTCGCTAAGACCACCGACTTGGTACAGCGTACCTTCTGGTGGCCGCAACTACGGGCTGACTGTAAAAAATTTGTGGACACTTGCCCCACCTGCATCCGGAACAAGAATCCCAAAACCAGGGCCTGGGGTCTCCTTAAACCCCTGTCTGTCCCAGATCGTCCCTGGAGCACCCTCTCCGAGTTTGTCCACCACTCCTGGTCCTACTGTCCCATCATCAGGGGACCGGCGAGCGGGAGCCGCAAGGGAGGCCCTTCTCTGCCAATCAGACTCATCACCACCAGGGAGCGTGACACACAGCTTTTTAATTGTGATCACTTTTATATTTACTATTTTTTGTTATGTTACACCCTCTCCGAGTTTGTACCATACCTGCTGTGGTTAAGGACTCTGGACGGCCGCACGCAAGAAAAATTCAAAAGCCTTTATTGGTAAAATGTGGAATCACACAAAAATGGGTCACAGCAAAGCAAGAAAATAGCTAATGCATTTCACACTACCCAGAGTGCTTACTCATACCTGTTCCATTGTTGTGGTTGATAGTCCACCTGGTGATCTACGGTTTGACCATTTGCATCGTTTTGGTGGAAGCTGAGGAAAAGAACAACAGAGTACATCTGTCTGCCTCCAGGAGCACAGTGAAGGTCCAGTCCGTTGGCCTCTTTGAGTCCCTTTATGCCTGTTTGACTCTCTGTCGCTGACAGGGGGTCCACCAGTTCCGGTAAGCATACATCCGTTACAGCTTTATCCTAGAAAGTGTCTCATGGGAAGATTCTTATGATTCAAGACATCCGTGTCCTGATATTATTATTTCATCTTTGTGGGACATTCACATTTACATTTTTGTTAAGATATTATTTTTATGTTGGACATTCCTTTATGCTCACATCAGTTTATTACATGGAGAATTTTTATGTAGGGTCTACTTATTTTGCTAAGACTATAGATTAATATTTTTTCACAGGTTATTGGTTGGACACTGATTCACTTATTTTAGTGCTACATTCTCACTCACATCAACAGTATCAACTCATAAGTGTGGCTCTTATAACTAGTGTAAAAATATTAATGACCGGCATGGCACTGTACTGACAAACAAAAAATTATTTGCTCCAAGACACTACATCAACTGTAAAACAATAGGGGTAAATAATATTGTATATGTTAATATGCAAGTGGGGCCTTTTATATAGCGAAGACCTGGAGCCTTAATTTTCTGCCTAGCACCAGTCTCTACACCAGGCGTACGGTTTTCCCTGACACAACGTTCTCCCCTGACTTAGGTGAAATATCTTGTTTACTGCTTAACGTTACCTGCAAGTGCAGGGAGTTTCTGTGCAATTTGGCTACACCTACCTCAGTTTTGCTGGGTGTGATATGACACTCTGTTGGAGCATGCCATCTTCATACATATGTAGTTTTTTATACAGGATAACCATTTATGCCATCATGTTATAAATGTTTTTATAATGCAATGTGTACTTCCCTTCTTTGGGCTATGCTTTTTAGAATTGTAAACCAATAAAAAAACAAATTGTAACATTTTATCACACCCCTTGTTAAACCTTTCACTTACTCCCTTAGTCTGCCTATAAAGTACCCATTGGAGTCATTTTTTGTTCTATTGCCCCTAGCAACAGAGGCAGAGAAAGAATGTGATTAACTGCTTGGGCCAAGATGGACTCTGATTGGTCAGTGGGATTTTTAGTCCTTCCCATTCCCTGGAAGCAGAGCAGGGACCCATATGGGATGTAGGGAGAGAGTTCCTGGACTTGGACGGAGAGTAAGCAGCGCAAAGAATGTGTGGGGCAGTGTCCCAGTGTGTTGTCAGGACCTGCAAGTTTCACAGAAGGGGCAACAGCATGCAGTGAGTCCATGGAGAGGACTCCGGGGTTCCAGAGACCGACAAGTAGCTGGAAGCCTGTGTACAGGGGCTCAGGGCTGCCACTGCTGAGAACTGCATACCATACCATATGTTGCTGTTTGAGATTCTGCTGCAGGCTCCTGAACTGAGAGCTGCCTGTACAGAGACTTTGCTACACAGAGCCCAATGCTTCTATGCACAGGAGCTGCTGTTGTTACTGCGCTTTTCAATGCTGGAGGATTGCTGAGCCCGAGAGATGTGTGCTCTGCATACTGTTCAGCTGAACGTTTGCTCTGTACCACATTTGGGTTGAACCTTTGCACATTTGGCCCACTGTTGGGTGGTAGTCGAGCATCATATATGGAAGCAGTATTTCCACTGCTTCCCACTGTCAATGATTGCTAAGGAAGCACCCGCTGCATCTCTAGCAACCACCTCTGTCACCAGCACATTGCTTACATGACCAGGAACCCCCAGGCATGTAAGTAGCATCAGGGGATAGCAGTGACATTACTGACCAAATATGGTCAATGAAATATATTCAATGAAATTGCCCAAATATGGCCATGTCCATATTCGGTCAATGATGTCACTACTGTCCCTGCCTCTTCTCTTATTTAGGTGATGACAACTCGGGATTCAGCCATGTGAGCCAGGTCTGAGGGATGTGTTTTTGTCTTTCTTAGGACATCCAAATGTGTTCCTCGCATGTGGCCCTCATCTATGGATAACCACCATACAAATGCATTTGACTCATGTTTGTACTGTGGGCCATTTTGCTTAGGCTACTCTTATGAACTACTTACACTATTCCATAGCATATATGCAGGGGTCAAGTCCTGGGGAAAAAAGTGTGGGAACTCCCGCCCAAGAGCCACTCCCCCACCAAAAACAAAAAACGATACGCTCATATGCACGAACGCTTCAAAAGTGGTATTTTTCGTCATCCAATTTCCGTATTGTGTGTATGAAGCTTAACTGTTAGTACATAAAAAAAACAGTCCTCAATAAACATAAATACGGTAATTCTCTGAATAATCAGCATTCATTCAATTGTGCTTCCATGCAAATGTGAACATCATGGGGAATGTTATTTTGTATATAGAGTGTTCAATGAAAAGTGTAAACTCACCACATAAAAAGAGTTTGGATAGCACAGGGTTAAACGGAAAGGTCATAAATGAACTGCACATTATCTGGACAGAATGCTTGGGGAGATAGTGATGTGTTCCTGCTTAGGAGATGTATGTTAGCTCGGGGGGCTGCAAACTCTGCAGGGCTCCAACACACACTCGCTGCTATTCCAACCCTTCACATATTTCCACATAAACTTCCCTCCTGGCATTAAACTTTGCCAGGTATTGTGCTCAGCTTACCACCCCAAACTGATGTTCCTCCCTCAGCTCACCTCTCCCCCTGCATGTCCTGTGAGCAGAATAGCTGTGCTCCTCCTCTGGGTTCTCTCATCATATGGCACTGAAGATAGAGGAGGGGGGGATTCAGCGGGACACACAGAGCAAGTATGCAGGAGACTGGGGGGGGATGAGGAGACAGAAAATCAGGAGGGGCCGGCGGGGAGGAGCACATCACGAGAGGTCTGACTAAATACAATCTCTTAGCAGCAGGGACCTGATCTACCTGTCAGCTAGCTGTGATTGACAGGTAGATCGAAGAGGAAGCTGTCATGGGGCCCCCTACTGAAAAATGCCTGAATGGTCAGGTGTGCGGCACTTACTATTGCGAGCTGTGTCGGCAGCTGCTGGTGTAGCACCTGCCACACAGCTTGCATACTTCAAAGTCTTTCAGAACACAGCTGCTAACAGGAACTGAGTTCCTGTTGTGGAAAAAGTACAGGAACTCAGTTCCCATGAGTTCCCGCAGGACTTGAGCCCTGCATATATGGGAGAGAGAATGTTGTGTTAGCACATATTATGTGACACTTACAGTTTCTTATTAATGTTTTCTAATAAAATGTGAATTTTTATACTTATATATTGTTGAGCATTTCTTTCAACATGGGGCACTGGTGGTTACCTTAAAAGTACATTTTTGTCCCCCTTTTTTTTCTTAGACCTTCTAGCTCTGTTTTGCAAATATACAAAATTAAGCAAAAGAGTTTTGCCTTAAGAAATACATGTTGCTGTCCTTTCTACAACCTCTTGTGTTTTTTTTTAATGCGCGTTCCCTTCCTCATTCTGAAGATTGACAGCACAGAACATGAAAGCAGTTTTCTGTTATTCCTTTGTGGTTTTCATCATGTCTTGTAGAGGGTGCAGGGCGCAGTGTTAAGGCAGATAAAAGTAAACCTTTGACAACACATAATACAAAGCGAAGGTTAACAGGATATTTTAACTTCAATGAACATAGAAGGTTAAAAAAGATTGTTCAAGTTTCCTTAAAGTAAAACTTTTGATATTTTTCCTCCGTGCTTCTGGAATTAAAAAAAAATATCCATCTGCACATTACAGCAGTTAAAGTGCATCCAACACTTTTATTGATTTAACTATTGTACAGAATATAGAATATCAAAAACATTGTTTCAATGATTGGATTAAGTGTATGGCTAGCATTAAAGGATCACTGGGCAAACAACAACCGAGATTTCTATGGGATGCATTTGACAGAGTTTAAATTTTTTGTTCAACAGCGAGTTTTCATCAAGGACCAAAGTCATTGACCCCTTGTGTTATGTGTTTGAATATGCTTGTTCATAGAGTTTATAAATGTGTTTTGGAAAATGGGGGGGGTTGGCAATTTTATCATTTGCTAACATCCATCCAGCATCTTGCCTGGTTACCCTATACTTTATTACTTAGTTTACACTAAGGTAAGGTAGAAAATGGCTGTTTAATTGACCTTTGCTTGTGCATGGCCCCAGTACTCCGACGCACATTTTCACATGACCCTATGTCAATTGCGGCACAATGCCAAGTATTTTAAATGACAACCCAATGTACATACACAAGACACCACAGCACACATGCATTTTAGCACACCAGAATGCATAGATATGAATGCCCTGTGGCCATTTATCAAACAAGGTAGCAACACAGCTAGATGCAAATCAGGCTGTTTTTCACTTAGCGAAGTCTCTCCAACATGTTTACAGCATATATATGTGACCCGTGTGTTTGAAATCCTAAGCAGCCAAATGCATCAGATTTGCAAGGTCTTGGACAGATATATTACTGAAGGTGATTTTCACCCTAAACAGGCGCATAATTAATCCCTTCATGCCGACCGTACGCAAATATGCGGCCCCACTGGATTGGGCTTTTTTCCATGGGGCCGCATATTCCCATATCTCCCCTTGTACTTAGGGAGCTGCACGGCACACTCCCAACACCCTCACTGAGAGCCCCAGGCCCCAAAGTGGACTTGCTTTTAGTAAATAAACCCCATTGCATCACTTTCTTTTCTTTAAGAGATAGAAAAAAAAGTGTGTGTAGAAAAAAATTAAATAATAATTTAAAAAGAAAATACCTAGATCGAGGTTTGATCTAGGTCAGTGCCAGGGTTAGTATTTGGGTCAAGGTCAAAGGTCAGAGTTAGTATTTTATGGACAGATTTTTTTTTGAATTAGTATCAGTGTCAGTTAGTGTAAGTGTGTTTTAGGTAGGATTTAAAAAAAAAAAAAAGCAAAATGTGCACTATTGTTTCTGGGCTGTACTACATGTACAAACAACAACTAACATATATATACAGTATGTAGTATTGCTGGAACAGGAGAGTTTATTTTTGATTATTCTTTGGTGGTAGGTTGTAGCAAGAAATATACAGTAACATTTTTAAAAAATTATTATTTTTTTACTATTTTGGGCCAGTTTTCCTTTGCTAATGAAAACAAAATCAAGAAATATCCATTACCATTTCAAATGAAAACCCACCTGGATGTTAAAAGTAGTTTTGATGATATGTATGGTTTTACTAACACATGTCAAAATTGCAAAATTGAGATTTGTTTTACCCTTATGCGCAAAGAGGTCAAGCAGTAGTCAGGGTAAACTGTCTCACTGCTCCTGTTTAGAATTGTCTTGCTGTGCAACAAAATTGATAATTTTCCCCCTGTATGTTTTGGTGCACTGCATTGTAAAAAAAAGTTCAGGTGTGTTAACCACTTCACCCCTGGAAGATTTAGCTGCTCAATGACCAGGCCATTTTTTTGCGATACGGCACTGCATAGCTTTAACTGACAATTGCGCAAGTCGTGCAACGCTGTACCCAAACAAAATTGACGTCCATTTTTTCCCACAAATAGAGCTTTCTTTTGGTGATATTTGATCACCTCTGCGGTTTTTATTTTTTGCGCTATAAACAAAAAAAGAACGACAATTTTGAAAAAAAAGCAATATTTTTTATGCTATAATAAATATCCCCAAAAAAATATAAAAAACAAAAAACAAATTCCTTCCACAGTTTAGGCCAATATGTATTCTTCTACATATTTTTGGTAAAAAAAAAAAAGCAATAAGCGTATATTGATTGGTTTGCGCAAAAGTTATCGCATCTACAAAATAGGGAATAGATTTATGGCATTTTTATTAATACATTTTTTTATTAGTAATGGCGGCGATCGGACACTTCTGACACCATTTTGGGACCATTGTCATTAACACAGCGATCAGTGCTATAAAAATGCACTGATTACTGTGTAAATGACACTGGCAGGAATGGGGTTAAACACTATAAATGCCAATGGTCCCAAAATGGTGTCAAAAGTGTCCAATGTGTCCGCCATAATGTCGCAGTCACGATAAAAACCGCAGATCGCCGCCATTACTAATAAAAAAAAATTATCATAAAAATGCCATAAATCTATCCCCTAATTTGTAGATGCTATAACTTTTAAGCAAACCAATCAATATACACTTTTTTTTTATCAAAAATATGTAGAAGAATACATATCGGCCTAAACTGAGAAAGAAATTCTTTTTTTTATATATTTTTTGGGGATATTTATTATAGCAAATAGTAAAGCAATATTGCTTTTTTTTTTTTCAAAATTGTCGCTCGTTTTTTGTTTATAGCGCAAATAATAAAAAACGCAGAGGTGATTAAATACCATCAAAGGAAAGCTCTATTTGTGGGAAAAAAAAAAAGGACGTCAATTTTGTTTGGGTGCAACATCGTACGATCGCGCAATTGTCAGTTAAAATGACGCAGTGCCGTATCGCAAAAAGTGCTCTGGTCAGGAAGGGGGTAAATCCTTCTGGGGCTGAAGTGGTTAAAAACTTGCATTGTGGTGTTTTTCACAGACCACTCAAAATGAGCAGGCTGCCTGAACACAACACAGTTTACTGTATGTTAAATAATCAGATTTCATTTAAATGTAGTCAGATCATTTAATCAGATTGCTGGCTGGCTAGTATAGCATATTGCAGTTTGCGTGTTACCTTTTGGTATTGTCTTTCTAAATGGAGCTGAATATTCCTGTTTCTCTTGATGTGCATAAAAGCATAAAAATGCAAGGATATTTAACAATTCAATTTAAATCCCTTACCGCACTGCTTTGAATTTATAATAGACACATTGCTGAGTATGTAATATCAGAGTATTAGTTCAGCTCATATGACCCGTCACTGACATTTCCTTGAGATAAGGCTAGTTCTGAAAAGGAATATTCTGAGTTGTAAGGCAGACTTCTGCTATTAGCATACTGTATGGGAAAGATCAGTGGAATATATTGTACTGTGATGTCTGTATCTACAACAGCTAATTCAAATCATTTCCATTGCTACATTTGATGTTTTGAGAGACTTTATATCTAGAGGCAGCGTAAAAATGAAAGAAATATTCTTATGTATTTCTTATTCAATGATGACTTTCACAGTGAGCGTTTACCTGTGTTTAGGTATGGTCAGTTTAGCTGTTTACAGAAAATAGAATTATATATGTCCAGGGTCCAATTAGACACTCTAATTGCAGCTAAAGGCTGGAGTACCACTGTGAATGAGGCCAAAACGTCAAAGGATATGTCAACTTCCCTTTCTCACATCAAACCCACAGATTGAATCACTATTCCTAAGAAAGTAGGTTGTTATAGTGTTAAATAATGATGGGGAACCAGGAGGCTCCGTTTCTAATCACCTTATCACTGTGATAGCTTCTGATTGGCTATCACAGTGATCATTCATTGTATAGCTCGCCCCTGTGTTTTTTCCTCCTTTCGAATGGAGAAAAAGATACATTGTATTACCTACTAGATACCTTAGATCAGGGGTCTTCAAACTACGGCCCTCCAGTTGTTCAGGAACTACAATTCCCATCATGCCTAGTCATGTCTGTGAATGTCAGAGTTTTACAATGCCTCATGGGATGTGTAGTTCTGCAACAGCTGGAGGGCCGTAGTTTGAGGATCCCTGCCTTAGATAATACATTGTATCTGTTTCTCCTTTCTATAGAACAAAAGGTTAAACAAAAGTAAAAAAAAAAAAATCTAGGTCAGGGTTAGAGTTTAGGGAAAAGCTTAGAGTCAAAGGTCATGGTCAGAGTTGGTCGGGGTCAAAGGTCAGTGTATTTTAGAAAGGATTACAAAAAAAAATGTCTTTAGTACCAGTATCACTTAGGAGTTGATTTACTAACACTGGCGAGTGTACATGGTAGCCAATCAGCTTCTAATTTCAACCTGTTTAATTAAGTTTTTGCAAACAGAAAAAATGGAAGCTGATTGGTTTACATGCAGAGCTTCACCAGATTTTTGAACGCTCCAGTTTTAATAAATCAACCCCTTAGTGTTGGTGTGTTTTAGGTAGGATAAAAAAAGCAAAATTAGCATTATAGTTTCTGGGCCCTACTACCGGTACAAAGAACAAATAACATAAACATACAGTACCTGTATGTGGTATTACTGCAAATGTTAGGAGCAGAATAATTTATTTTGGTTGTTCTTTGGTGGTAGATCATGATAATAGCAAGAAATATACAGCTAAATTAACCACTTCAATACCAGGCACTTAAACACCTTCCTTCCCAGACCAATTTTGAGCTTTCAGTGCTGTCGCACTTTGAATGACAATTGTGCGGTCATACAACACCGCACCCAAATGACATTTTATCATTTTTTTTCCCCACAAATAGAGCTTTCTTTTGGTGGTATTTGATCACCTCTGCGGTTTTTATTTTTTGCTAAACAAATCAAAAAAGACCGAAAATTTTGAAAAGAAATATGTTTTTTTTGTTTCAGTTTCAAAACTTTGTAAATAAGTAAGTTTTCTCCTTCACTGATGGGCACTGATAAGGCGGCACTGATGGGCACCGATAAGGGGGCACCAATGAAGTGGCACTGAGGTGGCATTGATGGGCACTGATATGTGGCACTGATAGGCGGCACTGATAGGCGACACGGATGGGCACTGATAGGTGGCACAACTTGGCACTGATAGCTGGCACGGATTGGCATGGATAGGCGGCACAGATGGGCATGGATAGGCAGCACAGATGGGCATGGATAGGCGGCACAGATGAGCATGGATGGGCACTGATAGGCGGCATGGATGGGCACTGATAGTTGGCACGGATAGGCACTGATAGGTGGCACAGATGGGCACTGATAGGTGGCACGGATAGGCACTGATAGGTGGCACGAATAGGCACTGATAGGCAGCATTTTTTTGTACTGATGGATGCCAATCAGTGCCAAACAATAATGCATGCCAATCAGTAATGCACATTGTGGGCACTGATTGGCATCCATTGTGGGAACTGATTGGCATCCATTGTGGGCACTGTGTGTCATCCTTGGTGGTCTAGGGTGGCATACCTTGTGATGGGCATCCCTGGTGGTCTGGTGGCGTCCCTGGTGATCCAGTGTGGGCATCCTCGGGGGGGCTGCGCTGATAATTGATCAGCACAGACCCCCCCTGTCAGAGGCGCAGCCGATCGGCTCTCCTCTACTCGCGTCTCACAGACGCGAGTGAGGAAAAGCCGGTTACCGGCTCTTCCTATTTACACTGTGATCAGCCGTGATTGGACACGGCTGATCACATGGTAAAGAGTCTCCGTCGGAGACTTTTTACCAAGATCGTAGTTGCGGGGTGTCAGACTGACACCCCGCAACAATGATCGCCTCAGGGGCGCGCAGCGGCTCAAAATCCTGAGGACGTCATATGACGTCCTGTCAGGATTTTACAACCACTTTGCCGACGTCTTTTGACAATGGACGGGCGGCAAGTGGTTAAAAATATAATTATTTTTTTTTGCTATTTTCTACCAGTTTTTCTATGATAATAAAATATTTGTCTTGAAAAACACAAGGTATAATTCACCTGGATACACTAAGTAGTTGCGATGATATGTACAATTTTACTAACAGAAATATTATTATGTATTGCTTATTCAAAGTTGCAAAATTGGGTTCAAGCATTAAGATTTGTTTTACTTTCACCATAAAGGGGTTAATGAGAACACTGACTGGTGGTGATATCTCTGTTTTCTGTCATCTTTCTCCACCTTCTCCTTCATCTGAAGGTTTTGCAATATATGTTAATAGGAATATTGACTTTAGATGCAGCTGCACTCCATCCTGAATGCTGAGACCCTTCTGTAAAATGTTTAATTCCTATAGCTAAACAAGGGCTTTTTCCCTCATGTTCAATTTCCACCTGATCTCCCTGTGCTATTCTTTCCCATCTCACTCCTCACATTACATTTCTGCCATAAGGGGACTTGGTCAGAATGACTGTTAACTGTCACAGCTGAGGCTCCTCTCCAGGACTGGAGACTTCTATTGTTTAGCTCACAGAAATTGTACTAGATGTCAGGTAGAACACACCTCTGCAACATTATGCACAGTAAATACCTTTGCTAGAACTAACATGACTTTGGTGTTGGGTAATGGTGGTTAATGGTGGTCCCAGCAATAAATATAAGACATTCTGACAAATTCCCTAAAATGAGTCCTCCAATGTTCCGTGCTTGGACCTCTCCTATACTCGATCCACACCTGCTCCCTGGGTCAGCTTCCCATGGCTTTCAATATAATTTCTACGCTGAAGACGCCCAAATCTATCTCTCTACCCCTCAGCTCACCCCATCAGTTTCCTCATGTATCACTGATTTACTAACAGACATAACCGACTGGATGTCACACCATTTCCTCAAACTTAAGCTATCCAAAACCAAGCTCATAATATTTCCTCCCCCACATGCCCCTTCCCCAGACTTCTCTGTCAAGATCAATGGCACAACTATCAGGCAATCCCCACATGCCAGGGTGCTCAGGGTAACCTTAGACTCTAAACTGTCCTTTCAGGCCCACATCCAATCCCTGTTCAAATCATGCCGCCTTAACCACCACAACATCTCCAGAATATGCCCCTTTTTAACCAATGACCCCACTAGTGTGTTGATGTCATGACCTCTCTAAGCTTATTTTTACTTCTTTCAGCCCCATAATGATAGAACCATGCCTCCGTATGGACCTGGGGCTGGGATGTAAACAATGAAAGAGACTGTGCATTGCACCCATGATGCGCCGATCTGGTTACAATGCTCTTCAGGCTTTAATACATTAAGATAAAAAAAAAAAAACCTTCTGACTTTACAACCACTTTAATGGTCTGCAGAGACAAACAAAATGACTGTGTCTTCCAAATAAAATAACAAAGCTAAACTCCCAGTACTGACATTCAAAGATGTTCATTGTAAATTGAGATGCAAAATGCAATCAACAAGGCCTGTGTTGCTTTGCTTTTTCCGTCTGGGTTTACAATAAACTTCAGTGAAGAGCAGTAGAGAGAGTGTTCCTTCTCTATTTAACTTGAATTCTTTCCAGCTGATAATGGGCTGTGCCTGCTCCTCACAGCTGCAGTGGCATGCCCGAAGGTTTTTGCTGCTTTCATTGGTCCTCTTACATTGTGTGGATGTGTTCTTCTAAATAGGGTTAATGAGAAGCAGCTGGCCTTAATGTCAGTCAGATCCAGATTATGTGCCCCCTGTTCTGTCTGTAAGTGACAACTGTCTCTTGTTGACAAATTGCCTTCATCCTGAAAAGGAACCCATGGACAGACATAAGACTGGTCTCTCATAATCAATTTTGTATTATCATTCTATATACTGAGAAAATGTATTCCCCAAAAAATAAATACAGATACTATCTAATATTATAACACTACTGATAGGTGCAGTAAATGCACATGCACATTTCATGTAATATTAAAAGTTATCATAAGATGGAAAAATTCAAAAAGGTTATTTTATGGCAAAACAAATGTAATTGATTTTTTTTCTGGCAATGAGTCGCTACCTCATGGACAACAACCTTCTCGATCCCCTACAGTCTGGCTTCCGCCCACAACATTCTACTGAAACTGCCCCTACTAAAACTCACCAGGACCTCCTGCTCTCTAGCTCCCTTGTTACCTCCTCCCATGCTCACCTTCACAACTTCTCCAGAGCCTCTCCCATCCTCTGGAACTCCCTGCCCCATTATGTCCGATCAGCCCCTACCCTGTCCACTTTTAAGAGATCCCTGAAAACTCATTTATTCAGGGAAGCCTATCCCACACCCACCTAACAACAACTGTCCTGAGCCACCCCCCTCAAATCATTCTCTGCAGCTCTTACCTTTTGTACCACCACCCCCTCCCTTTAGAATGTAAGCTCTACGAGCAAGGCCCTCTTGTACCTTTTGTATTGAACTGTACTGTAATTGTGTTGTCCCCCCCTATACATTGTAAAGCGCTGCGTAAACTGTTGGCGCTATATAAATCGTGTATAATAATAATAATATGGTCAAATAAATATAGCGAATTCTAATAAGCATTAATATCAATCACCACTCTGCAATGTACTATTGGTTATGTAACGTATCAAAGCACTCGCCGCTGCTCAACCCTGGATGTCCTTAGTTTGCTTTGCAGGTGGATGGTGCTCACAGTTGCCATATACCATTGTTTTTTATTTCATAGAGCAGCACACATCCTTGGGATCTCAAACTCTATTCATTGGTCATGATTAAAGTTACATATAGCTAGCATTAGCATTGGGATGTACATGTAACTTTTATTGTGACCATAATGAGATTTTGAAATTGCAAGGATGTGTGCCGCTCTATGAAATTGAAACTCTTGGTTATGTGCATGCCAAAGATCTTTGGTGTCTGCTAAAATGGACACTGCACATCTATTTACAAACCCAGTGTCTGCTGGTCATCACAATACATATGTCACATATTTAAAACCTGTCAAACCCCAGATCTTGGATATCTTGTAAAAGTCAACATACCTAACTCGCTTGATTTTATCAGCCTCATGTATGAAGGCTCAAGATCTCTGACTTGGACTTTCACTACACAGACCTGCTGCAAAGACACAAGAATGAGATGTATTGGGACTTTATTAAAGCGGAGTTCCACCCTAAAGTGGAACTTCCGCTTATCGGATTCCCCCCTCCCCCTCCGGTGCCACAATTGGCACCTTTCAGGGGGGAGGGGGGTGCAGATACCTGTATAATACAGGTATCTGCACCCACTTCCCTTCCGGGACAAGCTAGCCGGAGCTGACCCGCCCATATCCGAAGATGCCCCGTCGTGTCTTGGGAAACACAGTGGACCAAAAACGAGGACCAATAACGACACGCAGCGCGACTCGCGCATGCGCAGTAGGGAACCGGGCAGTGAAGCCGCAAGCTTCGCTTCCTGATTCCCTGACAGAGGATGGCGGCGGGGCAACCGAGAGACGAGCGATCGCTCGTCATCTTCTGACGATATCGCTGGAACCTGGAACAGGTAAGTGTCCATTTATTAAAAGTCAGCAGCTGCAGTATTTGTAGCTGCTGGCTTTTAATATTTTTTTTTAGGGTGCAATCCCTCTTTAATTGACATGGGCAGACCACGCTTTTTCCAAGGATACATTCCATAAAACAGGCAGATCATCTCTATACAGTATACCCTGCACAGCATCTGTCCAAATTCTGTGCAGCAACTGCACTGAACTGCATTGTGTACTCTAAAATGGTGTAATCAGCTCTCACATCTTGAGATAACTATGCATCTGTAATTCTGTATTAAAATAAAAAAGCAATGCTCAAGAAGTACTTGCTTTGCATTGTGCCCTGAACAATAAAAATAACTGAGAACTTAATAAGCCAGTGATGGTGACTCACTCCTCTTCAGGATCCACATCACTCCTTTGTTGTTACATTCTGCAGTACTGTGTGATCTGGCTGAAAGAAAAAGGAAATGTTTTCTTGTGGAAATCATGTGCATTCATATACAATACAAAGGCATTTCCTTAAAAAAAAAAAAAGCATAATAAATTATAATCTGATAATAGAATTAGGAAAAAGTGGAGAATTTGGAAACGCCATTTGTTTTCCGGAGAAAAATATTATGGGGGTTATTTACGAAAGGCAAATCCACTTTGCACTACAAGTGCAAAGTGCACTTAAAAATGCACTGAAAGTGCACTTGGAAGTGCAGTCGCTGTAGATCTGAGAGGTAGATCTGAAATGAGGGGAAGCTCTGCTGATTTTATCAGCCAATCATGTGCAAGCTAAAATGCTGTTTTTTTTATTTTCCTTGCATGTCCCCCTCGGATCTACAGCAACTACACTTGCAAGTGCACTTTCAGTGCAATTTCAAGTGCACTTTGCACTGGTAGTTTGCACTTGTAGTGCAATGTGGATTTGCCTTTAGTAAATAACCCCCACATTCTTTCTATGTACTTTCCCTGAGGCTGGATTCACTTTGTTCTGTGTGCAATGGAGTGCGCATGGTAACATGAACACGTAGGTGTCAATAGGTCCATACAGTTTCCCTTTCCCATTCACATTAAACTGCAGGACATGGATGTGAACCAGCCATATAAGAGAGAAAAATATTTCTGCTTGAAATGTATTTTCATGTAGTAAGAGGCATGAGTTTTTCTACATAAAAATGCACAAGTGTAAAACTGCCATAGTCTTTCCCTTAGGCGCTTTTTCTGCTGTTGAGTGTGTCCCACTTATTAGATTGCAGCACATCTAAGGCAAAAACGATTGCAGAGCAGCTCTGTTGGGAAATAATGCTGGGAGCTTACAGAATTCTGCTCTCATTATGATAATTACAGTATCCAGTATCTAATTTCAATGAGACCCTTATACTCCTCAGTGTTCAACATGCAGGCATTGTAACCTAACTAGTGTGCTTTACCCAACTTCCCTATGTTTGCTTTAAAAAAAATCATATTTTATGGATGATCTTATTTACAAAATGATTCTTTTTCATTTGGGTGTATTCAAAAAGCCCTAGTCTAATTTAAAAGAAAAAAAAAAACGATTAAAATCTTTAGCCTAGCAGTAAGATTTTTGTTAATTTTTTTTTCAATAAGAAAGTCGCTAATATGAAGTACCCGTAACAACTTTTAGGCAGGTGTTGGGCTGCAGTACATCTGTTGGCCTGAAGGTGGCACTGTGCCGTTTCTTCAGGCTGGTAGGAGACTAAACTGTCCTGCTGTCCAGGCAGCCATCTTGCAGAGAACAGCATCTCAAAGAGAACTATGGCCAAAGCTTTTTTGGCCATACCTCTCTTCTGGGTCACAGGAGTGCACTTACAAACAGCTGGCTCAGCCTCTCAGTACGCCGCTAAGAGCCTGGGCCAGCTGCTCCCAGCCCCCTCTCCAGCCTAACACTCTAATGAGTTCTTTGGGGGGGGGCAGAGCAGACTGTGGTAGTTGACAGTCACTACTCTCAGCTCAGAGAAGAGTGAGAACTGAGTGATCAGCAGTCATGTGATCGCTCTGTTCTTGATGTTAGAGCCAGCGGGGGGACACCTGCAGGATAACACCCATTATAGTTTGTTTTTTTATAGTCCCATACATCTTCTTTAAGCTGGCCATACTACATGGCTCAATTATTTCTCTCAGCCAAAAGGCTGAGCAAAAATAAAAAACTGAACTGATTGTCCCATTTAGACAATCAAGGTGGATGGGAGTATCCTCCCCACTGTGTCATTGTATTCTAACAGTGGAGGAGTCAGCTGGACTGTTCTGCTGTCAGAATACTTTTCCACTAATACTGATACATGCCCGGCTTAGAGGCCCCTCCCCTCTCCAATGTATACATTCAGAGAGAACTACAAGCCCCAGGGAGATCCCGAGGCTAGCGGGCACCATAGAGCTGCCGATCACTGCCTACCACCTCCCCCCCTGCATGTTAAATGGACAGCCAGGGGTACAGGGTGAGATGTCGGGTCTTGGGGCCCCCCCTCAGCGACGGAAAGACAGGGCCCAGTCACAAAATAGACACACTATCTAGTCTATATGGTATGTCCTGCACAGCATCTGCCCCAATCCTGCACAGCAACTGCACTGAACTGCATAGTGTACCATAAAATGGGAAAATCTGCTCATATATAAATATAAATATAACATGAAATAAAAAAAGCAATACTCACATTAGGAAGTACTTGTTTTTCATTGTGCCCTGAACAATAAAAATAACTGAGAACTTAATAAGCCAGTAATGGTGACTCACTCCTCTTCAGGATCCACATTATTTCTTTGTTGTTACCTTCTGCAGTACTGTGTGATCTGGCTGAAAGCAATAGGAAATATTTTCTTGTGGAGATGACGTGCATTTGTATACGGTACAAAGATTTTCTTAAAATAAAAACGTGCAAAGTTAACAGTGCTTGAATATATAATTGTAGCACTACCCCCGCAGGGGTCGCTGGTAACTGATTATCCTACTCGGGTGGCACGCATTCTCTGCTTGCATCCAAACACAACAAGTCAGTCCCTTGGCTTTGTTTTTATGTTTTATTAGGGTTAACAACTTGGATGGGGTAAAGGGATAAATGGGATGCCCAACTTGAATCAAAGTAGCAAAAACCAGGGAAAACTTCCTCCCTATGTACAACGTGTTGAACTGTCCTCCTTTCTGGACACTGACAGTCTCTGAAAAAAATACAATAAAATGCAAAAACCCCTTAAGGAATTGGAACTCTCAGTCCCTTAGAAAGTAGCACAAAGTGTTGTAGGTTGCATACAGGAGTATCTCCAACTCCAACTGTAGTCACTGATCCTAGTTCTGACTGCAGGAACTACCAGCCTACCTGGTTGCTTCTTCACCAGCCCACCCGGCTGCTACCGTAGATCTCCCAGAACAAAGGAAAGGAAAGATTTAAGCACAACGCTGTCTTCCAGAAAGGCTACAGGTGGCAGTCTTTCCCTGACTGTGCTGATGTACTCACACTGTTCTCCTTGCCCCCGCTGCTTCTTAGGTAAGATTCCTTTCAAGCTGCACTACTGTCAGGATCCTCCCAAACCAGCCTAATTTCAAGCCCAAGGGACCTCTCCCCCCTGACAGAGGTTTCGCTCTAGGGCCACCAACAGTCTCCTCAGCACTCCATCTTCCACCTGACTCCCTTGCTAGCATGACTCATCCATATTTAAGCTCCCTGGCGGTATGATTCTGGCTGGAATTTTGTGCTGAAAGCGGTACAATTATTTTGCATGGAAATTTGGCGTTTTTATATTGTAGGCATGCAATTCTTATGAATAACTCACTTAAATCTGTCCGAACCAGAGTCTAGTAGACATCCCGGGTATGATAAAGTTTGAAACACAAAATCATAAATTATAATATAATAAAAATATATATAAAAATGATTCAATAATGTAATCAAATCAAAAACACTGAAATTTGCTCAGTTGCAGAATAGTCGCTGTCATTAAATTTATTGTTTGATGATAAATTGTGATTCAAATTTTTTATCGGTGTTTTCTAGCTGGTCTAAAACCATTTTTGACATAAAGGGACACTTTTTGGTTGCTATGGACAATCTCCAGTTTCCAGGCAGAAAAAAAACATTTTTATTATATAAAATTACATGCAGGGCACTGGGCAGACCACTAGGGACAAAGGGGATGTGTATTTTTGGTATACAGTACTGTAATCTGTAAGATTACAGTACTGTATGTGTTGTGTGTTTTTAAACTTTTTTAAATTTGGCGCCGATCTCCGCTCCTGTGCGTCGTAAGGGAACGGAGAGTGGCGGCACCCGGCACTGTGTGAATCGAGGGAGTGGACGGCTCGCTCACACAGCGGGGAGACATCGCAGGATCCAGGGGAAAAGGTAAGTAACTTCCCCCCTGTATCCTGCAATGCAGCCCGAGTCTGGCTCGGGGTTACCGCTCCCAGCAGAAAAAAACTGAACCCGAGCCAGACTCGGGGTTACCGCTAGGAAGGTTAATGGCTGGCTCAGCCACCATGCCAAGTCCACTTCCTGGGGATTGGCTAAGCTCCTCTAAGTATGTAGATCAACCCTCCTGGCCTTCGCTCTCCAGCTTCTAGAAATGTCTCCAAACTTCCAGAACCAGGGGGAGGCACCAGAGACCTGCCTGTATGAGTCACCCAAACTGACCTGCAATAAACTCTTGACCCAGATTCAAGACTTATTTTATCATGAGCCAATATATTTGCCTGTACTATTCTAGTAGCACACTAGAGGATGCTACATATATATAACCTTTGTAACTTGTAGAATGACAAATTATAATCTGATCATTTATCCAGAGTTAAAGTGTTTGTAAAGTCTCCTTTGGGTCTTTTTTTAAATAACAAACATGTTATACCTGCTTTGTTTCAATGGTTTTGCACAGAGCAGCCCAGATCCTCCTCTTCTCGGGTCTCTCTTCACTGCTCCTGGCATCTCCCTCCTATCGAGTGTCCCCACAGCCAGCTGCTTGAAGGCCCGCTGGGTGCTCATCTTAAGCCTGAGGTGCAGGAAAAAATATTTTTCCCTGCTGCCCCTGGAGAAGTTTAATCTTGATATGTTAAATTCAGAGGAATCTAAGAAAGAGGACGAAGGAGAACGGCGATACCGCTTGATCCCCTTCGGCAACTGGTTGCAAGCGCTTGTCATTAGGGCGAGCGTTATTGGGGAAAAACACCCAGATAATTGTTCAGCCCTATTTTGCTACCTTGACGCCATCAGCAAGGCGCATAGGGTTTATGGTGGTGTGGCATGGCTGTGCTATGATGAACAATTTAGTCAACGGAAGGCCGTTCGGCCATCGCTACGCTGGGACCATAGGGACATCAGCTTATGGATGAAGCTGATGACTTTGATGGCAAATTAATGAAGGAGTGTGTAGATTTTGCACACCCACACGAGGCGGATCCGTTTCAGCAGAGTCCGCCAGCTCAGCGCGAGATCTCTCGGTTGAACCCCAGCGGATGACAGGCCCGTCTCTGCTCACTGAGCGGAGAGAGGCCTGTCGAGTGACGCTGATTCCTATGGAGAGATCGGACGGGACAGCATGTCCGTTTTCATCAGATCTTATCCGATCCGCCAGGACAGATGGTGAATATATTGCCATAAATCTGATTTTAGCGGATCGGATGTCAGCAGACATGTCACCGTTGACATCCGTCGCTCCATAGACCTGCATGGAGCGTCCGTTCAGGTCTGCCTGAAAAACTGACAGGCGGACCTAAACGGTCTGCCCGTGTGAAAGGGGCCTTATGTTTATTATTAATATTGTTTCTGTTTTAAGGAATGTTTGCTATATTTTGGTTATTTCTTATTAAATGGCCGCTATGGCCAATTTTACTCCAAAATGGTGTCATGGTTATTTTAGTTAAGTACAGTATAGTGGTCACTATCACATAGGGCTGATGACATATGTTGTGCCTTAGTCGTGGAGTATCTTTTTGAAATGCATTCTCATACATAAAAATTCATGTGTTTAGCTGCATAAAAACAAACCCTTAGTTTTAGTTTTCCCTTACATTCTTAATCTTCTACTGTTCAGTGTGCCCCACATATTAGATTGCAGCACATCTCAGGGAAATATGATTGCAGAGCGGCTCTGTTGGGAAATATTGCTGGGAACTTACAGGATTCTATCATTATGTTAATGAAAGTATCCAGGATCTAATTTCAATGAAACCCTCATACTCCTCAGTGTTCAGCATATATAATTTCTGACAAATGCATCTGTATTTCCTTGTAACCAATGTACTTTTACCCAAATTCTCTATATTTATAAAAACATCCATAATACGATATTTACATTTTTTTTAAATTTCATAGTATTAAACAAATCCACGGCCTAATTTACAGTAAAACAACAAGTACAACATTTAAAGGGACAGTGGAGCTTTCCATAAAATGTTACCATGTATTTAAAGCAGAGCGCCACCCAAAAGGGGAAACTCCGCTTGTTTGCATCCTTCCCTCCTCCACTGCCACATTTGCCACATGTTCGGCCCCTCCTCCTTCCCCCCGCTGCCTTCTGGGACCTGTGTGTGTCCCAGAAGATGGCGGGACCATTCAGAAAGCGCAGCCTGACTCACAAATGCGCAGTAGGAAACTGTCTGTAAAGCCTGAAGGCTTCACTGCCAGTTTCCCTTACTTGCAATGCCGGTGTCTGCACCCGAAGCCGATGGACGAATCGGCTTGGGGTGCCGACATCGCAGGATTCATGGACAGGTAAGTGTCCTTATATTGAAATTTAGCAGCCACAGTATTTGTAGCTGCTGACTTTTATTTATTTTTTTCCCCAGACTGGAACTCTGCTTTAACAATTTGCCTTTCCCCCTTTCTAACCAGACCAATCTCGACTTTCAGTGCTCTCACATTTAGAATGACAATTACTCAAAAAAAATAGAGGTTTCTTTTGGTGGTATTTATTCACCACTGGGTTTTTTATTTTCGTGCTATAAATGAAAAAAGACTGAAAATGCATTTTTCTTAGTTTCTGTTATAAAATTTAGCAAATTAGTAATTTTGCTTCATACATTTTGGCCAAAATGTATACTTCTACATATCTTTGATAAAAATAACCATAATCTTTGTATATTATTTGGTCTATGTGAAAGTTATAGAGCAGGGGTCAGCAACCTACGGCCCGCGGGCCACGTCCGGCCCCCCACCGCTAAATGTCCGGCCCGTCAGTGCATGTGATGATTTCACATGCACCCAGCCCGTGGACATTTTAACCCCAGTCGGCTTTCTTGGGATAACCACTGATGCGGCTAAGAAGCCGCTCAGCAGTTATCCCAAGCAGCAGGAGGGGAAGCCCCTCTCGCCGCCTTCCGTGGCTCACCCGGGCTCTCCTGTCTGATCGGGAGGCCTGAGCAGCGAGCCATCACATCCACCGGCTGGCCGGAGACCCAAACAAAGCCAGAATCGGCTTAGATCGGGTCTCGGATCTAGTAACCCAGAAGCAGAAGACTTAAAGGCACCAAATTTTTAAAAAAATACAGTATTCAAAACAGCCAAATTTGGCGTTTTGAATGCTTTTAAGTGTAAAAGAGGGATTTGGGGTCTTATAGACCCCAGATCCTTCCATAAAGAGTACCTATCACTGCCTATTACTGTCACAAGGGATGTTTACATTCCTTCTGACAGCAATAAAAGTGATCAGAATTCTTTTTTTAAAGGGACAGTGTAAAAATAAAAATAAATTAAATAAAAGAAATAATAAAAAAAAAATGTAAAGCGCCCCATGTATCTGTGCTCACACGCAGAAGCGAACGCATACATAAGTCACAACGGCAAATGTAAAGAGTGCTCAAACCACACGTGAGGTATCGCCACAATCAAGAGCGAGAGCAATAATTCTAGCACTAGACCCCCCTCTGTAACTCTAAGCTGATAACCTGTAGAAATTTTTAAAGCCTATAGAGATTTTTAAGTACTGTAGTTTATTGCTATTCCACGAGTATGCGCAATTTTAAAGCATAAAAGGGGAAGGGCTGTGTAATATGCAGGGGGACCTGTATAATATACAGGGGGGCTGTGTAATGTAAAGGAGTCCAGTAGTACGGGTGGCTGTGTAATGTAAAGGGATCCAGAGGTACGGGGGGCTTTGGAATGTAAAGGGATCCAGGGGTGCGAAGGTTGTGTAATGTAACGGGGTCCAGATTATTATCTTCATTTATTAGCAAGTGAATGCGGCCCTCCATGCATTCACATACATTGAATCCAGCCCTTAAGTGGAAAAAGGTTGCTGACCCCTGTTATAGAGTCTACAAGCTATGGTGCCGATCACTGGAAATTGATCATACCTAATGTACTGACGGCCTATCTCATTTCTTGAGACACTAACAAGCCAGGAAAGTACAAATACTCCCCAAATGACCCCTTTTTGGAAGGTAAACATTCCAAGATATTTTGTAAGAGGCATAGTGAGTTTTTTGAAGTTGTCATTTTCCCACATTTCTTAGCAAAATTAAGAGTTTTCTTTTTTTTTTTTTTAACAAAATTGTCATACATTCTTGCAACTACACCCCAAAATACATTTTGCTACTCCTCCTAAGTATGGCGATACCACATGTGTGAGAATTTTACACAGCCTGGCCACATGCAGAGGCCCAACATGCAGGGAGCAGCGTCAGGTGTACTAGGAGCATAAATTACACACTTAATTTCTTGACTACCTATTACACTTTTGAAGGCCCTGGAGCAACAAGACAATGAAAACGCCCACAAAATGACCCCATTTTGGAAAGCAAACACCCCAACACCCCAACACATAATCTAGGAGGCACAATGAGTCTTTTGAACATGTCATTTTTTTAAACAAGTTTTTAGAAAATGTGGAAAGAAAGAATGAATTTTTTTTTATTTACACAAAGTGGTCGATTTATAAGATATTTCTAACACACAGCATGTACATAGCAAAAACCACACCCCAAAATACATTCTTCTACTCCTCCTGAGTATGGCAATACCAGATGTGTGAGACTTTTACGCAGCCTAGCCACATACAGAGGCCCAACATTCTGAGAGCACCGTCAGGATGAGCACTCATGTGGCATGGATGTAACACGAACGAATGAGCACTGATGTGGCATGGATGTGACATGAATGAGCACTGATGAGGCACAGATGAGTACTGATGTGGCATGGATGGACATGTATAAGGCATGGATGAGGCACGGATGAAGCACAGATGGACATGTATGAGGCACGGATGGGCATGGATGGGCACAGATGAGGCACGGATGAGGCATGGATGGGCATGGATGAGGCATGGATGGGCAGGGATGAGGCATGGATGAGGCACGGATGTGCATGGACGATCCAGGGGTGCGAAGGTTGTGTAATGTAACGGGGTCCAGATTATTATCTTCATTTATTAGCAAGTGAATGCGGCCCTCCATGCATTCACATACATTGAATCCAGCCCTTAAGTGGAAAAAGGTTGCTGACCCCTGTTATAGAGTCTACAAGCTATGGTGCCGATCACTGGAAATTGATCATACCTAATGTACTGACGGCCTATCTCATTTCTTGAGACACTAACAAGCCAGGAAAGTACAAATACTCCCCAAATGACCCCTTTTTGGAAGGTAAACATTCCAAGATATTTTGTAAGAGGCATAGTGAGTTTTTTGAAGTTGTCATTTTCCCACATTTCTTAGCAAAATTAAGAGTTTTCTTTTTTTTTTTTTAACAAAATTGTCATACATTCTTGCAACTACACCCCAAAATACATTTTGCTACTCCTCCTAAGTATGGCGATACCACATGTGTGAGAATTTTACACAGCCTGGCCACATGCAGAGGCCCAACATGCAGGGAGCAGCGTCAGGTGTACTAGGAGCATAAATTACACACTTAATTTCTTGACTACCTATTACACTTTTGAAGGCCCTGGACCAACAAGACAATGAAAACGCCCACAAAATGACCCCATTTTGGAAAGCAAACACCCCAACACCCCAACACATAATCTAGGAGGCACAATGAGTCTTTTGAACATGTCATTTTTTTACACAAGTTTTTAGAAAATGTGGAAAGAAAGAATGAATTTTTTTTTATTTACACAAAGTGGTCGATTTATAAGATATTTCTAACACACAGCATGTACATAGCAAAAACCACACCCCAAAATACATTCTTCTACTCCTCCTGAGTATGGCAATACCAGATGTGTGAGACTTTTACGCAGCCTAGCCACATACAGAGGCCCAACATTCTGAGAGCACCGTCAGGATGAGCACTCATGTGGCATGGATGTAACACGAACGAATGAGCACTGATGTGGCATGGATGTGACATGAATGAGCACTGATGAGGCACAGATGAGTACTGATGTGGCATGGATGGACATGTATAAGGCATGGATGAGGCACGGATGAAGCACAGATGGACATGTATGAGGCACGGATGGGCATGGATGGGCACAGATGAGGCACGGATGAGGCATGGATGGGCATGGATGAGGCATGGATGGGCAGGGATGAGGCATGGATGAGGCACGGATGTGCATGGACGAGGTATGGATGAGGGCATGTATGAGGCACGGATGGGCAGGGATGAGGCACAGATGGGCATGTATGAGGCATGGATGGGCATGTATGAGGCCTGTATGAGGCAGGTATGGGCATGAATGAGGCACGGATGGACATGTATGAGGCACAGATGGGCACTATGAGGCACAGGTGGGCATGGATGGGCACATATAAAGCACAGATGAGCATGTATGAGGCACAGATGGGCATGTATGAGGCATGGATGGGCATGTATGAGGCATAGATGGGCATGTATGTGGCACAGGTGGGCATGTATAAAGCATGGAGGGGCATGTATGAGGCATAAATGGGCATGTATGAGGCATAAATGGGCATGTATGAGGCACGAATGGGCATGTATGAGGCATGTATGGGCATGGATTGGCATCTATGAGGCATAGATGAAGCATGAATGGGCACATATCAGCGCTGTGGGCACTTCAGATCCATCCCACAGCGCTGCCGCATCAGCTCCCTCCTCTCCTCACACGCTGTACCAATCAGTGTGAGGAGAGAGAGCTCAACCGGAAATGGGTCGGTTTGTTTACAAGTGATCGCTGTCATTGTCCCTTTACCCTGATCACGAATGCTTCAGGGTGCACACCCCAGGGGGCGCACGGGAAGTGTGAGTTCAGGATGCTGTAGCTATGGCCCCTGTCGGCAAGTGGTTACGATAATGCTGAAGAACCCTTTGTAATTGAAAAAGTAGGATCCTGAATTGGCTGGTGGCGTATTCCTTACATGTTTACCATCAATTGCACCCCCACAATTAGGAAAATTCCACATATCCTGGAATCCTTAAAAAAAAAATATATATATTTTGCAGTGATAATTAATGTTAATGTTTTATTTATGCTCTATATCTATTGGATACTGAAAGCCCAGTAGGCCAGCAGCCAGGACCATCAGGTCTGAGGACTCAAAGAGGAAAAAAAGAAAGAATTCGAATTACGATACTGCTAGTTTGCTGAAGGATGCATCGTCTATTATGAAACAAAAAGATAATGAATGTGATCCTGTGGGTTAACTTGTTGCACACGTAGGATGTCAATGCAACAGCGAGGCATATTTGAATCTTTACTTCATAAAATGATTGCCATTGGACTTAAGGGACATCTTACACAAAACACAGATCTTATGGGGTATCAGGGATGTTAATCTCACCCACCTGTACTGAAAAAAATGAGAAATCAAAATAATTTTTTTTTTGGGGAGAATGCATGTGTTCAGCACAGGGCCAATCAGCACTGTCCAGACAGAGGGTCAGGGGTCCTGCAGCCTCATAGAACAGTCAGAGGAGAATGAAAACGTATCCTACAAGCTTTAAACAGACACTGGTAGAAGTCATAAGACTGCCATATACTGCTGATGAGAAAGGGTATTTAGCCGTTACTAAAATAATTGAATTCCCATGTTCTGTGTACTGTGAAAGACCAGATATAGTGAATGCAGGGTCCTGGATTTAGTAATACTTTAAACTGTTTTACACAGTCACAGGGCTTATTACGCAATGAAACAAATGTACATATAACTATATGCAATCAGTAAAATTTTGTCCATTTTGACGTGCATTGGCAGTTGGTAGCCTAGGCCTTGCAGCAGTAGTGTATTTAGGTTTTGTGCTGCCCTAGGTCTGACTAAACTTGTGCAACCCCTAATTTAAATATGGCCCACCCCTTCCTGTCAAGGCCACACCCCTTGCTGTTTAAGACCCGCCCTGAAATTTTCGAGTGGGGACACTAGTTCTGAGGGCCTTGGGGTGGGGACAACGCATTCCCCTGATTTGCATAGATTTTCTCTCACTTCCTGTTTGGCTATGGGGCAGGAAGTGAAGGCAATGGGACAGGGATGGTAAAAAATAAACTGACAGGGGCTATAACCCTCCCTTACTCTTTCTAAAATGAAAAAAAAAAAATTGTTGCCCATAGTTCTACTTTAAAGCGGAGCTCCACCCGCACCAAAAATATTAAAAGTCAGCAGCTACAAATACTGCAGCTGCTGACTTTTAATAAATGGACACTTACCTGTTCCAGGTTCCAGCGGTGTCGGCAGAATGTGACGAGCGACCGATCGTCTCTCGGCTGCCCCACCGCCATCCTCTGTCAGGGAATCAGGAAGTAAAGACGCAACGTCTTCACTGCCCGGTTCCCTACTGCGCATGCTCGAGTCGCGCTGCGCGTCTCTATTGGTCCCCGTTGTGTCCTGGGAACTGTGTTTCCCAAGACACAACGGGGCATCTCCGGATAGGGGCGGAGCAGCTCCGGATTATTTGTCACGGAAGTGGGTGCAGATACCTGTATTATACAGGTATCTGCACCCCCTCCCCCTTTAAGGTGCCAATTGTGGAAAACTTTAGGGTGGAACTCCGCTTTAAGCACAAATTTCTGATATTTTTATGAAGAGGACTAATGTAGCGCTGGCTCCTGACGGGCATGCGCTATGTGTTTCTGAAAATTAATATTCCTGAGACCACAGTTGGGTTTTAGGGCTAATTCTGTTAAATTATGATTTCAGTACCAGTCTGGCTGGATTGCACAGAGTCCTACTTGGCCGCAGGTGTCGCTGTCACCTCCGGCAAGTATGAGAACGCAGTTTAGCTGGGTGTATTGGATGCCATTCTTTCTCTCGGAACCAGCCCAGTGGGAGTGTTTATCCTGCTGTGATTTCTGGGAGGGGGTATTTAAGGTACTGAGATCACATGCTTCTGGGTTCCGGTCCAGAAGATATCTTCTGTCTGTTTGGTCCTGGTCCTCCCCTCAGGGCCCTCCTGGCCTGGGGTGCGGATCCATGCAATTCCAAGTCTCGTGGCTGGATAGCCTGAGGCGAAGCAACTGCAGGGACAGGTATGAATGGATATCGGGGCCTAGTGATTCAAAGGTGGTCCGGTGCCGTCTCATCAAAGGAGAGGCCCAGCAATTGGAGGAGCATCCAGGGGAGGATTCTTCAGGAGAAGGCCACGTACAAGGCTGGTTTCTCTGAAGGGGCCTGGAGGCTCAGTTGAAGGACACTTTATGGATCTACACTCATACGGTATCGCTGGACCGGCTGAGAGATACTGGTACAGTATGATAGCTCTCTAAATTTGTTTATGTCCCTCAGTTCTACATTCAAGTCTGTGGCAGAGACTTTTCCTCAAGTGTTCTACATTCAAGTCTGTGGCAGAGACTTTTCTTTACTTAACACCCTGCCGGCTGCTAGGCCTAGTAAGAGGAGGTCTATCCAGGGGTGGTGAGAATCCAGCTGTGAAACGGTTATTCTCTGGATTTTCTTCTATAAGAGACTTCCTATTCTTGCAGTTACAAAAGTACCTGAACTTTCCTCCTAACCCTCTATCCTACATTTAAGAGATTGTGTTATTGTTTAAATAAATAACCCAAAAGGAAGTTCTTTGGGCCATCTACCACGGGAAACCCTAGATGGAGACGAGGTAAAGAAGGTAACGGTAAGCCCAATAAAACCAGCAGCTCCTTCGGGGGTCAGTGCTAGACTAAGAAGATGGTGTCATGCCAATGGTGCAGCAGAAAACATATAGCACAGTGAGGAAGGTTTGTGGTCCAGGATGATAGGACAGTCAAAATTAGAAGCGGCACCCCCTCTCCCCCCCCCACAGTTTGCGGATTGGCGGCCGCCCGCATACCATAGCAGTGCGGTCGCTTTATGAGGGCGCTAGACTAATTTGCCTCTCAGCCCAGTCCGCCCCATAAGACTTTTGCTACACTAACATCGCAAGCTGGCGGGGACTTTTCCCGTGCTGCCCCCCTGCAAAGTGCTGCCCTAGGCCTGGGTCTTGTCGGCCTAGGCCAGGATACAGCGTTACCTTGCAGGAGCTAAATTTTGCAAACTGGTACTGTCATTTCGCCAGTCACCTGGCACAATTGTCCTGCTGGCAATGTCTTCCATATCAACTGCAGATAATGGCATATATGACACTGTTGTGCATCGTAAGCAAATGTGTAGCATACAGCAGCACTCCACAATAATGTCCACTTTTTCCACTGCCACATTTATAGCAGTGTGGAAGATTCTGAATCTGCTGGCCATGATGCCAAGCGCATTCTCAACCATCCATCTTGCCCTAGACAGGCGATAATTGAAATTTTTCTGTTAACCACTTTACAACCAGTGCACAACGATCTTTTTTGAAGAGGGATATCTCGGTAACCTATACCTCTTTAGCACATTTTTACCTACAGGTAAGCCTATAATAAGGTAAAATTAATATCTCTTAAACTTGTACGGTTTAGGAGATATTCACCTTGCATGCAGCCACTGACATCATCGGTGCATGTGCTCTGAAGGTATGTCGGATGCTGCCGGAAAATCAGAGCTCCTTGCTGGAAATAAGACATCATCGTGGCCCCAGCCACTCACATCGCCTTAGCCGCAAACCTGGAAGAAACGCAGAGGGGAAAATGTCAGCTCCCTCGGTGGTGACCGGGATGCGATTCTGACGCCTAGTTCTAAGGTAAGTATTTCATAATGAGCTAGTATGCGGCGCATTCTAGCTTATTATGCCTTTGCCTTACAGGTTTTTTTTTTTTTTTTTTGCGGGTGTACAACCACTTAAATGTTTTTGTTAGTGTCCTGGGAGGTTGGAGTCAGCTCTAATCTAAATTCTAACAATATTTTTACTAGACTTTCTATTTTTATTTTTTTTTTTCTTTATTTGCTTGGTCATTTAAGATACTCTGTACACCATTATTATTTTTTCTTCAGTGACTTCAATCAAGACATCTACAACACTATTTAAACTTGTCTCTACACAACAGCTATACAGGCAAGTATATCTTCACAAAAGCTTCTGAGATGTCAAATGTCCTTCAGACACTGAGCTCTCCATTTTGGCACCTTTCAGATCTCTGTGTACAGGCAGAGTTCTCTCCAGGTCCAGAGTAGTGACACAGCCCCTGATGTGACCCTGTCCCTGAAGACTCACACAGTGAGTAGGCCTCAGGTTGTGGCAAGACTAACTTGGAGTGTGACTTTGGGGCACTGGATTCCTCATTGTAGTGCTTTCTAGACCTTTGTGTGCTGTGTTACCTGCAGAGCACCCTCCAGGTCCAAAGTCATGGCACAGCCTTTGGTGTGACCCAGGCTCATAGGATTAATTAAGCCGGTAGTGGTGGTTGAAGAACCAGGAGCTAACTCACAGTTGGTACCAGTGGGGGCCATATTACATTTCTTGCCACCCAATCTTACAGCGGTAACGGTTAAAGCAAAGGAAAGTGAGCGGTGACATCATCAGCTAGGTGCAGTGTGCGCAGTGCGCACAATGTTTTTTTTGAAGGGCCAGTACACATTTTTTTCAAAACTTGCCTATTGTCCTTTTAAGAATAGGACATCAGTGATCTCTGGTCACAAAAACAGTTAAGAAATGAATTGAATAGCCAGGATGATAGACTTCTGCCTGTGCATCCATCAATGTATGTGGGGATCATCTAATCATGTTGTCTACTGTGTTAATCAGGAACTCTATAGGAGAACCGTTTTTTGTCATTTCCCCTTTTGACTGTATTAAAAGTCTTTGTAAATGCGCACAGGTTGCCATGAACATTGAACAGAAAGCACTACTCTAAAAAAGCTACCAAATCTTTGGGAAATTATGACAGTTGATGATTTATAGTACGTGAACTTCACTGAACAACTAGTTTATAGATATTGGTAGTAATACTCTATTTTGTAATATTAACCTAAAACTATACCTAATAAGATAAAGAGCAATATTAGACAAATAAATACAGAACTAAAGGTTTCTTTGTAAAAGCAATATAAACATTTTTACTAATTAACTTAAAAGTTGTCAAAAACGCGTCATTCTTTGAGTGCATTGCCCAGATGGTTACAGAAATACTTCAGACCACAAGTGTCAGAATTAGTTGACTGTGCATTATACATAAATCTCTTTGGTAATTACAGGCTTATGGACTGTCCTGCCTTTTATCACTGAACAAGTATTCTTTTTTTATCTGGAGACAGTCCAATGGGGTCATTTTCGTTTTCTTGTGTGAAAACATGAAACAGAAAAAGAAATTATAGACCGCTCACAATGCATTATGTCATAGACAGACTTCAGAGGAACAAAATACAATAGGGAACTTCTACATTGAAAGCCATGAATAAAATAATTGTTAATTTAATATTTCAATCATTTAATATTCTCCATTAGTATTTTACAAGGACAATAGTGGTAAATGACCAGGAAGGGAGATGGCCATAGTATGATAAGATATTGCTAAAGAGATAATAATCCTGGGCTCAGTTTTTTTTGTTCAACCAGGGGGTTAAACAAACAAAAAAACTGACACAATTCATCCATCCACCTCAAATGTGGGGATGGGGGAATCGGGTCATCCTCCCTACTGTGTCTTTGTATTCTGACAGCAGGGAGACTTCCCCACCATCAGAATATACAATTCAGCGATGCAGTCTATAGCCTGCGGCGCTGATCGAGCGGAAATTTCCCAGCAGGATGGTTGAACAGAAGTCGATCAGCAGATTTGATTATAATTGAAGATACTAGTAAAATACTTATACAATGTATGCATAAACTACTATTTATCAATGTCCTTTAAATGAGCCTGTCATCATACTTTATTTGTTTGCCTCTACACTCTGTAGTTCCTTCCTCCAGCCCTTACATCACTACAGAACATAGAGGTCAGCAGACTGAACCACAGTATTCCAGATATCCAACACACCCGGACGTGTTGGTTGCAGAAAATTCTTAGTGTCCTTTCACATGGGGCCGATCCGTCCGGCGGACTCCGCTTTGCTCAGCAGGGGATCGATCCAATGATCCCCGCTGAGCAGGCGGGTGACAGGTCTGTCTCTGCTCACTGTGGAGAGACGGACCTGTCAGAGCCCTGCTCTCCTCTATGGGGAGATCGGATGCAAACGGACCGCATGTCTGTTTTCATCTGATCCCATCTGATCCGCCAGGTGGATGGAAAATAGGGTCTCTATGCGTCTGGATTTCACTGACAGGATTACATAGTTACATATAGTTACATAGTAGGTGAGGTTGAAAAAAGACATCAAGACCAACCTATGTGTGTGATTATATGTCAGTATTACATTGTACAGTGGTGTGAAAAAGTGTTTGCCCCTTCCTCATTTCCTGTTCCTTTGCATGTTTGTCACACTTAAGTGTTTCGGAACATCAAACCAATTTAAACAATAGTCAAGGACAACACAAGTAAACACAAAATGCAATTTGTAAATGAAGGTGTTTATTATTAAAGGTGAAAAAAAATCCAAACCATCATGGCCCTGTGTGAAAAAGTGATTGCCCCCCCTTGTTAAAACATACTCTAACTGTGGTTGTCCACACCTGAGTTCAATTTCTCTAGCCACACCCAGGCCTGATTATTGCCACACCTGTTCACAATCAAGGCATCACTTAAATAGGAGCTGCTTGACACAGTAAGGTCCACCAGAAGATCCTTAAAAGCTACACATCATGCCGAGACCCAAAGAAATTCAGGAACAATTGAGAAAGAAAGTAATTGAGATCTATAAGTCTGGAAAGGGTTATAAAGCCATTTCCAAAGCTTTGGGAATCCAGCGAACCACAGTGAGAGCCATTATCCACAAATGGCGAAGACATGGAACAGTGGTGAACCTTCCCAGGAGTGGCCGGCCGCCCAAAATTACCCCAAGAGCGCAGCGACGACTCATCCAAGAGGTCACAAAAGACCCCCCAACAACGTCCAAGGAACTGCAGGCCTCACTTGCCTCAGTTAAGGTCAGCGTTCATGCCTCCACCATCAGGAAAGGACTGGGCAAAAATGGCCTGCATGGCAGAGTTCCAAGGAGAAAACCACTGCTGAGCAAAAAGAACATCAAAGCTCGTCTCAATTTCTCCACAACACATCTTGATGATCCCCAAGACTTTTGGGACAACATTCTGTGGACCGATGAGACAAAAGTGGAACTCTTTGGAAGGTGTGTGTCCAAGTATATCTGGCGTAGAAGGAACACTGCATTTCAGAAAAGAACATTATACCAACAGTAAAATATGGTGGTGGTAGTGTGATGGTCTGGGGCTGTTTTGCTGCTTCAGGACCTGGAAGACTTGCCGTGATAAAAGGAACTATGAATTCTGCTGTCTACCAAGAGATCCTGAAGGAGAATGTCCGACCATCTGTTCCTGTACTCAAGCTGAAACGAACTTGGGTTCTGCAGCAGGACAATGATCCTAAACACACCAGCAAGTCCACCACCGAATGGCTGAAGAAAAACAAAATGAAGACTTTGGAGTGGCCTAGCCAAAGTCCTGACCTGAAACCTATTGAGATGTTGTGGTATGACCTTAAAAAGGCCGTTCATGCTCGAAAACCCTCTAATGTAACTGAATTAGGACAATTCTGCAAAGATGAGTGGGCCAAAATTCCTCCAGGATGCTGTAAAAGCCTCATTGGACGTTATCGCAAACGCTTGGTTGCAGTTGTTGCTGCTAAGGGTGGCCCAACCAGTTATTAGGTTTAGGGGGCAATCACATTTTCACACAGGGCCATGATGGTTTGGATTTTTTTTCACCTTTAATAATAAACACCTTCATTTACAAATTGCATTTTGTGTTTACTTGTGTTGTCCTTGACTATTGTTTAAATTGGTTTGATGTTCCGAAACACTTAAGTGTGACAAACATGCAAAGGAACAGGAAATGAGGAAGGGGGCAAACACTTTTTCACACCACTGTATATCCCTGTATGTTGTGGTTGTTCAGGTGCTTATCTAAAAGTTTCTTGAAACTATCAATGCCCCCCGCTGAGACCACCGCCTGTGGAAGGGAATTCCACATCCTTACCGCTCTTACAGTAAAGAACCCTCTATGTAGTTTAAGGTAAAACCTATTTTCTTCTAATTTTAATGAGTGGCCACGAGTCTCGTTAAACTCCCTTCTGTGAAAAAGTTTTATCCCCATTGTGGGGTCACCAGTACGGTATTTGTATACTGAAATCATATCCCCTCTCAAGCGTCTCTTCTCCAGAGAGAATAAGTTCAGTGCTCGCAACCTTTCCTCATAACTAATATCCTCCAGACACTTTATTAGCTTTATTGCCCTTCTTTGTACTCGCTCCATTTCCAGTACATCCTTCCTGAGGACTGGTGCCCAGAACTGGACAGCATACTCTAGGTGAGGCCGGACCAGAGTCTTGTAGAGTGGGAGAATTATCATTTTATCTCTGTAGTTGATCCCCTTTTTAATGCATGCCAATATTCTGTTTGCTTTGTTGGCAGCAGCTTGGCATTGCATGCCATTGCTGAGCCTATCATCTACTAGGACCCCCTGGTCCTTTTCCATCCTAGATTCCCCCAAAGGTTCTCCCCCCCAGTGTATAGCTTGCATTCATATTTTTGCCACCCAAATGCATTATTTTAAATTTTTCTATATTGAACCTCATTTGCCATGTAGTTGCCCATCCCTTTAATTTGTTCAGATCTTTTTGCAAGGTTTCCCCATCCTGCGGAGAAGTTATTGAATCAGAGTGGCGGATGTCAGTGGATATGTCACTGCTGACATCCACCGCTCCATAGAGGTGAATGGAGGGTTCAATTAGGTCCGCCTGAAAAACTGACAGGTGGACCTGATCGGAAAGCCTGTGTGAAAGAGAGGTGAAAATGAATCTTTTTTTATTGCAGGTTACTTCTCTTCTCTTTTTTTTTTTTTTTTTTTTTTTTTTAAAGAATCGGGACAGGATCGCTTTAGGGTTCACCAATCCAACAGTAATCCACAGCAAGTTGGTCATTTTCACTTTTTTAGTAGCCCAAGTGTACACTATTAGAATGCTTTTTAAAATTTATTTTTTACAACTTGCATTTTCTTTTGGTTCATATTTGTATTAAGGGTAGCACATAAGTTCTGTTTCCTTGTATGACAGAACTGCATAATTGTAATAATACAAACCTGTCATAAACTTGGGTAGAGGTGTTGCACACCAAAAGGAATGTTAGTGTGGCTTGAAATGTCTGACATTACAACAATAGGACTAATCATGTGATTATTCCAGGCGGACTTTCCCACTTAGCACCTTCTTTCAGCTAGTATACCGGCACTGTGTCCTTATCTTCAGAACAAGGTCTGTATCCTCAAAGTTCACCCAAATTCATACAATGGGTAAAGATAACCTTGTGGGGATTTTTTGTAAAATAAAATGGAGTTTCGCTTGAAGTACAAAAAGTCTTTAACTTTTTACAAAGACATTGGGGTAGACATTGCCAATGCAATTGCTACAAGTGAGGACTTGGTGGGAGAGTCTGCCAGTTATAATTATGTGATAATCAGTGTAATAAAATTAAACATAGAATTCTGTGAAAGGTGGTAAACTAATGACAAAAGCAAGAGAACGAGAACTCCCAGGAAATATATCCACTGGTTAGCTACAAGTGCATTGTGTTCAGTAGGAATGACTAAATCTGCCCGAGTTCAGTTTGCAGGAGATTCGGTGAACCCAGCAAGTACACAAAACTCAAAGGTAGAGCTGAACTCCATCCATGGGAAATTAATCTTCTTTTTTCTGCTTAGTTTCAATGCAAAATGACAAGCTACTGTTGAATAAAGGGCATTGGGAGCTGTGCACTGCAAAAAGTGACATTAACCAATGCAAAAACATTTTAGTTTTTTTCAAAAATACCATATAGCGAGGCAACATTGAAATCGCACAAATCCTTTAAATAACATTACAGAACAGTATAAATTTCATGAACTGTAGTGATTTAACAAAAAAATGAAAAAAATAAACTGTGTGAGGGTTTTCCTTAAAATTCCACCTAGACCCATATCCAGGAACGCAGCCCGGGTGGCCAGGAAAGGGAGGGCAGTAAGCATACAGTCCCCTCTTCTTGTACCAGGCCAGGCCGCATGCCTTTCCACAATGGGAGGGGGTACCTTCCGCTAATTTGCAAAGTACCCTTGTCCCAGAGTTGACAGTCAAGGGCCTCTTCCCCACTTCCGGTGGCCCAATCAGGAGATGAGGGTTCAATGGGTGGATTTATTGCAGAATTTGAAAGCACTCTTTATAATAAATCTGTCCATGCAAGTTTCTTCTGATTCCTTATGAACTGACTGAAATTTGCTCAGTGGGTTGCCCTGTCACCACCCTCCTGCCTGACACATTTTGATTTAAAAACTGATGGAGCCAAATGGAAAATGTTTAGCCAAACAGATGCTCATCCAATCAGATGCAGCTGCTGTTCAAGTACTCTAAAGCTTCGTACACACGATTGGATTTTCCGCAGACAAAACCTCTGACTTTTGTCTGAAGGCGTGTGCCTGGATTTTGTCTTGGACCAAAAATTGGTTCTTGGACCAAAAATTGGTTGCTTTATTAATCGTAACCAATTATGTCATATGCCTTTGCTGCGGGAGCTCCAGGAGAATAATCCAGATGATTTTTGGAATTATCTCCGGATGACGGACCCCTGCTTTCCCCAACTCTTGGCATTGTTCACCCCTTATATTAAGAAGCAGGACACATGCATGAGGCTTTTATTTAAATTTTTGCTTGAATAATGATTTGATTTGGTATATTTTCTATATTTTTGGATGCATAGAATGCACTTTTTGGTTAAGTTCTGTTGGGAGATAGCATGTCTAATTTTATATGTTTTCTTTTTTTTATGCACAATAAAAAAATTGTGTAGAATAATACTTGGCTATGTGTTTTACTTCAAATGACAGTTTGGGAGTAGGCAGTTGCATTTAAAAAAATACCATGTAAAATTGACAAGGGACACCTAAATAGTTGTATCTTTGATCTTAAAAACTACGGGATAATGGTGTTGTGGTAACTTGCCCAAAAAAAAAAAAAAAAAAAAAAGCATAATAATATTATTCTTGATATCACTAGAAAAAAAAAGCCTTTGAAAATTCGTTTGCAATAACTCCATCAGTATCACCAGCAAAGCAGCTTCATTATTATCCCATTAAAGAAGAAAAGAATGTGCGCTGCATTTCGAGATTTTATAATTTGCCACGTCACGAATGTTAATTCTCCATTACGAACGCTAGTTTACAAGACCGACCGCTTCTGGCTCGTCCTTGCTTCCGAGCATGTGTGTTTGTACTTTTGGACTTCCCGTCAGAAAATCCAATTGTGTGTACAAGACTTAAGATTTTAGCACACTGCTATAGGTGTGCGGAGCCTATTGCATTAGGGTGTGCATCTCAAAGCTCCAACACATATGCAATTGTTACATGTTAACTGGCCTTTTCCCTGCTCTCCATCCTGAAACAATGGGGGGAGCACACAGTGGGACCTGGGCAGCAGAAAGAAGAGGAACAGGGACAGGAGGGGTGGCAGGTGGCATATTCTGGTACCGATCTGCTGTATTTTCCTCTTGTGTCAGCTGAATGTCAGAGAGGAGGAGAAGCCTACTTTCAGCTGCTGCAGGAGCAAAATACAGATCAGTTTAACTAAATTCCTCCCCCTGTTCAGGTTCTGGGGGTTGGCAAGGAAAGATCGCGGTTTACCTATCAGCTGCTCGCGATCGACAGGTAGATCGCAATTGACGGGTTGTCAAGCACAGGATTAGGGTGTGCCCCGGCACTCCTGGCACACCCCTTGTGCATGCCTATGCACGCTGCTAACAGCTAAAGTGAAGTAGAAGTAAGGGCAAATCTTTTTTTATTCATTTTGGATAGTGTAATGGAGGATTATAGCCCTTGTCAGTTTTGTTTTTTTGCAATAGGGGAGATTTTCCTTCACTTTCTGTTCTATAGCCAAAAAAAGGAACACTCTGGGTGTCACTGGAACTAGTGGAACTAGTGTCCCCACTGGAAGATTTTCCCCTCTATTACTGTCCTGGTCCCACTTTCATTCTTGGTGCTAATTATAAACATGACAAATAGAGAGGGTGAATCTCCCTAATGGGGTACAGCTAGCAGAAACTGACAGGGGGGTTCTAATCCCAAAACTAAAAAAGTTTGCATTCAGTTATACTTTCAGGCAGAATTAGCATGATTCTGTCTGTGAACACAGTGCGATTTTGCTGTGATTGTCTCGGGACTGAATAGCACTGCCATTGTGACTTTTAAAATCGTGTGAAGCCTGTCCCCCAAAAAGGAACAGGAGCTTCTTTTGGCTGACAAACGCACATAGGGCAGCCCAAGTGAATAGGCTGCCCTATGCATGAAATGTGGAATATCCTGAAAATCGCTCACACAAAATCGCAAGCGGGAACGCGAGTTCCTGCTACATGAAGTGTAAATGGGTCCTAAAGAGTATTTTCTTTTCTCCATGTATTTCGTTTTCTACCATACAAGCTCAAGCTGTTTTAGTAGAAAAAAAAACCTCTCCCCCGCTGACCTCTTGATGCCTCCATACCATTTACCAACACAGATTACAAGCAAATGATTGGTTAACACTGGTTAAAGGACACGGGGCCCGCATTCTTCGTAAGATACTGTAAATACGCTTTTTCTGTTTACCTGCACACACGGTTGCTTGGTTGTAGATGAACTATTTTGTCTGTTTACTCCTAGACTACAATAAAGCACACAGCTGACATCTGCCACTCACAGAAAGCCCTATGGAGGATGTCCATAAGTAAAATATTTTTATATAAACAAAGAAACGGCGCTGGAATAGACGTGTGCAATATTGAACGAGAAAAAGAAAACACAAAAAATGTGCAGCTGCTGATAAGAAAGTGCTATAACCTTCAAAAAATGCTCAAACCAATAAAACAGCGCTGGCAAACAAAAATTGTGACAAAATAATAAATGATCCCACAAAATTGACAAACATCAATAATGTGTGTGAAGTGGTTACATGTCTGACACAAACCAATCCCATAAAAAATAAACTAGCATCAAATAATATGTGTGATAAATTATTACATAAGTGACATGATTAAATAATAACCATAAAATTATTTCATAGATACCAAAATTGAATAAGTGATCAATGTGGTAAGAAAATATATAAATAAAAAAAAAAAAAAAAAAAAGAATGTGAGTAAGTCCAGTTATTGTCCCAAAAAACCAAGAACCAAAATAAATGTACATATGAGCTCCTTCTTGGAATAGACTCACCGGGCTAGCAGACAGACAGAGCAGCAAAGCAGAGGGCAGATATGCAGACAAACTGTGGTTCGGCAAGTAGGCACAAAAGCAGAGCTGAATAAACAAGCCAGTGGGATGAGAGGATCCAGGGAGCGATGCATGCACACAAGGCACAGTGATGTTCTTGGAGGTATTGTACCGATAATAGAAGAGAGCAAATTTTAGTGTTGTAGAAGGATTTTTAAAATGCGCGCTCTGCGCTACTTACAGGATGCATAAAGGAAGGCAAACTTCTCAGATACTTCCGCGGTTGCAGCTGGTTTAGCGTGCGCTCCACGGGAACAGGAAGTGGCGTCAGTGGTTAGATCCTTGGCCGGAAATTACGTTGACGCGTTTCGCCCCTCCTCCAGGGCGTCATCAAAAGACAAAATATTTTTAGTTACAAGGCACTTTCAATGACAGCTTTCTAGCTAAATACAGAATTTTCTAATGCCTCTTGTGATACCCCCCAAGCATACAGTGAGAATTGATATTGTTAATAATGCTTTTCTACATTCATTTTACTAGCAATGATATTTATGTGGCAGGCACGCTTATACAAAGCCTTACAGACATGAACCAGCAATAATTAAGTCATGCACATGTAAAAATAAATATATACAGATTCATGTATTAAAAGAATTTAGGCTTTTTACTTTGCAAGGGGATTTTCACTTAGCTTAGTAATTGTGGTGGAAATTCACTTTGCAAAGAAAACCCAATCACTTCCAATTATATCTAAAAAAAAAAAAAAAGGATTTGTTTTCTTGCATGTGATTTGTATAATTGAAGTCAGCAAAACTTCACCTCAACCACTAAGCCAAGAAAAAATTCCCTTGCAAAGTGAAAATGTATTTTGCTAAGTGAACGGCCTATATGCTTCTTAAGTAAATCAACTCCATAATCTTTAGAGGGAAGGCAGACTGTACATTATCCACACATCTCTGACCTTGGCTGGTCTTTCAAACAAAGTTTTGTACTTTAAACATTATATATACAATATATATAAAGCCGTGCTATACAGCACCCTGGGATGCTTCTGGCCTCTGCAAGGGTGTAGCGCTGTGTCCCTTTTTTTTGCACATCATCATGCATTTCTGTGGTGCAGACAGACCCCTCTGATGTGACAGTGGGGAGCTGAGGACTCTGATGTGATAGTGGGGAGCTGAGGACTCTGATGTGACAGTGGGGAGCTGAGGACTCTGATGTGGCAATGGGGAGCTGAGCACACTGATGTGACAGTGGGGATCTGAGGACTCTGATGTGAAAGTGGGGGGCTGAGGACTCTGATGTGATAGTGGGAAGCTGAGGACTCTGATGTGACAGTGGGGAGCTGAGGACTCTGATGTGGCAATGGGGAGCTGAGCACACTGATGTGACAGTGGGGAGCTGAGCACACTGATGTGACAGTGGGGAGCTGAGGACTCTGATGTGAAAGTGGGGGGCTGAGGACTCTGATTGAAAGAGAGGGGAGGCTGAGGACTTGGACGTGAAAGTAGGGGGCTGAGGACTCTGATGTGACAGTGGGGAGCTGAGGACTCTGATGTGAAAGTGGGGGGCTGAGGACTCTGATGTGAAAGTGGGGGGCTGAGGACTCTGATTGAAAGGGAGGGGACGCTGAGGACTTGGACGTGAAAGTAGGGGGCTGAGGACTCTGAAAGGGAGGGGGGCTGAGGACTTGGACATGAAAGTAGGGGTCTGAGGACTCTGATGTGAAAGGGGCGCTTCTGATATGATGAAGGGACCCCATTTTCTGACTTGTTCCCCATCTGTAATGGAACGCGGCAGGGATGTCCACTCTCCCCCCCTTATATTTGCACTCACCCTTGAACCTCTGCTGAATAGGATATGCTTAAATCCCAGTTTTAAGGGGCTAAAGGTGGGGGTCTGTGGAGCACAAATTGTCCGCTTATGCGGATGATGTCCTGTTTTATGTCTCTGACCCGCTGGGTTCCCTTCCCAATATCATGACTGAATTGCGAGACTTTCATGAGATCTCGAATTTTAAAATTAATTACAATAAATCTGAAATCCTGCCTTTGAATATCCCAGGGGACTTACAAACACGGCTGCAACCCTCCTTTTCTTTTTCCTGGTGCAATTCCTCCTTGAAATACTTAGGGATCCACCTCCCACCTTATTGCTCTCAATTATATACCACAAACTGCTCTCTACCATAAGGGCGGACCTGCAAAAATGGGACAGGGCGACATTCTCGTGGATGGGCCTAGTCAGTGTGCTAAAAATGAATGTGCTACCAAGAATTCTCTTCTACTTGCAAATGATGAGCATCTCGCTGCCCAGATCTTTCTTCTCAACCCTTAACAGTCTGTTTCTGAGATATATATGGCATGGACGGAGCCTACGTTTGGCCCTCCATACCCTGCAGCGCTCCAAACAGACGGGAGGCTTGGGGGTGCCTACTATTTGTAAATATTGTCTTACAACGGATATTGGACTGGCATCATGGGGTAATGACTAAACTGTGGGTCCCTCTGGAAAAAATCTTAGTGGGTCAGAACTTGGCTTGGGCACCTTGGGTACCCAGAGAGTTTTGGGGTTGTCTAAGAATACCTCCCCTGTCACTTCCCACACCCTTAAGGTATGGGACGCCTTGAATGGCATGGGACTACTTGCCCCCTTGGTCTCACCGCTGGCTCCATTGGGAGGCTTCCCTTGGTTTATGCCGGGGGAACACCTTTCTTTCTTTCACTCATGGGCTTTTGATGGAGAGACGTGATGTGGCAGGTTTGTTCAAAACCAAGGGCTGCTCACCCTAGATGCTCTCAGGGACCAATATGGCCGCTTCCCTATGGATGAGTGGTGCTATGGACAGCTCCGCCACTTCATTAGCAGTTTGCTTTTAGGCCATTTGCTCACCCTCTTCTGTAACTCCCTTTGAGAAGCTATGTATGTCCACCTCTATGATCCCACATTCTATCTCTGTGTTATATGGGATATTGCAGTCACTGGAGCCAAGGGGAAACCTCTTTACATAAGAGAATGGGAGAGAGACCTGCAATGCGAATTCACTGAGTTACAACTAGACCATCTTTATAGCTTCACACATTCCAGCTCTGTAGATACGAAAATGTAGGAGTCCGGGTTTAAATTACTGACTCGTTGGTATAGGATTCCCTCCAAACTTGCTAGAATCTACCCAACATTGACTGATGTTTGCTGGAGCTTCTGTTGCATGTCCCTACTATCCCTCCTGGTCATTATCGTAAATCAGTACTACCCCATTTTCTGAATGCGGCCAGACGATTAATTCCAGTTCACTGGAAATCAGTTCAAATTCCTAGTAGGGTGGATTGGATACGTTTAGTAAACAATATTATTGCTGCGGAGAAGAGGATGGCGACAGATAGACATGACAAGTTCTACAGTATCTGGGCTACGTGGATTCACTATACAAGTACATCCCCCCGGGAATCCCAGCGACAACTTCTTGATGAAGGACTTTGTTGGTGTTGATTGACAGTCTTATGTCGCGTACACACGATCGGAATTATGGTCGGAAAAAGCTCTGATGGTTTTCCCGACGGAATTCCGACGGGATTTCGCTCAAGCTGTCTTGCATACACACGGTCACACCAAATTCTGACTGTTAAGAATGCGGTGACGTACAATACTTACTACGGGACTAGTAAAAGTAAGTTCAATACCCAGTAGCCAATAGCTTCCATCTCGTAGTTGAATCTGAGCATGCGTGAGTTTTTGTGCGTCAGAATTGCGTACACACGAACGGAATTTCTGATAGAAAGTTTTTCCGTCTGAAAAAAGGAGAACATGCTCTCAAAAATAAGAGTTAATGGATCAGATCCAAAAACATCATATTGTATATTTACAAGTGTTTACATTAGAGTGCCGTTCTCTGTTATCTCTTTACTTCGTTCCCCCATTTTTCCTACTCTTCCTCATCAATCGCTTTCAGTCTGGAGCTTTGTGCAAGATTTTGCCTCATGGGGTAAGGATGATCATGATAAAAGTGAGGGATCAGCCCAGAACTACACAGGAGGAGCTTGTGAATGATCTAAAATACACCTGTGATGAAACTTATAGACCCTTCATTTCTTTGTAAGTTTCTGCAGGGGATCAAATAATTATTTTCCCCACTGTATACTACTTGCTGCTCTCGCTCACTTGTATACTACTACCATTTGCTGCTCTCGCTCACTTGTATACTACTACCACTTGCTGCTTGTGTTCTAGCATTTCAAAATAAAGCTAGCCATGCTTGATTTGAATAAATGTTGGTGAGTAGTGAGAGGCATCACAAGGTTATAATTTCTCCTTATTCTTCCTGCGTTTAATGTATGCACTGCTGTCAGCATAAGCTATCAGGAGAAGTTAGCAATGAAATATTAATTCATTCATTTATTTATTTATGGTTATGTTGAGTATTAAGTAAATTACAGAACACATTTAAAAATTAACCAGTGAGCTATTTATACAATCCAACAAACATTGTAAATGTAATGATATTAGTACTTTTTCTCAGTTTACCTTCATGTAAGTCCTCTGAAATATACATCATAACATCAAATTGCATCTCCAAGGATCACTGGGAGTGGGGACATAGCTTCATAAACCTATTTATTATCATTTCCACTTTGCTTCTTGTCCTTCCAGTTATGTTTACGGTACACTTCCAATACAGGTTTGGTGGCTGGGAAGGACTTTACAATACTGGCATGTTTTTACACATACAAGCTTTCTGTATGTGAAAGGTAGCACAACGTCTGTAAGTGTTTGAGAATCGCACCCCTGCATCTACTGCTGGAGATCTCTGATCACCAGTTCACCAATAAAAGGAAACAGGGTGGACTGAGGAGTAAAAACAATACCAGAAAAAAAATGTAATTGATTCTATACTGTCAGTATTAAATTAATTTAATAAAGGCCCCGTTCACATCTGTATGTGAATTGTATGTGCATTTTCGGTGCAGTGTAAAAAAAAAAAAAAAATCTGTATTTTGCATCTTTCATCTAAAAGCACCTTCTATAGAGTTCAATAGTGGCAATCCTAAAACATAGTAAAACACACCTAAAATGCAATGTGCTAAAACATGCACCACACAGATGTGAACAAGCCAAGGATACTAAAGGTTAAGTCACCTTTTTTCTAGATTTCAGCTTCCCTATATGCCAATATACCATTAATGTACCTCTGTTGCAGAAAAGAAAAAGCTTTCTCTATATTCTAGGGCAGGCAATACCTCAGTCATCAGTTTCTACTATAGAAAACTCCTCTATTACTTCATGTTATATGTCCTTTAGGAAGAGAAAACTAGTAGTGTGAAGAAATATTTCAGCAGCTGACCTCATTAAAACACACCTGCTCTCCCCCTCCAGGTGATTCCCGCCAACCTCCGCAGTCACATGCTTTTCCGATGCAATCATTGTCTGTAAGTACTTTTCCCCCTGTGTACACAGCCAGTGTCTTCCCCTACCGATCGATCATTTTGTACCTTATCTTCTTCTTAAATAGATAATTCATTTGGCAGAGTGTGCAGGAGCTGAGTAATTCAATAATAGCCTATGTGGAGCAGAGCTCTAGTATTGAAAACAGCAAAAGTGTGTCCCGGAAATCTTGTAAAACTCCCCGTACACTGTACAATCTGATCGTACAATCTACTTTAGATCCTCCACCAACAATGTAGTGCAAAAGCCTGCCTGACTGGGTACAGAGTGATTGGATTGACAGGTGTGTCCTCTTATTCTATATTTTTGATTAATCTAAAGGAGATTGTATTGTACAAGCAGCTTGTATAGTGTATGGCCTCCTTTATACACCTAAAAAGAACTAGTGGTGCTTTTGGTGCCATTAATTGCTAATGGCACCCCAAACACAGAACCAAACACGCATTTTGCCGCATTTAAAAACATGCGGCAAACACAGCAAAATGCACAGTAAAAATTTTTACAAACTGCAACACAACAAAATACCCCATGAGCTACTGTACTTTGCCATGATTGAAATCAATGGGCTGCCCTATGTGTGTCACATGAAAAACGTGCCAAAAAAGTGCGTTCCCACTACATTAGATGTGAATGGGGCCTGAAAGTGAAATTGGTGTGTCTCCATTCCATAGAAATATGGATGGATGGGTGAGTTTGCTTTCAATATTAAAAATTAATTAAATAACGTTTTCCATTTGTGGTGCTCAGATAAAGTTTAGTTTTGCACTATCACTATATAACATTTTAAATAGAGTGAGAGGAAGAGAGAAAGTAAACTGCTTCTGCTTTACTCTATTTAGAAAAACTATATTCCAGTTATTAGTTAAAAAAATTAAATTGGCCAAAACCATTATGGCTTGCCTTAAAATAAGAGTTCTATATTTTCCCTCACAATTCAAACCTGTTTGGTGGCCAAGATACAGCATTAAACCTCTCCTTTTTTTTAAGTTACACTCCAGTCAGAATTGGGAGTTGCAGACAGGTAACAAAGCTTATCTGATTGACGATGCTGTATTTCCTCCACTCTAATCCGTTTTATCAGTAAGCTGGTGATCTAGGAAGTGGGAACTCATTTCACTTACCTGTTTGTAAAGCAGAAGAGATATTCCCAAACACGTCCATGTGAAGTTTATTGCTGCCTTTCACAAAAAGAAAGCCAGATGTACTGAAACGCTAGAATTAAAGCCGTTTTCCAGATATTTGCCAGCTTGGACCTATGTAAGTATGTATGTACCATACCTGTAGCATCCATGTGGAAGCTGCCTACTACTACAGTGATTGCTGATAGCTTCCGGGTTCTGTGCCAAGTGTGTGCCCTACTGTTAACTGAACACAGGAGGTTGCTATCTTGGCACAGGTGCCATTCAGAGAACACTTTGCATTTTCTCAATTAATGCAAAATATTCTCAGATTGGATGAAGTGGGGATTGTGATGTCACCACCCTGCATCTCCACCTTGTCCAATCACAAAATGCTTTGTATCAATTGAGAGAATGTAAAATGTTCCCTAAAAGCCAACTGTGTTCACAATGCAGAAGGGAAGTTGGACATACTACAGTGATTTTCAGAATCCAAGGGGATCTCTCAGGTATGGCACACACATGCTTTACTATCAGAGCTTAGGAAGTAGGCCAATCCCTCCCACATATGAGGAGCTTAAGACCCCTTTCACACTGGGGCGCTTTGCAGGTGCTACAGCGCTAAAAATAGCGCCTGCAAAGCCCCCTGAAAGAGCCGCCGCTGTCTCTCCAATGTGAAAGCCCCGAGGGCTTTCACACTGGGGCAGTGCGCTGGCAGGACGCTAAAGAAAAGTCCTGCTAGCAGCATCTTTGGAGCGGTAAAGGAGCGGTGTACACCGCACCTAAACCGCTCCTGCCCATTGAAATCAATGGGGCAGCGCTGGCTATACCGCTGGAATTTGCGTTGGTTTTATCCCTTTCTCAGTCGCTAGCGGGGGTAAAAGCGCCCCACTAGCAGCCGAATAGCGCCACAAAATTGATGGTAAAGCGCCGCTAAAAAGCGATTTACAACTGACGCACCCACCGCCCCAGTGTGAAAGGGGCCTAAGGATATATGGTTACAATAGCTTGCATAGAATTAAAATTGATGTCAATTGTACATAACTTGAAATTCAGATTTTTTTTTTCAAATTTTTTATTTTAGAATTTGAAATTTAGATTTTTTATTTTTTCACATTTTTTATTTTAGAAAGAAAGGCAGTTTCCTTGGAAACATACATAGCAGAGATACTGGTAACAAAACATCAGAACAATAGACACAATCCCAAAGAAACAACAATTGGACCAAATCTGTCCAACAAGGTTACAGGGATATATCAATAGGACAACAAAAAAGTAAATAGAAAAAATGACTGCGCTGCTAGAAGTGTGAATTAACACGCCCAAAATAAAATATTATATGTGTGAACATATATATAAGCGACAAAAATAATAAATCTTAAATGCGTGAAAAGTGTACAAGTGAATCATACATTGAAAAGTGGTATAACCTGGGGAAGGTAGATGAGCATTAAATTGACAACAATCAATATAAACACCTAATTCCACCAAAAGTCACTCCAGAAAAAATTATTAAATTAAAATTATAATAAACAGTGGAATGATGTGAACACGCCATTGTGAATAAGTTCCATATTCATATAATGTCCATAAAAGAGCCTCAAAATTCCGCTGGTGACAACACTCGTATTACACCCAAAGAGAATAGTGGCCAGATAGAAGAACCTCCACCGTCAAATAGTACTGCCTCTTACCGGATGGCAAGATCTCCTATTACAGAGATTCTGAAAGCCTTAGGCTTGTTTTCCCAGCCACGGGTCTCTAAGGGGAATGGGATGATTTCCACTGGATACTGAGCAGATTTTCTCAATAGTCACAAGCAGGTACCATGCAGGAATAAAAGTAGAGAAACTCCATAGTGCATCACTTAAAAACGTTTAACAAACAAATAAAAGGATTGCACTTACAAGAACGTAGTTATAAAAAGCATGTAGATAATAAAGCCGGCCTGCTCGTGTATAGCTGCCCGTTGCTTCCGGGTCTAGCGCGGTAATGTGGTGACGTCAGCACGCCGCTCCTCCCTACGCCGTTTCGTCAAAGATGACGTCTTCCTGGGGCACGGGCGGCGTGCTGACTCACCACCATTAAATAGCAAACATTCACAGGAGACGCCCAACTCTGAGGTATTAGAGCGCCGTCATATGTCCACCATTTTGGACCCGGGCGAATAGCCCTTACGTTAAAAGGTGAAATTACTAATTAACCCAGGAGAAAGTTTATTTTCGTTGGCACATTAAATGCAAAAAGCAGTAAAAAACCAACGTTATCAAAGGCAATCACCAATTAAAGTAATCACCGAATTGAAACAAAAAAAGAAATACAAATTAAATATAAACAAAATTACTTTTGATATTTTAATGAAAAAATTAAAAAGTTACCTAACAAGTGAGGGCAAGAAGTCATCACTTGAAAGGGACAAACAAAACAATAAAGGTTGTTAGAACACATCAGTCATACAAAATTGATAGACTACCGTGTAAGTTCATTGGGTTTGAATATGATGAATTAGATATAAAAATGTTAAAAATTCTCTCATAGGTAAGACAGGGAATCATCACCCATAAGGGATCAGCAAAGCAATAATGGTTGCTTAAACACACCAATCATACAAAACCATTAAGTTAGTGTGTAAATTTATATTTTATGATGACCGGCAAGAAAAGAAAAAATATTTTTCCCATCATGTCAGTCAAGTGGATCATAGCAAATATTGAATAATTGCATAGGACAAAAGAGGACGTATAGCCAATACCTCTCTAAAGGCCTATATGTGCTCTGAGCGGGAAGTTATTGCCCCCACTATTAGTGTCATTTCTTCAAATGGACTAAACTATATGGAAGGATATAGAAACCATGAAAAAGCGAAACTGTACAGTTGCACAAAAATGGAAAAAAGGAAAGTTTATATATCAATCCAATGTAATTGGTCATATGGGATGGTGAATAGGGCCTGATTATTATGCCATCCCCAAGCACAAATACATGTGGGCACCAAGAGCTCAGAGTCGGTTCACAAAAGGAAAAGCAAAAATAACAATAAAATTAACTGTTATCGATAAAAGCATTGACATCAGTCTCTACATTCAGGCCATAAGGGGTATAGCAGCGAACCCTATATATCCAAGACATTTCAAGCTTAGACAGTTCCCTTACCAAAGACCCACCCCTCCAGTGGGAACTGTATTTATCTATACCAAGAAATAGTGTGTTGGCTGGATTGCGATCATGATAGATCGCATAGTGTTTAGAGACTGAATGGAACCTAAAACCATTTTTAATATTGGTAATATGTTCCCCTAGGCGTACCTGCATAGAGCGTTTTGTCCTCCCGATATACTGGTGCCCACATGGACATTGAAGTAAATATACCACACCAGTGGAACTGCAGGTGATGAAAGGTTCAATTTTATGGACCATAGATGTACTGCTTGAGACAAAGGTCTCCGTTTTCTTTTGTTTGCTCTTGTTGAGAGTGCAAATCTGGCATCTACGGCACTGATGATAACCCGACAAATTCTGAAAAAAGGAAACTTTCTTCACAGGGGGATCAATTGCATTAGGGGCAATCCTATCGCGAAGGGATGGGGCTCCTTTGAAAATTAGCTCAGGATGGGGAGGTAAAAACGTTTTAATGATGTTGTCGTTGCCCAAAAGGTGCCAGTGTTTTCTCAAGATCTTTTTGAGGATATAATGCTGTGTCGAGAAAGTGGTGATGAGTGGTAAAGAAGGCCTCTTTCGAATTATTTTAGGACCATCAGCGAGAAGTTGCGATCTATCCAAAGCTGCCACCTCATCTAGTGTCTCTCCAAGTAGGTCATTGTCATAACCCTTTTCATGTAGTCTGTCCCTGAGGATACCTGCTTGTACTTTATAATCCTCAATAGAAGTACAGTTTCTCCTCATCCTGATAAACTGGCTCTTGGGAATAGACCTGAGCCAGGTATCATGATGGCAGCTTTCCTGAGGAATATAGGCATTACGATCAGTTTTTTTGAAGAATGAGATGGTTTTAAAGCCATCTTCCTCTTTGGTGATCGTAATGTCCAAAAAGTTAATCTGAATGTTACTAGCCTCATGAACAAATTTGATCCCTCTTTCATTATCATTGATGCCTGAAAAAAAATTGTCTAGTTCCGAAACTGTCCCATCCCACAGGAGGAGGACGTCATCAATATACCTAGCCCAGAACAGTAGCTGTGGGTTTCGGTTATGATAGATGACGTCCTCCTCCCATTTGGCCATAAACAAATTCACCAAACTTGGGGCGTATTTTGCTCCCATAGCTACCCCCCTTATTTGGCGAAAAAAACATTGATCAAACCAAAAGTAATTGTGGTTAGCTGCATACTCAAGTAAATCAATAATAAACGCTTGCTGTTGAGCTGGGAGAGTAGAAGAAGTGTTTAAATAGTATTTCACCGCAGATATCCCCAAGTTATGGGGTATAACTGTATAGAGCGATGTCACGTCAGCCGTCACCATCAGAGTATGGGCATTAGGTTTTAAGCTCGACAGTAAGTTGATTACGTGCTTGGTGTCTTTTATGTAGGAGGGCATAACTCTTACAAGAGGTTGTAAAAAGTGATCAATATACTTGCCCACCCGGGACGTAATGGAATCTATACCACTAACCATCGGACGTCCCGGGGGGCAAGTTAAACTCTTGTGAATCTTGGGCAGAATATATAGTACCGGAGCCCATGGGGCTTTCGGAACCAGAAAAAGCCTTTCTTTCTCATTCAAAATATTCATTTGAAAACCCCTCTCCACCACTAACTGTAAGGACTTTTTATACTGGAAAATGGGATTGCCGGACAGCCTCACATAGGTGTCTTTATCATTTACTATATTGCGCATTTCTTGAAGGTAATTAATATGATCAAGTATGACAATTCCCCTTCCCCCCCCCTATCCGCGGGGCGGATTACCAAATCCTTGTTATTACATAGCTGGTCGAGACCCTCCTCTAATTTCTTATCCATTTTTTGGTTAGAGATTTTAGTTTATTCCAAGTCTCTAAGGACTACGTCCCTAAATACCCTCAAAGAGGGTGCCAAAACACCGGGGGATTAAAAGTCAAGGAATTGGCTAATCCGGAGTGTTGAAAAGATTGATGGTTTACTACATTTGGTATAGATGGGCGGTTTGCAAAATGTCGTTTGATATTAATCTTACGGACATACTTGTGAACAAAAAAGTAGTCCTTCCTCTGAATAGATAAACATGTTCCATAGGGACCAGGTTTTTGTGCAAGTTTCTTGTTTTTGCTGGGCTGTCAGAACCAGGTCTTCCATCCGGTTTAGCTCCACCCTCATAAGCCATAGCCCCGATGAAGAAGGTTGTGCCTATTTCCAGGTAAGGGCGATACAGGATTTGGCTGCATTCAGAAGATGGCGAATAATAGATTTCCTGTAAATTTTGGCAGGAATTTTGGAGGCATACCACTTTCCAAAAACCCTATATTTTAGAGAAATACCAGAAAACGTGTAGCAATGTCCCACAATCTTCCTGACAGCGCCAGCATCAGTCAGAAGTGTTCGGGAAGCATCTATGGAGAAGGAAGGGGGTCCAGTACCCAGTGGTGTATTTAGGTTTTGTGCTGCCCTAGGCCTGACTAAACTTATGCACCCCCTAATTTAAATACGACCCACCCCTTCCTGTTTAAGACCCGCCCTATCATCTGTAAACCTTATCAGTGAAGCCCTGTCAGTGCAGCTTATGAGTGCCGCCTCATCTGTGCGAAACAGCACAGCCTCATCAGGGGCCACCAGTGCAGCCTCATCAGGGGCCACCAGTGCAACCTCACCAGGGGCCACCAGTATAGCCTATCAGTGACCATCAGTGCAGCTTAAGAGTGCCGCCTCATCAGTAGCAATCAGTGCAGACACAGTTTCATAATATAATAGCTTATTAGTGTATATGAGTTATGTTTTGATTATAGCATTGGGCACTTTGCACATGCTGAAATCAATGCAAACTCATTAAACAGTCCACATTCAGTGAAAGTTTTTGTACTGCAAAGTTTGCATTGATTTCAGCATGCATGGAGCACTTCGCAGTACATGAACTTTCACTGAATGTGGACTGTTTAACCACTTCTGGACCGCTCACCGTCGTTATACGTCAATATTTTGAAGAGGAGTATCATTGTTGTGGCAGCAGCTAGCTGCCATAACCCCATTATCCTCTTTTTCAGCGGGGGGACCGCTTCAAGATAAAAGTGGTCTCTACAGAGGATTTGCCGCATAATCACTTTTATCGGCGGCAGGAGAGGACCCCCGCTCCTGCAGTGCTCCGGTGCCCTCTGCAGCTGCCGACGGCTCTGGTAATTGGATGTTGTCCCTTGTGTGACATGGAGATGAGTGAGGGGAAGATAAAAGAAGATTAAACATTTTTTTTAAACGTCCCGACGAGCTTGCGTACAGAAGCGAATGCATACGTGAGTAGCGCCCGCATATGATCAAACCACACGTTTGGGGTATCGTCGCGATCAGTAGAGTGAGAGCAATAATTCTAGCCCTAGACCTCCTCTGCAACTCAAAACATGCAACATAGAAACATTTTTAAACGTGCCAATGGAGATTTTTAAGGGTAAAAGTTTGTCGCCATTTCATGAGCGGACGCAATTTTAAAGCGTGACATGTTATTAATTTACTCGGCGTAACATTATCTTTCACAATATAAAAAAAAATTGGGCTAACTTTACTGCTGTCTTATTTTTTAATTTAAAAAAGTGTATTTTTTCCCAAAAAAGTGCGCTTGTAAGACCGCTGCACAAATACGGTGTGACAGTCATTTTATTCTCTATGGTGTTAGAAAAAAAATTTATAATGTTTGGGGGTTCTAAGTAATTTTCTAGCAAAAAAAAATGTTTTTAACTTGTAAACAAAAAATCTCAGAAAGAGGCTCGGTCCTTAAGTGGTTAATGAGTTTGTAGCACGCATGGAGCACTTAATTGCAATATGATATTTATTTATTATCCATGTTGAGCACTTGGTATTCTGCTTGGTACGCACACAAAAGTAATAGTAATTGTTGTACCTGCTATCCTGGCCAGGGGTTCCCGTCGTCTCTCTCTCTCTCTCTCCTAGAGAGACCAGTACTGGGCAGAAGATGTAATGTAAGGATGCCGCGCGGAGGAGGGTAGGAGTAGCATTAGGCCCCGCCTCCACCAGTTCAATTACGTGCACCCGTTCAGTCGCTCCCAACCCCTGGCCCCATACTTAGGGATAGGCATGGACCAAGGCTGTGGTGGACATTTTCAAAAAACAGACCTTAGGCCCCTTTCACACTGGGGCGGTGCGGGCGTCGGCGGTAAAGCAGCGCTATATTTAGCGCTGCTTTACCGTCGTTTTAGCCGCGGTATTCGGACGCTAGCGGGGTGGTTTTAACCCCCGCTAGCAGCCGAAAAAGGGTTAAAACCTCCTGCAAAGCACCACAAAGCGCCACAAAGCGGCGCTTTGCCGGCGGTATCCCCGCGGTATCCCCGCGGTATCCCATTGATTTCAATGGGTAGGAGCGGTATAAAGATGCTGCTAGCAGGACTTTTTTTACCGTCCTGCTAGTGCACTGCTCCAGTGTGAAAGCCCTCCGGCTTTCACACTAGAGTTAAAGGACACGCTTTTTTCAGGCGCTATAGAAGCGATATTTTTAGCGCTGTAGCGCCTGAAAAATGCTTCAGTGTGAAAGGGGCCTTAGTGAACGACTCAGGGAGGGACTGGTCTGGGACTGGGGGTCAGTGCAGCGGCCACCCCAGCGAAGGAGAAAAAGCACAGAGCCAAGAAGGAAACAAGGAAAGAAGGTGCTGCTGGGCTGGGTACTTACCTAGGTGTCTTAGCATGTGCGATGATAATAATGATTGCATCTGCCATCATATCTGCATTCTGCAATCATCAATACAGGCCAGGGCCCTGCTAGCTGCTGCATCACTAGTGCAGAATAGGGTTGCCACCTTTTCGTCAAGTCAAACCCAAACACTTTAGCGGCGCACAGCAATTTTTTTTTTTTAGAGTATAAACTATACATATATTTTGCTATTAAATAACATTTCTAATCATAAAGTTAAGAACAAGAGTCCCCCTTTACATCAGAGTCCACAGAGTTCCCTTTTACATCTGAACTCGCAGAGTTCCCTTTCACAGTAAGAGGGGACTCTGCAGACTCTGATGTAAGGGAGAACTCTAACATAAGGGATGCTCTGGAAACCCTGATTTAAGGGGGAACACTGAAAACTCTGATGTACGAAAAAGACTCTGATGTAAGGGGAAACACTGTGGCCTCTAGTGTAAAGGGGGAATCTGATGTAATGGGTGCTCTGAGAACCCTGATTTGCCTTAGTGTAATCACTCAGAGGCAGGAGAGAGAAGTAGGGAGACATCAATCACAGACAGGGATGGGTGGTGAGTTCACTCACCCCTTGGCAGTCAGCACCTCTCATCCAGATGTATCCCAGGCTGGACTTCAAATTTCCGGCCCCAACTTACGTTCCTATTTTAAGGTAAAGCGCCAGGGATTGGAGTGTGGGCAGACACAGAGGGGTAAGGGGGGGGGGGGGGGAAGAGGTGCAGATAGCGCCCTCTCTCCTCTCCTGTCTGTGTGTGTGTTTGGGGGGGGGGGTTGTTAGTGCTGGCTTTGGGCAGTGTTAAAGAGTGTGAGACACTCTCAGCTTAGACAACTGCAGCCAGCAACCCTACTGGGAAGCCATAGTCCAGTCTAAATAATGTGTCCGGGTTTCAGGCAGTCTTAAACCCGGATGCATGATTCCAAACCCGAACTGTCCGGGTGAATCCTGGACAGGTGGCAACCCTAGTGCAGAAGCTGCAGTTCTGTTTGATGCAGTGCCAAGCAAATGCTTCCCTGCAAAGTTTTCAAGGAAGCATTTGCTTTGCTTGGCACTGCATCAAACAAGACACCTAGGTACGTACCCAGCCCAGCAGCACCTTCTTTGCTTGTTTCCTCCTCCTCCTCCTCGGCTCTGTGCTTTTTCTCCCACGCTGGGACGCCCGCTGCACTGACCCCCAGTCCCAGACCAGTCCCTCCCTGAGTTATGTGACTGTCCGTGCTCCAGTGCTCCCTTAGTAAGAAGAACAAGACAAGAGTCCACAGTTCACACTGCGCATAACTTACTCTCTGGCTGTTCCACTCCACTTAGAGTCAGTCAGATCAGCCTCAGGCTCTGACAGTCGGCTCCTTTCAGTTCCTTTCTCCCCCTGCCGCTGCTGGCACTGCACAGAATCCCAGCCCCTGCCTCAGAGATCACTCTGCAGCAGGAGTCTGGAGGGGGCGGTGCCGCGCCCCGGCTGGAGGTATCTTCACAGACCCGTACAGCCTAGGAGGAGAGATTGAGAGCAGAACAGTGAGTCATCATCATCACCAAATAAAAAAAAAGTCAGCGACGGCCGTGGACATAGCAAGCTCCGCTCGCGGACACCTTGCCAATCCCTGCCCATAATATTAGTAAGTGCCGCACAGCAAGCTGCCCGCTTCCAGGGGCTATATTTGTGTGGGATATTTTTTTCGTACGGGGGTGGCTTTTTTGCCGCCCCTCCAGCACAAATTGATGCCCTAGGCCTTGTCTGCCTAGGCCAAAACACAGAACTGTCAGTACCGCTGGAAAAAAAATCTTGAAGTTTGTTTCTTGCACGTGCAAATTGAAGATTTTAAGGCAAAGTATGTTATGTTGGTGCGTTGCACTTTCGAAAAATTTCTACCCAGGTCTGATTTCCATTTTCGCAGGAAGGGCAACTGGAAGTCCTCCAAGGGTGAAACCAGTAAGGAATACACTGTCGCGAGGGTATGGGAAAGTGGACCTAGCTCAATACAGTATTCTTCAAATGGGGACAAGGGTACCAGGGGCGGGTAGGGTGGAATTCTGATTTTAGTGCAGTTAGCATTTTTGTTTTATAGCCCTGGAATGTCATTTACTGCACTTCTCTTGTTGCCTAGGATTACGCTTTATATAAGGCCACTTATAAGGCCATTTTTTTTAAACAGCTCCTTTCCCAAATTGGAAAACTAGTTGTGCTAGTTGATTTACTTTCGCATTTTAATTAGGTCAGTCAGCCTGAAAGTAGCTGGAGCTTGAGGATGATCATTAGAGGCTACTGTAGTTGAAATCAATGGAATTTAATTACAAAATGTGAGAGTGAACAACCTGCAAAAGGATATCAAGCTATGCAAAAAAAGAACTGTCTTGAATAACTGTAATCTCTTCGTCAACAGTCCTTTAGAGTCCATTATCTAATACCATTAATTTAGAAGCTTAGGCAGCCCTGTAAAAAACAAAAAAACAATAGGCAGTCTTATGGATGACATTGTGACAAGTGACATGTGAAGTTGCATCACTATTGAAGCTGTTCCCAATTTTATCTGTGTTATAATTAAAACTACAAAAAAATATCTAACTAGTCTGAGCACTGTTTCCTGAGGTTGGTTGGTTGGGGTGCCCATAGATATGGAGATGTCAATAAATTGACCAAATCATGTAAGAATAATTTCAGAGAATCTGGCAAGAGTTTGCTGTTTGATTACCTGCTGGGACATGCTGCAATGCCTCTTGGATGCTGCTGACAGCAATACATATGTGGTCAATACCTTTTCTTCTATTTAATTGAAAGCAATTAGGAATATGAATACCTAGGACACCAAGTATGGTGATCGCTGTGAAATAACAATTGCATGTGGAGAAGGTCTCATTATCCCTCCCTAGGGGAACCCCTATATGACTCAGTCCTTTAAGTGATGCTCATTTAAGGAGTATCTTTTACAGATATTGGGCTGTATGTGGGGCTAAATGTTTATCGCTCATAACTTAGCACTATAAAAAGCTAGATGAAGTAGTTGAACTGGGGGCGATAGCAAAATCCCAATAATATGAGAAAATATAAAGAAAGGGGGAAAGGATGAGACCACAAGTCTCAGGGATTTTTTGTATATGGTATCTAAAATTGGCAGAGGTAGATATAGACAATGGCGATGTATATAAAATTAGAGTTTTATTTCCCCATAGGGACAAAGAACAACAAAGGACACAGGTAATACATCCATACTTTACAGACATATGTGTCAATCTGATTTAACACATATGTCTGTAAAGTATGGATGTATTACCTGTATCCTTTGTTGTTCTTTGTCCCTATGGGGAAATAAAACTCTAATTTTATATACATCGCCATTGTCTATATCTACCTCTGCCAATTTTAGATACCATATACAAAAAATCCCTGAGACTTGTGGTCTCATCCTTTCCCCCCTTCTTTATATTTTCTCATAACTTAGCACATCAATTATATTCAAAATGTATACATTTGCTGGTCACTTTGCTTCATTCAACCATGTTTATATTATCTGTCATGAAGTATGCCATGAAGTATAAGGTCAGCTTGGTAGAGATTTAAAGACAAATCCATTTAATAATAAAAAAAAATGGTTAAAAAAATACATAGTTACGTAGTCATGTTGAAAAAAGACACAAGTTACTCTAGTTCAAAGAATAAAAAACAAAAAGATTACTGTACTACGAAGATTCGCAGTACAGGGACCTCGACTATGGAATGCTCTACCAAACAACATCCGCTTGGAAGATAACCATCAGGCCTTCAGGAAAAAACTCAAGACCCACCTCTTCTAAATATTGCATGACAACAAGAGCAGTCAAGCACCTTGAGGCGATTCAGTTCGCATTTGTATCGCTATACAAATCATTCATTCATTCAAAAAACAAATCATGCAATCCCATATACACAATCCTATCCCCACAGTCGATCCAGAGGAAGGCAAAAAAAACCAGCAATTGATCCAATTTGCTACAGCAGGGGAAAAAATTCCTTCCTGATTCCTCAATCGGATATTCCCTGGATCAACTTTACCTATTAGATGGCTATTAGAATGCTTTAAAATGAATTGCCCTGAGGATACCTCTACTAATATATGTTGAGAAGCAAATAAATCCATTATGGGAGGCTAATTGGTAAAGCTAGCCAGAGATGAAAACACACACAAATAGTTTCTTGAATGAAAGATAGAAAATGTATGCAGTATAAATGAAGTTACTATGAGTACATCTGTCTCAGAAACGATACCTCAAAACAAGTTTAGCACCCACCTATAGATCGTTTTTGGCTCCATTGTATGTGTTGGTCTGGTCAGGGTTTCCTGCGCTGAGAGTTTTATTACTCTCACCTGCCTCTGGAAGAAGTTTCCAGACCATAGGGCTATTCAAATTCAATTCAAATGATCGCTTTAATATTTATTATTCCCCAGCCAAGGGGAGGTTATTAATGTGCAGAAGGCCTAAACAGAATGTTATTTTTTTTCTAGGGAGGGATATGGTTCTCTTGGGGCTGCTGCTCTGGAGGCAGCTCCACTAAGTAAAAAAAACTGAGGTCTAGGTCTCAGCAGCTGCTGGGCTGAGGGCCTGGGAAGATTGCCAAATGATTAAATTTTTTTGAAGTCCACTGCACTGTAGTCCTTATCTGGGGAAGGATCTGGTTATCTCCCTCACTAAGGATGCTGGATGGGAGACAGCTCCTGGGATGCTGTAAGTAAACACCTTGCTGGGGACTATTAGTCGTGGAAGTGCCAGGAGTGAGCTAAGTTGCTATATAGTCTGCTGCTTTAGGGTCTTAGATATACTGGCCAATCATTCCCTGCTACCTCCAGAAGAGCTAAAGTTTGTCCTCCTATTGTTGCCATTCATTGTTTTAGAGTATCATGTGACCCTAAACCCTTCTCCTGTTAAGGTTCTTCAGTAATACATCCTAAAAAGACATTGCCTAGACTAAGCCTTAATTGTCAGTGTGCATGGGGACTGAGCTTGTGTGTGACTGGCAGCCTCTGTACTACTTGGGGAGAACCTATCCATTCTCAGTGGCTTCTCTAGGGATAAGGACTACACATGGAATAATTTGAGGACATACTAATGAATCACAATTTCAGTGGCTAGATCTGAAATTTCTTCATGATACTAATAAATCACATGCAATGTTGATATGCAGATTTTCAGTGCAAATTTACAGATTCACACTTCATCCTTTCAGATTGCCCTTGGGTGTACAAATAATCCACATTATACAACAGTCTGAATGTTTACCATATGCTATCTGCTACTTGAAATCTGTATCTCTTCTGATGAAATGAATGAGTTTTTATCGTATCGGCACAGGCTAATGTGATTAATTTACCATTCAACCTTGAGGACATCTTTGATTCAATGAAATGTGGCTAATAAAATCAAATCCCCAGCATTCAATGGCTTCTCTGAAACCTACTTCTATAAAGCATTTCCCACATCCTAGACGGTTTGGTTTAGAGTGCAATTTAGCTGAAGTCATTTCCAAGTCAAATAGGATCCAAATGACCACACTGATTAATAGAGATCTAAAGGTGATGAAAAAAAAATTGGTGGGTAGACTTACTAAGATTGTGTTGCGTTTCATGTGGCAATACATGTATTAAACCCTTTAAATAGTATTACTATATTAACAGGGATAATGTATTTGAATAGATCTCTCCTTGTGCCAGCTATGAACGGTGATATAATAAAAATAAATAAATAAATTATATATATATATATATATATATATATATATATACAGTATATTTTAATTTACATGGAATAATTAAAGGATAAAGACACAAAATATCAAATCTACTGTTGTTTCTGTAAGGTGTAATGCGTAATACTGATACCTGGTACTACAATTTACCTTGTTTATTCTGCATATCGAGATGTCAGCTGACTCTTTATTAAATGCCTTGCCTTTGTCTTTGGTTTTCTCTATGTGAGAGATTGAACTTATATAAAAAAAAAAATTTGATAAAAAAATAAATCTCACATAGACCAGAGGGTGTATTTTAAGTTGCACAGCATTTTGCCCAGTGAAAGAACATGTACCTTTGATCTTTGCAGATGGGAAAAAATTTTTATATTGTTGGGCTATTTCTTGTGCTGGTCAAATATTTTATTTAATAGATTTAAACTGGGGAAATATCACATTTGGCCGATAGATGTCGCTAATTATCATTGGCAATTCCTATTATATTTAGCGCTATCTAGTGGCCAAAAGGGCTAATTTCTGTTTTAAATCAATAAAAACATTTGACCAGCACAGGAAATAGCTTAAAGTGGATGTAAACCTTCACATATACCCAATGAAGTGAACCTGGAAGTAAACCTTCACATATACCCAGATGATACACAGAGATGAAACAAATCCTACCACATAAGTTTTATATATTTATGTATATCTGCTGACTTCAGCTTTTTATATCCTTTATAAAGTGCACATCGTGTTACAGATTTTCTCTTACTGTTCAGCACTGAGTGTGAAGTCTGGGTATACAGCCAAGACAGCTGATTGAAAGAAAGGCACAAACCCTCAATCCACATTGGCGAAGGAAGGAATGTGCCGAGCTCTGCTGTGAGAAGGCAAGCTGTCTGCTAATCTATTTATAGCAACCTCCCATGACACAAATTTCAGGCTGCTTTTATCTCCCGTGTCGGAGAACTTGTCAGAAGTTATTAGGCTGATAACAGAGCTACGGAGCAGGAGAAAGCCACAGGACTCATTGCTTTGAGAGAGATAAGAAAACACTATAGATATATGTACCCAGCTCAAATTTCATGAATCGGGTTTACATCCACTTTAAAGCGGAGTTCCACTCACATTTTAGACTTGCCACCATGCAGCACCTTTGTGCATGCTAAAAACGAATTGACATTTTTTTTTTGTTGGTTCCTTTACCTTATTTATGTTGAAATATCTGTGCTCTTCCTCCTTTTGTCGCCGCAGCGATGTATGTAATTTCCGGATTTGCATTGGCTCCTGAGAGATGAGTTTCATCAATCCCAGGAGTCAATGGGGGCTTCGCCGGCCAAGTCACAAACAGCTGATATGACGTCAACACTGCGCATGCGCAGATGATTTTCATGGGTCAAGGAGAATTTTAGAACCGAGCGCTGATTGAGTGGAGGGCCAGCTGCCTTGTGAAGTCCCCGGGAGCACTGCCTCCACCCCGCCCCGATACTGACATGACCCTAGACTGCTCTGCTCAGCTATAGGGAAGGAAAGAGGGAGGGGGAGATAGAGCGGTGCTGCCACTGCTAGAGGAGGGGTCTAGGTCTATGCTTGGGGAGGGGGCAGAGGTCGGCCATGCATTTCACTCTATGTATGTATAGGAGGCCGCATCTCCTCCAATCAGGGGCCAAAGAGGCTAAGTCTGAGCACGGAATCCCGGAAGAGGGACACTGTGGTTTCAGATGCCAACACTGCAGATGGCTGCGCTATACAGGACCAGAATAAAATAAGTTATACATGCTGCACAAGCACAAAACTTGACAGTTTACAGGATACCCTAATGTAAATGCACAAGGCCTGACTATACCAGGGGTATTTTTAAGGAATAAAAAAAGTTTTGGCCGGAAAGCCACTTTAATAACACTTGTTTCTTTGTTCTCTTCAAAAAGAAGGTACATGTGCTTTCACTGAGCAAATTGCTTGCAATTTTGAAAAATATATATACCCGTATTTATCGGCGTATAACACGCACAGGTGTATAACACGCACATTCATTTGAAGAGGGAAGTTTCAGGAAAAAAAAAATACATTTGAAATAAGGAACTTTGAAGCAATATAAGGATCAGTGCCCATCTGCAGCCTCACCATTGCCATCAATGCAGCCTGATCAATGCCCATCTGCAGCCTCACAAGTGCCATCAATGCAGCCTCATCAGTCCACATCAATGCAGCCTCACCATTGCCATCAATGCCGCAGCCTCACCATTGCCTTCAATGCAGCCTCCTGTCCCCTACAAGGCATCTAAAATTGAAGCGTATAACACGCACATGCTATTTGCACCCGATTTTCATGGTGAAAAAGTGAGTGTTATACGCCAATAAATACAGTATATCCCCCAGTGTCTCAGACTGACAGAAATTATGAATGCACACAATTCACGGATTAGTGGTGTGGAATGCAACCTAATGTGGATGGGTTGATAGACATAATTCCTGATCACTGTAGGCCAAAGGAAAATATTCTGCCGGATCCAATGCCCAGACTATCACTGATGACAGGAGCTGGTTCATTGTAGTCGTTGTAGCCCCTAGGATAATCTTTGTCCTTGTGGCCTTTGACTAACCACTCACAGCGTTAGCCTCAAAACCATTTATTAATCCATACAAAGAACAGAACAATCCATCCAAGGTACAAACACTTTTCACTTGACAAGGAGCTTAGTCATTGGGGTACTATTAAAAAGTAGTTATACTATGACAAATTCCATTAAAGATTATTCAATAGAAATAGCAGAAAAAAAACGATGTCAAGTTCCGACTATGTAATACAGCATCCCCTTTGAACCTAAGCCTATTGGAAATCATTTGAAATCATCCCTCATTTGGCTCACTTAATCTCTTCTCTCTATGCTTTCTTCCACCTTCTCTTCTCCTTCTATGCAAGATTCTATTTGAGAAAGCGAAGGATGGTCTGAACCTTTCCACAGGGATTTGGGAAGATCGGGAAGAGATATGGATTGCCATATCTAAATGCTCAGTAATTACATTCCTAAACATCTATGAGATACCTTTCAAATCATTTCAGTGGGTGTCGAGAAATATGGTGGAGCTACTCTGTAAGCTTGTAACTTTGGGCTCATACACACCAATATACTACAATAATATCGGGGGTACCCCTCAAAATGACCCAATGGGAAGCTTTGTTAAATAAAAAAAACCTCTAAATAATCCATTGCAGAGGCATAACTACTGCAATAGCTACACACACAATTGCAAAATTATGAAAAAAAAAAAAAACGCAACCCCATTTGGTGAATACAAATTCTGTATGTAAATTATGCAAGTCCTCCATTTATACTGTGTGGATGAACGGATCGCCTACTGTGGCTATCAAACAATCAACCTTTGCAAGCCCTTAGACATAGTGGGGGTTATTTATGAAAGGCAAATCCACTTTGCACTGAAAGTGCACTTGGAAATACAGTCGCTGTAAATCTGAGGGGTAGATCTGAAATGAGAGGAATCTCTGCTGATTTTATCATCCAATCATGTGCAAGCTAAAATGCTGTATTTTTTTCCCCTTTTATTCCACCTAGCGATCCTGCCGTTAACACACTTCCAGTCCTAGGGTGACCATAGTCACTCACTGTAATGCATCTACGGAGGAACAGCATTGTTACCCTAGGACACAAAGGTTGCACTCTGCAAGAGCAGTTGCTCCAGAGTTTAGTAAATGAGCAGAACTCTGCTGACTTTCATCATCCAATCATGTGCAAGCAAAAATGCTGTTTTGTGAATATTCCTTTACCTAATTTACTAAGCTCTGGAGCAACTGCACTTGCAGAGTGGAACTACAATTTGCAAAGTGCACAGTCTATTTGCCTTTACTAAATCAACCTCTTATGCCGCGTACACACGGTCGGAATTTCCGATGGAAACAGTCCGATGGGAGCTTTTCATTGGATTTTCCGACCGTGTGTATGCCCATCGGTCTTTTTCTGTTGGAATTTCCGACGGACTTTGGATTGAGAGCCTGTTCTTAATTTTTCCGACGGAAAACCTTTCTATCGGATTTTCCGATCGTGTGTATGTAATTCCGACACGCAAAATTCCGACACATGCTTGGAAAAAATTTGACGCATGCTCGGAAGCATTAAACTTCCCTTTTATAGTGCTGTCGAACGTGTTGTATGCCGCGGTGTTATTGACCATCGGAATTTGGTGTGACCGTGTGTAGGCAAGACAGTTAGAGCGAAATTCGGTCGGAATTCCGACGGGAAAACCATCAGAGCTTTTTCCGACGAGAATTCTGACCGTGTGTACGCGGCATAAGTGTGTTCGGATTTAAGAAAAACTACCCCTGCCTCATCTCCATAACATAGGAAGGATGTGTTCTATGGTCCGCTCTACCATTATAGACTAACTACGGGAGTTTATAGACTGATTTGACTTCTGGCAGGATCAACCGTTTTTTTAGTTATCAAATGTATAAAACAACATATTTGCAATTGTATATTAAAGTATTACTAAACCCAGGACCCTGCATTCTCTGTATCTGGTCTCCCACAGTAAACAGAACATGGAAATGCAATTATTTTAGTAAAAATAAACTGCTAAATACAAAGGCAGAGTTTGTGGGACTTTAAATGAGGGAATGCCATGTCAAGAGAAAATAACAACATAGAAATGAAGTTACAGTACATGATTTATTACAATCTAGAATACATATCAGATATTTTGGAACAAATAGATAGGTAGTCACAAGACTTACACTAAATATGCTGCTCATAGCTTGCAATACAGATAGAAAATAGACATGGCAAATATACATGGTATAATAAATCGTTTTAAAAACATATGTAATAGGGACAAGTAACTGTTGGCATCTAGTGGCACTCAACGCGTTTTCTGGCATTACAGCCATTCATCAGGAGTGTTAAGACGTAATATACTTGGAAGGAAATGAACAGGGGTTAATGATAATCTCCTTAGAATAAGGGAGGAGAGAGGGATTAGAGTAAACCCCCCTCCATCGCTGAAGTTATGTTCCGGACCCACCCGCGAAAAGTGAAAAACCGCGAAATAGAAAGACCCTATTTAAATACACCCTAGGCATGTTTTGTTAATTTTTTAATAGCATTTAAAGGTCTTTAAACACACTTTTATGCAATAGAAACACATTAAAGATAGAGAGAGAGATCAAGAGGATTTTTTAAAACACAAAAATATTGTCTTAACAGTACAGTATACTGTACAGTACAGTAAAAAATAGAGTACATAACTGCGAAAATGGCGAAATATTACCACAATATCAGAATAACAGGTCCTAATTAAAATACCGCGATATACCGGGACCGCAAAAACTGAACCGCGATATACCGGGGGTTTACTGTATATCCCAACAAGGTGGAGATAGATTGGGATACTTACTACACAGCCTCAGGGTCAGGTCCGGTATCCGCCAAGGAAGACGGGGGTAACAGGCTAAATACCTTTTCTCAAAGGCAGTTACAGCAGTCTTGTGATTTCTATCAGTTCCCAGCAGAGCACTGGGTAAAGCTTGTAGGAGGGGTTTTCATTCTATGACTATGACATTCTATGACTGTCCTATGAGACTGCAGGACCCCAGACCCTTTGTCTGGACAGTGTCGGTTGGCCCTGTGCTGATCACATGCACTTTACCAAGAAAACAAAAAAACTTTCTATATATAATACACACCAAAATTAGCATTTCCAGCTTGCCCCCAAGCCTCTGTTCCATAAGAAGATGAGCTGGGGACAGTGGAAGAAGGGGAGCATCAGAGAGGACAGGATCAAACAACCTTGCTTTACTGCATATACACACTGATTGTACTGTTGTGGGTTTAATAACACTTCAACAGACCAAAGGGGAGCAAATAAGAACAGTTCATTGGTAGGGTTTACTTACAATTTAATCATACTTTAATGTGGAGTTCTTTTACTTTAATGAAAAAGATTTTAACCTAAAAAAAAAAAAAGCAATGTTATTCAGTGAGGCTGATCAGATCTATACGGTGCAGTGCGGTGCAGTTTGACAAATGATGCATGTCGGTTTTTCTGTGCAGTTTCATGCACCATGCTGCCCAATAAAATAATAAAAAATTATGTAAATATGCTAGAACAGACGTGAAAAAATGCACTAAAAACGAACAAAAGCGGACATGGGTAGATGTGAATCCGGCTTTAGTGTCATGTGGTCACACCCCTTCAGCACCTCATGTGTTATAATATATATGTAAACCTTTCGGGTTTGAGCAAGGATGTAGTTCCATTCTTTTATCTTTCATTGCATAGTATAGGTCAATGACCAGACCTGAGTAGCCCTCCCCCACCTGTGTCTGCCTGCCCCATATTGACACAAGGGGGGAGATTGTCTAAAAATGGTGCACACAGAATCTGGTGCTGCTGTGCATAGTATCAGCTTCTAACTTTAGCTTGTTTAATTAAGCTTTGACTAAAAAAAATCCTTGACCAAGTACCACATAGCTACATTTCTGAGCTGCCCAGCTATACACTCCCACCCCCTTACCTTACCCAGTAATGGAGACCACACCGTGCTGGAGTGTAAAATGGCCGTAGCAGACCCTTTATTAAATAATAAAATATATAAATAACTTTATAAATAACTTTTATAAACAAATAAACAATCCAATAAACAAAATCAAGAACACGTGACGTAGGCCTATAGCAGGGCATTACCCCCCCCCCCCCCCCACCCAAATTACCATAAACAACAACTCGTGCACTGCGGTCATCTCAACTGTAAATAGGCCTCAAGCTGACATACTAGCTCAGAGACAAAACTATTCCCGCAGTGCAGTCATCCACCATATTCCCTACATCACTTATAAGGAATATACCAAACGGGCCCATATCTCCAATGGGTCCCGCATCAAGTTTTCTGTGGGGAGGGGGTTTCTTCTCTATGCCTACGTCAGCCAACATCCGCCAACGCTACGACATCCAATGTACCTGTAACAACACTGTTAAATACCTGTGAAGAGAAATCAGATTAAAACAAAGGGCGGGAGGGCGGGAGGGCGGGAACTTTCCAACTCTTAGAATGACCCTGGGGAGGACTGTCCCTCCCCTTCCTGTTGCCCAGCTCCACCCCACTGAAATCCTTAAACGGCCATACCCACAAATGGCATGTTGACTTTATTCATGCCAGCCCTGCGCTGATCACTTTGTTCATAGCTGCGGGCTGTTCTTGACCAAGTACCACATAGCTACATTTCTGAGCTGCCCAGCTATACACTCCCACCCCCTTACCTTACCCAGTAATGGAGACCACACCGCGCTGGAGTGTAAAATGGCCGTAGCAGACCCTTTATTAAATAATAAAATATATAAATAACTTTATAAATAACTTTTATAAACAAATAAACAATCCAATAAACAAAATCAAGAACACGTGACGTAGGCCTATAGCAGGGCATTACCCCCCCCCCCCCCCCCACCCAAATTACCATAAACAACAACTCGTGCACTGCGGTCATCTCAACTGTAAATAGGCCTCAAGCTGACATACTAGCTCAGAGACAAAACTATTCCCGCAGTGCAGTCATCCACCATATTCCCTACATCAGGGCTCAAAATTTCAAGTCCTGAGCTACTAGCCAGGCCTTAAGGGTTACTCGCCAGCAGTTGCCCCGCCCAACCCCTACCCTGCCCCGCCCCTAAACCCGCCCTCATAAATTATCTCATTAAATGACACCTTTAATGTTTTATGCAATTAAGTTATAAAAATATTAACAACCTTAATGTTAATGCAGCCTGTGTCCCCCCCCCCCATGTGCAGCCTGTGTCCCCCCCCATGTGCAGCCTGTGTCCCCCCCCCCATGTGCAGCCTGTGTCCCCCCCCCCCATGTGCAGCCTGTGTCCCCTCCCCCCCCCCCCCCCCATGTGCAGCCTGTGTCCCCCCCATGTGCAGCCTGTGTCCCCCCCCCATGTGCAGCCTGTGTCCCCCCCCCATGTGCAGCCTGTGTCCCCCCCCCATGTGCAGCCTGTGTCCCCCCCCATGTGCAGCCTGTGTCCCCCCCCCCATGTGCAGCCTGTGTCCCCCCCCCCATGTGCAGCCTGTGTCCCCCTCCCCATGTGCAGCCTGTGTCCCCCTCCCCATGTGCAGCCTGTGTCCCCCTCCCCCCCATGTGCAGCCTGTGTCCCCCTCCCCATGTGCAGCCTGTGCCCCCCCCCCATGTGCAGCCTGTGTCCCCCCCCCATGTGCAGCCTGTGTCCCCCCCCATGTGCAGCCTGTGTCCCCCCCCCATGTGCAGCCTGTGTCCCCCCCCCCATGTGCAGCCTGTGTCCCCCCCCCCCATGTGCAGCCTGTGTCCCCCCCCATGTGCAGCCAGTGTCCCCCCCCATGTGCAGCCAGTGTCCCCCCCCATGTGCAGCCAGTGTCCCCCCCCCCATGTGCAGCCAGTGTCCCCCCCCCCCATGTGCAGCCAGTGTCCCCCCCCCCATGTGCAGCCAGTGTCCCCCCCATGTGCAGCCAGTGTCCCCCCCCCCCCATGTGCAGCCAGTGTCCCCCCCCATGTGCAGCCAGTGCCCCCCCCCCATGTGCAGCCAGTGCCCCCCCCCCATGTGCAGCCAGTGTCCCCCCCATGTGCAGCCTGTGCCCCCCCATGAGCAGCCAGTGTCCCCCCCCCATGAGCAGCCAGTGTCCCCCCCCCCATGAGCAGCCAGTGTCCCCCCCCATGAGCAGCCAGTGCCCCCCCCCCCCCCCCCCCCCCCCCCATGAGCAGCCAGTGTCCCCCCCCATGAGCAGCCAGTGTCCCCCCCCCATGAGCAGCCAGTGTGCCCCCCCCCCCATGAGCAGCCAGTGTCCCCCCCCCCCATGAGCAGCCAGTCCCCCCCCCCCCCCATGTGCAGCCAGTGTCCCCCCCCCCATGTGCAGCCAGTGTCCCCCCCCCCATGTGCAGCCAGTGTCCCCCCCATTTGCAGCCAGTGTTCCCCCCATTTGCAGCCAGTGTTCCCCCTATTTGCAGCCAGTGTTCCCCCCATTTGCAGCCAGTGTCCCCCCCATTTTGCAGCCAGTGTCCCCCCCCATTTGCAGCCAGTGTCCCCCCCCATTTGCAGCCAGTGCCCCCCCCCCCCCCCATTTGCAGCCAGTGTGCCCCCCCCCCCCATTTGCAGCCAGTGTCCCCCCCCCCCCATTTGCAGCCAGTGTCCCCCCCCCCCATTTGCAGCCAGTGTCCCCCCCCCCCCCCCCCCCCCCCCCATATTTGCAGCCAGTGTCCCCCCCCCCCCATTTGCAGCCAGTGTCCCCCCCCCATTTGCAGCCAGTGTCCCCCCCCCATTTGCAGCCAGTGTCCTCCCCCCCATGTGCAGCCAGTGTCCTCCCCCCCCATTTTCAGCCAGTGTCCTCCCCCCCATCTGCAGCCTGTGTCTCCCCCCCATTTGCAGCCTGTGTCCTCCCCCCCATTTGCACCCTGTGTCCTCCCCCCCATTTGCAGCCTGTGTCTCCCCCCCATCTGCAGCCTGTGTCCCCCCCCATCTGCAGCCTGTGTCCCCCATGTGCTGCCTACCTGTGGAGGAGAAGAGAGGAGAGCTGCCACTGGGAGATCACAGCAGGGAACATTCAGACTTTTGTTTCATAAGCTGTGAGTGTTCCCCCCGCGGCGCGCCGTCACATAAGCTCCTCCCCTTGTCCGGGGAAGTTTGATACAGGTCACCCGTCCTAGGATTGGACGGGTGATCTGTCTATCAAAGTCCCGGAAAAGGGGAGGAGCTTATGTGACGGCGCACGGCGGGGGAACACTCACAGCTTATAAAACATAAGTCTGAATGTTCCCTGCTGTGATCTCCCAGTGGCGGCTCTCCTCTCTTCTCCTCGCCAGCCCTCAAAAATCACTCGCAAAATGCGAGTGTGCGAGTGTAATTTTTGAGGGCTGCCCTACATCACTTATAAGGAATATACCAAACGGGCCCATATCTCCAATGGGTCCCGCATCAAGTTTTCTGTGGGGAGGGGGTTTCTTCTCTATGCCTACGTCAGCCAACATCCGCCACCACAAACAAGGTTAACACCTTAACCTTGAGCACACCTCCACACCCTAAGTGCTCGCTCAATACCATCCTGAATCCCGATGGCCCACATATCTGTGCCAACTGGGTTCAGGTGAACTCCATCAGCCCTCAGATAACGCCAAGTGTCGACCTCTAATTCCCTGTGCCTGATGGCCAACCCCCCATGTTTAATAAAAAACCTACTGACCTCTTGGTTGACCTTTTTCCGAGCTTTGTTAATTAACTCCACTGACCTGGCAAAACGCCATGAAGTCCTGGCAATCATGTCTGACCAAACCAGGACTGTGTTGGGGAAAGCCGCCTGAAGTCGGCAAAAATCATATTTTATGTCCCTAGTGACGTCTAGTTTGGTCCTAAGCCCCAAATCGTTGCCCCCAACGTGAATAACTAAAACTTCAGGAGGCCTATCCCATCTCGCAAACTTGAGCGCTTCCGGGATAAGACGGCTCCAGAGCATACCCGGGAAAACCAACCACTTTATATAAGCTTCCCTCCTAGAGAACCCCAGCTGTCTACCGTCTGGTCTGTCATCACCCCTTCTGGCTCCCCAGCAAACATATGAATGTCCCATAATCCATACGAGACTTGGTGTTGAATCTGGAAGAAAAACAACAAAATTCCGGTAAACCTCACATTAATGTACCACACGAAACCATGTCGGCACTACACACCTTTTATTTCAACCCCCCTCATTCCACTAAATCCGTCCTAACGTATGACCTGAAACTTGTGGATTCCCACCTCCCGATCTGCTTCACCGCCTCCTCTGTCAAAACCCACCTGACCGCTTCCGTTGCCGCCCCAATCCTAAATGAATGGGAGGAAAATCTCAGATCCCCCATATTCAGCTCCCGCAAACATTTTCGGAAGACTCCTATGAATTGAAAGCGCGACAGCGCCTCGCCATTGTAGTGCACCAACAGGGGGCCGTCCCCCTCCGGCCTACCTTGCAAAAACACCCTCGTGACCAAGACGGGGCAGAGTTTGGCGTCCGGAATGGCAAAAACCACCACATCCTTGCCTCGGCCCTGCTGATCCGTCTTTGATTTCCGAAGGTGCAATACCAACCTGTCCCCCAAGCACCGCACATCCCCCACTGCCAATCCATCCCTTCTGTTCTTTGAGGAACTAACCAGCTCCCCTATCCGGAAAGCCCCAAAGTAAGCCAGCATGAAGGCCGTGCGGAAAAGCCCCACCTCGTAACCAGACGAGCAAACCACACGCAGAGTGTCCACCACTCTGCCCAATAGTTCGAACGTTACCGGCCGTCGCTCGTCCCGTTGCGACTTCCCTTTCTTATAACCCTTCACTGCCTGACGTGCCCAGAACTCCTTTGTCCAATCGCACCCTCCACCCAGCTTGCACCAAAAAGCCATGGCCGCCATAACTTTCCCCAGCCTCGACACGGAAATACCACTCTCCATGTGCCTGGCGATAAAATAAATGAAAAGCAGCCTCGGTTCACCCTCTCCCCCTGCGGCCTGACCCTGAAAAACAGCCCGTTCATCCCATACTCTCCTGTATGCTCTCCATGTCCCCTCGCTCACTGACCGCTGGATCCATCCCGTTATTCTTCCAGGGCAATCTTCCACATCTCTGACGGACACGGCACTCCCTGATGCTCCGCCTCCGGTTCCAACTCTCGAAACTTTTCCCACTGAAACCGAGAGAGAGCATCAGCGACCACGTTGTCCAATCCCGGCAGGTGCACTGCATGAATGAAAATGTTCAACTGCATGCACCGCAGCACCAGATGTCTCAGCAAACGTATCACCGGCGGCGATGCCGCTGACACCTTGTTGATGACTTGCACTACCCCCAAGTTATCAATGTGGAAGCAAACTTTCCGATCCCGGAAAAATTCACCCCACAGCTCGACCGCCAGTACCACTGGAAATAACTCGAGCAGCAGCATGTTCCTGATCAACCCTGCTTGTTTCCAGCTCTCCGGCCAAGGGCCCGCACTCCAACGCCCCTTGAAAAAGGCCCCATAACCCGCTGACCCCGCGGCGTCCGTGAACAACTCAAGGTCGAAGTTACTAACCGGCCCCGTCATCCACAGCCCTCTGCCATTGAAGTTGTCCAGGAATACGTGCCACATCCGCAGGTCACTCTTATGTTCCCTCGAAAGTGTCACGTAGTGCCTGGGCGACTCAACCCCCCTAGTGCTGGCTGCCAACCTCCTGCTGAAGATGCGACCCATCGGGATGATTCTGCACGCAAAGTTCAGCTTCCCCAATACTGATTGTAGAGCTCTAAGCTGAACTTTTCGCCGCCCCATCAATGCCCGTACTTCCGCTTTCAACGCTACTAACTTTGATTCTGGCAACCTGCATTCCATGGCTACCGAATCAAGGACGATCCCCAAAAAGCTAATCTCAGTTTTGGGCCCTTCCGTCTTGTCAGGTGCAAGAGGAATGCCGAAGTCCTTTGCCACCCTTTCTATCGTTGACAGCAACACCGCACAAACATTGGATGCGGGAGGGCCGACACAAAAAATCGTCCAGATAGTGGATCACTGAGTTCAAACCAGACACGTCCCTCACCACCCATTCCACAAATGAGCTAAAACATTCGAAGAATGCGCAGGAGACAGAGCAACCCATAGGTAAACACTTATCCACGTAGTACTCTTCCTGCCACCTGCAACCCAATAGGTAAAAACTATCAGGATGAACAGGTAACAAACGAAAAGCCGCCTCAATGTCTGTCTTTGCCATCAGTGCCCCCCTACCACACTTACGTAGCCAAACAACCGCAGCATCAAATGATGTGTAATGAACCGCACAAACCTGGGGATCAATGGCATCATTCACCGACCCCTCTTTCGGGTAAGACAGGTGGTGAATAAGCCTAAACTTATTTGGTTCCTTCTTGGGGACCACTCCCAAAGGAGAAACCACTAGCTCGGGAATGGGCATGTCAGGGAAGGGACCCGCCATTCTACCCAGGGCTACTTCTTTTTGCAATTTCTCCGTTACTACTGCTCGGTGATTGTGAGCCGACCTCAAGTTGTCCGCTCCAGGTGGCACCGAGCCCAATACCGCAGGAATCACAAAGCCCTCCCCAAACCCCGCTGTTAACAATTGTGCCACCGCCTTATCCGGATACCTACCTAGAAAAGGCAGCATTCTTTCCACTCTCACCGGCGTCTTCCCCTTTGTTGCTAGACTCGCTGGCCTTACCCTTCCCCTGTTTAAAGCACCGCGAGCTGGGGTGTGATCCCCCACATCCGGAGCACTCGTGCTTATACTTACATCCAGTTCCGAATTTGCAGGTGCACTCGTTATATTGCCAGCAGACTCCCTTCTTTTTTGCGGCCGATTGACCTGAAGCCCCAGATCCACCGCCCCCCCCTGAAAAAACTGCCCCGCCGGCTTCGCCGATGACATCAAGCGCATCCACAAGCTGATGTCCTTGTGGTCCCAGCGAAGGGCCGGCCTGACTGCCCTTCTCTGGCGAAATTGTTCGTCATAGCGCAGCCATGACAACCCCCCATATGTCCGATGAGCTTCCCCAATGGCATCCAGGTAACAGAAAAGGGCCGAGCAGTGCTCCGGCTCCTTCTCCCCTATCACGCTTGCCAGAATTGCAAACGCCTGAAGCCAATTCTGGAAGGTCCTAGGAATCAACCTATATCTCCTCTTCTCTTCGTCCTCCTTCTTACTATCATCGGGTTTTACCCTATCTAAATTGAACTTCTCTAGGGGAAGTAGTGAAAATATCTCCACGTACTCCCCTTTCCAGATTTTTTCCCTCACCTCCTGCTTTAAGTGGGCCCCCAGGGGCCCCTCAAAACACACGTAGACTTCGCAGCGTGCGGAGTCCGCCAAACGTACGATGTCTTGTTTTTTAGGTTTGTCACCCCCTTTTTCACCCTCCCCTGTCACCGGAGCCGTGGGCGGACTCGCCACCACCGCGCTCCCCGACCCTGCCTCATTCCCCCCCGGGGCCAACGCGGGCGGAATCGCCACCGCCGTTTCCCCTACCTGCTCGCACGCCCCTACCCCCTCTACCACTGCTCCCCCTGACCCCCCCCCGATTCCTTCCCCCCCGAGCAGGACCCACGCTCGCGCCGGCCCCGGTGGAGCCGTCGGAGTGAGGTCAAACCTGCCCACGAGATCCCTGAGCCCTGCCAGGAGAACCCTGAATCCGTCTCACGCTGAGGAGGGCTCATGAACCCCGCTGCCCGTGGAAAGTGACCCCTGCGCTGCCCCGGCACCGTAATGCCCCCCCCAACGCGTGGTTCCCAAACTGAAAACACATCCCCCCCCCTGTACCCGAAAATGAAGATGACTTACCAGGCTGCCTGGAAACGCTCCCACCAGCCGTAGCTGCCGTATCCACCGCCGCCGACCGTCCATCCGGGACCTCGTCCTCCGACCTGGACAATTCTCCCTCGGACAACTCCGGCTCCTCCTCCATCGACTCCGACAACTCCGCAGCCTGCCCCCCAGGGGATTCACCCCCGGAGGCGGACGAGCTCCGCTCCCTCATGCTCCTCTTCCGCCCTTCTGCCGACTTCCTGGCGCATTTTTTCGGGCTCTGCGCACGTGTTCCCGGTGCTGGTTCCACTTCCGCGGGGTTAGGCGGCGCGCCTCTGTGCCCCCATAGTGGCTTTTCAGGCCTGGGCAGTACGCCCCCAGCCCCTGCCGACCATGCTCCCCGGCTGCTGCTTGCGTTGCTCCTCCCCCTTGACCGTGCCCGCGTAGGCGGACCGCCTTCACCCCGCGTGACTGTCAGGTGGCTGCCGTGCCGACTTGTACTGGCCCCCCCGGCTGCTGACTGCAGTCTAGGCGGAACGCCACCCTGCTGTGCCATCCGTCTGGTTTCCCTGGGCGGAACGCCCCCTTGGTCCTCCGCCCGGTCCCCCGTCAACCCCAAGCCTGATTGCGGTGGCCCCCCCTGGCTCCTGGTGCTCCTCCTCGTGCCCCCCATTTGCGGACTGCTGACCGTGGCGGCCGCCCGGTCCGCAGCTGTCCCGTTGGCCTGTCTGCTGGGTCCCGCCGTGTGGCTGCTCCCCTCCCCCTGCTGGCCCCCCGGAACCGTTCCGGCGTTTGCCACAAGCAAGATGGCCGCCGCCGCCCCCCCCCCGCCGATGGCGCCATGCGGCCTGCAAACTGAGCATGGGGCCTGGTGCCTGTGGCCGGATTCCCGCTGGAGCCGGGCCCCCCCGCATTGCTGTTCCCCCCAGCTGTCCTGTGGGTGGTCGCCGCTGCCCCCCTCGCCGACCGCTTGGCCTGCGGTTCGGCGGCTCTGATGGCCACGCTGTCCCCCGGCCTAACAGCGGCCCTGCGGCCCTCAGGAGAGTACCGCTCCGGCGGTCGGATCTGTCTGGCCCGGGACCCCTGTGCCATCCCCCCCCCGACCCTCCTCCTGCCCGAGGGCTCTCTCTACCTGAGCCCTCATCCATTCAGGGCCGTTCGCCGCTGCCGCCGCCCTGATGTTGGAGAGGAGCTCTTCCATGCTTCCTCCCTGAACTTTCCAACTCTCAGAATGACCCTGGGGAGGACTGTCCCTCCCCTTCCTGTTGCCCAGCTCCATCCCACTGAAATCCTTAAACGGCCATACCCACAAATGGCATGTTGACTTTATTCATGCCAGCCGTGCGCTGATCACTTTGTTCATAGCTGCGGGCTGTTCTAGAAACTGATTAGATGACTATGCACATCTGCACCAAATTCTATGTACACCAGTTTAGTAAATCTCCACTGGGAGTAGAGACTGGCCAATGATGATCATTTTGACACAGTTGGCGAAGTTGGAAAATACAGTTTTTTGCAAAAGTTTGCTAGAAATATATAAGGGAGTATAGAATTGTGCAGAGGGTTAATTCAGAATGTTTACTGTCAGCATGTGGTGACACCCCTTTAGCACCCCATAATTACGTTATGTAACCCAGACACAATGAACATGCAGCAGGGTGTTAACTATTCTCAGGAAATGATAACTTATTGTCAATGGTTGCTGTTTGACTGTTTGTTTCTTTCTTTCTGCTATAATACATATCGAAAAAAAATATATAAAAAAAAACGTATTTATTCATCAGTTTAGGCTAATATATATTATTCTACATATTTTTGGTAAAAGAAAAATCGCAATATGCGTATATTTATTGGTTTGCGCATATGTTATCGAGTATCCAAACTACGGATAGATTTAGGGACTTTTATTTATTTTTTTATTGTTTTTATTGGTAATGGCAGAGATCTGCGATTTTTAGTAGGACGGCGACATTGCAGTGAATGAATCTGACCCCAAATTACACTTTTTAGGGACCAGTGACATTATTACAGTGATCAGTGCTATAAAAATGCACTGATCAATTTAAAAATGACACTGGCAGGGAAGGGGTTAACACTAGGGGGCGATCAAGGGGTTAAGTGTGTTCCCTGGGTGTGTTCTAACTGTAGGGGGGTGGGCTCACTGGGACATGACAGAGATCACTGTTCCCGATCACTGGGAACAGAAGATCTCTGACATGTCACCAGGCAGAACAGGAAATTGCCTTGTTTACATAGGCAGTTCCCCGTTCTGCCTCTGTACACGGGGGGTCGCGGGCAGACATCGAGTCCGTGGGACCCGCGGGGACGCTCCCCCTCTATCCTCCTTGCATGGACCGACGTAAAGGAGAGCCAACTTGCCACAGTATATCTGCGTGAGCTGGTCGGCAAGTGGTTAAAGTGGATGTAAACCCATTCTTTACCCTTGTACCTACAGGTAAGCCTATAATAATATTATGAATATCTCCTAAACTTTCACAGTTTAGGAGGTACTCACACTTCATGCAGTCGGTGATGTCACCGGTGCATGCTCTCTGAAGGGACGACGCATGAGTGACGTCATTGCGGCGCAGCCAATCAGACGGCCGGAGGACACAAACTCAGAAGAAAGACCGGGTGAAGATAGAAACGTCTGTCAGAACTCACAGCGTGGCGGTGCAGGGCTTCGTTCTAAGGTAAGTATTTCATAATGTGCTAGTATGCAATGCATACTAGCACATTTTGCCTTTACTTTGCAGGATTTAAAAAAATAAAAGAAGCCTTACTTCCTCTTTAGGCTGGGTTCACACTATTGCAAACTGGATGCGGGTTTCCCCGCATCCAATTCACATGTCAGGATATTGTGACTGGCTCTCTATGGAGCCAGTTCACACATCTCCGGAGCGGCCCAGGTGCGAATTGCACAGGAGTCCTGTGCATATTCTGGTCCGTTTCAGGTCCAAATTCAAAGCTGCCCTCAACTCACTCTATTTGTAAATAGCTTCTGCTTGTAATTACCATAGAGTTAGTTGATTACCGATAGGTACATCCTGTCCCTCCACTTGGGTCAGAAACCCTGATTGGAGGACTGTGGTATTATATAAAAGGGAGTTTCCAGGAAGCAGACACAAAGAACTGAACCTAACGGCCTTACACACACAGGAGCTGCTGTTGCTGTTGTATTTCACCCAGACCAAAAGCAGAGACTATTAAGCAAGTATTCATATGTTCTAATAGTTTAACCACAGCTGCCCATAGCTTCTTGTGTGTGTTTTTGAATCCCTGTGACAGATGTCTGTCTGTCCTATTGTTATTATCTCACGTGCACAGTGCCATATAGCTTGGTCTGTGCTACTGTATGTGTCTAGCGGTCATCTTCCAGTATATTAGTAGGTGGATCTGTTTATTGCAATTTACAGCTCTTGTTATTTTAGTTAATCCTGTCCCTTCTGGTCTGGGATTCTAATGCTATTTTTAGCTTAGGGCTCAATAATCAGCATATGCTAAACCCAAGTTGGGCATCCGACAGACATTTCTGGTAGTTGGAGGACCGGTTGCATGACAGATTAGAAACTACTGTGGACTAAGATGCAGAGTAGATAGGTTGACTCTGAGTTACTTTAACATGCCACACCATGAGTAAGAAACTGTGTTCCAGACTGGTTGGACAATGGTTGGATGATCTCTCCAAAGATGGACTCCGCAACATGATCATCTTCAAAGGCCCCTGCAACTGAATTTTGCTGCAACATTCACTTGGAGGTATCTTTATTTCTAACTACTGTATATACCAGGGTATATGTGAACAATTCTACCTGGACAATTGTTGGTCTTACACACTTAAGGATTTATTTTTTCTTGTTGATGGGTAATCTAACGGTAAGCTTACCATTAAAGTGGAAGTAAACCCTCCTATTGTTTTCAGCCAAGGAAGCTGACATCTTGACCTCTATTTAATCTACAACTGCCATGGTGCTACACATGTGATCAGTTATGACACCAGCCATTGGATAGTTTGACAGTTTGGTTGAGAGTCCAACCAATGGGAGTGTTACATTCCCAGGACGTGCTGGAAATGTAACTGTTATTTGAAATGGTTAAATGGATGTATATCTCCTATTCCTAGTAGACCCATAGATGACAGTAGACTTTGCAGAGGAGCATTAGCACAGTATGATCAGAATAGACTGCCTTTTTTTCCCTAGCAAATGAATTTGCTTTACTCTAACCAAGATGATTAATGGCGACCAGGGTTTGGACCTATTAATACAGCCCCCAAACTAACAGGAAAATATTTAGCTACCTCCTAGTAATCTGTAGCCAGTGACTTGATGTAGCTAAGCACTGTAATCATCCTTTGGGCATTATTGTGATAGCTCCAGGTTTTTCCAACCTCCACCCCCCCCCCCCCCCCCCCCCCCCCATCTTCCCGTCTTCTCTTGAAGCCCTCTGCTGCTGCATTCATGCATTAAAAAATATATGGTATTAATACCTTAATCTCAAGTATCTTCGAGCCAGTCACATAATATGCAAGGTACTTCCTCTTCTTGTCCAGTTTTGAGGGTGGACACTCATTACCACTGCATTGAAGGGGGATCATGTAGTGGTGTGTGAACATTGTTCTGTAGAATCAGGGGTGGTGCAAGGGTTTTTGACACCTTAGGCAAAACTTAATTTTTCCGCCACCATTGGCTTCACCCCCTTTACACTGTCCATGTGACAGAAGGCGGCACTATACAGAAAGCATCGGCTCTGCTTCCTCTAGCGCTGGCTCCAGTCTCCACTACCGGTCAGACTTAGTTAGTTGCATTCTGCAGCCTGCAGAGCATGCAGACGCGGAGGGAAACCAGTGGCCGAGCGCCCCTAGGCAGCAGTGCGCCCTAGGCGGCTGCCTAGTTTGCTTAGTGGTAGCACCGGCCCTGTGTAGAATGTACTGAGAGCCCAAGCCAGTGAAGACACACCGGAAGGTGTGTCTATGACACCCAGGGGCGGGCTGGGCCGGGGGGCAGGGATGCAAATGCCCCCTGGGCCGCTCTGATATCCCAGAAAAAGGCTGATGTGCTGCCAGCGGTGAACATCGCATGTGTTACTGCTGGTGCCATTGATAGGACCGTACAACCCCATCAGGTGGCAGCTGAGCTTTATAGTCCATGTCTACACCCCCACCCCACCACATACCACCAGCCGCCGCTGTCACAGGATCCACAAGGCAGCGGCGCTGACAGTGACAGGCTAGGTGAAGGGAAAGCCTTCAGCTGCGGGGGATTTCCTCCCCCTCCCTCTCCTCTTCACACAGACACTGCCTTTCGTCCGCTCTCTTCCTTTGCTCATTGGCCATGATCAGAGCCAATGAGAGGGAGGAGTCAGAGCAGGAGAGGATCATGGGACATGTAGTCCCGAGTACCAGGAAAAAAAATGGTGATTGCCTGTGAATGGACTGTAGCCTGCAACATGCACAGGGGGAAGGGAGAGAACACCAGGAGGCTGCAAAGAACATCGAGGGAGATGAGAGGGAATCATGAGGTGGTGAGTTGGAGGGAGCCTGAGAGGGAAGAATTATTTCACTTTTCCCTGCTGCTTCCCAGCAGGGACTGCAGCTGAGCAAGGTGGTGACCCTTTCCTGGAAGCAGCAACACTGTCAGCCACAGGTTACTTGTTGCAGACCCCCTGATCTGCTGTGTGGGGCAACAATACAAATGTGGCAGCCCATGCATTGTGGGCACCCCCCCCCCAATCCCTGCTGCCACCACCCATCCATGCGCACGACCCCTTTCAGGATGTCGGGTGCATGGATTCCAATGGGGTTTTTTTTTTTTTTTTAAGCACCTGACTAGAGCCAGAGGCTCCATTAGGTTTCAAAATAGGGTGGACTTGGGGCACAGAGAGTGTGCCCTGATCCCACCCAATTGTGGAGCGGGGTCTCTCTCTGTTCAGGGAAATGTGGAGCGGGGTCTCTCTCTGTGTAGGGAAATGTGGAGCGGGGTCTCTCTCTGTGTAGGGAAATGTGGAGCGGGGTCTCTCTCTGTGCAGGGAAATGTGGAGCGGGGTCTCTCTCTGTTCAGGGAAATGTGGAGCGGGGTCTCTCTGTAGGGAAATGTGGAGCGGGGTCTCTCTCTGTTCAGGGAAATGTGGAGCGGTGTCTCTCTGTAGGGAAATGTGGAGCGGGGTCTCTCTCTGTTCAGGGAAATGTGGAGCGGTGTCTCTCTGTAGGGAAATGTGGAGCGGGGTCTCTCTCTGTTCAGGGAAATGTGGAGCGGTGTCTCTGTATGGAAATGTGGAGCGGTGTCTCTCTGTAGGGAAATGTGGAGCGGGGTCTCTCTCTGTTCAGGGAAATGTGGAGCGGTGTCTCTCTGTAGGGAAATGTGGAGCGGGGTCTCTCTCTGTTCAGGGAAATGTGGAGCGGTGTCTCTCTGTAGGGAAATGTGGAGCGGGGTCTCTCTCTGTTCAGGGAAATGTGGAGCGGGGTCTCTCTCTGTTCAGGGAAATGTGCAGCGGGGTCTCTCTCTGTTCAGGGAAATGTGCAGCGGGGTCTCTCTCTGTTCAGGGAAATGTGGAGCGGGGTCTCTCTCTCTGTAGGGAAATGTGGAGCGGGGTCTCTCTCTCTGTAGGGAAATGTGGAGCGGAGGCACTCTCTGTGTAGGGAAATGTGGAGCGGAGGCACTCTCTGTTCAGGGAAATGTGGAGCGGGGTCTCTCTCTGTGTAGGGAAATGTGGAGCGGGGTCTCTCTCTGTGTAGGGAAATGTGGAGCGGAGGCACTCTCTGTTCAGGGAAATGTGGAGCGGAGTCTCTCTCTGTTCAGGGAAATGTGGAGCGGGGTCTCTCTCTGTGTAGGGAAATGTGGAGCGGAGGCACTCTCTGTTCAGGGAATTGTGGAGCGGGGTCTCTCTCTGTGTAGGGAAATGTGGAGCGGGGTCTCTCTCTGTGTAGGGAAATGTGGAGCGGTGTCTCTCTGTAGGGAAATGTGGAGCGGGGTCTTTCTCTGTGTAGGGAAATGTGGAGCGGGGTCTTTCTCTGTGTAGAGAAATGTGGAGCGGGGTCTCTCTCTGTTCAGGGAAATGTGGAACGGGTTCTCTCTCTGTGCAGGGAAATGTGGAGCGGGGTCTCTCTCTGTGCAGGGAAATGGGGAGCGGGGTCTCTCTCTGTGCAGGGAAATGTGGAGCGGGGTCTCTCTCTGTTCAGGGAAATGTGGAGCGGGGTCTCTCTCTGTTCAGGGAAATGTGGAGTGGGGTCTCTCTCTGTTCAGGGAAATGTGGAGCGGGGTCTCTCTCTGTTCAGGGAAATGTGGAGTGGGGTCTCTCTCTGTGCAGGGAAATGTGGAGCGGGGTCTCTCTCTGTGCAGGGAAATGTGGAGCGGAGGCACTCTCTGTTCAGGGAATTGTGGAGCGGGGTCTCTCTCTCTGTAGGGAAATGTGGAGCAGGGTCTCTCTCTGTGTAGGGAAATGTGGACCGGGGTCTCTCTCTGTGTAGGGAAATGTGGAGCAGGGTCTTTCTCTGTGTAGGGAAATGTGGAGCGGGGTCTCTCTCTGTGTAGGGAAATGTGGAGCGGTGTCTCTCTGTAGGGAAATGTGGAGCGGGGGTCTCTCTCTGTGTAGGGAAATGTGGAGCGGAGGCACTCTCTGTTCAGGGAATTGTGGAGCGGGGTCTCTCTCTGTGTAGGGAAATGTGGAGCGGGGTCTCTCTCTGTGTAGGGAAATGTGGAGCGGTGTCTCTCTGTAGGGAAATGTGGAGCGGGGTCTCTCTCTGTGCAGGGAAATGTGGAGCGGGGTCTTTTTCTGTGTAGGGAAATGTGGAGTGGGGTCTCTCTCTGTTCGGGGAAATGTGGAGCGGGGTCTCTCTCTGTTCAGGGAAATGTGGAGCGGGGTCTCTCTCTGTTCAGGGAAATGTGGAGCGGAGTCTCTCTCTGTTCAGGGAAATGTGGAGCAGGGTCTCTCTCTGTGCAGGGAAATGTGGAGCGGGGTCTCTCTCTGTGCAGGGAAATGTGGAGCGGGGTCTCTCTCTGTGTAGGGAAATGTGGAGCGGAGGCACTCTCTGTTCAGGGAATTGTGGAGCGGGGTCTCTCTCTGTGCAGGGAAATGTGGAGCGGGGTCTCTCTCTGTGCAGGGAAATGTGGAGCGGGGTCTCTCTCTGTGCAGGGAAATGTGGAGCGGGGTCTCTCTCTGTGTAGGGAAATGTGGAGCGGAGGCACTCTCTGTTCAGGGAATTGTGGAGCGGGGTCTCTCTCTGTGTAGGGAAATGTGGAGCAGGGTCTCTCTCTGTGTAGGGAAATGTGGAGCGGGGTCTCTCTCTGTGTAGGGAAATGTGGAGTGGGGTCTCTCTCTGTGCAGGGAAATGTGGAGCAGGGTCTCTCTCTGTGTAGGGAAATGTGGAGCGGGGTCTCTCTCTGTGTAGGGAAATGTGGAGCGGTGTCTCTCTGTAGGGAAATGTGGAGCGGGGTCTCTCTCTGTGTAGGGAAATGTGGAGCGGAGGCACTCTCTGTTCAGGGAATTGTGGAGCGGGGTCTCTCTCTGTGTAGGGAAATGTGGAGCGGTGTCTCTCTGTAGGGAAATGTGGAGCGGGGTCTCTCTCTGTGCAGGGAAATGTGGAGTGGGGTCTTTCTCTGTGTAGGGAAATGTGGAGTGGGGTCTCTCTCTGTTCAGGGAAATGTGGAGCGGGGTCTCTCTCTGTTCAGGGAAATGTGGAGTGGGGTCTCTCTCTGTTCAGGGAAATGTGGAGCGGGGTCTCTCTCTGTTCAGGGAAATGTGGAGCAGGGTCTCTCTCTGTGCAGGGAAATGTGAAGCGGGGTCTCTCTCTGTGTAGGGAAATGTGGAGCGGGGTCTCTCTCTGTGCAGGGAAATGTGGAGCGGGGTCTCTCTCTGTGCAGGGAAATGTGGAGCGGGGTCTCTCTCTGTTCAGGGAAATGTGGAGCGGGTCTCTCTCTGTGTAGGGAAATGTGGAGCGGGGTCTCTCTCTGTGTAGGGAAATGTGGAGCGGTGTCTTTCTCTCTGTGGCATATTGACCCGGCCGGCCGAGACTCATTTGTTCCACTACTGGGCTCTATCGCCTGCACTGGTTGCTAGGATAGCCTGGCATCTAGCAACCAGCGATGTCACAATCCAAAGGAGGAAAGCGAGGCTGAGGCCACAGGATTTAAAGCAGAGGAGGATCTTATGCCTCCTCCAACGCCTATTACTGTTTGGCTCCACCCACCTCCTCCCTCCATCTTCTCCTGTGCGTCGCCATGCACCTCAGAGCCTGCCTGATGGAAGGGAACTGTCACTGACTGTGCCAGGACCACCTCTACAGAGTCAACCTGCTTGAGGTGAGGTTGGGAGCAGTGAATGAATTACTGTATAACATATGTGTAATGTGGAGCATGTGTGTCATGGGAGCATGAGCTGGCAGCAGAGGAGGTGGTCACATCCTTAGATCTTAGCCAGGGGTCATGCTGGGACTTGCACCCCAAAAGTGAAGGACTACAGGTCCCAGCATGAACCCCTCAGAGCTCAGAATGTGTCACACACCCCTGCCCCCCCCCCAACTAGTGAAGGACTGCAGGTCCCACTGGTGAAGGACTACAGGTCATAGCATGAACCCATGGGATCTAAGGGGCCATATCCTTAAATCTCAGGGGTTCATCCTGTGAAGGACTACAGGTCCCAGCATGAACCCACATGCCACCCCCCCCCCCCCACTAGTGAAGAATTACAGGTCACAGCATGAATCCGTGAGATCTAAGGGGGTCACATCCTTAGATCTCAGGTCTTCATGCTAGGACTTGTACTCCGTAACTAATTGGGGGGGGGGGGTCTCATCCTTAGACCTTAGATCTCAGGCGTTAATGCTTGGACTTGTAGTCCTTCAATAGTTGCAGGGGGGGGGTCAGGTCCTCAGCTCTGAGGGATTCATACAGAGACTTGTTTGCACTTTAGTTCCTGGAGGCCATGGTGGTACAAGTCCCACAAGGGCCCTGGAGGGCCACATTGTCCTCCCTGCCACTACCCCACCTTTGTGATAATGTAAAACCTTAGACTGTTTTCCCTTATCTATCACTTTGCCACCACTGGCTCTATGGGCCACTTGACTGGACTTGCCCCCCAGGCCTAAGGCTGCCAGCCCTCCCCTGATGACACCCTAAGCACATAGGAAGCAAGCTGAATGACATTGAGGTTCATTCAACCCAGAAGAAAAGCTGCATCTAGTGGATACAAGGAGTGTCTACAGGGACAGCACTGGAGAGAAAGTGAGTGAGTATTTAAAGGGTGTATGCAAAAAGGTATGGCGCTACCTCATATAAGAATAATTAATCTGCACACCTACTATAATAAATAATACATTTGGATCTTAATGGTTCATATCTTTCAACCAATAGTTCATAAAAAGATGTGTAACATTTTAGTAAATCTTGCACAAACCAAGAGTGAATGTTTTAGTTTTAACCGATGAACAAATTTATTAAATTTTTTTATACAAAAAAATTGAATTTGGCTTTAAGTTGAGGCATGAATATCAGCCATTACTGTGTATTTCTTAACTGGCAGTAGAAAAAAAAAAACATAATAAAAATGGTGCATTAATGGGAGATGTCTCACATTTGTCATGTTCTGTTTGCATCAACTACAACTTTTAAACGCCTTGCATAATGACAATCTGGCTTTTTAGTTTAGCACACAATTATTAATATACAATATGTGTCCTTACATATGTTGTGTGGAATTTCTAAACACAACTTTTTTTAAGATGATTCGGTTGCCTGTGATCAGCAGTGATATCAAAAAATTCTTGTTTTATAGCGTGAAATGTAAGCTTCTATTCCTTTATATATAATTGCTATGTATTTACAAATATTGCAGTCAAGAAATGGCATTAATTAATGTCACATCATTATGACTTAGTGTTCCTTAGCAACCAGTACATCATATCACTGACGTTTTGCAAAAAGCCTAAATTGAAGTGGTGTATCTCCACAGAGACGCAGATCTGTTTTACCCTCCAGTGTTTGGATCAATTCTCAATGTCACATATGTACGCCATCTGATATTTTCTCATTGTATCAGAGAGCACTGTAGAAAATGATTGCTGTCATTGCTCTCCTGCTTATTATTATTATAATATAATATGATTTTTTTTAATTAAAAAAATGAACAGTTGACATTGTATATGTTTTGGCTTTATGTTCTGTATATTATAATATTTTTGTAATAGACAGCTGGCATGGAAAACCAGTTTCATTATTACTATTAGTAATTCTTGGCATTGCTGGCTGAACATTCGAATTGGACAGCTTTTTGAAAATAAAAAATCTCACACGTTGCAATGTGGAGACATTAGGACCCAAAGTACTGATTTAGATCTGGTTCAATATGGGAAAATATCAAACTTTAACCATTTTAAATATTCCACTTCCAGATTTAAGTGTTCAGAACAAACAAGAAGTATTTTGCTGTGGTTAATTATTTCCCCTTATGTTGATTTAAACCTTTCTCAGCTCCTACTTGCTGCAGTAGTGACGTATGGGACCTTAAAATCATTATTATTATTACACAGGATTTATATAGCGCCGACAGTTTGCGCTGTGCTTTACAACAGAAGGGCAGACAGTACAATTACAGTACAATTCAATACAGAAGGAATCAGAGGGCCCTGCTTGTTAAAGCTTACAATCTAGGAGGGAGGGTCTAGGAGGGAGGGTCAAGTGATACAAAGGGTAATAACTGTGGGGGATGAGCTGATGAAAAAAATAGAACAGTTATTAGGTGTAGGCAGGGTAGGCTTCTCCGAAGAGAAAAGTTTTCAGGGATCGCCTAAAAGTAGTTACATTTTTAGAGTCTGAAAGATTGGGGTAGGGTATGCCAGAGGATGGGAGAGGCTCGGGAGAAGTCCTAGAGGCGAATATGGGAGAGAGTGATGAGAGAGCTAGGAGAGCAGGAGGTCTTGGGAGGAATGAAGAGGACGATTAGGTTGGTATGGTTAGACTAGGCTAGTGATGTAGCTGGGGGCAGAGTTGTGGATGGCTTTGTAGCTCAATGGAGGGATTGGCAGAGAGGGGTAGCAGACGCTGAGCTGTTTGTAAGATGGATGAGTCTGGCAGCAGTATTCATGATGGACTGAAGTGGGGATAGTCTATTTAAAGGTAAGCCAATGAGAGGGGAGTTGCAGTAGTTGAGGCGAGAGATAACCAGGGAGTGAATCAGGAGCTATGTGGTTTGATTGGTTAGGAAGGGACGTAGTTTGGAGATGTTGCGGAGGTTGAGGCGGCAAGCTTTGGAAAGGGATTGGATATGGGGCTGAAAGGAGAATTCAGGGTCCAGGATAACACCTGGCACCTTGGCATGTGTGGATGGGTTGATGGTTGTGCCATTGCTCTTGACAGAGGAGTCAGAGGAAGAGGCACGTGGGGGAGGAAATATTATGAGCTCGGTTTTTGGACATGGTGTGACATCCAGACAGATATGTCTGTTAGTAAGTTAGTGATGCGTGAGGAGACTGATGAAGTGAGTTGAGGGGTGGAGAGATAGATGTGGGTGTCATCAGCGTAGAAATTATATTGAAAGCCGTGTGAGGCAATCAGCTGACACAGAGAAGAGGTGTAGATTGAAAATAAGAGAGGTCAAGGAACAGAACCTTGGGGGACTCCGACAGAGAAACAAGGTAAGGTCTGGTGTCAGGGCCGCTGATAGGGGGGGAGCACCGGTCCTTCTGTACAGGGGCCCGCGCACACACAGGGGCCCGGACAGGGAGGAAGATCGGTGCGGATTGACAAATACAGAAAGGATCCATCTAGCAGCTGAAAGATTTCTCTCCCTCCTGTTGGCTTTCAGCTGCTAGATGCATCTGAAAAGCAGCGCTGACTGTTTTCCTCTGGTGGAAAAGAGAGATGTGTCAGGACACTGAGAGCGGGGGAAGTGCCGGTGGATATGTCATTTACGGCCCCTTAAGACACAGGCACCTCTGAGAACTGCCCAGGGGTCCTTGGTGCATGGGGGGGCCTAGAAGTTTCCTCCCACTGCTCCCCGCAGTACTCTGGTTACAAGTTCCCCTCGCTTTGGCCGGTGTTCTGTCACGAACAGTCCAGCTATCACCAAGTGTCCGCTGTGTACTGCGCATGCGCAGTACGGAGCAGAAGGATTTTCGGAAAATCTCTGAAGATGAACGGCGCCTGCGCCGTGAGTTGAGGTGAAAGCCCCACCATCCAAGTGGACATAGGGCTACACAAACTTAGAGGGCCCCTCGCCACGCTTCGGGCACGGCCTCGCTGCGCTCGGCTCTTTTATGTTCTAACTCTATGTCCACTTGGATGGTGGGGCTTGAAAGTGGACTCACGGTGCAGGCGCCGTTCATCTTCGGCAATTTTTAGAATCTGGGTGTGCTGTGTACTGTGCATGCGCAGTACACAGCGGACACTTTCTGATGGGGGACAGAAAATGATAGTACACCGGCTCTTTTCGTACAGGTCAGTGCTGTAATGTATCTTGTGTCCAGCTGTCCTAATGTCTCTCTCCCTCGCCTGCATCTTCCTCCCCACCTCAGCCACTATCTTGTCCTGCTTTCCTTTAATCCTCACACAGGTCACCCATCAGTCTCTGCCGGTCACACTACTCTTCTCCTCCCAGATGTTAACCCTCGCTGCTGGCTCCTTGCTAATTTTCAGTCTAGTCTCAAGCCATCCACACATTCTTTTCCTGACACTTTACAAACAATAGTCCCTCACTCCCCTCCCAGTCTTCTTCTCTGCAGACACTTCACCTTCACACAGGTGCCACCCCCCCCCACCTTCACACAGGTGCCACCCCCCCACCTTCACACAGGTGCCACCCCCCACCTTCACACAGGTTCCCCCCCCCCCCACCGTCACACAGGTGTATGCCCCCACCTTCACACAGGTGTATGACCCCCACCTTCACACAGGTGCCACCCCCCCCTCATACACAAACACTATAACTTGCTGGAATCCCCACCCTGCACACCCCCAACACTGAATCTTTACTAGTTAATGGAATCTCACCCTCTACACCTCCCTGACAGACATCCTATTTGCTTTTATCCCTGCTGACCCTCCTCTCCTATTCATCCCATGTGATTGGCACAGTACACATCCCACCCACACAAGCAGCAGCAGTAATAAGACGTTCCACCTTGGAGTGATTCCTTAACCCCTGCAGAGCCTCAGAAGAAAGCCAGAAACTCTGGAGGGGAAAGAAGAGGGGGAGTTGCTCTTCCATTTGTAGATTTAGCCCTGCACAGAATCTGTGATGTCAGCTTCCCTGCACAGCTCTTCTTCAGGAGGCCATATCTGTGTAATACGTTATTGCCCCTACACTGTACCCTATTACTGTACCCTCCTGCCCCTGTACTGTGCCCACTTACCCTCCCCCTGTACTGTACCCTCCTAACCTCTGTACTGTGCCCTCCTGCCCCCCCCCCGTACTGTACCTTCCTGTCCCACTTCTTCTGTGGCTCCCTGTACTGTACACTCCTAACTGCTGTACCGTGCTAACCTGCCCCCCCCCCCCCCCACTGCACCCTCCTGTTGCCCCCATAAGTTTGTAAGTTATGTTGTGTTTGTGTCCACTAATGATGATTTTTGTGTATTTTTGGCGAAAATATTGTATTGATATTTTTTAGGGGGGCCCTGTCAGGTAAGCTGTACGGGGCCCCGTGATTTCTAACAGCAGCCCTGTCTGGTGTCACCAGTAACACACCTCCATCCCTGTAATATGCAACAAAAAATACAATTTTGTCCTGGGACTTTAAATGTGGTGGGCACCACTAAGCCAATAAAAGTAACAGTAAGTACAGTATATATTTTTATTCAGTAAAAGTATTACATGCATTATTATCATCAGAGAAAGCCACTTAATACCCCGACAGAGAAGCGAAGAGGAGAGGAGGAATGGAGACTAAATTGCGTAGCTTGTGACTAATGCCAGAGGATTTGGGGTGATGGTGATGGGTGTGTTGGGCACAGTTAAATAAGAGAGGCCCAGGGTTTGGGGATATATCTCCAGAGGTTATGAGAAGCAGAAGAGTAAGGCCCCTTTCACACCGGGGCGTTTTTCATGCGGTACAGCGCTAAAAATAGCGCCTGTTCACCGCATGAAAAAATCCGGCCCCTTTAACTCCAGTGTGAAAGCCGGCGGGCTTTCACACTGGAGCGGTGCGCTAGCAGGACGGCAAAAAAAGTCCTGCTAGCAGCATCTTTGGAGCGGTATAGGAGCAATGTGTTCACCGCTCCTATACCGCTCCTTCCCATTGATTAGAATGGGACACCGCGGTGAAACCACGGCAATACCGCCGCAAAGCGCCGCTACGGCGGCGCTCTGCGGGGGGTCTTTAACCCTTTTTCGGCCGCTCGCGGGGGGTAAAACCGCACCGCAAGCGCCCGAAAACCGCGGTTAAAATGACGGTAAAGCAGCGCTAAAATATAGCGCTGCTTTACCGTCACCGCCATTGTTTTGTTTGTTTGTGGTTTTTAGTTTGTTTGTGGTTTTTAGGTGACGTGGATGTTGTGGAAGAAAAATCGCACTTTTCCCGTACTCATGATTAGAATAGAGGATTACATAAAGCACATCAATGATGTTCAACGCGGTGAAACACATTTGCAACTTAAAAAACGGCAATATGGCAACCGCCGCGAAAAAGGGGTTGCACCCCAAAAAAACGCGCCGCTTTCTACATGGCGGCAATTGTGTGCATGTTCCAAATTTCCACTTTTTGGGGGTGACCCCCCCATGTGATGAAGGCAAGATTCAAACACACTTTGAACATATAGTCATGTCTGATCTTGTCTTCACTTTACAAAGTTGAAACTTTCCAAGTTCCTAGGTTCTGTTTTGCTCCATGCCTGGTTTTACCAATTGGCGGAATGTTTGTAAACAATGTTTGTAAATAACCAAGATGTTGTCATGTTTTGGCGTGAAGATTGTTAAACGCACTTGGGAATGTTTTCCTAGTAAACTTTTTATTTTTCTAAATGTGTGGCTTCCTTATTTAAAAAACGGGGATATGGGGGCAATGGGTGTTATTTACTAAAGGCAAATCCACTTTGCACTCCAATTTCTTTCCCGGGGAACTTTTTCAATGCACTTGTTGTACGAAAACACGGAGCACAGCATTTTGGAGAATACACACATGTCAGACCTGGTGATGAAAAAGGAGTATTTTGGGTGTCAGTTATGCAGGTACAAACCTTCTCTAACCAAAGATTAGGTAGCAATCACACAACATGAGAATAATCTTTTTTTGGGAAGAAGAGACTGTTACCTCCTTTTGCCCAGAAAGTGCATTCCCACTGTCGAAGGCAAAGGGAAAGAAAAAATGTCAAAAGTAAAATAAGCTAAAAAAGAAGACTGAAATGACATGAATATCATAGGTTGGTTAAAATATCGATTTATTGAAAAAAAAAATGCCTCTCACACATCGTCAGGCAGAGCAAATGGCTCCCGGACCGTGAGTTCGGCATTTGGAGGGCCCTCCACATCTGGGCCAACGGGCACCACATAGTTCCTGTTATGTGAGGAAGTTGTGCAATATGCAACAGGCAAGAAACTATGTGGTTCAGTTTGTATTCCGCCAAGTTAAAAGCGGCTGGCCAGGATGCCAAAAGCGTTCTCCACAAACTCTTCTGGCTTCTGGACAGCCTGTTAGTTGAAGACCCTCTGGTCCGGGGTGAGGGTCCTCATCGGGAACGGCCTCATCACTTGGGGAGTTCAACGCAAACGCTTCATCTGCGACAAAGGGACGAAGGGAGTCCTTCGGCATTCTCCTCTGGAGGTGGCAAGCACAGGACTGCCACCGCAGTAGCGTGTGTGTAATGGCCGATAAATCCCCACGCGGTTACCCCCTTTATAATTAAATGACCCGACGGTAAAGTGGTTCCCATCAAGCGTCCCAACGGCTGGCAAAGAGGAGCCACAGTCTGCCATTCCTGTGGCGTGGAAGGGAATATGTGGAGTGCAAGTAAAAAAAATTAGTCACTTTGCCCCGCCCCAGTGTGAAAGGGGCCTAAGGGAGGTAATATGAGAATAAGATTTATATGAGGGGACATGCTTCAGCGTCCTGGGGGTTTTGAGGGAATGAGAGCAGTAATAGAGAGAGGGGAGAAGTGAGGGTGATATGTACAGATTCTGGGGTGGAGAAGAGGGGTGAAGAAAAGAGAGTTTGAGGAGAGAGTCTGCAACTGTGAAAAGGAAAGGTAAAGATTGCATGTTTCAGGGAGGAAGGAGAGTTGATTTGGAAATGAGATTACCTGCAGTCTGGTGTTTTGTAAAGTAGTCTGCTGATGCTGTTTGCTTTGTGCAAATCGCTGAAGTCCAAGAGCGGAAGTGCCACTTATTTAAAGAACCCCACTTCTTTGGAAGAACCCCAACATGCATGTGTCCCCCGCATGTGCCTCCCCATAAAGAAGGTCTTGTTTTATACTGTGATGGGTGTGGATGGAATTTTGCAATTAATCAATCAGGAGGTAATATTAGGCACATAGCTAGCACAGAAAAATTTTCACAGCACAATCAAACTGCAGGAGTACCAAAAGGTCAGAATTGTAAAGATAAGGGGACCCATAACTTAGGTAAGACTTAAACAAAATAAACATCACAATAATGTGAACATGGTTATATATGGAACCCCAAAGAGATATTTGAAAAGCAGTCAGTCTGTGTGTGGGAGTAGCAGGATGTAAATGCAGAATACCTGTGAAGAGAGAGAGAGAAGATGATCCGATGATGTTCAGGTCAAATTGTTCTATGCTGTCTGCTGTAGGCATTTATTATGAATTGGGTTAAAATATTATATTGGAAAACCTGCAATAATATATTTAAAATTTTAAATCAAGTTTTTCGGGTATTGCTGATCTTTCAAACCCCCATACTGTCTTAAATCATTCTGCCAACACTGTATCAGAAGAAATCCACAAGAGCCAGGGTCTTTGGCACCATATTTTAAAGCAAATGATCCTGAAAATGGCAGCATGGGGATGAATAATAGTAACATGCCAGACACCACAGGCCCTCCACATAAGATGTCTGGGCTGAGGAGTCCCTTTTAATAAAATTAAATGTTTGAAGTAGAATTATAATGTAATTGGGAACTTGGCGTTGAAGAAAAGTGAAACCTGAAGTGTTGTGGGTATTAAACGTCATCTACGCCCAAACTGATGTTTTAGTTATACATGCTTGCTAAGGTAAATAAAATAGCGGCTTTTAATATCATCTCTAAAGGACTCCATTGGGAACTCCACTCTGTTTTCTATGCCTGCCAACCTCTAGGCCCTACATAGATACACACTTTACTATAATGTAAAACAACCAAACACACAGACTATCCAGTTGCAAAAAAAATCCTTTATTTTGGCGTTATTGAAAAAAACATGAAGGGGATGATTTATTAAAAGCAAATAGACTCTTTTCCCAGAGCTTAGTAAATGTGGTAACATTTTACCTTGCAAAGAATACCCAATCACATACAAGGAAAATAAAATAAACAGCATTTTTTTCTGGGCATGATTGGATGATGGACGTCAGCAAAGTGAACAGCCTGTTTGCCTTTAGGGAATCAACCCCAAAGATACCAACTATTATAGAGAAATATAATCAATCAATTCACTGAATGAGATAAAAGAAATGGAGCTGGCTTTTAATAATGACATACATAATAATGACAAACCCTACAGGTCTCCTCAAACAATTCCTATAACAAAACATGTACTGTAGACTGAGTGACGTCATTACATGTGAGAAAGCTACCTGTCAGTGTTTGCTGAGATTTTATCTTCCTTGAGAGCCCAGAATGAGCAGTGCATGGAACATTGTTATGCAGTGTGATTTGTTTTGTGTTTGCTTTATTTAATGAAATGGTAAAAAATTGTATTTTCATTTCACTATTGTGAGCATTTCTATTTTCCTTTATACCATATGGGACACCTTATTATCAATACATGGATGTGGATACACAAACGCATATATTGACCTTATTTTTTGGGGTTATATGGTTAGAAGCATTTCAAAAGGGGGCATGCAGATGGTGATATGTACTTATTTTTTGGGGTATGAAGGTATTTCTTATCAAGTGGACATTTGTGGACTATCAAAACCAATTCTTCTTCAGAATATATATATATATGTAGGGGGACACAGAAGGGGACCGGAGGAGGACAGGGGGGGGTCGGAGGAGCCCACTGAGGAACACAGAGAAGGACACAGAGGGGAGCTAGAGGAGGATACAGGAGACACTCAGGAACAATCTGTGCGGGGGAAGTTATAATCACTGATCTCCCTGTGTGCTTCTCTTCCTCTTTCTATTGAAAGCCACACAGGGAGATCAGTGATTATAACTTCCCCGTCCTCACACCAATTTTTCCTAAGTGTCCAGGTGTCGGACTAGGCATCGGGAGCATTTGCACAAGTACAAGTACTCCTGCAAATACTTGGTATCGGGACTAATGCTGATACTAGTATCAGTATCAGGACAACCCTAATTATCAGGGTATATATTGGGGACAGTGGAAGGAGGAGACAGGATCAAACAGCCTTTTTACACAATGCAGAGGATTAACCCCTTAGGTTCCACAGTGAATATAACAAGCATGCTTTACTGCATATACAGACTGATTTTACTGTTGTGGGTTTAGTAACACTTTAATACCCTATTAACCTCCTAGGCGGTATTCCCGAGTCTGGCTCAGGTTCCGTTTTTTCTGCTGGGAGCGGTAACCCCGAGCCAGACTCGGGCTTGCGTGCAGGATGCAGGGGGGAAGTTACTTACCTTTTCCCCTGGATCCTGCGATGTCTCCCCGCTGTGTGAGCGAGCCGTCCGCTCGCTCGATTCACACAGTGCCGGTCTCCGTTCCCTGCGACGTTCCGACGCACGGGAGCGGAGATCGGCGCCAAATTCAAAAAAGTGTAAAAACACAGTACACATACAGTACTGTAATCTTACAGATTACAGTACTGTATACAAAAAATACACATCCCCTTTGTCCCTAGTGGTCTGCCCAGTGCCCTGCATGTCATTTTATATAATAAAAAGTTTTTTTTTCTGCCTGGAAACTGGAGATTGTCCATAGCAACCAAAAAGTGTCCCTTTATGTCAAAAGTGGTTTTAGACCAGCTAGAAAACACCGATAAAAAATTAGAATCACAATTTATCATCAAACAATAAATTTAATGACAGCGACTATTCTGCAACTGAGCAAATGTCAGTGTTTTTGATTTGATTACATTATTGAATCATTTTTATATATATTTTTATTTTATTATAATTTATGATTTTGTGTTTCAAACTTTATCATACCCGGGATGTCTACTAGACTCTGGTTCGGACAGATTTAAGTGAGTTATTCATAAGAATTGCATGCCTACAATATAAAAACGCCAAATTTCCATGCAAAATAATTGTACCGCTTTCAGCACAAAATTCCGGACAGAATCATACCGCCAGGGAGGTTAACAGCTTTATTCTCTAGGTAAATGCAAGCATTTTGGTGTGTTTTTGCACACTTCAATGTGCTTTTATATGGTATTGCATGTAAGTAACACATGTGCATTTTCTTCAATAAACAGCATATATATAGTGCTCAGCATTAATGAGTACACCCCAACAGATTTGTCAGAAAACCTTTACTTTCAGAATCAATATTTTCTATGTGGCCCTGTACTACAAAATATGGGCCATTAACTGCAACCAAGATTTGTTAATTTGCACACACAAAAAAAAATATTTTTCCTAACAAATTCATTCAAGAGCATGTTGCAAAAAGGGATACATCCCAATGAAAGTCCTAAGAGAAAAGCAAAATTTTAGACAGCAAAATCCTAATAAACAAGAATTCAATTACAGGTAAGTCTAATTATTCATTAAACAGGTCTCCAGAAGACAGTTCATTATAAAAGGGGATTACCTTACAAAGAGAACCCCTTCCCATTCCATACTGTCAGCAATGGTACAACATGGAAGAGAAATGTCACAAGGCCTGAAAAAGAAAATAATTTATTTACACAAGAAAGGTGAAGGCTACAAGAAGATCAACAAAGCTTTACTTATCAGTCAGAATACTGTAGCAAAAGTGATACAAAAAGTTAACAAAGATGGAACTGCAACCATCCCAGAGAGACGTCCAGGCCGTCCACGGAAGTTGGCACCTCTACAGGAGCATCTGCTGATGAGAAGGGTTGAAGAAAATCGCCATGCAAGTTCACTGCAGTTAGCTAAAGAAGTAGAAAGCCAAACTGGGGTGATTGTTTCCTGTTACACAATACGGGGTACACTGCAGAGGAATGGCATGCATGGATGTCATCCACAAAGGAACCCTCTCCTAAAGCCCATGCACAAAAAAGCCTGCTTAGAATTGGCAGGGCCCATGCTGAAAAAGAAGAAGACTACTGGGACTCTGTACTCTGGAGTGATGAGACCAAGATAAATGTTTTTGGAACTGATGGCTTCAAAACTGTATGGCGTCGCAAAGGTGAGGATTACAAAGAAAAATGCATGGTGCCTATAGTGAAACATGATGGTATCAATATCCTTCTGTGCGGCTGCACGAGTGATGCCTGTGTCAGGGAGCTGCATTTCATTGATAGCATCATGAATTCACAAATGTACTGCTCTATGTTGAAAGAGAAGATGCTACCATCACTCCGCGCCCTTGGTCATCGTGCACTTTTCCAACATGACAAAGCTCCAAAACACACATCTAAGGCCACTGTTGCATTTCTGAAGTAGAAGAGGGTGAAAGTGATTCAGTGGCTAAGTATGTCTCCTGATCTGAACCCAATCAAAACACCTATGGGGAATTCTGAAGAGACAAGTTGATAGATGTTGCAATATGTCGCCAACTTGTTCATTCCATGTCTAGAAGACCTGGTGCTGTTCTTACAAATCATAGAGGTAATACAAAATACTAGATGTAGTAGTTTTTGTTATGGGGTCTATTCATTTTTGCATCAACTAATTTGAGTAAAACTGAGGATTTTGTAATTTAAGTTATATTATTAACCTTGCTTTCATGTAATGGAGCTAAACAAATGTTCTATAAAACTCAGTTTTGTCAAAATTTTGGAAATTGTTATTGTGTTCATTGAGATATTGATTAAAATCCTACTTTCCAAAAGGGGTGTACTTATTTATGCTTAGCACTGTAGACAAAAAATACAAATGTTTTAATCCCAGAAAGTCACTCAGTGACAATTGTTGCATCATTGTGCATTTTATGGTATGTGTGTTTGAAAAACCTTATTTCAGTTGATTAGAGTGGTAAACCAATGACCAATGCATTAACATGCAGTATGCAAGAGTTTTCCCAACATGGTGAAACACAACCTATTGTATGAACTGTGTATTTTTGTTTGTCTGTGCATTTTGCTGCAGTGAAAAATGCAATAACACGTCAAATGGGAATGAATATCTATGGTCACACAATCAATATTTATTCCCTTAGTTTTATGCAGTTAGATAGTTTGTGTTTGCCACTCAGTGGTTACAGAGGTTTACCATAAATGAGCTTCAATGACAAGGAAATACCAATTGTCAGAGGAATGCCATGTGAAATAAACATAATACTAAACATCATGTTAATTACCAGCCTTGCATTAATCCTAATGCAAAAAATGACTTGTTTCAGTCTTGTCTGTAGGCACAAGGTGGACTTTCATTACATCTGTGTTACTAGGTAAATATCTCTCAGCTTACTAGTGATGTAATGTTTGAGGAATGGGTTTTACTCTCTCATAGTTTAAAGTCCATCTATTAACAATAGTCTATGTATTAACAGAGTTTACTGTTATGTTCTCTGTTTGATACTATAAAGTTGAAGTACTGTGCCTGCTGAAATATAATAATCAGCTGAATTACATGTATATATAATGATAAGAGACTGCAGTTATTCATATATTTAGTTTCTGCCATAAATAAAATGTTGACCCTCAAAGAAATCCCTTAATATAGAAAGATAGACAGATCCCATTTTAGTGCAAATCTTTTCGAGAACAATACAAACTCATCATTTAAAGCAGTGGTCTCCAAACTGTGGCCCCCTAGGCTGGATGCAGGTCTTTGCTTGCCCTTATTAGACCTTTGGGGCAATATACCTCCCATTGATACAAAACACTAGTCTTCCTACTGATATCAATGATGAGGCATCATTCCTCCCACTGACACCAACAATGGGTCGGGTACTATTATTTCAACTGACACTAATGATGGGGCATGATTCCTCCCACTGATATAAATGTATTTCATGAAAAATTTATCAGTACAGTTTAATAACAGTTCAACCTGTGCTCACTCACCTTCCTTCATAACAGAAATCCCGTAAGGTTGACTATTGATGGGTAGATGTCTTACCAAGATTGAAAGGAATGAGACCTTTTCCCATCATAGAATGTTTTTTATATCCAACTGAAACAATTCTGTACTGTCCATTAAACCTTTTTTTATTTGCACTAACATACTAACATACTAACATACTAACATAATTTTTCAGGACAAGCTTCCAAGGTGTTCTTCAAGGTCCAAGCAGTACTAATGCACAAAGTTTTAGCAGAGTGTTAACAATACGGTCTCTAAGGCCCCTTTCACAGGGGGCAGATCCGCTCAGCAGACTCCGCTAGCTCAGCGGATGACAGGTCCGTCTACTCACTGTGCAGTGACGGACCTGTCAGAGCCCTGCTGATCTCTGGGAAGATCGAATGAAAACAGACATCATGTCCATTTTTATTCGATCCCATCTGATCCACTGGACGGATGGCGAACGTCTGTTTTCAGCAGGTCTTGTCGGAGCGGATGGCAGACGGGTGTTAGCGGACACATCTCCGCTGACATCTGCCTGCCCATACAAGTCAATAGATGGCCCGCTCGGATCTGCCTGAAAAATGGACAGGGGGATCCGTGCAGGTCTATTGTGTGAAAGGGGCCTAAGAAGAGTAAAAAAAATATAGATAATATAATAGAAACAGCAAAGGTATGTAAGCTTGGATAGGGAGAGGCCTATGGAGGGGGGGGGGGGGGGGGGGAGTCACAGAGTTTGGAATAGTTGTAAAAATGCTGAATAGGAATTTAGGTCCACTATTAGGCTTCACACCTATGCAGTTTTAGTGCTTTTTGCATTTTGCAGATTTGCACTAGAGTCCATTTAACATTTCCTATGGAACACGATCTGTAGTGCAAATGTGCAAAATGCAAAAAGCACAAAAAATGCATAGGTGTGAATCCAGCCTTAGACCATTATTTTTTTGTATCAAATAAAATTACCATTCTTAGATCAAGGGTTTTCCTTTCCTGGGTAATTTTAAAGTTCCCTTTGACGTGGTACTAAACCACGCCTTTTAAAAGAAAAACAAAAACCCTGCAAGAATGTGGCATAATGTGCTAGTATGCATCGCATACTAACACATTATCAAATACCTTAGAACGAAGCTGTCACTGCTGACAGGGCTTCTACCTTCGCCCGGTCTTCCTACCAGGTTAGAGTGCTCCGGCCATCTGATTGGCGGAGTCATGGCTGGGGCAACAATTTCTGAAGGGATGACACAGGTATGCTGTCCCTTCACAGCGCATGCGCAGGTGATGTCACCGGCTGCATGCAGCCGGTGACATGCAGCCGGTGGCTTACCTGTAGGTACAAGTCAAAAAGAAGAATTTACTACCACTTTAAGAACCAAAACATTCTGGTCTCCCATAGTGTGGTCTGAGAACCACCACAAAATTTTCCTGATATATCTAAATACTCAATAAAGCAATAACCAAGTCACTCGTCACTGACTTTGATTGACAGCACTGGGAGCCAATGGCTCGCGGTGCCCCAATAAAGCCAGTGGGACCCGGAAGTGAGGGGAGAGAAAAGCTGCAAACGTGCGCAGCGTGGATCGAATGAGGGTTCAGGTAAGTATAAGGTAGGGTAAGGGGCAACATTCGATGCCTAAACATTTTTGCCTTAATGCATTAGGGTAAAAAAAGTTTAGGGTTTAGAACCACATGTAAGTCATGTAACAAAAGCAGTAGGATTTTTTTTTTAGCTAAATTTCAGGGCAATATTTTTTAAAGCGGTTGTATAGTCACAGCCTAGTCATAGCCTATAATAAGGCTTACCTGTAGGTAAAAAAAATATCTCCTAAACCTGTATGGTTTAGGAGATATTCCCCTTGCAATGAGCCGCTGACTGCATCGGCGCATGCGCATAGGGGATTCTTGGCTGAAAGCCCGGCAGACGCCAGACATTGCCGGGAGGAAATCTCCAGCGCACATGCGAGGGAGTGACGATATCGCGGCTCCGGCCACTCACAGCGATGGAGCCGCAATAACCGGAAGACACGTCGAGGGAACATGTCAGCTTCCTCGGCGTGGATTGGGCAAGATGTCGGGGCCTCGTTCTAAGGTAAGTATTTCATAATGAGCTAGTATGCGGTGCATACTAGCTCATTATGCCTTTTCCCTTGCAGGTCTGCAAAAAAAAAAACGTCAGCGGGTTTACTCCCGCTTTAAGCACAAAATATACATATGCAAAGTACACACCTTTGCCATGCCCCCACAAAGAGAAAGTGTGGATAAACCTACAAGTGTTTTTTTCCCCAATCATTTTCCTTTATACAAGATTTCTTAATAACACAGTTCAACCATTTTATAGGTTGTCTGAAACGTTTAATGCTGTAAAACACTTTTGGTAATTAGGGATCATGCATATGAACACCTTTGCCCACACAACGTAAAAACCATGCATATTTCGGAATTAGAGAGTCACAGGTGGTGGGTGATACATCCTGCTGCCAACAGCCTTTCAAATGCAATGGCAAACTGAAATATGTAGTGGCTGTACACACAACTGAGAGGTATTTGTGTACAGGGCTTTATGCATACAGGGCCGTATGCCCTAAACACAGACTTTCCACAATTCTTAGGTGGACAGATTCAAGACCTCTGATTCTTTGTTAATTAATGTATCCATCTTGTAGTATCCACTTCTATTATTGAAATTAATAATAGTAAATAAGGTGATCATATGTTCACTGCTATTGTGAAATAAACAGGGAGAAAGAAGGGTACATAAAGTACATAACTTACTCATTGTAACTCTGACACTATCAACACAAGTCTTTTTATTACATCAAATCTCCAAAAAGCTCTTATATACATTACTCATCCCTTTTACAGCAAATCTATATTTGGCTATATTTAATGTTTTGTTTCTTTATCTGTTTTCATAGTCATAGAGCGACACAACAGCAGGGGTGCGCTATCTCCAGGGGCGGACTGACCATTCGGCCACTCGGGCACTGCCCGAGGGCCCCGGGCCACTAGGGGGCCCCATCAGGGTTGCCAGCCTCAGTAAAACCAGGGACAGTATGTGAAAATCTGTGTTTTTTTTACATCTGTTTCTGAAATGTCCCTTACCGACATCCTTTTGGTCTAAAAATCCAGAGATTATAGCTGCCCCACCTCTCCAGTACCTTCTCAGCCAATAGAAACATGTCTGTGTATACTGTGTGTACATGTATGTGTATACTGTGTGATTGTATACTCTGTGTGTGTGTATACTGTGTGGCCCCATAATCTCTGATTGCCTGGGGGCCCCATAATCTCCTATTGCCCGGGGGCCCCATGAGTTGTCAGTCCGCCCCTGCCTATACCCACACACCAAACCCACTATGACCTAAAACTTTACTTTTATTCATAACCGTATAAAGCTCATATTGTAGAAAATGAAAGGAAGTCATAAGAAAGCCAGGCAGGGCCGGGACAAGGGGTGGGCAGGAGGGGCGGTTGCCCTGGGCACTGTGGTATCGTGTGAGGTGGGGGGGCACCACAAGGAGATTAGGGGGAGGGAATTTGTGTTAAAAAGGGGAATTTGGGGGGCTTCAGGGGGTAAGAATTGTTTTAGGAGGGCAAATTTAGGGAGGGTGTGCTAGGAGTTGTGATTTGGGGGGGATTTGTGTTGGGAGTGGGGATGGGACACATAATGCACATACATCTTGGGGGGGGGGGGGGGGGCAAAATTTGGCATGTTCGCCCTGGGCTCTAAATGACCTTGTCCCGCCACTGATGCCAGGTGTACAACCTTGTAGGGAAATGCGGAATTAGTGCAAAAATATAAAATGATGAAACAGATATACAACTGCCTTCATTAGAGGGAGATAACAGCTGGACAGCAAGTATGTCTTCGGCTGCCATGGGTCAATTTTTCTGTCTGAGTGGAGATGTTTATAGGGTAGGGTCAGTATCCTGGCCACATGCCACAACCCAAGGGCATATATTGATACTGAGGCCCTGTTGTAATATGTGCATTTTTGGTGCAGTTAAACACAAATGAGACAACCTAAGGTTCGGGCCATTAAAATGAATGGCACTGAATTGCATGGATGTGAACAGTGTTGTTGTTTCTAATGGTACAAATCTCCCCATGTTTTCTGTGTGCAGTTTAACATGCACTTAATAGCAAAAATCATACTTGGGAATGGGGCCATAGCAGCACTTTCATAGTGTTCAGTGTTCTGGAGAACAGAACCATGTTTCTGAAAGGCTGAGAGTTGACCTCTACCTCTGTGCTAACTGCTGAGCAGCTGCTTTCCTTTATTTAATTCTTCTAAGAACTTCAGACGCTATTGTATTATTGTCTTTTACCAACAAGCTGCTAACTGGGGCACCCTCTGGGCTTTGCAGAATCTGTATATTCTACAATCTTGGTTTCCATGACAGTCCAAGTGTAATGTCATTTTTTACCTCCAAGCCTGAAACACTGGATTCTACAAAGAGAACTTACACCGTATTGAATGCACTCTATAGCAATTATCTGTGCCTTGGCTTACAGTGGAATCAATTAGTAGCACACTGGTCCTTGTCTCTGGCCTGTTGAGAGCGATGACATCCTCCTGATGGGATGAGCAGTTACTGGCTTCCTAAAAGCCATCCAAGCCATAGGACTTTGGTTTCCATGACAATCCTACTGCGATGACGCCAGTTATCTCCCAGTCTCTGGCCACATGCAATACTGTGTAATACTAAAGATAATGACCAAAAAAAAAAAAGGGGACAATTTTAGACAGTACAAGAGGGGTAATTACTAACAGATATGTTTGTTATTGTGTACTCCAGCTTCTATCAGTGCCAAATCTAACACAACACTGCCTAAAGTATATTGTTAAAGAAGATCTTCACTGCATCTGAGCATCACAAACCAAAAACACTATTTAATTCATTTTTAATATTCAATGCAAGCTCCCCCATCCATCCATGTCTCTATGCTTTATTTTGTCACTTTGAAAAACACTCCCCTAGCATTTCTGGCTGTGGCCATCTTGAGTAAGGGCAAATGATTCATGTAGCATTTACTTCCTATAATCCAGTGGCTGCCTGTCCATAGCTAGCGCACAGACACCGCCTCCCCTATCCATGCATCCGGCCCCCTGATCTACATATCAGTGGCGCTGGACCATTTTTTTTGAAGCACCTGATTAAAAAAGGGTCTTCAGGGCTTCAAAAAAGGGTCGGCTTTAGAGTTTTCAAAAAAGGTCACCCAGTTGTGTGATGATAAGTGGATGAATTTTCGCTATTATCACACTAAAGTTCCTCTACGCCAATCAGGAGGCAGGTCTGTGAGACCTAATCCCCGATTGGCCAAAGCGTCAGACGATCCTATTGGATGCCTAGCACTTTGGCGGAAGAGGAGACACACGGTGGAGGAAGCTGGAGGAGCAGGCACAGGAGCCACCTCGGCCCCTGCCTGCACTCCAGGAGAGGAGGAGAGGACAACGCGGCCCGGCCACACGAGCGGGTAAGTGCCGTGCCGGACCGCCCCTGTGTTGAGGGGTACTGTTTCATTGCCGCGCCGCCGGGGTGGGATGTTGTTTGTTTGCCGCCCCCCCCCCCCCCCCCAAAAACAAGAACCCACAAGCCGCCACTGCTATAATCCATCTGCCCTTAGCTCAAGCCTGCATGCAGGAGAGTGTGCTAAGCTGAGAAAACTCCTCCTCCTCTCCTCCCCTCCTGAAGACTCCTATGACATCATTCGCCTAGGCAAGAAACCAGGAAGTAACTAAAGAAATGTAAAAAAAAAAAAAGTTTAAGGCTGGGTTCACTTATGAGTACACAGCGGCTCACAGCAGGAGTCTGGTGGGTCTTTGTTCACCGTTTCAGGTCTGATTTCAGCCCGAATTGTTTTTATCCTTAGAGAGCCGGTCACAATCTTCTGCTATTGCGAATTGGATGCGGGTGTCCGATTTGCACTAGTGTGAACCCAGCCTAAAACAAGAAACTATGGTATACTTTCCTATCTATTTACTAATGCTAGCAGCATGAGGATTAAAAATAATCAATGTTGATTGGGAAAGTGAAGTTCCGCTTTAGAAAAATTAAAGATAATTAATCACCGGCCTATTTGTTGTGTTGTCTGCAGCCTAGAATCCACTCTTTGCTTTAAAGAAAGAAAAAATACATGGCCTAGTTACCATTGTATATTATTGTATAAAGTGTGCAGTAGGAATTATTTCTTGTTCACTTTAGCAGTCAGCGTCATTTCTAAGGCGCAGGTCAGAACGTTAATGAATTACTAGCATACTAGCTCATTATGAATTACTTACCCGAGAACGAAGCCGCAGCCATCCTCGTCTCCCCCTCCGGCCGGCGACATCTATCCCGCAGGTTATGTCCGGGTATCGCGGCTCAGGCGCTGTGATTGGCTGGAGTCATGATGACGTCACTCCTGCGCATGCGTGGGAGCCGCTGGGAACGGCACAGTACAACTGAAGCTGCATGACGTCGGCACATACAAATACAGGGATATCTCCTAAACCGTGCAGGTTTAGGAGATATCCAGTGCAGCTACAGGTAAGCCTAATTATAGGCTTGCCTGTAGTTTAACGTGGTTGTAAAGGGTTTACAACCACTTTAACTAGATGCTAAAAATACCTTTCACCTACAGTACACACTGTCAGCACTGTGCTCACACACACCATTAAAGTGTTTGGAAGTGATCACCCTGTAAAACAACCATTTCAGTTTAAAATAGGAATGAAAGGCAAAACATTCGTGTATAGATAAAAAAAAAAAATTTAATCACTACCTCCCCCCCCCCTTTTTTTTATAAGTGATCACATTTCCTCTGTTCCCTCTGTTCTCAGCTGCATAAGAGCTGGGGGAGAGGAAACAGCATCACACTGATCATCCCAGTGAAAGGCTGTGCAGTGGGGCGTGTCAGGACAAATCTGATTATTGGAGGAGAGCAGGCTGAGTTCCCAGCATAGCTACAGAACTGACCACAGTGTGTTCTCCTGCTTAGTGTGGTCAGTTTTTAATGGAAAGCAGAGGGACTGGAAGGAACACCAGGGATTTCACACAAAGAAAGCAATACAAAGAGAGTAGGATACTTTCTCATGCAAGTACATGGTACAGCAGGCACAAATCAGGAATATGTTGGGGTAACAAACACTTTAACTCCCTTAGTGTGTCAGCCAGCTCCGGACCCTGATGTAGGCAGGACTGATTACAGATACATTTCAGCATTGGAAACCCATTCATTTCAATGTCGGTGCTAATTTAAAGTGATTGTACAGGAAAAATGTTTATTAAAAAAAAAATAACAAACATAGGCCCAATCCTCCTCTTCTTTTGTCCCCCACCAGAGCTCTGGGCCCTTCCCCTTGCCGAGTGCCCCCATAGGAAGCTGCTTGCTATGGGGACACTCATGCATGCTCGCTCCAGAGCCGACTCTCTGTGTCCAAAAAACACAGAGAGCGCGGCTCAGCTCCGCCCCCCACTACTGCCTCACTGGCTGTGACTGCTGCTGCATCTCAGCCAATCAGGAGGGAGAGACCCGGGTCTTGTGCATATCACTGGATCGAGATCGGGCTCAGGTAAGTATTGAGGGGAGGGGGGGGCTGAGGGCGGAGCTGCACACTAAAAATGTTTACCTTCATTCACAGAATGCATGAAAGTAAAAAACCTTCAGCTTTTACAACCACTTTAAATAAATCTCTAACAGAAATACTAGTGTTGCTGTTGCTAACCTTTTGAAAATGCTAGTTGCTTGGCTGTTCAGCTGAAATTCTGGTCTCACTATTTTGATCCACTGGCTTGCAACAAGTATGTAGTATAGGGCAGGAGAGTCAGGGTGAAGTTTTTTTTTCTTTGCATGTGATGGGGTATTCTTTGCAAAGTGAACAGCCTATTTGCCTTTAGTAAATCAACCCCCAGTATTGATTTATAACTGTCAGTGTGATAGGAATCTACAGGGTGTCCCAAAAGTCACCATACATAGGGAAAAAAATGGGAAATTGGAGCTAAATGTATTTTTCTTTACAAAATGTTCATTCTTTTAAAGCGGTAGTAAAACCACATTACTTTTTTTTGTACCCTGCAAGGTAAAGTCATAATGTGCTAGTATGAGTCACACACTAGCACATTATGTTAAATTTACCTTAAAACAAAGCCCTTCCAACGCCGAAATGTTCGAGCTGCAGGCGTTCCTATCTTCACCTGTCTTGCTTCCGGGTTTGCGGACTCCAGCTGTGTGACTGGCCAGAGCCGCGATGACGTCACTCATGTGCATGCGAGCCCTTGTTTATGGCACGGGGCTTTGAAGGAATGGCACGGGCGGCCGTACCTTCAGAGCCCATGCTCCAGTGATGTCACTGGCTGCATGTACAGTAAATATCTCCTAAATGGCGCACGTTTAGGAGATATTTACACTACCTATAGGTAAGCCTTGTTATAGGCTTACCTATAGGTAAAAGTCAGATGGGAGTTTACTCCCATATCTGAAAGTATACAGAATATATAAATATAAGAAAATATAAAAAAAAATTATATTAAATATAACATGAGTTTGTTCATTTTTCCTGTTTATGGAGACTTTTAGGGCATCCTGCAGTGGTTGCAGAATGAGCAAATCGGCGATGACAGCTTCCATGTTTGCTCCATTGTGAGCCCAGATTTCACCCAGCAGGCAGAATGCAGATCATGCCATTCCCTGTTGGTTCCTAGCAGGATGAATGGAGAAATGAGTGTCCAGACCACCAATAAGCAGGCTACTTGTGGTCACCTTTCACTCTGCACTGTCCTCTATTGCAGTGTGATGATGGCAGCAACTGGCTGTGTGCTGGGTCTGGGGGGGGGGGGGGTGCAGAGCCCCCAGGCACTGAAGGGTTAAACAGCCTGGTGCATTCCCCTGGACAGCAGTACATCTGGATGGGGCTGATAGGGTTAAATCTGTGGCAGGTAGGGGGAGGAGCAGCCAGGCAGTTGGTAATGCTATACTGGTTGTGGGGGCTGTCCTCTTCTCCTCTCCTCTCCTCTCCTCTCCTCTCCTCTGGCTGCATTCACTCCCAGTCTGCTCCAGAGCGAAGATGGCGACGGAGGGAGAGAGCGGAGATCAGAGCTTGTCCTCTGTCCATGGAGAGCCAGAGCATGTAAGATGGGTCTGATGAGGGAGGGTGGATGGATGGATTGGATGGATGGATGGGGGGGATCTGATCATACTGGATGGCATGGTGACATTGTGCTGGGAGGAGAGGGGGTGACAGATGACAGCAGGAGGGGAAGAGCCTCCCCTGTACACTGATCTGTACTGGATCAGGACACTGACAGGCAGATCTATCATCTCCTGATCATCCCAGGGATCTTCTCCTACAGGAGATCCTTCCCTGGGGCTCCCTCCTTGTTCTCTCCATTTTCTTCTCTGATCGTGTCTGTGTATAGAGAAGGGGATCTATAGTTACCGCAGGATTCCTCCCTGCCATGTACTGTGTAGATGGAGTATAAATAGTGGACATCTGCCAGAGATGGTTTGGTGGTCTGCTCTGGGAGCTCCATGCTGACATTAGGCTTGTTATGACAGATCTTATATCAAAGACAATGTAGCTGTCAGCACCCAACTGTTGACATTAAACACTGTGACATTAGCTGACTTGTATCCATTGCTGTGTGAGAGAAAGCAGAGCACAATATTACTGACTACAACTGTATTACACTGATAGGGGAGGGGGGATGAATGGGTGTTTTTCTATAATACAATTGTTTATATAGATGTGTTAATATATATAATAGACTGTTATATATATATATATATATATATATATATATATATAATAGATGTGTTTATATATAATAGAATGTTAAAAAAAATATATAATAGATGTGTTTATATGTAATAGATGTGTTTATGTATAATAAATGTGTTTATATATAATAGAATGTTATATAAATAAATAATAGATGTGTTTATATATCATAGAATTGTTTATATATGACTGTTTTCTATTGTCAATTGTTTTAGTTTTTTTTTTTTTTTCATAAAAAGAAAAGAGACGGATTTAGGCTGCTTTTACACAAATGCATTTTTGCTGCATTTTATTTAGGCTGCTTTTACACTGAGGCATTTTTACCATGCTGAAAGCAGCCTAAACCTGTCTCTTTTCTTTTTATGAAAAAAACTAAAACAATCGACAATAGAAAACAGTCATATATAAACATAAAAAAGAGAAGAGCCAGATTTAGGCTGCTTTCACACCGATGCATTTTTGCAGTTTTTAGCATGGTAAAAATGCAGCAAAAATGCCTCAGCAGCCTAAATCTGGCTCTTTTCTTTTTATGTTTATATATATGACTTTTTTTGTAGTTTTAATTGTTATAGTTTCATTTATTTTTCTTTCATAAAAAGAAAAGAGACAGGTTTAGGCTGCTTTTACACTGATGTATTTTTGCTGCATTTTTACCATGCTAAAAACTGCATCGGTGTGAAAGCAGCCTAAATCTGTCTCTTTTCTTTTTTATGTTTATATATGACTGTTTCCTATTGTCGATTTGTTTTAGTTTTTTTTCATAAAAAGAAAAGAGACAGGTTTAGGCTGCTTTTACACTGAGGAATTTTTGCTGCATTTTTACCATGCTAAAAACTCTGCAAAAATGCATCAGTGTGAAAGCAGCCTAAATCTGGCTCTTTTTTTTGTTTTGTTTTTTTTAAAACAAAAAACAATCTACAATAGAAAACATTTCTATATAACATAGCCACAATCCCTTCAAACCCTATGGGACTCAGGGAGCTGCGGGCTCAGTGTGTTTTTAAAAGCCCTGCATGCTGCATTTTTGGTGAGGTTTTTAAAACCGCACCAAAAACACAGTTCCCCATTGAAATGAATAGAAAATGTGTCAAAGATGCATCAAAAATGCAGCTGCATTGCATTTTTGGTGAGTTTTTTGAGTCACGTGTCCAAGTTTCACAGGTGCATGCTGGGTAATAGGCACCCAGAAAACACAGTGAACCACAATCCCTCTAAACCCTATGGGACTCTTCACACCATGGCGCTGCGGGCTCGGTGTGTTTTGAAAAGCCCTGAATGCTGCATTTTTGGTGCAGTTTGCAAAACCGCACCAAAAACACAGTTCCCTATTGAAATGAATGGAAAACGCATAAAACACAAATTAAAAACGCACCTGCATTGCGTTTTTGGTGCATTGTTTGAGTCACATGTCCAAGTTTCACAGGTGCATGGTGGGTAAAAGGCACTCGGAAAACACACCGGAAACACATCCAAAACGCAGCAAAAACGCAAATGCATTTTTACAGCAGTTTTTTATCGGAGCATTTGGAAAGCAGCTTTATTGAGCACAGCCTAATAGAGCTCAATAAATCAGGACACATTATCGGGAATATGCTTTTATTTATCTGCACACTGTAGGCTCAATTCAGAAATGTATAACAAGTTTTTATTAGCAAGCACATTATTATTTTTCATAATAAAAACTGATTGATCACTTCATTAAGGCGCTATCACACATATCAGCTGAGTGTACATATATCACAAGTACATTATTTTATTTAACATTGTGTGGCCATTTTTATATATATATGTTACTCTATGGAGCGTCGGATGTCAGCGGAGACATGTCCGCTGACATCCGATCCGCCAAATCCAGACGTATGGACCACACGTCCAGATCCGTCGGATCGGGTGAGATCGGGTGAGATCGGGTGAAAACGGACACACTGTCCGTTTTCATCCGATCTCTCCATAGAGATCAGCGGCGCTCGCAAGCCCCCTCCCCGCTCAGTGAGCGGAGAGAGGCTTGTCATCCGCCGGCTCAGCGGAGATCAACGGACAGATCTCCCGCTGAGCCGGCGGACAGAGGCGGGCTCCGTGCAAGCGGAGTCCGCCTCGTCTGAAAGGGGCCTTATTCTCTTCTTTGCAGGAATGCAGTTTAAAAGGGATTTTTTTTTTATGGCAGTTTCACTTTAAAGTCTCTAGGTTGCCCCCTGCTGCCTACTTTTTGAAAAATGCCTGCATGCATAAGGGAAGATTTACTAAAGCAGGTGCACACAGAATCTGGTGCAGCTGTGCATAGTAACCAATTAGCTTCTAGGTTTTACTGACAAAGCTAATAGCCCGTACTCACGATCCGAATTTCGCGTGAAAACTGTCGTCCGAGGAAGAATCGTACGATTTTCGGATCGTGTGTACACTACTTTCGACAGCCGATCACAACAGTTCATCCAATATTATTCGATCGCACAGAAATTTTCCTCGTACGATTCCAGATCGTACGATTTTCGTATAGTCAGTATAGTTGACGTCCAAAAATACAATACAAATACATTACAACACATGACATCACTTCCGATTTTTTTTCCTGTCGTATGAGAATTTTCGGGACTTAATTTTCCTATTCAATTTCTACTTGCGACTATTAGGCAAAAAAGGTCGTACGATCTGTCGTACGATATTCGGATCGTGTGTACGGGCCATTAGGGTATGTTCAAACTGAACGTGGGGTTCATGCACAGATGTCTATTGGAAGGAACTACTTTTGGAAATCGGTGTGGCGTTGCACCGATTGGGACAGTGCCGTTGCCGGCAATAGGCTGCGATTTGGCATGTCAAATCGCATGTCAGATCGCACCGATGTGAACAGGGGCTTAATGAACAAGCTGAAGTCAAAAGCTGATTGGTTACTATGCACAGCTGCACCAGATTCCGTGTGCACCAGTTTTAGTAAATCTCCATATATATACGATAGCTGTTTTGCATGGGTCTTTAGTCTGTTTATATGACATCACAGACATATGCATCCTCTGGTGGTGGTGGTGGGTCCTGAATGTTGCAGAGAATGTCACCCCCATTATGATGTAGCAGTGTTCTCTACAGAAGTCTCTTGTAAACCCAAGGTGGCATGTACCCCCATAGGAAGGGCTCTTGATGCACTAAATTCACAGAAAGTGGGCTGAATGATGCTAAGCAGCAATCGAGTCAGAAGAGAACAGTGTTGGAGCAGAACGTTTGTAGGGGGTAGCTCTGGAGAGGAGTATTGCAAGATTACAATATTGCAAAATATTTCAATAACCGATGGGTAGTCTGTGTTTTTTTTTTTTTTAAAATTTTTATTTAGTTGAAGACACATTATTATGGAAGTATTATCTGACTATATAAACTAGCTTTTTTTTTGCATACTAAATAGCTTGGTTATGGTGAATAAGTAGTTATGTATTCCATAGATAAGAATCCAAGCTTAGCTTTTGAAAATAAATGAATCTAGAAAATCCCTTGAGGCTAATTTATAAAAAAATAAAAAATTGAAATATAAGAATTGTGGCTTCATGTAAATTAACCTTCCCACTCATTTTCATGGAACAGGACATACAATATACTGTAGTTCCTTTTAAGACACCTTAAAAAATGAGGTTCAAAATACTTAGTACTAATACTAATACTAGTGTATGTTTTACCTATAATAATGGCATTATTGGTAGCTTGTAGTCAGTGACGGCTGGTGGTATATTTTTTTTGGGGGGGTGGCAATCTGTCCGCCAATAACACCCCAGTCCCCGGCGGTCAGTTGGTCCCTGCACTTACCCCTGCGGGTTTCCTCCGGGCGGTGGGCGGCAGGCCTCTGCATCTCATCCTTCCTCTGCTTAACAGCGGCAAGGCTTGCCCTGCATCTCCTCCCTCCTCCACAGCCAATAAGATCGCTTCTCCTCTCGGCCAATCAGGTCTCAGGACCCGCTTCCTGAGCCGGAATTGGCTAGAAGGAGAAGCAGGAAGACAATAGTGAATATTAATTCGTTATTGTCACACAACTGGGTGGGCTTGGGGCGCAGTGCTCTGCGCCCCGGGCCCACCCTTTTTTTTAAGCCAATTAGAGCCTCCGCTTCTAATCATGGGCTTCTAAAAAAAAAAAAAAACTCCCATTGGAATCCATGCGTCCGACACCCTGCGCGTAAATTAGGGGTCGGGCGCATGGATTAGGGGGGTGGCGCCCCTGCACCCTGTATGGATGGGCTATGGCTTCTTGTAGTACAGATTGGGGCTGCACTTCAAAATCCAGCATTACATCTTGGACAGTTGTACAGGTTCCCTGTGTTTTCCTCAAAGGTTGCCTTAGAAGCTGCAGCAAGCCAGATAAAGTCCACTTCATTTCCTGGCTGGAGAACATCTTTCCCATGGGCAACTGGGGGGCTGTTAAAAAACAGGCATGTGAGCTGCGGTTTTACCGCCCATCTAAAGAAAATTACAGCCAGAAGAGGCTGTTCACATGCCACAACCATGGCGTCGCAGCTGTAGCAAAGTTAACATGACCTGCTGAGATGACAGGCAGTAGCACCTGTCAAACTCACCCATTTCAGTCAATAGGGCCGTGCCAAAACCGTGAGCCAAATGCATTAGGCCCATTGGAAAAACAAGAAACACAGACACCTCCTGAACATCTGACAGTGGCTGCTTAGCCGCACTCTGAAAAAAAGCCATCCACCATAGGTCACTTTTCAGGGCATTAGCTAGTGTGAACCTACCTTTACTGTCCTTGGCCCTCTGCTTTCTTCACTGGATTTCAGCTGATACCCAGAGCGGTCTGCAGGCAAATGCAGCTTGTCTAGGACATCCACTTATCTCCCAAGAACCATTGTTTGCATCAGGACTGAGAGCTACTGAGAGAGGTACAGAGGTAGGGCGCTGTGATGTTTTTAGGAAGCTATGTACAGTAACCTGCTAGCCCCTCCCACCAGCCATGATCTGCCCGCATTGCATAGAAAAGCACAGAGTGAAACGTGATGACATCACTGGGTCTAAAATAAGGTATGCAATAAAGAAAAAAAAAATTTTCTAAGAAAAAAAATATTGAAAATGTTGATGAAGGGGGAAGGAGGAGCCACAAATTAAACTTAAAGTGTTACTAAACCCACAACAGTAAAATCTGTATATGCAGTGAAGCATGCTTGTTATACTCACTGTGGAACCTAGGGGGTTAATCCTCTGCATTGTGTAAAAAGACTGTTTGATCCTGTCTTCTCTGATCGTCCTCTTTAACTGACTCCAACCCATCTCTTGATAGAACAGAGCATTAGGAGTCAGGCGGCAAATGCGCAGTTTAGTGTGTATTGCTAGAGAGTTGTTTTTTTTATTTATTTTTCTTGGGAGAGTGAGTGCATGTGATCAGCACAGGGCCAATCAGCACTGTCCCGGCAGAGGGTCAGGGGAGAATAAAAACTCCTCCTACAAGCTTAAGCAGACACTGATACAAGTCACAGGACTGCTATATACTGATGAGAAAGGGTATTTAGCAGTTTATATTTACTAAAATAATTGCATTTCCATGTTCTGTGTACTGTGGGAGACCAGATATAGTAAATGTGGGGTACGGGGTTTAGTAACACTTTTACCACTTCCGGACCGCCACACAACTATATACGTCCTCAGCAGATTCGCAGCAAAATTTATTTTATCGGTGGCGGGAGAGGTCCCTCTCCCCGCGCAATCCGGTGCCTTCTGCCGCTAACTGGAGCCGTCGGCAGCAGCGGAGGCAATCGGATGCTTCCCGGCGCCGTTGACAGCGGCGGAGGCAATCGGATGCTTCCCGTGGCTGTGCATGGAGTGAGGGGAAGATGGCCCCCACCCGTCTCCATGACACTGCAGGGCGGTAGCGACGTCAAAACGTCACTTCCGCCCATAGTTCTTAAAGGATCATTTTTGTTTTTCATTTTTTTAAATGACAATTTTTTTTTTTATTGCATTTTTGTGTAAATATGAGATCTGAGGTCTCTCTGACCCCAGATCTCATATTTAAGAGGTCCTGTCATGCTTTTTTTCTATTACAAGGGATGTTTACATTCCTTGTAATAGGAATAAAAGTGACACAATTTTTTTATTTTTTTTTAAAACAGCCGAGCTCGCGTGCAGAAGCGAATGTAAGCTCTAACAAGCAGGGCCCTCTGATCCCTCCTGTATTGATTTGTATTGTAAGTGTACTGTCTGCCCTCATGTTGTAAAGTGCTGCACAAACTGTTGGCGCTATATAAATCCTGGATAGTAATAATAATACGTGAGTAGCGCCCGCATATGAAAACGGTGTTCAAACCACACATGTGAGGTATTGCCGCGATCGGTAGAGCGAGAGCAATAATTCTAGCCCTAGACCTCCTCTGTAACCCAAAACATGCAACCTGTAGAATTTTTTAAATGTCGCCTATGGAGATTTTAAAGGGTAAAAGTTTGTCGCCATTCGACGAGCGGACGCAATTTTGAAGCATGACATGTTGGGTATCAATTTACTCAGCCTAACATTATCATTCACAATATAAAAAAAAAAAAAAAATTGGGCTAACTTTACTGTTGTCTCATTTTTTTATTAAAAAAAGTGTAATTTTTTTTTAAAAAGTGCGCTTGTAAGACCGCTGCGCAAATACTGTGTGACAGAAAGTATTGCAACGACCGCCATTTTATTCTCTAGGGTGTTAGAATTTTTTTTTATAATGTTTGGGGGTTCTAAGTAATTTTCTAGCAAAAAAAAAACACATCTTAAAAAGAGGCCCGGTCCTTAAGTGGTTACGTTTTAATAACGTAATAACTTAATAGAAAAGAGAATCTGTGTCAGCAACAGAGAAATTCTTGACCATGTAACAGTTCATAAATTAGAGGTAGTAATGGTTTTAGTCCAGTCTGTCGGTGTCTGGATTAGTGTGCAGTCAGGGCGAAGCCATTGTGAATAATTCTTTGCATAGAATAAGGCCAAGCACTGTGACTCCAATTAGCAGGTGACTTCTGCAGTGTCTTGTTCTCATCTACAACACTGTAATCTTTTTGCAAATGTGACAGATACATGTTAATGGAATGACGCAAGCTGCTATCGCAGTACCAGTCGTTGTCATGCTGATTTATTGGCTTAATTTCTTTGTCAGTCACCAACCTGAAACATAAAGGCTTCGTTTAGACGTGCGGTTTGGGGTGGCAAAAATGCACGGTTGAGATACGTTTTTGCCTCCTGACAACCGCTCCTCCTTAAACTGTAATAGGCAGCAGACGGGGGGCGTTTACATGCGGGCGCCAAGCTTCACTTTGTGGCCACAGCAAAGTTTACCTGACATGTACAGTAGCAAAATGCTGCACCTTCAAGTAAACGTGGAAGCGCTGCAAAAGCCCTGCAACCGTGTGCAATGCATGTGGTTGCAGCGCGAATGTCAACAAAAATGGGGCAAAACAGGTGGTGAGGAGGCATCGATTTTCTACCTGTCAGTAGCCACTGAAGCGGTATATGAACGCAGATTGGGCTTCAGAGGAAACGCATGTCTTAATCTACCCAAATGCAGCAAGTGGAATTGGCTCCTTTTTGATCTGCAAAGAAGTGTTGAAGCCACGGGTTGAAGGAAAGAAAATTGCTTGATACCCCCATCAACATTGATGGGGGAATCCCTCCCACAGTGCTATTGTGTTCTGCCAGGGAGGGGCGCAGGGAGGTTTTCCCACTGGTAGAATACAATGATTACTGCTGGCAGCTATAGCCGTCTGCAGTGATCAGCTGAAAGAAAAAACAACAGACTGGTTGTAATGAAGTTGATTGATGGAGCAACTTCAGTACAACCAGGCTGCCCATAGACGAATCGAAATTCAGTCAGTTCCTGCTGAACCGGCCATATTTCGAACCGTCTATGGCTGGCATTAGTGTTGAAGCAATTGGATCGACGAGAGAGTCGAGGAGTCACGTGAGTGCCGAGAGACGCTCTGATATAGGTACAGATCGGCAGTTTTTTTTTATATAACACAGGCACAGGGGAATATAGCTTTATGTTACAGAGGGGATGGGAGGTTTTTATTGTTGGCTTAACTACTTTGCTAAAAAAAAATCTGTTGACAGTTTATTAGCTCATTCTCAAGTTATTTACACACCTTAAAGTGGTTGTAAAGGCTGAAGGTTTGAACGAGAAAGAAACTGTCAGCTCCAGTCAGAGCTGCTGTACTAACTATGTAAAGTTAGTACAGCATACTCCCCTGCTGAGCATTCAGGGGCGGCCCCCTGCCAGAACACTCCGATCAGCGCTCTGCCATTGGAGATGGTCGGCTGCTGGTTTTTCAGCATGCTCGTCCAACAGAAGCTGGCCACACGGCCGACTGCTGTCAGACAGGGTGGCATACACACGGGCCAAATGTCAGTCTTTTTTTTTTTAAACTGGCCAATGTTTCCCGACATTTGCCCCATTTGGCTTAAAGAGGCACTGCAGTCTGCTCACATAATTTGTAATAAAAAACATCTTTGCCATTCTGAAGCTTCCCTCCAACCAGTTTGCATATTATTCAATATATATTGTGATTCTTTACTTGCCAAATATGCTGCAGAAATCTCCCTCCACTAAGTCTGGCTGTGTCCATTTTAACTGTGGGCAGCAGAAGCTGCTGCCTGTTCACTTCCTGGATTTACACAGGAGGCACACCTCCAGCTCTGCAGCTCTCATTGGCTCTCTTAAAACTCATCTCCCCTGCCTTCCTGGGAAACTCTCACGAGAGTGAGAGGGAGAGCTGTGCATGATGTCATAAGCCTAGGCTTTTTACCAGACAAGAAACAGGAAGTTTACTGTATAAGATATTTACTGGCAGAAAAAACATGTTTTACTGCCCAAAGTTAAAACAGCAAGGGCAGAAGATTTAATAGATGGAAAGATACAAAAATGACTGAAGGTCTGCTTTAAGTATTACTTTACTAAATCAGATAAATGATTCCTCTCTGAAACCACCCTCCCCCATGCATGTCTTTTCAGACTTTCAATTAGAAAGTGACTGTCTAAAAGCAATGCAGTGCATTCAGCTTACAAAACCTATAGTACCCTGTGGCACCAGTTCTTATTTGCTAAATAAATATTTTATGTGAATATATATATATAAAAAAAAAAAAAAAAAGCTAAAATTTTAATTCAATTGACTGGAAACCATTAACTTTTCACATGGGATCCAATATACAGTACTGCAGGTGTATACTGTACGATCTTATCTGCTTTTGCATATCAGTCTACCTTCGGGTTAATGTGACCTACAATGTAGCAGCCCTCTAGGTATAAATGAGCAGTGTAATGCACCTCGTGGCTATATAATCTTAAATAGTTAAAAACAGCATGTGGTATACAGTCCAGGACTCTATAGGAATCTGAATATAGTAATTGCTGATCTTTTCATTACTGTAAAATGTGCTGTTTTCAAATTCGGAAATTGGTAGGTTTGTTCATTGGATGGGCTGTCATTGAAGTATGCATTACATAAACACTCCCTCCTGTGTGAAGTCACTACTAATGGTACAAAATATCCATCACAAAGAGCTAATGCTACTTCATGGCACTAGACACCTAATTGACCTCCTAGAGAAAGACAACTCAGAACAATAGAAGAGTATTGCTGGTGTCTGCAGAATCAGGAGAAGAGTTTTTTATTATGGCTACCTTTACATTTCAGTGGACATCTCCGGCTAAAAGTGTCCGCAGACATTAGATGACAGTGAGGACATTTTTGGTGCAAAGACGCCAAGGGAAGTCGCATCAAACTAGGAACTAGGCCATTGAGGGTTCAGCATATTTATACTCCTTTATAGAGTTTCAGTAGTCTGCCATCTGTAGGATAATCCTGTAAGGAATGGTTTAAATTTACCTTTGAGTAATGCTAAATATCGATGCTATTGTAACTGCGGTAATATCTGGCTATTCATGTAACTATATTGCATTATGGGCTATGAAACAGAAAAAGATTTGAGACGGTTGCCATTTTTTTTTTTTTTTTAATAAACGTATTTATTTTTATATGGAATAGTGTAATACAGGCTTATGGTAGATCCAGTTGGCAGTTGCAAAGCATAAGCAAAGTGGGCACTGTTGTCAGTTCTTTGAACCTCTAATATGAACATTTTCCTCCACAAGTAGACCTCAGGGTGCTATCAGTATTATAGCATCAGGTAGTTATTTCAATTAGATGTTTGTTACAGTATTCATTGCTTTTGCTGAGTGTCAAGGTCTCTATGCATAGAAATGCAAATTAATAGACCAAGCTGAATGTGACAGGGACACTTTCCTCTTTAGGACAGTAACTGGAAGTAAGGCCCCTTTCACACTGGGGCGGGAGCCGTGGCGACGGTAAAGCATTGCTATATTTAGCGCTGCTTTACCGTCGTTTTAGCCGTGGGATTCAGCCGCAAAGCGCAGCTACGGCAGCATTTTGCGGGGGATTTTAACCCTTTTTCGGCCGCTAGCGGGGGGTTAAAACCGCACCGCTAGCGGCCGAAAAAGGGTTAAAATCCCCCGCAAAGCGCCGCCGTAGCCGCGCTTTGCGGCGGTATTGCCGCGATATTACCGCTGTGTCCCATTGAAATCAATGGGTAGGAGCGGTGAATACACCGCCCCTATACCTCTCCAAAGATGCTGCTAGCAGGACTTTTTTTACCGTCCTGCTAGCGCACCGCTCCAGTGTGAAAGCCGGAGTGAATGGGGCCGTTTTTTTCAGGCGGTGTACAGGCGCTATTTTTAGCGCTGTACCGCCTGAAAAAGCCCCAGTGTGAAAGGGGCCTAAGTGCTAAAGATGTTCATAAATCAGCCCTTCTTAATCTTTTTAACACAGTGGAATCCTCAAAAAAAAATTCAGGTCTCGGGGGAATCCCTGAAATAGTTTCTAAGATCTAAAGCTTACAGTACAGTAGTGCAATCAGTAAGTGTCCTGTCGCGTTAGTGCTGTTTAAGCGGCACTTTTTGGGCGCTAGCGGTGCACTTTTAACCCCAAAGAAGGGGTTAAAAGCGCCCGTGTTGCAGCACTTCCGAAACGCTTTTCATGCGCTTTGGAAGTGCTGCCCATTCATTTTAATGGGCAGGGCGTTTTGGGAGCGCTGTATACAGCACTCCCAAACCACCCCAAAGATGCTGCTTGCAGGACTTTTCCTAACGTCCCACAAGCGCACTGCCCCAGTGTGAAAAGACACACTGAAACGAATGGGAATCGTTTTTCAGGAGTTATTTAGAGGCTATTTCTAGCACTAAAACGCCTGAAAACTGGCTCAGTGTGAAAGCGGTCTAAATGGCAGATCTAATAATAAACAAAACAATAAAAAAAAAAAATAATTTTAATGAGCAAATGGGTTTTTTGCTACACAAACATTTAATTCAGTTGCAAAAACACATTTGTAAGTATGTTTAGTGGCAAACAATACGTTAGGATTGGTTTTCAGTGGCTACAAATACTTGTGTATGCTGCACTGCCCTGCAGAGTATGTTTGCACTATAGAAATACAAGCAGTAAATAGAGATCCTGCGCCGTGTATTTTTTCTTTTGTGATTATAATATTAATAATAACGACACTATGATCATAATTATACCACAAACAATAAAGGGAATCATTCTGTCCACTTGCTGTCTAGCCTTTATATAGAAGATATTTTATAGAAGAAATCCTACCATTATTATTGTCATCCTCGTCCCCTATCTACCAATGCATTCCCAACTTTCAGATCCGGACAGAACTTGCTCTGTGCAGGGGGTAAGGGGGTATAATTCTATGTAGGGGGGGGGGGGGGCTTCAATGTAGCAGAGGACTTCTATGTAATGGGGGTCCCTGATGTAAAATTGGATCTAATCTAAGCTCATTTTGAATAGAGTAAGGCAGGATTATACCACTGTAAGGTCAGCCATACACGGTGCAAATTTTGTTTTCCAGGAAAAAAAATTCACATGATTCCCCCATCAGCACAGACACTGCTGACACAGGAATCTCTCCTGCCGAGCAATTGTCTTCTCTTGGGGAAGACAGAGATTATTGCTAGAGGCTATAACCGCTGCTAGCGATAATCGCAAGTGAATCCGCAGGCTGGGTATACCCAATTTGATCGATCAACTCATTCAGCCTGCACACACATGGCTCAAATCTCAGCCTGTTCCAGCTGAATTGGCCAAGTTTTGAACCGTCTATTGCCGGCCTAAGGTTTATTTTTGCCATCTGTGTCCATTTGAGGAGATTTCCCTTCACTTCCTGTCCCATAGTCAAAATAGGAAGTCAATGAATGACTTGTATAGCGCTACCTAGGCAAACTGAATCGCCTCAGGGCGCTTTTTGCCACTGGTGTCCATCTGTAGTATAGTGCGGTCCTTGCCCTGTGGGGTCCCGACACACTTACAAACACATACACATATTTGGCCAATTTTTTATTTTTTTATCGACAGGATCTAATTAACCTAGCAACATGTCTTTGGAGTGTGGGAGGAAACCCATGCAGGTACAGGGAGAACATACAAACTCCAGGCAGATGGTGTCGTGGTCGGGATTTGAACCAGTGACCCTATTACTGCTAGGTGAAAGTGCTAACCACTACACCACTGTGCTGCCCCGTGAGAGGAAATCTCTCTAAGTGGGGGAGTCTCCAGAACTAGCATCCCCATTGGAAAATATCCTCTCTAATACTGTTCTGGAGACAACCCAAAATGTGGGATTTTCTTTTACTTTCACTTTTGATGATAATGGTAAACATGGCAAATAGAGAGGGTGAATCTCCCTAACATAGACAACAACACCAAAACTCCACTCCACTTTTTTACATTAATGGTTGTAAAGGCTAAAGGCTTTTTTTTACCTTAAAAGGCAAGTATGGGGTTTAGGGTTATTGCACATTTATATTTACCTAGGTGCATGCAGCATCAGTCCCTCGGCGCCTCTAATACTGAGAACCGAGAGATCGAACACCGCCAATCGCTCTGTTCTCACAGCTCCATGAACAGAGAGCTGCACACTGTCAGTCACTGCTCTCTAGTCTGCCCCCCCACGCTCACTGGAGCACTGGACTTGGGAGGGGGCAGGAGCAGCCGGCTCAGGCTCTCAGGGGCTTGCTGAGCCGGGTGCCAGTCCAGGCATGTGGGCGAATCCCAACTCTATGGTCGCGATGATGCCCGAACCTGGACTGACTCTGACATCAGCAGAGAGCGTACTTCAGCCCCCTCGCTGCTGAAAACGGAGCACAGAAGTACAAAACAAATTGCACTCCTGTGATCCATATGAGAAGTACAGCCAAACGAGCTTTGGCTGTTCTTCTTCTTTAATGCATTCTCAAAAACCTTTTAGGTGTACCCCCCTCCCACTAACTTTCCTGATCTCGATCTCGGTGCAGTGCAGTGTCCTAGAGCAGCAATGCTGCTCTCTCTTTCCCTCCTCACTCACCATTGGCTCCTGCTGCTGTCAATCAAATCCAGTGATGAGGGGGTAAGCCCAAGCTGCACTGTGTGTGTCAGAAGATGCACATAGTGCGGCTCGGGATCGAGCCTGCCCGAGTACCCCCCCACTACTGGAAAGCAGAAGGAGCGGTGGCAGGGAACCCGAGAAGAGGAAGATCAGGGCTGCTCTGTACAAAACCATTGCACAGAACAGGTAAGTATAACTTGTTATTTTAGAGAAGAAAAAAAATAAACCTTAAGAATCACTTACAAAAATAAGTTTCCCCTTTCGCTTTTAGAGGATTCCTTTGCGATAAAACAGCTGAGAAAGACCTTTCTTACTAATAATCTTAATAATGTATCGAGCAAGTCAACAACCCACCATCCAGCCATGGCCAGTTTCCATGTGTAGGGAGTGCAGACTGCTGCAGTGTGTACATTGGTTCAATGCTGATAGAATCAGACATCCCCCAAGTGTTTGATTCCTCTGAATATCTCCATGCAGATGTCTGCTCTGCAGCGACCACACGTTTCAGGAATCCAGGCGATCAGCAATGATAGGATTGTGAGCAAACAGCAGAAATCTGCGTGTCTGTGTTCAGGAAGAGAAAAACAAACAGAGTTTTCCTAATCGATGATCACACGTTTTTACCCCTTTTATCTGATTTTTAAAATGATGCCAGTTACCACACATCCGGCTGGACATTGGAATAATTGAGCTGTGGCTAGGATTTTAGCACAGGGCACTCATAGAAAGCTTGGATTGTAAATCTTTCACACTGATCTAGTGCCCAGAGGGCAGCCTGTTGTGTGCAGACACTCTGCACTGTCCTCTATTGCAGTGTGATGGCAGCAGCTGGCTGTGTGCTGGATCTGGGGAGGAGTGCAGAGCCCCCAGGCACTGAAGGGTTAATAAGACTAGTGCAGTCCTTCTGGATGGGGCTGATAGGGTTAAATCTGTGGCAGGTAGGGGGAGGAGCAGCCAGGCAGTTGGTAATGCAATGCTGGTTGTGGGGGCTGTCCTCTTCTCCTCTCCCTCTCCTCTCCTCTCCCTCTCCTCTCCTCTGGCTGCATTCACTCCCAGTCTGCTCCAGAGCGAAGATGGCGACGGAGGGAGAGAGCGGAGATCAGAGCTTGTCCTCTGTCCATGGAGAGCCAGAGCATGTAAGATGGGTCTGATGAGGGAGGGAGGATGGATGGATGGATGGGGGGGATCTGATCATACTGGATGGCATGGTGACATTGTGCTGGAAGGAGAGGGAATGACAGATGACAGCAGGAGGGGAAGAGCCTCCCCTGTACTCTGATCTGTACTGGATCAGGACACTGACAGGCAGATCTATCATCTCCTGATCATCCCAGGGATCTTCTCCTACAGGAGATTCTTCCCTGGGGCTCCCTCCTTGTTCTCTTCTCTGATCATGTCTGTGTATAGAGAAGGGGGATCTATAGTTACCGCAGTCCAGCAGAGTACGGTCATTAGAGAAATACCTGCACTACCCTATCCAGCACCCTTTCTGACATTTTTTTATTAAGGCATGGAAGCATAACCTGTCTGCATGATACGGATGAAACCAGAGGATGAGCAGAACTGCTAGGCAACCAACATTGATGGAACATAATGTTTCTCTCCTGACAGGTTCTCTTTGAGGCTGAACTCCAGGGAAAAGTAAAATCTTCCCTTGCAGTTTGACTGCCCCCGTACTGCAAGGGTTAACTGCTTATGTCTAAGGGACTGGGGAAAGCCGTGTTACTTACCCGATCCTCTGCTTCCGAAGGCTTCTCAGTGCTGCTAGATCAGTGTTGGCAGCCTCTTCTCCCCTCTGTGCTGGTGGTCAGATACCCTCTGACATCATAAAGTAGAATACAAGGTCCATATCCCTGCAATGGATATGAGGACACCAAGGAATAGTCCACTGTCAGAGCATAGAGGAGAAGAGGATAGCACCAGCTGCTAAGGGGTACGGAGGACCAGTTTGGTAGAACTGCTTTTCTTGGTCTTATAGACTGGGAGCACTTAACCCTTGCAGTTCAAGGACATCCCCACTGTAAGGGAGGGTTTTTAGTTTCCCAAGGAAATAGGCCATTGATGGCATTTTTCTGGGTTGCTAGAGCAGCCTTTCTCAACATTTTTGCCCCAGAGATACCCTTGGGGATCTTGAGAATTCGCAGGTAAAATTAATTATTCAGAGTCAGTGCGAAGAATGTAATTTGCATTGGTGGTCAGTGGCAAGAATGCAACCCTTACAGACAGCTAAAAATGATCATTGGTGTCCTGTTGCTGGCTCTGTTGGACCTGGAATTTTGCAGGCACCAGAAGGTTAGAGGTCAGTCAACCATAGCTGAAGGAACCCCCAACAACCTCTGAAGCAACCCTTGGGTTTCATGGAATGCTGGTTTAGAATGTCTGAGCTAGAGTGTAAGGCCCCATGCACACTGGAGCTTTTGTAAACCAGTGGTGGCCAGTCCATAAGGGGCGCAGGGGTGCCGCCCCCATAGTTTGCATGCGGGGCGCCGGACAAATGCCTTTGTATGAGGTCTGTCTGTTTTTTTCAAGCACATGATTAGAGCCTGAGGCTCTAATTGGCTTGAAAAAAGGTTGTGCTCGGAATACAGAGCACTACGCCCCGAACCCTCCCACTTCTGATACTAGCGAATCAATATTCGCTATCGGTTTCCGGCTTCTCCTCCTGGCCAATCTGGACAGGAGGCGGATCTAAAGAAGACCGGGTTAGCTGGGAGAAGAAGCCGGGAAGCTGCTGCTGGAACGTTTCTTCATGCATATAAATACAATTAATGATTTTAAATAGTGTGATTCATATGGTGTGATTACCTGCATTAAGGTGCACTCGCGTTTAGAGCGTTCCAGTGTAAATACTCTAAATAGATGTAAATGCATATAAAAGTAGGTACATTTAAACGCAGAAGAAAATAATCTGGGAAGTATAATATTTATTTATACTTTCCTGATCAATTCTCCTGTCTTTAACCACTTCAGCTTCGGAAGATTTGGCTGCTCAATGACCAGGTCATTTTATTGCGATATGGCACTGCGTCACTTTAACTGACAATTGCGCGGTCGTGCGAAGCTGTACCCAAACAAAATTGATGGCCTTTTTTCCCACAAATAGAGCTTTCTTTTGGTGGTATTTGATTATCTATAAACAAAAAAAGAGCGCCAATTTTGAATAAAACACAGTGGGAGTTATTTACTAAAGGCAAATCCACTTTGCACTACAAGTGCAAACTACAAGGGCAAAGTGCACTTGAAATTGCGCTGAAAGTGCACTTGGAAGTGCAATCGCTGTAGATCTGAGGGGGACATGCAAGGAAAATAAAAAACAGCATTTTAGCTTACACATGATTGGATAATAAAATCAGCAGAGCTTCTCCTCATTTCAGATCTCCCCCTCAGATTTACAGTGACTGCACTTCCAAGTGCACTTTCAGTGCAATTTCAAGTGCACTTTGTACTTGTAGTGCAAAGTGGATTTGCCTTTCATAAATAACCCCCAATATCTTTTACTTTTTGCTATAATAAATATCCCATATTATTTTTTAAAAAAGCTAATTTTTTCCTAAGTTTAGGCCGATATGTATTCTTCTACATATTTTTGGTAAAAAAAATAAAATAAGCGTATATTGATTGGTTTGCGCAAAAGTTATAGCGTCTACAGACTATAGTGTTATATCATTTTTTTTTTTACTAGTAATGACGGCGATCAGTGATTTTTATCGGGACTGCGATATTGCGGCGGACACACCGGACACTTTTGACACATTTTTGGGACCAATGACAATTATACAGCGATCAGTGCTATAAAAATGCACTGATTACTGTATAAATGTTACTGGCAGGGGGGGGGGGATTAACAATAGGGGGTGATCAAGGGTTAACTGTGTTCCCTAGTGTTTTACTTTGTACGTCTCCTCTGTTTACACACACAGATCCCAGTTCTCGCTCTGTCACGAGCGATCGCGGGTGCCCGGTGGTCATAAAGCCCGCCGGGCACCCTATCATCGTCTTCAGCGGCGAGCCGCGGGCGCACCCCCTAGTGGTCAAAAGGCGAAGTGACGTAAGGTGACGTCACTTCACATAGGGAAGCTAACCTTAAAAAGCGCAAGAGGCTTATGTGAATGTAGCCTAAGGCCTCCTTAAGGCCTGATTTATACCTATGCATTTTTTGTGCTTTTTGCATTTTGCAGATTTGCACTACAGAATGTGTTCCATAGAAAACCATGTTAAATGGACTGTAGTGCAAATCTGCAAAATGCAAAAAGCACTAAACATGCATAGGTGTGAATCCAGCCTGAGTGTACACCTATGTAAGGGCCATGTTTTGTCTGCACAGGATGCACAGGTGTTCTGTGCTTACACATGTATAATGTCCCATTCATGTCAACATAGACACAGCTGCTGCTCTCATTTTGACATGTGTGTGGGTGCAGGTGCATGTTTTTGAGCTCACACTGTGCATTCTGGGATAAGCACCCACATCCACACGGCTGCGAAATTGGTAGCAGCAAGTGCATCCCAATGGACATAAATGGGACTGCCATCATGAGGATACGTGAAGAACCTGTGCATCCTATGCCCCCTAGGCCCTCACACTGGTGCACGCTTAAAGTAGAACTACAGGCAAAACTTTTCCTTTTTTCATTTTGGATAGAGCAAGGGAGGGTTATAACCCCTATCAGATTTTTTTGTTGCGCCATATGTGTTTGATTGTGGAGATTTTCCTTCACTTCCTGTCCTATAGCCAAACAGGAAGTAAGAAATCCCTGCAAATTAAAATAATTTGTTGGAGACTCCCAGGTCACCAGAGCTAGTGTCCCCACTGGAGGATTTCCCCGCTATTACTTTTCTGGGGACAACCCAAAATGTGGGACCTTCAACTTTCACTCTCAATGATAATGGTAAACAGGAAAAAATAGAGGGTGGATCTCCTTAACGGGGGGCATAGGCAGGAACAAAAACTGACATGGGTTGTCATTCTATCCAAAACTAGAATAAAAGTTTTACCTTTAGTTATACTTTAACTGCACCCTTGTGAACGAGGCCTAAGACGTATAAGCACTAAACAGTTGACATTAAAAATGTAACTATGGCATTGGCTAACATGTATCTGTTTGCATCTGCAGTACTATTAATGGAAAAGTAGAGTTTATTTCCAGTAAGCATATGTTTTGAAGGGTATTTTGAGATCTGCAGTGTCAGTTTCCATATTTCTCGTATTATGGGTTCATTTTTAAAGAGGACTTTCCACTCCAAAAACCTTCTTTGTTTGTCATCTGAACCCCCCCCCCCCCTTCTTCTAAACAGTTGTGGGATAAAAAGTTGAAGTTACTATTTAATATGTTTTACAAGCTCGCTCTTTCATATTTTTGTTATTTGATTACTTATAGAAATTTGCAGATTGGTCATTTACTGTCTCTTGACAACTGTTAAGATATCAGTTACACAAAGGATAGCATTGTTTTCAATAAGTGGGCCCACATTTGTTATATTCTTCCTGTCTCCACACTATCCTGCACATTCCATCCTGAACTTTCCACAGTCCACACAATTTTTTTGCTGCATATCCCACTCTACTTTATTTCACACTGTGCTGTACATTCTGTGCTGCCTTCCATTCCCCTCCCCATACTGTGCTGTACATCCTATACTGCAAACAACTCCACTCTGTACATTGTGCTGTGCATGATCTACTCCACACTGCTCAACTCTCCACACTAAACCATATATTCTGTGCTGTACTTCATTTCCACACTAATCAGTATATTCTATACTGTACCCCTCTTCACACCGTGATGTATGTTTTATACTTCACACTGCTCCACTCTGTTCACTATGCTGTATATATGATATATTTCACACTACTGTACACTGTGCTGCACGATAAATACTTATATACACACTTATCCAAGCTGTATACTATGCTGTATGCATTATATACTTTGTACTACACTCTACTATATATTCTTTTCTCTGCACTATTCTATGTTGTATTTTCCACAAGTTCACGGTATACCCTCTTTGTTACGGTATTTACTCTGTCACTATCTGTTGTCCCCCTCACAGTCACTAGTTAGCAGATTGATTGGTTGCGGTTTTCCATATATAAAATTCGAATTTAAACAAGCGTATTAAAATATGAAAATATTGGAATTATTCTTGAATGCCCCGTTGTACAATGACAAATGAGATTTTTTCCTGAACCATAAAAAAATGTATATATATATATAAATAAATATATATATAGAGAGAGAGAGGTAGATATACATATATATCTATATATACAGTTGTGCTCATAAGTTTACATATCCTGACAGAATTTATGATTTCTTGGCCTATTTTCAGAGCGTATGAATGATAACAGAAAAACTTTTCTTTCACTTATGGTTAGTGTTTGGCTGAAGCCATTTATTATCAATCTGTCAGGGCTGGGCTCAGCCCTTCCTTCTCTGAACTAGTCACTCAGCTGTTGGCTAATTGCCAGCTCCTATCTCTTCACAGTGACTCGCCTGTTGATGATATCCTGCTCGTCAGTCCTGCCTATTTAAGCCGTCGAGCCCATATTATGTCTGCCTTTGCCTTGGTCAACATCTCAGAGACTATCTCTTGCGTTCCTGTTAAAGACTTGCTTGGCTGACATTCCTTCTGGCTCCAGATCCGGCTTGCTGTTCTACTATGCTGTTTCCTGGCTTCCTGACTTTCTGGCTTGTCTGACTATCCATTCCAGTTACCGAACTTTGGCTATGTTTTGACTTGGTATCAAGAGATCCCCAAATTTTTCACTTCTTATTAAGTAATTGAATAGTACTGACTGGCATATTCAAGGCTTTGGATATCTTTTTATATCCTTTTCCATCTTTGTAAAGTTTCATAACCTTGTTATGCAGGTCTTTTGAGTGTTCTTTTCTACCTCCTCATGGCTCAGTGTCTATCCTGCTTAGTGCATCCATGTGAGAGCTAACAAACTCATTGACTATTTATACACAGACACTAATTGTGATTTAAAAAGCCACAAATGTGGGAAATTAACCTTTAATTGCCATTATAACCTGTGTGTGCCACCTTATGTGTCTGTACCAAGGTCAAACATTCCAGGGTATGTAAACTTTTAATCAGGGTCATTAGGGTAGTCTCTGTTGTCATTATGATTCAAAAAGAGCAAACACAGTTGATTGATAATAAATGGCTTCAGCCAAACACTAAGCATGAGTGAAAGAAAATTTTTTGTGTTATAATTCATATTCTTTGAATATGAATGATATATTAGCTGTGCCACTGTAATGCATTAAACCTTAGCAGGATTTGTCACATTGCATGCTGGTGAAACACGATTTTCCAAATTGTCTATATCTGAGTGTGAAGAGTTTTGACAATGTTGGCATATTATAAATATCGTCAGTTATTTTATATACTGTAATGTCCAAAGCACATAGAACCAAACCAAATAGGGGAATATTAGGGGATAGACTTTAGATCCAAGGGGAGATGTGGGCATTGGCCAGCTACCAACAATAATATTAAATGACAGATACATGCATGTTTATGCACATTCCAGATACCCACTTATTCTTCCTCAGGGGAATTCTTCACCTAGTGAAAATCCAGTCATTAAATCTATTTTTCCCTCCAGTAGCTCGGGCACCACAACAAGTTACCCTCAGACATACTTTGTCTTTCTCTAATTTGGCCAAAAGTAGCTGGATCAGGAGACAATCATCATGTCTACAGCTGACCATGCATGAAAGGAACCAAGATAATGCTCTATATTTACCATATATATTCATCTGTTATTGAGTTGAGTTGCTTCTTGATATAGTGCGGTCTTTTCCCCCGTAGGGTCCCGACACACTGACAAACACATACACACACTAGGTCCAATTTATACACAGGATCTGATTAACCTACCAGCATGTCTTTGGAGTGTGGGAGGAAACTGGAGTAACCAAAGGAAACCCACACAAGCACAGGGAGAACATGCAAACTCCAGGCAGATGGTATCATGGTCAGGATTTGAACCAGGGACCCTATTGCTGCTAGGTGATAGTGCTAACCACTACACCACTGTGCTGCCAACACTGTGCTGCCTTGCACATTGTCAGGGAAACAATGGGGGGCACTAAGTGTAATCAATGTTTCTGTCTGTTTCCTCCAAAGAGGCAAACTGGACTAATCTTTTCATATGTGCAGGTCCCTTGTGTAGAGAATGTTGGTCTTCTAAGGTTTACCAGTACACATTTGAGATATTTTTACACAACTTTGCCCATAATGGTTAAACTTTCCTTAACCACTTTAAGACCAGCCTCGTTTTGGATTTTAGGTGTTTACATGTTTAAAACAGTTTTTTTTGCTAGAAAAAAACTTAGAACCCCCCAAACATTATATATTGTTTTTTTTCTAACACCCTAGAGAATAAAATGGCGGTCGTTGCAATACTTTTTTTCACACCGTATTTGCGCAGCGGTCTTCAAAGCGCACTTTTTTTGGAAAAAATTCACTTTTTTGAATAAAAAAATAAGACAACAGTAAAGTTAGTCCAATTTTTTTATATATTGTGAAAGATAATGTTACGCCGAGTAAATTGATACCTAACATGTCACGCTTCAAAATTGCGCCCGCTCGTGGAATGGCATCAAACTTTTACCCTCAAAAATCTCCATAGGCGACGTTTAAAAAATTCTACAGGTTGCATATTTTGCGTTACAGAGGAGGTCTACGGCTATAATTATTACTCTCGCTCTACCGATCGCAGCGATACCTCACATGTGTGGTTTGACCACCGTTTTCATATGCGGGCGCTACACACGTATGCGTTCGCTTCTGCCCACGAGCTCGTCGGGACGGGGCGCTTTAAAAAAAAATTTTTTTGTTTTTCTTATTTATTTTTCTTGATTTTATTTATTTTTACACTGTTTTTTAAAAAAAAATTAATTGGCTCACTTTTATTCCTATTACAAGGAATGTAAACATTCCTTGTAATAGAAAAAAGCATGACAGGTCCTCTTAAATATGAGATCTGGGGTCAAAAAGTCCTCAGATCTCATATTTGGACTTCAATGAAAAAAAAAAAAAAATGTCATTTAAAAAAATGACATTTGAAAATTCCTCTTTAAGAGGTATGGGCGGAAGTGACGTTTTTGACGTCGCTTCCGCCCTCCTATGGTATAGAGATGAGTGGCGGCCATCTTAGCGTCACTCATCTCTATGCCCAGCAGGAGAAAGGACCCGATCGCCTCCGCCGCTGCCGGCGGTTCCGGTAAGCGGCGGAAGGCGCGGGAGGGGGGGGCACCTCTCCCGCTGCCGATAACGGTGATCTCGCGGCGAATCCGCCACGATGACCACCATTATCGGACAGCCGACCGGCGCCTGAAGAGATGGATATCTCGGTTGTGGCAGCAGCTGCTGCCGTTACCGAGATATCCCTCTTCAAAATCAGGACCTATATCGTCGTGCGCTGGTCGGAAAGTGGTAAAGGGTGTTCTGAAAAGTAAGAGGTTACCTTGTAAATAATGACTTTTGAGTTTGCATGTAGATCTTACCAGTAGACTGATTTGCAACCTACTACCTGCCCCTGACTCTAATCCCCAAATCCCAGTCACTGTACGGTTGTCAGTTACAGGACAGTGCTGCATGCTACTAATTAAACTCATGCTTTAATGGGAAAGCCCAAAATGTATACAACTAAAATTTAAAGGGCTAATTCACCTTTACAGAAAAAAATGGAAAGGTGTACTAACACTGAATACTGTACCATTCCCCCCCCCCCCCCCATTACCTCTGCGCATAATAAGCTGTCAGTGACCACGCAGCCAGTGCAGTGATCTGGGAATAACCTTCCTTCTCCTTTTTCTTTCTGCAAGGCTTTCGGGATGGATCAGAGTGATGCTCTGTGGCACTGATGACCAATCAGAGTCATTCTAATCTTGAACATTTTGGGTTGTCGTGGAAACAAGGATTGGTGATAAAGCTTCAGTGGAGGCACCTTTTTCCCATGATAACTCCTACAGGAGTGAATTTCCCTTCCTAGGGGTAGAATGAGGCCTCAAGAAGAAATTGACCACTTTGCAGAGTTTACATTCACTAAAATTTGTATATAAAGTGAAGCTCTGTTCATTTTGATTTCCTAATTGTGTAAATGGGTTATATAAAACCATGTACATGTGACTGGCTCGGTGAAAATTAATTTTACAATGTGTATAGTCTTTTACTCCTTTAGGAATTCAGCTCCATTGAGATTGAAAAGAAGTTCCCTTTATGGGTCTGAAGGGATATACTATTAGTAATTGGTGTCCCTGAGCAATTACACGCAGCATACAAATAATAAATAGGCTGTTTAGTTCCAGTAACCTGCATGTCCTGCTGGGTTCACACTAGTTGCGACCGCTGCTCACAGCAGGGGTTCCTATGCGTGTCTGTTCACTGTTTCAGGTGAGAATCAGGTCTGAATTTTTGGCCGAATTTGCACCTGAAATGGACCAGAAGATGCACAGGACCCTTCTGCAATTCGGATCGTGGCCATCCCAGAGGTGTGTGAACTGGCTCCATTGAGAGCCAGTCACAGTCTCCTGTCTTGCGAATTTGATGTGGAGAAATGCGCATTGCAATTCGCATCAGTGTGAACCCAGCCTCCAATAGCTCCAGAGATGAATGTAATAAAAGTTATATTTTCCTGCAAAATCCAAGCTTGGCCCCACCATTACTGCCTCTTTATTGGCCAGTGATTCCATCCACCACAGTAATGGGCAAGTAGGAATGAAAGGGAAAAGGGTCAAACAACTTCAAAGATTGGTCAGTATTTGTTTATAACTTCAACAGGCCATAGGGTTGATTTACTAAAGTCGGAAAGACTGTTTGCTTTGCAAGACAAGTTGCACTTTGCAAGGGAATTTGTCCCAGAGCTTGGTGAATGCGGGGAAACTATACTTTGCAAAAAACACCCAATCGTGTGCAAGGAATTAAAAAATATATATATACATTATTATTGCCTGCACAAGTTTGGATAATGAAAGTTTACTAATCTCTAGAGAAAATTCCCTTGTAAAGATCAACTTCCCTTGCATAGTGAACAGCCTATTAGCCTATGGTTAATCAGCCCCTATATGTCTGGATCTACCCATTTTTTTACAAGTGGCTTTCACTGCTTGGCAGTCATAATTTTCTAAATACAGAAACACGTATGTTGGCGTAATTAAAAAAAAACCTTTTACAGCTACTGTATGTGATCAACAAATTGCAATAAAGACTGAATGAAATTGTTCTTTATAGATCATTGTTGGATTCAGAGCTGAAATTTAAACTATAATTGGGTGAAATTGCTTAGGAATATTAAATAGGCTTATTGTATGTAGGGTCAAAGAGGGATGTACAGTAATTCTATATACTTTATAGTTATGAGATTTATCAATTTCATTGTGTACAATTATTCATGCTTTTCTGTAACAAAGGACGTCTGAAAAATAGGGATCCATATTGCGTTTTCATGGGCTGCTCTAATTACAGTAAATATGCATTGATCCTTTTCCTGTCCTTTCGTAACTTAGCTGACCAGATCAATTTATTTTTTGGCCATCTTTTAAAGCTATGTGCAGAAGAATCAAATGAAAGGCTATGCAATATTAATTCCGCTGATCGGCTCTCCTCGCCACACACTGTCAGTGTGAGGCGATGAGAGACGATTACTGGCACTTCTGCATTTACATGTGACTGGCTGTAATTGGACACAGCTGATCACATGGTTAAAGGGCTGCGTCAATGGCTCTTTACAGAGATTGAGGTCACCCCGTGTCCTAGCAACACAGTGCGACCATTCTGGGGCGACTTCATATGATCTCCACCCAGAACGAGAGCCGCACCGATCTCAATTGACAAGTGGTTAAGAAAGATGGTCTGCGCATTCCCAAAACAGTGTTGTTTTTGTTGATATGGGACCTCAGAAAATTGTCATTTTGGAACATTGTTGCAGTGCTGGCATTTCTCTACATTAGGATCTTGGACCTGTCATTACAGAAGGAGGATGCTATAGCAGGTAATTGTGCTGTAATGTAAAAGTATGCTGTGCATACTGGCATATAATGGCAAAAAAATGACCCACCGCTATGAAGACTTTAGTTCTGCTTCAAAGTGAAAATTCACCCTAAAATGACTCATTGAATGAATGAACATTGAATAGCTATGCAACACATGTGCCCAGTTAAATTCATAGCCCCATGTTTGACTTGGGTGTGTGCCTAGGTTGTCCAGCAGCCTGCTTTGAAAATTGACAGACATTTTGCAGTGACACCATGCAACTTGTTGCTGTTGATTTGCTAAAATCAAATATCTGTTCACTTTATAATTATCCTCAGAGCTTAGTGAATGAGGTGAACCTGACTGACCTGCTGACCAGGGCCAGCGCTACCACTAGGCAAACTAGGCACACTCCCGCCTAGGGCACCCAGCCGCTGGTGATCCTACTCCCTCTCTCCGCAGAGCCAGCAACTAACTCTCAACCAGGCAGCTGCTCCAGAATCCCTCCGTACATAGTGTCAGTCTGTTAGAGCCTCAGAGGAGCGGCGGAAGACCTGCACCTCTGCACGCCTCTGAGCAACAGTGAGTGACCCGTGTCTGTGTCTTACCGCACACGCTCACGTCAGCAGTCTGAGTGTCTGACCGTGACTGTGACCATCCTACAGCTTTGCCTATCTCTTTGCTCTGCCCAGTGCCCAGCCCATAAGCTGCACGATTACTAATCCTGGCCCCCCCTGCTCCCCCATCGTGGAGGCCACTCTCCATCCTGGCCTGTCCTGGCAGCATCACTGGAGCTGAGTCACTCAAGTGTTATAGCGTAGTGCCTAGCGGTGGCACTCCGGGCTTAATGGCAGGTGGACCCTGGAGGAGTCAGGCACAGCAGAGTTTAAAATTGTTGCGAGGAACACCAAGCACTGGCAGGGTCACGTCGTCGGATGCAAAGCAGTTTGCAGAGGCAAAGACTGTCACCTTGTGGTGAGTAAAAACTGTCACTGAGATTGTATTATCACATGCAATTTCTAAATAAATGTATATAGATATAGTGACTGATCTTGCAAATGCCAATCAAACTGATGTGTGTACCAAGGGAACCCCCCCCCCCTGTGAGGCTGCATTAATTGGCATTGGTAAGGCTGCATTTGATGGGCATTTAAGAAGGCTGCATTTGATGGGTGCTGGTAAAGGCTGCATTTGATGGGGGCTGGTGAGGCTGCATTGATTGGCACTGGTGAGGCTGCATTGATGGGCATTGGTGAGGCTGTATTTATGGACACTGGTGAGGCTGCATTTGATGGACGCTGCTGGTAAGGCTGCATTTGATTAGCACTGGTGAGGCTGAATTTGATCGGCGCTGGTGAGGCTGCATTGATGGGCATTGGTGAGGCTGTATTTATGGGCACTGGTGAGGCTGTATTTGATGGGCACTGGCAATGGTGAGGTTGTATTTATGGAGACCGGTGAGGCTACATTTGATGGGCAATGCGAGGTTGCATTTGATGGGCAATGGCGAGGCTGCATTTTATGGGCAATGGTGAGGCTGCATTGATGGGTCTAGCAAAGTGTTGCATGCAAAATAGTGGCAGTCAATAAAAAGGTGGGGTATACATGGGCAGGGCAAAGGGGGTGGAGTCAGGGATGGCAAAATTAAGTTTCGCCTAGGGTGTCAAAAATCCTTGCACCAGCCCTGCTGCTGACTACCATCGTCTAATCATGTGCAAGCAAAAATGCAGTTTGATTGGGCATTTTTTGCAAAATGAAATTGCACCACACTCACTAAGCTCTGGGGAAAATTTCCTTGCACAGTTCAACTTCCTTTGTAAAGTGAACAGTCTATTTGCCTTTATTAAATCAACCTCATTGTGCTATCTTCATCTTTACTAGCATCAGGTCACAGAAGACGTATTTTCCAGTCAGACTTTGCAAGCATAATACATAGATAGCATAGGGAAGCTGAGCAACACCATAAATTGCATGTTGTTGCTGGGAAATGGCTGGCAATTTCCAGTGCTGATTGCTGGACAGCCAGCGCATGAACAGAAGTCCAACATGGTGCTATACATTCATAAATGTAGATGTGTTTCACGGCTGTTTGCTTCTTCAGCATTTACAAAGCATTTGCATAGCTTTCAGGAAACTTTTAAAAAGTCTTTTAAGCAACTTTTCAATACAGTTCCTAATGAGAGTGCTGACTGTCACTTTAAAGAAACTGCTAGCAGTCTTTCTACAAGTTTCAAGTAGTGCTGAATCTTTCTAGCAACTAATTTAAGGTGATGCTGAATACTCTCATTATGACTTACGTTTAATGTCCCCAAACTGGAGCTGAAAGGAATTTTAAAGGCTTCAAGTAAGCTGCCATAGTAATTTTGCAAATGCTTTGTAAAAGCTTGCTGTATAAAATGATTTTATTTAGGCTAAAGTCTATGTGCGCAAAGCCTTCTGTAGACTCCAGTACCTAAGGTTGTGCACACATACCGAGTAGTTAGTCCATGTGAACAGCACAGACAGTAAAGGATGGATCACATGATAACATGTAATGCACATGGTTTCATGTGTTATTGCAGATTTTTTTTGCAGTGCAGGGCACTGCATTGTAAATCATGGAGGTCTGTTGGGATGCCACGGGCAGCACAGTGGCTAAGTGGTTAGCACTTCTGCCTGGTTCAAATCCCAACCATGACACTACCTGCTTGCAGTTTGCGTGCTCTCCCTGTGCCTGCATTGGTTTCCTCTCTCACTCCAAAGACATGCTGGTAGGCTAATTGGCTCCTGTCTAAATTGGCCCTAGTATATGTATGAATGTGAGCTAGGGATTTTTTTTTTTTTTTCTTGTCAGGTTGCTTTAACTGTCATCCTTTGCAGATCTAGGTTCATACATTTTATCTACAGACGAATGAACTGAATGATACAAAAGTAACAATATACAATCTCTGGAGCAGTGTTTTTTATAAACAGTGATTTCAACTTCTTTTTGACAGCTGCTGACTTCATCTCTGAGTATACAGTAATGCCGACTTTAATTTCTCAAAGCCCAAATTTGCTGTGTTTACTGGGAGGGGAGGTCCCAGAAGCAAGGCAGAGAGCCTGGATGTGCTACACAAAATACACAAAACACATAAAATATATACCAGTGTGAGGGGGAGGGCCTGGGAACTTGTAAAAAAATTGAAAAAATTAATAATTAGGTGAGTGCGTCCATAAGGACAATTTACAGGTACCTGTGTGCAAGTGGGGACAGTGGGTACTAGGGACCTAGGTGTACACACACAGGGTTACTGGTGTATATGTGTGCATGAGGTGTTAAGCATAATCAACCGGACCAATAAATGCAACCTGCGCAAGTCCACGGTTCGCAGGAGTGCATGGCGAGTATAATTAGGGGCATGGTTAAGAGGATTATATGCATATATCTACAAATCATAAATTTAGACTGTATAGGGTACAAATATTATAAAAGCCATATGGGCCTGAAACATACTATACTTACTATGGTTGTAAGTCATAGGTGTGACGTGGATGATGAGACCATAAGGGTCTGCTACAAGAAAAAAACACACAGAAATGTTAATCGTGTAGGTGCTAACTTATGGGGAGTCAAAATCTTATAAATTATAGAGGCGGTTTAATGGGGCAGAAGAGGCTCACAGGACTGTGTGTACCTCAATGTCCTCATTCAACCACACTATGGGAACCAAAATAATAGATCCAAAACGTTTCCTGCTGGCACAGACGTTTATAATGAAGTGCCTATGTTCACCAAAACGTGCTCTAAGGGCCCTGATGGTTCTTCCGACATAGAACAGTTCACACGGACAAGTGAGGCAGTATATAAAATAGTCCGTAGAACAGTTGTAGAATTATTTTAGTGTATAGTTTTTCCCTTTAACAGAAAAAGTTTTCTGGCCATGGTGGACAAATTGGCACGTCAAACAGAGGTTTTTTTTGCACTGGTACATCCCCACTAGTGGGATGAGGACCAGACGTGCTGGGGTGGGTGTGGTGGGCTTGATCTTACTAGGAGCGATTTTACTTTTAATGTTTCTGGCTTTCCTATACAGTATGCTATTTTGGGTTTAATGGCCACAGTAGTCTTCAGATGAGGATCTTCCCGCAGTATTGACCAATGTGCAGCTATGATTTTTTAAATTTTTTTGTATTTAGTGTGGAATTGTGTAATGAATCACGTAGGTTGTTTGGCAGCAGAAGATGATGATGTACGGGAACCAGTGGGTAGATTTCGATAGTTGTTGAATACTACTAGGGAGATGGGGTAACCTTTGTCAAGGAATTTCTGTGAGAGGAGTTGGCCATGAGTATCGTAGTCTGTGTCTCTGGTGCAATTTCTGCGGAGGCGGCAGAATTGACTACGTGGGATATTGCTGACCCATCTGGGGTGAGGACAACTATTAAAGTCAATGAAGGAATTTCCTGGAGTGGGTTTTATAAAGGTTTTGGCATGTATAGCTCCATTGTCATGACATAGTTCCAAATCTAGGAAAGGTAAGGAGTTGGGGTCGGAAACATGGGTAAAGGATAGGCCCAAGGAGTTTTGGTTGCAATATTGCACAAAGGTGTTGATTTCCATCCCATTTGATCACTATGTCATCATTATATAATGTCCATAGTAGGTCACATAACTTGGGGTGTAGGTTATTCAGTGGGTCTAGTTCTAGAACAGAGACTAAAGCTGTAGTTGGAATGGTGTTACAAGGTGAACCCTGGCTGGAGATGGGAACTGCAAGGTACTTATTGGGTCTATTCCTAGAGCGCCTAGGCTTGGGGGTACGTGGTTCGGGCCTACTAGGAGGCAACGGCGTGTGCCACGATGGGTGTAATGGCATAGGTGTATGACAAGGTGGGCGAGGTGGCAAGGCCCTGGGTGGAAAAATATGTCTAATATTGGGCCCAGAGTTTTTTCTGTATGGATGACAAGACATTAATGGAATAGGACCCAAATGGTCCGCTGGGTGTGAAGGTCTAGTCCGTTTCAAACAAAAACCTTTATTGAGGTTGAAATTCTGAAGATCCCTTCTAAATTTACCAAGTTTGTTGGTGATTAGATTGTCCTCATTTATTATTGTATTTTTTTTAAGAATACTGAACCAGGTGTAAGGCAGATGAGGGATGGTTTCACAAATAGTTGTAGTAGTCTTTTATTTAAGAGCCATATATTTCCTGTCTCTTTGCTGAGTGATAATGCCCATCCATTTGGTGGTACAAAATCCTGAGATGTGTGTCCATTCAATGTGAAGATCAGGGTCAAGAAATGCACACTGTTTTAGGACTCTGAGACCCCTGGGGGAGATCTTGTGGGATATGTATAGTTGGAGGAAGAACTTGTCCCACCACTCTTGGTTAGTAGTGGAGATCAGGTCCTCTAATCTCCTAAAGTGGGTACATAAATCAGGGATAGGTATTTTGGAACCAATAATGGGGCATTTGGTTTTAAAGAAGCTAACGGGAAATAGAGTACAAAACTCTTCTAAGATAGTGTGTTTGCTATTTTCAATGGCAGCTATAAATTCCATAGTAGCAGTACCACATTTGCCATAGATTACACACAAGAGACAATGGAAAATATAGTACACTGTGCTGATAAATACTAAAGCGCTGATACGATTTAAACAATGAAAAATTACCAAATTAAAAAAGATAACTAAATTACACTGCTGCAACTAATAAAAGTGATCTCTCACTATTAAATTAAATGAAATATCTGTAAACAATTGATTGTAAACAATTAGTGCGCTGCTGTCAACCTTAGATAAATGCACAGTACCACCTAAACACAATAAGTGCCCATGTGTGTGTATTTAAAAATGATTATGTGAAAAATATATCAATAAATAAATTAATTAATAAATCTGTCACAAAAAACGCTCATCCAATGATAATAACCACCTCTAAAGTGCTTAAACAACTTCCACCAAACAAAAAATGAAAAAAGTCTCTGTAGTGTTCACATACATGTACTGATCAGATTGGTTCCAATCAATGGTGGATAAAGACAGTGTTCTGCAAAGCCCCTTTGAACGTCCGTGCTCCACGCTGCAAGAAACTGCACTCTTCATCGTAGAAGCCAGTTCTCAAACAAAAGGGGATAAATAATATTGCGCAATATTGTTGTAAACAGCTGAACAAAGCAAAGCTAAGAGCGATACACTCACATGCACCCAGATGAACCAAGCCTGTAGTTAACAGTCAGATACATCGGCTTACTCCTCCTCACTGCTTCTCAGACACTGGAGTGATGTCACTGGCTCTTCCTCCCAACCTGTTGCGTCACAGGTCACGTGACTTTTTCAAGGGAATAAAGCCTTGTGACGAGCGTGAAGGGATTTATAGCCCCACAATGTGTTGCGGGTTGCCATAGTGACATGGGATTCATAGTAACATCATGCCGTTACACACTTCTGATAACTTGGTGCAATGATAATTACTAATGATAATATAAAATCCAAAACAGTATACATGTTCACATAATGCAGTGAGGTTAAAGTGCATACTTAACCGTATATTATACATATACCAGTCCTAAACATTTTTATATACATGAGATGTAAAAATTGTAAACTACCTATAACCTAAAAAGATTATTGATAAAATAAAAACAAATTAAAATATTAGTATGCTCGGACCTATCAATTGATTTACAAACAATTATGAGAGCAATTTAAAATCTAAAAAAATCTAAAAACACTGGAAATTTATTCCGGATCCCCTCTAGTGGTTGATAGTGATCCTACACCTAGAAATCAGATATGAAGCAATTTAAAGTGCATGTAAACCCGAAATGTTTAATTATTTTTTGTCTGGCACAATATAGAGCATGGGATTTCAGATCAGCTGTGCCCAGTCTTGCCACAAAGAGTTAATCCAGCTCTGAGCAATCCTCATATCTTTTTTCAGTGAAATAAAATGGACAAACTGTGAAAACTTCTCCCCCCTTGCTGTGATTGACAGGTGATTTACATATCTCGTGCACTAGCCTAAGACATGCATTCTTTTTTAATTCCCACCCCCACTCCTTTCTTCAGCAGCTCTGCAAGGATTGGCTGTTCCAGACCTCAGCATGATTTGGCATGCTGAAGTCATGTGGGGACTTTTCTTGGTTTTGACTGGATGTGTGATCATAGCAGAAGTTCAGTGTAAGAAATACACAGGAGAAAATGCTAGTTGATAAGGGGAGTGTAGAGGTGGGCGAGGAGTCTACTGACATCACGACTCCACCCACTGAGCCCTGGAAAACAGACCCACACACAAAATCTGCAGTTTTTCGGGTCTCATAGCAGACAGAGGGAGACATTTGACAGATAAGTATACATGCAGGAGGCATGTGTATCCTTCTAGATAACCAATATTGCAGTAGTTTACAAAGGATGAGAGTGTGTTTACATCCACTTTAAATCAAAATCGATATTCAGCCCTAATGGTGCAAAACAATTAATTTCATATATCCACCTTGATTTGCTCTTGTTTAATTCTCTTACTTTATGACTTACTCTCCAATGAGTCTTATATTTATCAATAGCCCAAAACTTCAGATCGGTTGGATTTTTTTCATGACATTCTGAAAAATGCCGGGATACACTATGTTTTTGGAAACCTGACTTGATGTTTTGTACGTGTTCCCGCAATCTCTTCCACAGAGGCCTTTTCATTCTTCCTATGTATTGTAAGGAACATGAACACTCCAACATATATAATACTCCTTCTGTTTGGCATGATATGAATTCCTTTATTTCATATTCTTTTTTGGTGGTATTAGATATGAATTTATTGCACTTCTGTCCCTTTTGATTAGTGTTCCTACAGGCATAACATTTTTTTGCAGGGGTAGAACCCTTTTCCTTGAAAGAATAAATCTTGACTTGTTTTTGGGGGGTCAGGTACATTTTTTACTATCAAATCCCTCAACGTGGGGGCTTTTCTGTAAATAAATCAAGGTTTTTTCTGGTAGAATCTTGCATAGCTGGTTATCTGTTCTTAAAAGTGACCAATGCTTCCTAATTATATGTTACATTTTTTTATGTTGAATGCTATAATTTAAAATGATAGGATCTTCTTGACAATCTATTATTATGTTCTTTTTATCCTGTACATGGGACTCCCTTGGTAATTTTGATACCCCCTGTGTTTTTTCTTTTATAAAATCTTCATTATATCCTTTTTCAACAAACTTATTCCCAATAATAGTTGCCTGCTCCAAAAAAACACTTTGACTGCTACAATTTCTTCTAATTCTTATCATTTGTCCTTTTGGTATGTTGATGAGCCATGGGTTATAGTGACAGCTGTCTGTGGGAATATAACAATTTCTTTCAACCGGTTTGAAAAATGTTTTGGTTGAAAAAACATTATTCTCTAGTGTTATTTCAAGATCAATGAATTGAATGCTTTTATCACTGCTCTCATATGAGAGCTTAATGTTCTTCTGGTTGTCATTTCATTTTTCAAAAAACTGACTTAAACTATTCCGATCTCCTCTCCATATGACTATACAGTCATCTAGAAATTTCTTGAATAAGACCAGTTCTTTTGGAATATTAGAATACATTGCTTCTTCCTCCCACTTTGACATAAACATGTTAGCAACACTGGGTGCATATTTTGCCCCCATTCCGATTCTGATAAGTTGCCGATAATAATCCATATTATACCAGAAGTAGTTATGTTGCAGTCCATACGCTAGACATCTTAAGATAAATCTCTTTTGTTTCGATATAAAACCACTAAATGTATCCATGGCCCACCTTGACGCATGTATAGCATTACCATGATCAATAATCGTATACAATGGTCCCTCAAATAGGATTTAGTATGTGTGACTAATGGTTGTCCTCCTGTAATTCAGGTTTGGATAGATGCCTTAAATACTATTTTGGAAAACATCCCTGTATAAGAACATTTGAGCTATGGGTTGTGGGTGCTCTAGCTTGAAACTTTGAAACTCAGTAAATTGAGTTACGTGTTGTCTTTCAGTTTTATGTGATAAGACAGGTTAATTAAATGGGCCTGATTTGTTCATTGTACCTGATTTGTACCGTTTTATTTTAGATTCTGACAAAGTGCACCTCTTTTTTTATTTTTATTTTTTAGGCCAAGATATTCTGATTTACATTCCTTCAAATATAAGTACAGATGCAAATTGCAGTGAAAAACAAGAACTTGCTAAAATACAACAACTGAGAAAGGTAAGCCAATATAAAAAAAAAAAACTTTATATGAATATGGTAGTTTTATTTTTAACATACATCTAATGATTTAGTCTTATATTTTCAGTCTATCCTGTTCAACATCACTGGAAAACTTTGAAACTTTGAAAGTACTGAAGCCATTTTTCAATTGAAAGAGTAGCTGATGCTCAGAATTGACTTCCAGAAGAGATAGTGAGTCGATCATCAGTCAAATTCAGTTCACTAGTTAGCTTGGGGCAGACATAGAAGTTAAAGTATTGTAAAGGCTCAAGGTTTTTTACCTTCATGCATAGTATGCATGAATGTAAAAAACCTTCTATGTTCAGCAGCACCCCCAGCCCCCCTAATACTTACTCGATCCCCATCCTGATCCAGCAATGAGCACAAGAGCCTCAGCTCTCCCAGGTCTCCCTCTCCCTATTGGTTCCTGCTACTGTCAATCTAAGCCAGTGAGCCAATAATGAGAGGGCCAAGCCGCACTCCATGTGTGAATGGACACACAGAGCAGCAGCTCGGGAGCAAGCCTGCTCAGGTACCCCCATAGCAAGCTACTTGCTATGGCGGCACTTAGCAGGAGGGAGGAGCCAGGAGAGCTGGCATGAGGCCTGAGACCTGCACAGGGCAGGTAAGTATAACATGTTTGTTATTTAAAGAAAAAACTAGCCTTTAATATTACTTTAAAAAAAAAAAAAATGCTGTAGACCTGATGGACAATTTGGACTTTTTTCTGCTGTCACTCTTCTATTGGAGCAGCATGACAACTAAACAGAATCCAAATTAAGGTCAGTTGACTGAACTTTGTGATTGTAGCACAATTTTGGAACACATTAGTAGTTCACCAACTCCTTTTACTTATGTGTAATTACTCTCTTAAAGAGGAGCTTCAGTCAGATGTGCAAAAACTGTAGTTGTTGACTTTTTAATACACATAGACTTATTTGCCCAGAGATCTAGTTCCTTTCTCCCTGGTCTTCAGGTCACTGGCACTGGCATGTAAAATGTGGGCAGTCGGCTGTGACTCCTTTCGGCTTCATAGCCGGCTGCCCACTGCACATGTGCGAGCCTCACTGTGCTTTGTGAATGGTCCTGCAGCCTTCTGGGACCTGTGACATGTCCCAGAAGGTTGTGGGCAGGGACAGTGGGAGGAGAACTTATGTTCAGATAGCCTAGGCGATCCAAGCAGAAGAGGGGAGTGGGAACCTCCCAAAAAAAATATTCAAATATGGTAGAGGAGGGGGAAGAGAAAGAGCAGAATGTCCCCTGTTGGATAAAGTTTTGCTTTAAGTGCTGTCACAGCTTGACTAACCAAGCCCTTTCAGAAGGAATGTTCAGCAATTCCATACAATACTGACAAATTTCGGTTATTGCAGGTTTCCTAAAACATGAGGAACTCCAACCTAGGTGTCCTAAATAAAGTACAAAATTACTATAAATTGTCCCTGTGTTAAAATAATAACAATATACTTACCAGCCCATAGAATCCAGCGCTGCCTTCTTGCAAGTAAAGTTACCCTTGCTCTGCCTTGCTTCTGGCACCGCCATCATGAAGGGAAATCCGGCTAATGTGCAGACAATCTGCAGGTCTCTACCAGGTCCCATAGAACTGGTAGCGATCCACAACGTGTCTGAACATGCACCTGGATCCCCCTGAGCATGTGTAGACATGCCATAGGGCCCTGCCAGCTTTCTGACACACTGCCTCCTGGCATGTGTGGAGTAGACATCCCAGGAGGCAGCGCTGTCAGTACATATCATCAAAGATTCAGGAAGCAATGATGAAATAAAAAAAGAAAAGGGTATTTACAGTAAAAACAAAAAAGAAAAAAAAATGCAAATATGTAAACAGGAGGAGGGAGGTGAGAGCATGTTGTGCAAATGGGTGAAAATCCAAGCTTTAAGGCACATATGTACTTCTCACACACCTAGAACATGCAGGCGGACTTCATGTATACATACTATGCATAATGACATAGTAAATGGTGGTGTAATCCACACTTCTGAGATATCTCCAAAAACCTTTTACTTCCAACTCCCACATTTCATGTTCGTAGTGCACACAGCAAGAACAGAGAGTCTGTTTTAAATTCAGCTGTGGAGGTGTTAGCGTCTTCTATTTTTGGACTCTATTTGTAATGTTTTGATTAGGACTGACTCAGGAAACTCTTGGATAATGAAAACAGATATATTACTTTATTGCACTTAATGGAAAGCATCTAAGAAACCATTCTTTAAACTGTCAGCTGCACGTGTTTCATTTTGTTATTAACTATGCCTTTTTTTTAAACCTTGACTTATACTTGAAAGAAAAAAAACTTCTACACTGTATACTATTCTTATTTTTACAACATGCCTATGGTATATTTGCTGCTAAATCAGTTTCTGAGCTTTTTGTGCTCCTGCAATGTTTTGTCAGTATTTATTTTTTCCCTCATCTTGTCCTCACAAATGCATATTTCAATTCTTAAATTCTCACACAGCCCAACTAAAAAGCTACTAAACCCATTTGTGATCAAAAGTCATTGAAGCCTAAATGCACATATCAAATGTATCATTGTTAGTTAGCTTGTTTATAATTATATGATTAATTTGCCAACCTATCTCTTTTAATATTTTTTTAAAGATGTATAAGGGTTTTATTTGGCAAACTTGTTTTAATTAAAAAAAACCTGCTGTTTTTTTTTTTTTATTATTGATTGACAAGTAGACAAAAAAATGTAAAAATCCTAGAAATTCAGTCAGCTGTGTCCATCTGCAGCAATGTAATTTCAGGACCCTTTGGCTGCAGCTAGGGGGCATCTAGGAACCCTCAACTACCAAGTTTGAAGTTCGGGGGACCTATGGCTGCAAATGGGCACAGTGAGGCATGCAAATGGGCACAGTGAGGCTGCAAATGGGCATTGTTGACCCTCTTTTCCACTTACAGTAGCTGCGCATTTCTCACCCTAGGCTTAGTCAACGAGTCAATACGTTTTCCCATTTTTTTGTGGTAAAATTAGGTGCCTCGGCTTATATTCGGGTCGGCTTATACTCAAGTATATACGGTACCTGTTTTTTACAGATACCCACCCCCACTTCTAGGTAAGATCACTGATCGGAAATCTACATGCATTTCCAGACCCTCCTTCTTCCCCTCGCTGCCTTCTGGGACACACACAGGTCCCAGAAGATAGTAGGACCATTCAGAAAGTACAGCGTGACTCACATATGCACAGTAAAGGCTTCACTGCCAGTTTCCCTTACTTACATTGCCGGCGCCTGCACCTGAAAACCGATAGACAAAATGTCTTGCGGTGCAAACATCATGGGATCCCTGGACAGGTAAGTGTCCTTATATTAAAAGTCGGCAGCTACAGTATTTGTATCTGCTGACTTTTATTTTTTTTTCCCAGACTGCAGCTCCTCTTTAAGTATTTGCTCAAATATATTTGGCCATACAAAGCATGCAGTTCAGGATGACGCAGACACAACTTGTAACAGGATATAGGGAAAGAGTGTGAAACATCCATGCAACAAGTATTTTTGGGAGGCTAGCAAAGGCAGTCACTATATTTTTTCTCAGAAAAGTTTTCCTGTCCCCAGTGCAAGTGATGTCCCTTCTGGAAAATCAGCAGTTCTGACTGTTGCAAAGTGCATCAACATTTGCCTATGGCATAAAAGTTAATTAAACCCACCGCATAAGCAACATGTGGGTTGGGGTTGTGTAAATATCTGAAGATTTGCCTCTGCACATTCTTGGTGGATAATTCAATTAAGTATTGAGGACACCTGTCTGGCATTATGATTTCTTTAAAATGTCCTGCACCAAATTCATGAAAGCCTTGTAACATTTTCAGTAAAAGTTCCAACAAAATAAAATATACGGTACTTCACAGATAATGACACTGCAGGAAATTAAGATTAACTCAAACTTGGAGTACATACAGGCCAGAGTTTTGGGGGGCAGAGGAGGTTTTGTGCTTTTAACTTGTGGCTGTGTGTGTCTGAATACTGTGAGTGGGACACTGGACATTGACAGTGAGATGCTAGACGCTAAGAGCAGGATGCTGGACACTGAGAGTGGCTGGACACCGTGAGCTGCAGAAGCAGGAACGGCTGAGCAGCAGCAAGGAGGAGTGGAGTGGCAACTTCAGGGATATGAACAGCTGTTGGGGTAATTGGAGCTGCGAGGGGAAGCCGGGAGCAGGAATGGGATCACCAGGCTGCCAGGACACAGGTGTGTGGTGGATTGGGAGAATGGGAGAAGAGATGTTGGAACAGTCAGAGGAGTGTGAGTAGCTGTACTCCTGGACATGGTGAGTAACTTTATTATTGTTTTGTTCATTGGTTGCTAGGAAGCAATCTGCCAGAATCCTACAACCACTGACATAAGGGCATATGGACAACGGGCAGAGCTTGATGGGAAACTGGTGAGACGAGAGACTAGTTCCCCAGTACAAACAAATGGCAACTGCCCCCACCAATAACTGGACTTTGCAGCAAGGAGCACATGGAAGGGCGACACATGTCAAACAAAACCAAAGAAAAATTCCCAGCTCAACTTACAAACCAGCCTGCAATCAACCAAATTATTATGCCTAACAGTATGTGTTAAAAACAGGGGTTTAGTTTGCACACAATTGAAAATACATTTGTAAGCTTCAGAGCCACTTAACGGCACCCCAGAATTATCTGCAGTCCTAACTCTCTAAATTTGTGAGCGCCTCCATAATAGAAGCACATGTATAATAATGGATAGAGGACAGGTAACCCTGGAGGGAGCCCATCCCTCCTTAAGGGAACAGGGGCGCACTTGACACTCAGCATATAGCACAATGGCAGCAAAGGTGTCAAACAAACAAATGGCCACTGCCCCCATCTATAACTGGCCTTTGCAGCAAGGAGCACATGGAAGGGTGACGCAAAGCTCAACTTTCCAACCAGCCTGCAACCTAGCAAAACTAGTTCACCATCCGGTCTGCCTTGCTCACAATTGACAGCGGACAGCCATTCAGTCCAGTAATGTCTATGAAATCTGTCCACTGCTGTGCACTGTCAATCACAAGCAAGGTGGACCTGATGGAGGACTAATCTTTTTGAGTTCCCCATCAGGTCTGCCTTGCTCACGATTGACAGAGGACAGCCATTTAGTCCAGTAATGTCTATGAAACCTGTCCACTGCTGTCCACTGTCAATCACAAGCAAGGTGGACCTGATGGAGGACTAATCTTTTTGAGTTCCCCATCAGGCTCTGCCAATCATACAGATGCATTAGGCGTGCAATTTAGTTGTTGGGTGAGCAAAGCCTTGTGGGAAGCTCTGTAACTAGTTCCCCATTGGGTCCACCCCCTGTGTGATGGACAGCGGATAGCAGTGGATGAATTCCAGGGCTGCTATTGAGCTGGATAGCAGCTATGGAATCCACACTGTCCAAACCTGATGCCTACTGAGTCTCAGAGTTCTCCATCAAGCTCCATCCACCCAGCAATACAACTGCTCAGCCACGGATATGCCTGTGTGATGGGCACAGTGGCTAGGGAGGGAGGTTATTTATGCTGAAACTGTAATTTTATCAGGCTTAATGTTCCTGAGCTACACTGAGGATAGTCTTTCCAGTATGGACACCTCGGACTTAGTGCCCACATCCATGCAACAGATTAATTTACCTGATCTCAACTTGTACGAATGAATGAATGTATGAATATGTTGCAAGCACTAACATTTTTGCTGTGGAGATGTAATGGAATACTAAAGATAGTCTACGGCACTCTTTATGAATTCTAGGGCCTGTGTTTCACAGCCATGGTTTATGGTTATTAGGACTGATTCTCTGCAAAGTAGAAACCAAAGACAAAAAAATAAATTTTCAGTCAAAGCGAGCATGTGAGATAAAATGAGCAGTTATTGTTGCATGGTTTTCTGATGTGTACAAAGGGGCAATTGATAAGAAAATCAATGCTAAAACAGTATGTCTCTTAAGGGTAATTTAATATATTTCAGTCACAAGATTGAAAACTTACTACAACTGTCATTGCACAGTAAAATCGTTTTGTGTTCCTTGTTTTTATTCACAAGGCTAACTCCATGAAATATATTATTTTTCTCTCTGTTAGGTTTTCAGATGTGGAACACTGGCAGGATGAGTCCATCTCACACTGTTATTTCAAATACTTTTTAAAATTCTTTTTTCTAAATTCTTTTTTCACAGCAGGGCTAATCCAATTATTTTTCTGAAATGTAAAACAAAATAGAAAGAACAGTTGAAGTTTTAAAAAAATGTATCTTCACATTTGCATTGATAGTATTTGTGTGTGCAGGTGGGTTGCTAGGATTTAAAAAAAACAGGGGCACTCTTAAAGTGTATCTATGGTGAAAAGTTGAAAACATATATTCATTTTCACATTGAATTTCAATTATTTCTGACCTACTTACTACTATTATTTTGAACCTTTAAGTTTAACTTATGTAGCACCCTCTACCTTAGGCAGGTAGGTGCTAGAGTAGAGGGTTTGTTTTGTACTGTCAGCGCAGGTAAATTTAGGCAGGCCTATGCTGTGAGCTAGGCCTGTTTGTTTTGATCTGGAGGCAGGGGAGTGGTTTAGTGTAGCAGCAGGTGACTGACATGTGCTTCCGCTCTTGGGTGCCTCCTCTGGCTTTCAGTAGTCCAAGTGTCAGTTAGCACATTTGTTCTTCTCTACTAAAATGGTTGCTATCTCAAAAGGGACTGCAGACCCCTGCCTATAATGGGCTATTAGGAAAACGTTAGGACTTATTCAGAGTGAGGCCTAGCCATGTGCTAATGGAGACAAGAACCTAGATTTGGACAGTGAAGTGAAGCAAGTGACCTCAAGTAGTGTGCTGGAGGAGATGTGCAGAGGAAGAGACTGTCAAATCTAGACTAAACCAACATTGATTTCATTGAGAAGTATTCATTATCTGGGCATCCCATGTCCCTTTTCCCCATCCAAGTTTAATCCCCTAAAAAAAAAAAAAAACAAGCAAGCGACTGTTCATTGTCTGGGAAAGTGTGCCAAAATAGATGTCTGACCAGCAGGGTGAAATGTGTGGATGCTAGAACACGTAGTGACCCCATGAGGGCACCACTACACCTACTTTGTGAAGATTCCCACACATTTACTTCAAGTCACTCCAGCTACAGAGCCCCGTCAAGGCACCCCAGAGCTCTGTAGCTTACGCATGTATTTGCAAATGTGTGCAAACTAAACCCCTGTTTGTAAGGAATACTGTTAGACAAGATCATTTGGTTGGTTGCAATCTAGTTGGTAAGTTGAGCGGGGAATTTCTTTGGTTTTGTTTTGCATGCGTTGTCCTTCCATGTGCTCCTTGCTACAAAGGACAGTTATAGATGAGGGCAGTAGCCATTTGTTTGTAATTCAGTAAGCTTACAATGGATTGTCAAAAAATGGCTATCGTTTGTATTGATGTTACAAATGCTGACGTTTTAAAATTAAAGTGTATGCTGTGACTTTAGATCTCCATTAAAAGAGAAAAGATGTGGGAGTTGGTCTGGCCAAAATGTTCATGTGAATTAGGTTGACAGTTATTATTATAAATAGAGGCATTATAAACCTTCCTACCTGCACCTTGTGTTTTCACCTGCATAAGATGTGCATTGATCATGTTGTTTCATGGTGTCATTTGTTGCCCTGTACACAAAGCCTTTAGTAGAGTAAATCTTCACATTTCGATGTCAGAAGTTTCTGGTTGTGTTTAAACATTAGGCATGTGTTATGGCACATGGCAAAAACGACTGCAGATAAAATCTCTGGATGAGGCCCTGTTCACACTGGTGCAACATATGCTCCGACATTGGGAGCACATGTTACATGACGTGTACAAATCAGTGGTTTCCTATGAGAGCCGTCTTAACTGGTCCGACACAAGTCAGTTCAACTTTAGAAAAGGTTCCTGCACTACTTTGGTCCGTCATTGGTCTGTTTTCAGTCCATTCCACATTATTGAAGTCGGATCAAAGTCGGATCCTCATCCTAACCATCCGACTTGTGACATCCGACATGGCGATTATAGCAGCAGGAAAAGGAATTTATGTCACACTAGGATTGTTTTGATAGGTCAAAGAACAAGTCGGACTATCTCAAAGTCGGAGAAAAATCTTATCCTGTTCATTCAAGTCAGATGGAAGTAGGACTGATGCAGGACCAATGTAGGACTGATGTTGCAAGGCAAAGTAGGATAACAGTCGTGTGGTACTAGTGTGAACCAAGCCTAAAGCTGAATATTACAGAAAGTGTTGGTTTGTTATTTATCTTTTAATGGGCTATTCATTGTATCTTGGTTATTATGTTTGGCTGGAGTTCTGCTTTAACATAATACAGCTCTGTGTTGCTGCCTTTGGCTCTATAACTGCCTGTATTACAACATTCTATCCAGCAGAAGCTCAGAACAACCCTTCAGGCAGAGTAGGCCAAAAACCTCTGTGCTGTTCATTATTCCTAAAGCCTTCTGATATTCTGCTGACAGTAATTTTACCTGCAATCAAATTACACAAATGGTAGATGTGCTTGGGTGATAAATTATTTTTTCCATTTTAGTAGTTGGTATTCAGCTCAATCCGTTTAATTGACATGTTCAGCTTCTAGAAAAAAAAAAAATATGTATTTTCCTTATTCTGATTCATGTACATGTAAATTATACAGTATACGCCTTGCATAGAAGGATGCCCAGAAATGTAAAAAAATGGCACGTCTCTTTGGAAATTTTATCAAAATGCATCAAATGGTATACAACATTTCTGCCTAAAAAATGATTGCATGGTAGTTGCACTATAAAGCTAGGGCTATACAGTTGATTAAATGTCTTTGCTCTTGAGATATTTAATCACTTTTTATAATCATTATATTAGCAGCACATTGATTGCAGCGTGCTGAAAAAGAGATGACTGTCAACAAGTGTTTAAATGTCTATCTCTCACCTGAGCTCAGTCATTGAAATCTTGTAATGAGTTTGCTTCCATGTCAGGCAAGTGTAATCAGAGGGCAAAGGTATAATCAGGTCCAGAGTGATTTGTACCTACTGGAGTGGGTTTCATTAGAGTTCTGCTATTATGAACATATCTAGGGGAAATAAAAAAAAAAACCTCTTAGAACACTTTTCTGGTGGTAGTTCACTTTAGAATGAACTGCACCTAATTCAGGCAGGCATTTGCTCCAGTTTTGGTAACATTATTCCGAAATACAGGCTGTTCTAAGCTCTGCTACTTTAGGAACTTGTCACAATGGCAGCAATAGGTTCTTAAAGGTTTACCTCCATTCTGCAGATTATGAAACAGGCGGTAAATAAGACCAGATCTGATCTGGTGTATGGAGGTACAGGCTGTGCTGAGAGGCTGTCATGATTGTGAAAAATGTGAAATTCCCACATGTTGCTCTATTACCTGCCCCATTCAGCTGTCAGCCTGTATATTCCCAGGCTGTAAGCTAAATATAAATAGGGGGCCAGCAATACTGGTGACGTCATTACCCAAATATGGCAATGGCCGTATCTGGGAAATGACTTGTGTTATCGGGTGTAATCGGGTTCCTCATCAGGTCCACCTGGCTGTTGATTGACAACACGGGACAGTTCATAAGCTGTTATTGGACTGAATAGCAGTTATGGATCTGCCCACTGTCTTGTCAGTCAACAGCCAGGCAGACCTGATAGCATATACCTGTCATTGCAACAGACAGAGTGACCGGGGAGGGAAGAAGGAAATACTGTGAGCAAGGAGTGTCCAGTATGGCCTGACCCAGACAGATTCATGTACCTGTCTGTGACGGGAGCTTGCTATGGTGGCTGCAAGCACCATCACTTTCAGTGCATAGACCAACAGAATTCTAAAGGATGCTCACAACACAACCTTTTATGAACTCTTCCCATCATCTTGATACAGGTAATAGGGAACCACATCTGGAATATAAATATTTATATATTGCAGTAAATTAGGATACATGCAGCTTAATATTTTTCCATATGTTTACACTGACATATTTTGCAACTGTTTACATATATCCATTTATATCTCTGCCTGTTCCTGAAAGAGTTGACACACTAATATGCTTACTACACCCGTAAACCCACAAACTCTGTACACAAATGACACATTCACAGATACTCCCACAGGACCTACTATAATAGGGGAGCACTGTACTTCTAAATATCCATCTTACTGTCTGATCACAATCACCTGACATTTAGACCATTTACATCTATGCATGTGCGTTCCACACATTGCAACTTGAAAACTGCCATGAAAAATCCCCTTCCTGTCCTAGCTCCTTTTCAGTTTTCAGCACTGTGATAATTTGACTGACAATTACTTAGTCATATAACGCTGTAAGCAAATAATTGTATATACTTTTTTGAGACAGAATTTATTTGGTGGTATTTAATTATTTTTTTCTTTTTTTTTTTTTTACTAAAATCCACCAAACATCTTCAGGCTTTTAATGGTCATAAATAATGCATCTGATTTCCTGGCTATCCATCATATTTCTTGACGCTCTGATGTGCCAGGACAGGTTAAACACCTACAGTGACCGTATTTTGCAATGTAGTCTCTCCTACATATTTAATTAGAGGCATGGTGCGTCATTTTAAGATCACATTATTTGGCACAAAATAAGAAAGAATATTACATTTTTTTTTTTCACACATAGCTGTCATTTGTATACTTACACCTCAAAACACTCTCTGCAATTCATTGCAAATATGAGCATACCACATATGTTAGACTCCTTTGAAGCCTAGTCAAATAAAGAGGCCCAAAATTCAAGGAGCACCTTCAAGCTTTCAAAGGGCATAAATTAGGCATCTAATTTCCTGACTACCTATCCATGTTTGGGGGCCCTGGAGTACCAGAATAGTAGAAACACCTGTAAAATGACTATTTTGGAAAGTAGACACCACAAGGTATTTCTAATGCCCCGTACACACGGTCGGAAATTCCGACCACAAAATCCGTCAGATTTTTTCCGACGGATTTTGTCCGACACTGGTGTTGCATACACACGGTCGGACAAAGTTGTCGGAAAATCCGATCATCCTGAACGTGGTGACGTTCGTTGCGTACGACGGGACTACGTAGAGGCTAGTAGCCAATAGCTTTGGTCTTGTAATGTGATCTGAGCATGCGTGGCACTTTGTCCGTTGGAATTCGCTACACACGATCGGAAAAAGTCCGATAGGACTTTGTTGTCGGAAAATTTGAGAGCAGGATCTCAAACTTTTTCCGTCTGAAATTCCGACGGAAAAAGTCCGGTGGAGCCCACACACGGTTGGAATTTCCGACAACATGGTCCGATAGGACATTTTTCGTCGGAAAATCCGACCATGTGTACAGGGCATTAGAGGCATGGTAGTTCTTTTGAAGAGTTTTTTTTTGCCACAAATTTTTGAAAAATGTGGAAAGAAAATAATTATTATTTTTTTTTTTTTTTTGACACAAGGTTGTAAATTATTAAGATATTTCTAGCACCCACCGTGAACAGAATTAGATTTATACCCTCAAAACACATTCTGCTACTCCTAAGTATGGGCATATCCCATTTGTGAGACATTTTTGCACCCTAGCTATAGAAAGGGTCCCAAAAAGGGTCCCATCAGGCGTTCAAGGGATAAATTAGGCATTGAATTTTCTGACTACCTCTCACAGGTTTGGAGGTCCTGGAGTGCAGGGCAGTAGAAATACCCACAAAATGCAATGTTTGCAAAATGCAAGAAAATTTAAATGTATTTTTATTACACAAAGTTGAAATTAATTCAAAAATTTCCAACACACAGCATGGGCATACTTATAATTACACCCCAAAACACATTCTTCTACTCCTAAGTATTAGGATGCAACAAATCTGAGACTTTTTCAATGTTTGGATCGATTATGTACCAGGCATTGTATCTTGTGTATCACAAAAACCAACCAACATTGTATTAAAAACAGTATACTGTAATGTTTGCCTCTGTACGAGTGGTCAGGAAATCTAGCTTAGTGTACTGTCACTTATAGCAGTCTCCATTCCAATATGTCAAGCAAGCCTAGCCTATTGGTATGTGGTTATGTTAACTGGCCAGAAAGTATAGATGGGTGAACCAAGGGTGAAAAAAAGAGTTTGTGTTTCAAGGACTGCAGTTGTCTGCAAGGGATGGCTGGGGCTGGTGCCTTGCAGATATATAGTTAGTGTGACATGCAGATGGGATGGCAGGCAGAAATGTGAACAATAGATAGGCAGAGGAATGTACTGGCGGATCAGTGGGAACACTGTACTGATGTGGCCATGATGTGGAACGCTGTTGATGACTGCAGTGGCTCTGGTGACACTGTTACTAGTGTGGGACTATCAGGAACACTGCTGGCTGCACTGATCTGGCGATACTGTCACTTTTCTGGTGTCAATCAGGAACACTGTTGCTGGCTTACACTGGTGTGGTGTCACTGGGACTGGTGTGGTGGCGGTCAGGAATATTGTTGCTGGCTGCACTGGTCCAGTGTCACTGTATTGGGTTGCTGACAATCAGGGACATTGGCTGTCTGCAGTGGTATGGTAACACTGTACTAAAGTGGCTAGCGATCAGGAACACTGTGGCTGGCTGCACTGGCATAGTGATACTTTAGTGAGGTGGTTAGTGATCAGGGACACTGTGGCTGGCTGCACTGGCATAGTGACACTTTAGTGAGGTGGTTAGTGATCATGGACACTGTGGCTGGATGCACTGGCATAGTGACACTTTAGTGAGGTGGTTAGTGATCAGGGACACTGTGGCTGGCTGCACTGGTATGGTGACACTGTACTGGTGGGGCAAGTAATCAGGGACACTAAAGATTTAATTAAAGTTGTACTCCAGCCAGATATAAAATTAATGCAGTTTAAATGCAAGCAGTGTAATGACTTTAATTTGACTTTTTACTAGCTTCTTTGTAGTTCCTGCACATCAGAGTTCAATGTGTGGAGGGAAAAACAGCAGGAGAAACACATTAGGGGTGTTACAATATAGGAAGTATGCTAATAGGATAAATCTGCACAGTCACTGTGAAGTGAGCTCACCAGTCTGCTGCTTCTCCTTTCACTGTCCAGTCACAGGGTGGGGGTGTGGAGTAGACCTGTAAATAAAAGTGAAACTGCAGCAGAGAGAGAAATCCGATCCTGTAAGACAGAACTGTGCATTCTGGCAGAGTTGTGTAAATCTCAGGACTTGTTGGGCAGAAATACAAATCTGTTCTGGCAGCTAATACAGCACTCATATACTGTATATATTTCATCTGTGTATTTAGCTGTTTGCCTAGAGATCATCTTTAGGCAAATTATTCAGAGATGTTGATTGGCTAAGCTCAATAAAAAATTATAATCAGAAAGGTAGAAGGATGATTAGTATTTTGTAGCTCATGGAATGGGTCTTGTTGGATGACCTGTAATAAATAAAGCACAAGAAAGAAAAATAAGTCAAGGAAATGGGTGTGAGGCTAGATGTTATATAATTGTTTAGTAGATGATAGATTTTGAAGACTTCAGTACTGGGTGCGAATGTGCTAAAATGTTGTCAAAAACAGTTAACACTCTTTGTAAAAGTGAAGGTACAACAAAAGTTTCTGTTCCAGAATGACTGCTGAAGAAACCGTGTCCCAGACTGTGACACATTTATTAAATCTATATTAAATCTTCAGTATATATTAAGCAAATGGATGGGACTTTCATTTTCAGCATTTGAAACAATATGCATCATGTCATAAAATTCAGAATTGTCATTATTAATATTATTATTTATTGTCATATTTTTCACTATTGATAACATTGTTTCTAAGAGACATATGGACAGCTATCTAGTCCAATTACTAAAATTGTTTTTTTTTTTGCAGAAATTATATACAATGACTTACCAGATCAGATAACATGTATTAAGCTATGTTCACATCTATTGAGAAGTGTTTAGATTTAGAATGTGCTTTCACAGGGTGACACTGTGAATGCACAAGATAATAATGTGCCAACGTCCGGATATTACTTATGAAAAGTGATTTTCATATGTTCACATCTATGCTGGTGCGGGACTGCATGCAGATCACATGCATTCCTGCACCCACAGGAAAAACATACTGCCGTTTAACAGACGTGTAGGGGTGCCATTAATACATAATGACATCCCCATGCATTGGAATCCTTGGGGCATTTTCTCATGCATGGAAATACATAGCACAAGGAGGTTTCTGTGCCGCTGCAATTTTAGAAAAGGTGTAAGGACCTTTTTCCTGCATTTCCCACACATACAGCAACCCATTTAGGCTCCGTTCAAACATGCTGCGGCCGCGTCCCTGTTCACTTCACTTGCATTTTTTATTTTTTTTTATGGATCTGACCGCAGCTCTATTATACCTGTATTGTCCAGTTTAGCTCAGTAATTTAGAATAGAATTCAGCAATGAAAAAAAAAAAAGCCTAAATCCTGCGTTAAAGATGAGTATGCCTGTAAAATGTATTCTAGTGGATGATATGGATGAAGAATTATGCTCTTCTAGACGCAAGTTGTTTTTGCACCATTACATTCATGTATTTTGTACCCTGGATGTTTCTGCTGGCAAAAGCCAGTGTAGATATGGGAGTTGTATTTACACTCATGTGCATGAGAAAAATATAAAAAATGGATTGTATCATTATAGTAACCTGAATGTATCATTTTTTGTAGGTAAACCTTATGCCAAGAATACTACAGCTGCTATGTGCGAAAAACAAGATTTGTGAAATGGTTTCAATTTTTCCAGGTATTACTTGAAAATGAACTATTTAAGCCACAGATTTATTTTTTTAATCACTTTTTGTATGTGTTGGGAAGACCAGTGGTGTCGCTAGGGGGGGGGGGGGGGCAGGGGGTGTGGGCCACATCGGGTGACCCCTTCCAGAGGGGTGACACCTGTGGGTAGCGGCACCACTAACGCCACACTGTCCTCACCCGTCTGCTGTCTCACACAGTGGAGCGGAATGAAGCCGCCTCTCCCTCTTCTCTGTTTACATCTACACAGGAGGGGGAGGTGGCTTCGGTCCATTCTGCTGTTTGAGAGGGAGGAGGGAGTCTGAGGAACACACCGCTGTGCCTATCCCAAGCTGTTCTGAGGTCTGTAGTTTAATGCAATACAAATGGACATGTTGGGGGGGGGCACTATGGGAGGGGAGAGGGGGGTCTGCACTGATGGATGGGGGGTCTGCATTGAGGGGGGTCTGCACTGATGGAGGGGGGTCTGCACTGAGGGGGGTCTGCACTGATGAAGGGGGGGGGGGGTCTGCACTGAGGGGGGTCTGCACTGATGGGGGTGGTCTGCACTGATAGGGGGTGGTCTGCACTGAGGGGGGTCTGCACTGATGGAGGGGGGTCTGCACTGGAGGGGGATCTGCACTGATGGAGGGGGGTCTGCACTGAGGGGGGTCTGCACTGATGGAGGGTGGTCTGCACTGAGGGGGGGTTGTCTGCACTGATGGGGGGGTGGTCTGCACTGAGGGGGGTCTGCATTCATGGGGGGGTGGTCTGCACTGATGGAGAGTGGGTCTGCACTGAGGGGGGTCTGCATTGAGGGGGGTCTGCACTGATGGGTGGTGGTCTGCACTGAGGGGGGTCTGCACTCATGGAGGGGGGTGGTTTGTACTGAGGGGGGTCTGCACTGATGGAGAGAGGGTCTGCACTGATGGAGCGGAGGTATGCACTGAGGGGGGTCTGCACTGATGGAGAGGGGGTCTGCATTGAGGGGTCTATAGTTAGTGGAGGGGGGGGTGACACCAATTTTTTCTGCACCAGGTGACGCCACTGGGGAAGAAAAATAGGTAAGAATGTACCGTATATCACAGATAACCAGTAACCATCAAATATGCTTTTTTTTGTATTAGAAGCAAAGTATCAAACTTTGACATTTTTTCTGGAGTCTGATTTTTTTTGTATAACATATACATGAATAACCTACATAAATAAAATATCAGGATGGGTTTGAAATTACAGTATATAAATTACTTTCCAGTTCTGTGATAAAATTCACTTGCGGCAGTATCATGGAACTTGGTAGAGCTAAACTTGCACCACTGCACTTTTCTGAATGATTCAGATTACATATATAAGAAGCTCACTGCGATGAGAAAATATGCTATATAAGCTCTTGGTTGCCATCTGCTGACAGAATTTGGAAAATATCTGAATTGTTTGTATTATTCTGTATGTACAGTATCTCACAAAAGTGAGTACACCCCTCACATTTTTGTAAATATTTTATTCTATCTTTTCATGTGACAACACTGCAGACATTACACTTTGCTACATTGTAAAGTAGTGAGTGTACAGCTTGTATAACAGTGTAAATTTGCTGTCCCCTCAAAATAACTCAACACACAGCCATTAATGTCTAAACCGCTGGCAACAAAAGTAAGTACACCCCATAAGTGAAAATGTCCAAATTGGGCCCAAAGTGTCAATATTTTTGTGTGGCCACCATTATATTCCAGCATTGCCTTAACCTTCTTGGGCATGGAGTTCACCAGAGCTTCACAGGTTGCCACTGGAGTCCTCATCCACTCCTCCATGATGACATCATGGAGCTGGTGGATGTTAGAGACCTTGCACTCCTACACCTTCAATTTGAGGATGCCCCACAGATGCTCAATAGGGTTTAGGTCTGGAGACATGCTTGGCCAGTCCATCACCTTTACCCTCAGCTTCTTTAGCAAGGCAGTGATCGTCTTGGAGTTCTGTTTGGGGTCGTTATTATGTTGGAATACTGTCCTGCGGCCCAGTCTCCGAAGGTATCATGCTCTGCTTCAGTATGTCACAGTACATGTTGGCATTCATGGTTCCCTTAATGAACTGTAGCTCCCCAGTGCCGGCAGCCCTCATGCAGCCCTAGACCAGGACACTCCCACCACCATGCTTGACTGGTGGCAAGACACACTTGTTTTTGTACTCACCTGGTTGCTGCCACACACGCTTGACACCATCTGAACCAAATACCTTTATCTTGGTCTCATCAGACCACAGGACATGGTTCCAGTAATCCATGTCCTTAGTCTGCTTGTCTTCAGAAAACTGTTTGCGGGCTTTCTTGTGCATCATCTTTAGAAGAGGCTTCCTTCTGGGATGACAGCCATGCAGACCAATGATGCAGTGTGCGGCATATGGTCTGAGCACTGACAGGCTGACCCCCCACCCCTTTAACCTCTGCAGCAATGCTGGCAGCACTTCTACGTCTATTTCCCCAAAACAACCTCTGGATACGATGCTGAGCACGTGCACTCAACTTCTTTGGTCGACCATGGTGAGGCCTGTTCTGAGGGGAACCTGTCCTGTTAAACCGCTGTATGGTCTTGGCCACCGTGCTCCAGCTCAGTTTCAGGGTCTTGGCAATCATCTTATAGCCTAGGCCATCTTTATGTAGTGCAACAATAGTTTTTTTCAGATCCTCAGAGAGTTCTTTGCCATGAGGTGCCATGTTGAACTTCCAGTGACCACTATGAGAGAGTGAGAACGATGAAACCAAATTGAACACACCTGCTCCCCATTCACACCTGAGACCTTGTAACACTAACGAGTCACATGACACCGGGGAGGGAAAATGGCTAATTGGGCCCAATTTGGACATTTTCACTTAGGGGTGTATTCACTTTTGTTGCCAGCGATTTAGACATTAATAGCTGTGTGTTGGGTTATTTTGAGGGGACAGCAAATTTACACTGTTATACAAGCTGTACACTCACTACTACATTTTAGCAAAGTGTAATTTCTTCAGTGTTGTCACATGAAAAGATATAATAAAATATTTACAAAAATGTGAGGGATGTACTCACTTTTGTGAGATACTGTATCTACTATTCCGACACACTGGCCTTAGTACTTAGGGGTGTATTTATAAAACATTTGCATAGTAATTCATCCAGTGAATGTGTATGTACATTTGTTCTGTGTAAATGGGGCAACATACATGTGTTATTAGGCAATTTCCTGTGGTGGATTAATTATTTCTTTAAAATGGAAAATAGCACATTTGGCCACTAGATGGTGCTATGCAACGTAAGAAATCCCTATGATGTTCAGGGGAGGACTTACTAAAACTAGTGCACACAGAATCTGGTACAACCACTTAGCTTCTAACTTCAGCTTGTTCAATTAGGCTTTGACAATAAGGACCCTTTCATACAGACAAACCGATCGGGTCCACCTGTCATTTTTGTTCAGGGCATCCATTGTCACCCGCCGACATCCGATCTAGTCTGCTAAAAACAGACGGATGGGGATCTGTTCCCCATCCATCTGGTGGATCGAATTGGATGACAGTCGAATGGAAATGGATAGGTGGTCTATTTCCATCCAACAGCCCATTGAGGACAGCAGGCTGTATCAGTGACCGTTCTGCATCAGCAGAGCGGACACGGACCTGCCATGCGCCTGCTCAGCGGGGATCAGCGGAGAGATCCCCTGCTGAGTTAGTGGTCTCCGCCAGTGTGAAAGGGGCTTTAAAGTGATTGTAAAGGTTAAAATAAAAAAAGAATATAAAACATGTTATACTTACTTACTCTGTGCAAGGGTTTTGCATGGAGCGGCCCCGATTCTCCTCTTCTGGGGTCCCACGGTGGCGCTCCTGGCTCCTCCTCCACATCAATGCCCCCAAGGAGAGCTGCTTTCCATGGGGGCACCCGTGTGGGCGCACTCACGAGTCCCGCTGTTGCATCCATTGACACAGACAGCAGGACTCGGCCCTGCCCCCAGCTCCCATGTCACTGGATTTGATCAACAGTAGCAGGAGCCTACGGCTCTTTCTGCCATCAATCTATCAAATGAGGACCCAAGACAGCGGCTGGAGCTGCTGTGCTCGTTCTCGTCGCTGGAAAGATCGGGTTCAGGTAAGTACATGGGGGGGGGGGGGCTCTGGGGGGCAGCTGTACCACAGAAGGTTTTTCACCTTAATGCATAGAATGCATTAAAATGTTACTAAACCCAGTAATATGAATATAGTTCATCTGCCCCCCCCCCCCCACAGTGCCCACAGCTTATAAATCTTCTTTTTACATTAAAATACTGCCACTGTATACCTTTTTGGATGATCTGTATACCACGGTTACATGATAAACTGTACAGTTTCTCCAGTGCTGAAGTTCAGGTAGGAGGGGATTTCCACTACAGCTTGTATACACGCCCACATGTGTGATGTCAATATCATGTGACCTGGCTAGCTCCTAGAACAAGTAAATGTTCTCTTCAGCATAAAAGACACAACTGAGCATGTGCAGGTTGGCTACTCCCCAGATAGACAGTGCATGGAGGGAAGGATCTATGCATATAGGATAAAACTGCCTTTTTACACAATGCAGAGGATTAAACCCTTAAGTTCCACAGTGAGTATAACAAGCTAATTTTGTGGGTTTAGTAACATTTTAAGGTGAAAAATCTTGACACTTTTCAACTCCTTTAGGCTCGATTCACATCTATGCATTTTGGTTTTGAGCGTTTTTGCAGTGCTTTTTGCGGTGCTTGCCGCGTTTTTGGACCCGCGTTTTTACCGCGATTTTCCTGCATTTTCCTTTATTTTTTTATTTTTTTTTTACATTTTTTTTTTTACACTGTGGTTGCTTAGCAACCAGCTATATACAGTGTAAAAAAAAAAAAAAAAACGCATAACGCAAATCGCGGCAAAATCACGGTAAAAACGCAGCACTTGCGTTTTGGATGCGGGTCCATTGACTTCTATTACATGCAAAACGCTGCATTTTGCATGAAAAAAAGTCCCTGACCCTTTCCAAAAACGCAGAGGCACAAAAATGCATTGATGTGAACATGTCCCATAGGAACCCATGTTAAAAAATTTCCCTGCATTTCTGCAAAATGCATCAAAAACGTGCTAGTGTGAATGGAGCCTCAAACCTAGAAGCTGATTGATTACTATGCACAGCTGTGCCAGATTCTGTGTGCAACAGTTTTAGTAAAGTGGGGTACACACTATAGAAAAAATTGGTTGAATGTTCGTCTGATTTTTCTTGATGTTTCACAGCAAATCGGAACCGATGAAAGAAACATTGTATGAAAATTCTTACGAATATTCTCGTAGGAGAAAGGCTTTTCTTTGGTTGTTTATTGTTTCTGATCATGCGCAATCTTTCTTTTCTGATTTTTCTTGTATGAAAATCGTCCGAAAACAGTACACATTAAACAAAAATCGTTTGTTCAGTTACCGTCCGAGAAATTTTGGGGTATGTACCTTCAGGAATTTTCGTACGAAAATTCTGAATCAGCTGTCAAAACTTGTGTATATACTATATGAAAATCGTATGAAAATTCTTTGGACGAAATTGTTGCCCGATTTTGTGTACGAGCCCTAACTCTCCCCCTTAAGCCCCATACACACGGTCGGACTTTTTCATCAATTTGGTCCGATCGGACAAGGTTGTTGAAAAATCAGACCGTGTGTATGCACCATCGGACAGTGTTCGTCGGTTTGTCCGTCGGACAAAGTCTTATCTCCTGCTGGAAAGATTTGCCGTCAACCCGGTCCGATCACACCAAATCCGATCGTGTGTACGGTTGTCCGACCGGACAAAGTGCTACGCATGCTCAGATCACATTACAAGACCAAAGCTATTGGCTACTAGCCTCTACGTAGTCCCGTCGTAGGCAACAAACGTCACCACGTTCAGAATGATCGGATTTTCCGACAACTTTGTCCGACCGTGTGTACGCAAAACCAACATCGGACAAAGTATGACGGACATGGTCCGACGGACCTGGTCCGCGGATTGTCCGACCGTGTGTATGGGGCTTTAGAGTGCCATCCAGTGGCCATTGTGGTGTCTTCTGTTTGTAATCAATAAAAATATTGGACCTGCACAATAAATAGCCTAATATTCACATAGAAAAACATGCACTTCACTGGCCTGCAACAAGTATGTAAATCAGGAAAGTCAGGGAAAAGTTGTAATACTTTATTTGCATACATGTTCTGTCTGTGTTATTGATTCAAATGGGTTGATTTATGTCCCGTACACACGATCCAAAAATTGGATGAAAAATACTGCTTTCGAATCGATCGTACGATAATCGTATCATTAGTACAGAGCTTTTGAGAGCCAATCACGACAGTTCATCCAATATTACAAAAATTCTTCTCATATGATACCAGTTTGTACGATTGTCATTAAATCAGTACAGTTTTAGTCCGAAAATTCAATAGAAATACATAACAACACATGACATCATCGCGATTTTCTATTCTGTCGTACGAGAATTTTCATCACTTTAGTAACCTCTCCATTTTTGATATGCAACTAGCATGCAAAATAAAAACGGATGATCTGTCTTCCAATTTTCGGATCGTGTATGGGCCATTACTAAAGGTAGATAAGCTGTCCTTTAGCTTACTGGATGTGGTAAAAATTCCCTTTGCAAAGAATACCCAGTAGTATGCAAAAAAAAATAAAATAGTATTTTGGCGCGTGAAGGGATGATTGTAGTCAGAAAAGCTTCTCCTCATTCAGTAAGCTAAGGGAAAATTCCCTTGCAAAATTAATAGCCTATTTGCCTTCAGTAAATCAACCCCAAGGTATCAAACCCGGAAGATCATCAGTAAGACAGAAGACAACTAGCTTTTTCAGGATAAAGAGTCAGCAGTGGAAGCCTCCTTTTCTTTAGGCTCAAACTGCTGCGACTTGGGATTCCTACTTGTGAGACCCCAAGTCACGTGACATGTGAAATCCCATGTTAGTCAATGAGAGCTGTCTTAATTAGCACTACTGAAGTCGCTCTGACTATAGAAAAGGTTCCTGTACTACTTTAAGGCGACTTCTATCAGACTTGTGCCCATAGACCTTAATGGAAGTCACCTCCAAGTCGGATTCTCATCTATATTGATGTGATTTTGATCCAACATTACAAGAAGATTAACTAGGCATTCCCTGAAAGTCACAAGTTGTGTTAAAATAGTACTCATTTTGCCAGCAAATTAGCAGGAAGTTGTCTGGTAAAGTCACACCATAAGTCGCATTACTTTCAGGTCGCAGTAATGTGAACCGAGATTAAAACTAGAAGATAATGCTGACTATAACTATTCCAAAAAAATGTGCCTTCTCCTCTTCCCCATCATGTATAGCCTGTATAAAAAACATCTGTGTAAATATCTTTTATTATCTGGTCCAGTCATTTGATCCAGCAGCTCCCGCGTCCTTATGTTGGAGAGCACTGACAACAAATGGGCCACGGGAACCTATGGACGATGTTACAGCTCCCGGAAATAACATCTGTTGTCAAGCGTTCCCCTACACAGGGGAGAAGGAGCTGCTGGATCACAAGACTTAAAACGTGGAAATAAACAATCAATCAATTTAACTGTTACATTAAAGGCATGCTGTGAATGATAACTGTCACAGTTGCTTGTGCTCTCAACCAGAAGCATAACTAGAACCTTCAGGGCCCCGATTTAAGAAACCATGAAGGGCCCCCCTGACCCCGTTGTGAGCTGTGGGATCTCCCTCCGGCTAGCAGTTTACTTCCCGAGTCTATACAGTGGAGAGGGGAGGGGCTTCTGACCCGATACCTGCCCAGGTCAGGGGCCCCCATATTTGCCAACATTTCAAAAACGTTTTTAGGGACACCTTTTTTTTAATGCATGTCCAGAAAGCCATTGGAGGCAGGGCATTTACTTCAATTAGGGGCGGGCATTCATTTCATATGGGTGCAGTTCTACAAGAAGTGGGCCATTAACATATTTATGTGTTCCTGTCAGTTTTTCAGTCCGTGAAATCCAGACAGATGGAGACCCATTTTCCATCTGTTTGGAGGATCGGATGGGATTGGATGAAAATGGACGGGCGGTCCATTTTCATCCGATCTCCCCATAAAGGAGAGCAGGGCTCTGACAGGTCCGTCTCTGCACAGTGAGCGGAGACGGACCTGTCATCCACCGGCTCAGTGGGGATCAGCGGTTTGATTCCAGCTGAGCAAAGCGGAGTCCGTCGGGCGGATCCACCCCATGTGAAAGAGCAGTAAAGTTTACTGTTTAACTTTTATGATATGTGGTGAATAGGGGGGAGAGATGCAGCTATAGGGACCTAGGACACCCTATGAGAGATTTGGAGTACATTCTCTGAGTGCCCAGGGCTAGCGATAATACTGCATGCATGTATTATTATTGTCACTAGGACATTAGGATGCTATTTGAGATATTTTAATAATATGCATGATGATGTGAAAAATTGCTAAAGTGACCATATATACTGTGACTGTACTTTTAGATTATTTTCATGGTAATGCGAACATGCAGATATGTATTTGGATTTCTTATTGTAGCTTATTATAAACTATAATAATAAACCTAAATAAATATCCACGTTCACAATAACAATAAATACAAAAAAAAAAATCTGTCACACTGTCACAGTATATATGGTGACTGTAAATGAAAAAAAAAAATATGTCACACTGTCACAGTATATATGGTGACTTTTTTACATCTTCATACATATTAGGAACATCTCCATTGGCAGTCACTCCTGCGCACATGCTGTTTACGGCACAGCTTTGAAAGAACAGCACTGATATTCTGTTCCTTCAGAACGCATGCGCCGGTGACATCACCAGCTGCATCTATAGTAAATACCTCCTACGGTGCACGTTTAGGATATATTTACAGTACCTATAGGTAAGCCTTATTATAGGCTTACAGTACCTATAGGTAAAAATCATACAAGGGAGTTTACTCCAACTTTAAGATGGCAGCTTCCTTGGCTAAAATAGATAGGAGGGTTTAGTTCCACTTTAAGGTTAAAACATACCCCAGTGCCTCTCCATGCCATAGTGTGACCAAATACTTACCTGCTGTTCTCTTTATCTACTTCCAGCTCTGGACACAGAGTGCTACTTCCCGGAACTTCCAGATAGCGGAGTGCACACCCTCTGCATGAGAAGGAGGTGGGGGGCGCAGAGAGGAAATAGGTGGTGGGTGCCAGCCATGCCATCCAAAAAATTATTTTTATTTTTTATTAAATTGTGGGAAACAACAAACTAAAAAGGGAAAGCAGACTGGCCAATACAGTAAGGACTGACGTTTTTTAAATTGGGGTTTAGTAACACTTTAAAGCCAATATAGAGATCAGAGGGTGGCCAGCATGCAGGCATTTGTACCCATAAACAAGTGAGTAAGGGGGACACTGCAGATGCCTCCACCGCCAGCATATCTGGGAGGAAATTGTAGTGATTGTTCCTGCTGGAACAGTCGCTGTCTACCCCAAGATCTGTTTGTCAAAGTATTCAGAAGCATAACAAAAGTTCTTCCAAGAACCCTGTGGTACCTGAATTTAAGCAGCGGATTTATTTTTCAAATCTTGCAAACCATGACAGTTTTGCGTAGTGTTTTTCAGTTTTTAAAAACAATCGATGTGTTATTTTTTGTTTAATATGTTTTTATAGAACTGGAAAAACGTTCACTGTGTTCAATGCAATCTGGAGAATCACAGGCCTGGAAGAAATTTTCAAATTATTTTCTGCCAAACCTTGGTAAAAGGAATCAGGATTTAAAAGCATGGGACATTAATCCCTTACTGCAAGCACTTTTGTAAGTACAAGTAACGATTTTTCTGAATGCTTAACTTCATTTAAAGAAAGCTCTCTAGTTTAATTGTATGCCACAAACCACCGCTTTCCCAAAATGTAAAAACTTTTGAATGTGTGTTGTAGCTATGGAGCATAACAAATGTCTTTTTTTTCTTTTCTACACAATGTTACAAATATGTATTTAAAAAAATTATATAACAATTAAAAACAAATGTACATTTTAGATATTTCAAGATGTTTTAAAAAAGATTAAAAATAGATGCATCAAATGCTGGTACAATGGTAAAATAAATAGAATTGCTGATGACACAATAAATTAAAACTTGGTTGCTTTCTAGCATTGAATTAATTCAAAAACAGTAAAGGATGATTGAATGTAAATCCAAATTACAGACTTCCATTTTTTTTTCTCTGTCTATAGTCATTTGTCCCTAAGGCCTCATGTACACTGCTGCTGGTAAACAGATGTTTAGGGGCAGTTGGGCATTTTTCTCAGCTGCCCCTGAAATCTTCTCTGTGTTATCTCATCAGTACATGTACACAGGGTCGTTTATATTAATTTCCAGGCAGTTGCGTTTAGAAGCATTTTTTAGAAAGCAAAAAAATGCATTCAGGACGGATCTTCAGAGGCATTTGAAATGCCAAATGCCTGTAACAGCTTGTAAACGTGTGTAAACGCGGTAACTCGCATTAAGCCATGTTTCGTTTATAGGTGTTTTTAATGAAGATACATCTCTGACCATTTACAATGTAAAAAAACGCTTCTAAACGCAAACGCCGCTAAACGTGGCATGTAAACACGGCACACCGGGCGTTTTTAAACGCCGGTTACTAGCTGACAAGTTCCATTGTTCAGGAGAGGTTTTAAAATGTCCAGTGTACATGAAGCCTTAAAAGAGAAGTATGGGTTTGTTTGTTTTTTGAGAATCATACTTACCTAGGTGGATGCAGACTGATCAGACTGATGCTGCAGCTGTCCCCCAGCGTCTCTGCACTGAGAACCAAGCCGACGAGCATCGCCGATGGCTCAGTTCTCACGTCTCCCCAAGCGGAGAGCTGTTGACTGTCAGTCAGCATCTCTCCTGCTCTGTTCCTCCACGCTCATTGGAGTGCTGTGGAGGGGTGGGGAGTCTCAGCAGCTCATCAGCAGTTAGCTGAGACTGCCATCAGTCAAGGCAGCTGCCAGATCCAGACTTCTGAAGTTGGATGATGCGGTGCCTCAACTGATGGCAGTGACGTCAACGGAGAGCGGACTTCACACAAAACGGGTCACAGGAGTGCAAAACAAATTGCACTCCTGTGACCCATAGGAGAAGCTCAGCCTAAAAAGCTCAGGCTGTGCTTCACCTTTAATGTTAACGGTTGTTACTGAGTATTGCTAGAAGTTCCTTAAGGCCTCATTTAGGCTTTGCTGTCTAAAATACGATCCGCATTTGGATCGCTCTTCAGACAGCAATAGACAGACAGTGAGGAGGCGTTTTATCACCTCCTCACTGCCTGTTTTAACCCCCTTATTACCAGACAACCACCCTGCAACTGTGTGTTTTGTGTACATTTTCAGCGTGGCACCATTCCCTTGAATAGATCACACTTGGCAGGCAGTACCGCCCGTCAAGGAAGTATAATTCCTCCAGTGGCATGTGTTAACCCCTGGGCACTGCCTCAACAGCAACAAGGGAGTGGTTAAGTGGTGTAAAACCACATCGAAACTACAGGATTTTACCTTCCCCCCAACCACAAGCATAGACAAACCCTTAAATTTCTTTTTTTTCTCAGTGAAAATGTTGCTTCCATATTTCACACTGCAGTGCTTTGTTCTGGCAGAGCTGAGTAGCAGCCACACCCCTCAGCGCATCTTCTCACCAAGGGTGGGGGATATGTTTAAACAGCTCCTTTATATTAGTGTGCATTGGGTTTAATTCGAACTTTGATGGCTACTGAGCTGTTCACCTGTATTTGGAGTGCACTTTTTTGTGTCACTCTTTATGTGTGTGCACATTTTTTATGCACCGGGTGAGTTTTTGAGTGTGTTTTGCACGCCACAGGTTTTCAATAAAAAAATAAATTTAAAAAATGGAGTTCCTTCATGGCTGCTGAAAAGAATAAGGTAGGTCATTTGTACAAAGTCTACATGACTGCATTTTTTTTGTAAGTTGGGCTTTAGCAGAAATAAACATTTAGAAAAACCTTGAGATTAAAGTGAATATGCTTGATTTAATTAAAGGTGTACAATATGTTTTTGAATAGTCTAATTTGTTATATACAAGGGACAATTATATTTGCTTATTAGCTAATTACATAAATTGGCTATGTTTCCTGCTTTTCAATGCTACATCAATTTTGTTCTTTACTGCTCTTTATTACAATGCAAATGGTCTCCTATGTCAGTGCTTGTTAAGCAGGATGCTGAAATCGCTGACCCATGAAAAGCTCCCTCTAGTCTACAGAATAATCTACAAATATTTTGCATTAAAACAAAAAAGATCCATAATTATTATCCGTACCAGACTTATCATAAGTACCACACTTACAATAAATTGTAAGCACCATTATGTGTTTGATTTTTTAATTCTTATAACTTCTTGTAATGTTACCCTTTCATAACATTAGCCTGCTGCTTGGAAAGACTTTTCTTCAATGTACTTGTACCCAGTGAACTGGTAAATGGGTCATTGAATCTCTTACTGTTCACCTGAGGCAAGCGACAGTTAGAAAGAAATCAAACAATTTAAAGGGTAAGTTCACTTTTTCATGAAAATGAAAACTAACTCCAAATATCCTGGCCATCCCTCTGTACCCTGCTGCACATAGCGGCCGTGATGCCCCGTGCTGTCATTGTAGCGGCCTAAAAACGGACACCACAATACATAATCATGGTGATTTTCCATCATATTGCTCGCAATGGCAAGCGCTCATAGATCAGTGCAGCCACGTGACCACACTGACCAATTAGAAGTGCATCTAAGCCACCTTCTGCTTCATCACACTGACCAATGAACGCTTGCCAGTGCAAGAATTATGAAGGATACTTGGGGCTGTATATTGCAATGTACACTGTACTACACTGACAGCACAGGGCATTGAATCTGCTATGTGCAACATGATCCAGGGAGGTGGCCAAGATATTTGAAGCTAGATCTGAAAAGGTGACCTTACCCTTTAACAAAATACAAACCTATAAAATGGACCATGGGTTTCCTTTGGGTAAGTCCCACTCCAAGACTACCAGGACTTTTTTGGAAATAAACCCCCCTATCCCTATGCAGTCAAAAGATGTTGCTATCTTATCCTCTATTTAGATATGCATTCACCATGGTTCTGCACTTGTGATAAGATATGACACCAGCCATTTGAGGGCTTAAATGTTTGGTTGAGAGCTGACAAATGTATGTGGCAGTTGTAAGGGCATACGTTTTTTTTTTATCGAATTGCATTCTATGTATTAAGATAAAAAGTCTTCTGTGTGTAGCAGCCTCCCCAGCACCCCCTAATACTTACCTGAGCTCCATCTCTGTCCAGCGATGTCCACGAGTCCTTCAGCCATCCGGGACTTTCCCTCCTGATTGGCTGAAATACAGCAGCGGCGCCATTAGCTCCCGTGGCTGTCAATCTAAATCATTTAGCCAATCAGGAGAGGGAGGAGACAGGGCTGAACAGCAGCTCCGAGTCTGAATTGACACACGGAGCTGCAGCTCGGCTCGGGTGCCCCTATAGCGAGCTGCATGCTGTGGGGGCACTCAACAGGAGGGAGGGGCCAGGAGCACCAGCAAGGGCCCCGAGAAGAGGAGGATCCAGGTTGCCCTGTGCAAAACTACTGCACAGAGGGGGTAAGTATAACATGTTTGTTATTTAAAAACAAGACTTTACAATCACTTTAAAAGAGAAGTCCGGGTTTACAAACATTACATACTCACCCAGTTAACTGCACCAACGTACGGATGCTGCATGTGTCCCCCACTGACCCTATACTGAGAATTGAGTGGTCGAAGCCTGCTGATCGCTCAGTTTTCAGTCTTCAGTGAGCAGAGAGCTGGTGAATTGTCAGTCATCAGGCCTCTGTTCTGCCCTTCCAGCACTCACTGGAATGCTGGGCTGTGGAGGGGTAAGAGTAACTGTCTCAGGCTCTTTGCAGTGCCATGAGAGGCTGAGTCAGCTGCCGGTCAGGCATCTGGACTGATCCCTGCAGAGCCTGGATCACCTATTGGCTGACAGCTGGCTTTAGCCCACTGTTGGCTGAATCTGGGACAAAAGAGTGCAGAACTAAGTGCACTCCTGTCCCACATGAGAAGTATGGCCAAAAAAGCATCTCCTTTAAATACCAATGCCTTGATTGTAATGTACACTGTGCATGCGCTAGTAGGTAAAATGCAAATGAAATGGCTGCAGAAAATATGGACAAAGCAGAGATTCATTTTAAGGAGTCTGCTTGTCCTTCCCCTATACTCTTCTATTGACCTACACATGCACAATGACAATTGGTGTGTCTGAATATGCATAATAACAGAAGGGTAATGGCCAGCTTCATGGGTTTAGGCCCATGTCAATTATACTTTCTACCTCATTGTGACAGCGAGTGATGTCATTAGTGACAGAATCACTAGGGTGACATAAGCCTCATGGTGGTAACAATCATATGTTGTCATCAACCACAAAAAAGACCCTTTATCGATTTAGAGAGCTGTAGGTGGACTTTGAATTTTGACAATCACTTCTGATTGATCAAATATCTAGATGTGTATTATATGCAACCAATCTTAATACAGATTGATGAAAGGATCTTTTTATTTGATTGCTTAGATTTATGACCAATAGATCCTATATGCAATCACAATATACTATATGGAACAATTGTGGGTGTGTTGTGGAGATTGATCTAGTATGGGCAATTGCAAATAATCACAATGAATATGTCCTTCATGAGGTTGACAAAAAAAAAAATAAAAATATTTGCAAACAGTGTAAAAGTGGCAATAATTCCCTTAATATCGATTGGTTTCTTAATACCTAAAGCATTTGTACTTTGGTAGAATTGAGGAAAAGAATCAATACTGCTCCCAGCAGTACATCATGTCTGCCAAGGTGTACACATTTAAAAAAAAGATAGCCTGCAGTTTTCAGCAAGACCTTATTGGTGTAATAATGCAGCATGCATTTAATATGGAAGTTATTATCGAAGAAAAGGGAGGAAGAAAAATTGCCTGCGGCACTCAATCTAGTTCAAATTGTCATATACTCCCAAGCAAACTAAGTAAACATAAGCCTCAAGCAACCTGTAGAAGTGTTACTTTGTAAATCTCAAAACCAATGTATCAAAACTGGTAAAAACATTTGGTATAAAATATATAAAGTAACCAACTGATAAGGAGTAAATAAAATGATTCCTGGAGGTTAGACTTAAACTAGACATCAATTGCTACAAGGATTGGAGCAAGGCTGCCTCCTCAATACAGGCTAGGAACATGGAAGCTGCAAAGACAAGAGGGTGGCAAAGAGGGGCGCCAAGCAACCGTATAGTGTAACTGGTTCATTTTATTGAGTAATTACATACAAATATATAGTTGTGCACTCACAAGCATGGGTGGATACAGCCAATATATAGTTTCTTGGTGCCCTTTCCCTCCCCTCTTGTATTTGCAAGCTATTATTATCAATATTTTTTTAAATATATTTATACAAAATAGTGATTTGTGCTTAATTTTTTTTTTTTACATATTTATTTATTACAGAAATGTATCATCCCACCATCACAAACCATCACCAGACTCTCCGCTTGTCAGGGTATTTGTACTAATCACATCATTTTCACCACTACGTGCATTTATTCATTCCACTACAATGGTCCAGGACCGACCCAACAAGCCATTTACTACAATGAAGGTATATCTTCTTTTAATAGATGATGATGGGTACAACTCTGCCTGTGATTCTGTGCTGTATTCTGTATGCAATCTTAATTAAACGTTCACATTGGAGCGATTTGTCATGTGATTTGAGAGATCAAATCGCATGACAGGTCGCAGCCTATTGGAGGCAATGGCACTGTTCCAATCAGTGCGACACCGATTTTGCAGCGCCGCACCAATTTGCAAAAGTAGATTCTGTACTACTTTTGCCGATTTCAGGTGCAACTTCAATAGACATCTGTGCATGAAGCCACACAGATGTCTATCAAGTAGCACCTGAAATCGCGCTGACCTTGCTACTTTGAAATCGATTTCAAAGTAGCATCAATGTGAACCAGGGCTTAGTGCCACTTGTAGAACGCAAACCACTACTTATAGAATGCACATTCCTTTCGGGAAAAAAACAAGGCTGCAATGCTGTATTTTCCCAGTAGGTGGCGATGAGATCGTTTAGTAATACTCTACTTACACAGAGAATACATTTAAATTAAATGTTACTACAGTAGTGGATTTTAAAATGTATTTAAATGGTGCCCAGTTTTTTTGGCTGTGGCAGGGTCATATTTTGTCATTGTCAATGACAGCCAAAATCCAGAATTTTTCTGCCCCTGTTTAACAGGGGCATGTAATTACAATTCTTGATATAATATTTCACAGCAGGGCCCGTTCCTGCGCCCAACAAAAGTAACTGTGAGAGCTTACAGTGTTCTGGTACCACCAACACCTAATGCCCAATTTTCTGCAGAGTATATAGGGAAGGCTGTATAGTGATGGTATAGTGAGGGTTACCTGCTGACTAAATGTAAAAAAAAGAATTGCCGGCAAAATAAAATTGTGAAAAAAAAACGGCATGGGGCTCCCCCCCAAATCAATACCAAGCGCCTTCATTCTGGTATGGATTTTGAGGGGAGACCTCACACCAAAATAAAATAAAAAGAGCGTGGGGTCCCCCCCAAAATCCATACCAGACCCTTATCCGAGCATGCAGCTGGCAAGTCAGGCAAGGGAGGGGAAGAATTTTTTGATGGGGACAAGGACCTCTTCACCACAACCCTAGCCGGTGGTCGTGGTGGTCTGCGGGCAGAGGGCTTATCAGAATCTGGAAGCCCCCTTTAAGAAAGTGTTACAAAAAACAAGGGACGCTTTTTGACAAGTCCTTGACTAAAAATGAAGAATGTCCCCCATAGCAGCTCCAACGTGCCTTCTTTTACAGCCACCAATGTCTTCAATCTCCAGTCTTCTCCCTCCGCTGTCTTCTTCCTCCGGGGATGTCTTCTCCCTCTGCGGTCTTCTCCCTTTGGTGATGTCTTCCTCTATTGCCGCTGACCCACTAAAAATAAAAAAATGTTCCACCTCCGACGCTGGCTCCCTCCATTGTGTCAGCCCCGGGGCCCGCCATCCGCTGACCTCACCTGGAGAACCCATCCCTTGTGACAGCACATGCTGTCACAAGGGCAGCGAGTTCTCTAGCTGACTGCTTACTCTCTACACTGCTTTTTTTTTTTGGTGAATGGGTACCCCTACAACCACTAGGGACAAGGTGCTTTGGGGTGGGGAGGGGCGCTCGCTCGTCCCCTCCCTTTCCTGACCTGCAAGGCTGCATAGTCGGTTAAGGGTCTGGTTTATTTTTGTAAAAAAAATTGGCATGGGGGGAGTATGGATTTGGAGGGGGGAACCCCAAACCATTTTTTTTCCCATTTTTTTTTTTTGCCGGCAATTTTTTTTTGCATTCAGCTGATGATTTATTGGTTGTTAACCACTTCAGCCCCGGAAGGATTTACCCCCTTAATGACCAGGCCATTTTTTTGCAATTGGGCACTGCGTCACTTCAACTGACAATTGCACGCTGTCGTGCAACGTTGTACCCAAACAAAATTGATGTCCTTTTTTCCCACAAATAGAGCTTTCTTTTGGTGGGATTTGATCATGTCTGTGATTTTTATTTTTTGCGCTATAAACAATAAAAACATTTTTTTTTTACTTTTTGCTTTAATAAATATTCCCCCAAAAAATTTAAAAAAGCTAATTTCTTCATCAGTTTAGGCCAATATGTATTCTACTACATATTTTTGGTAAGAAAAATCGCAATAAGCGTATATTGATTGGTTTGCAGAAAAGTTATAGTGTCTACAAATAGGGGATAGATTTATGGCATTTTTATTATTATGTTATTTTACTAGTAATGGTGGTGATCAGCCGGTACGGCGATTCATGCAATAGAGCCGGCCTGCCGCCATATATCGATATACGGCGGCTGGTTGGCAAGTGGTTAAGGACATGGCAGACACTCCTTAGCAAGCACCTACACAGTGTTTTTACAGTGTGTTTAAAGAGAAAAAAAAAAAGCAAAGCACAAATGCATGAAAACTGCATGCAAAAATGCATTTAAAACTAGTGTGTTGCAAAGCGCACCTCAAAACGTGCTTGAAAAACGCATTAAGCCAAGCCCGCATAGATGTGAACCTAAACTTAAAGCAGAGCTAAACTCTGCAATACTTATCTATGCTTCAACGTTTTTTGTGCCGCTGTGACATCTGCATTTTCTACATGGCTTCTTCTGCCAGGCTGTGGTCATCTTCAATGGCTGGCACACCATGACACCACTCTATGCATCAATGGAACCCCCCCCCCGTCCATGCGTCTGGCCCCCTGATCTACATACAGGGCGCCGGATGCAGGGATTTCAATGGGGGGGGGGGGGGTTTGAAGCTAATAGCTTCAATAGGCTTAAAAAAAGGGTGGGCTCGGGGCGCAGAGCACTGCGCCCGAAGTCCACCCAGTTGAGTGATTCTCTAAGACCTGTTTCCTGATTGGCCAAAAGGAGAAGCGTACCGATTTGGCCGCCGAGGAGGCAGAAGCCGATATGATGCGAGGAGAGCAAAGGAAGGGGAAGCTGCCTGTGATGCAGAGGAAGAAGAAGCCGCTGCCCATTGCCACCATAGATGCTCCTGGTGACCCAACTGACCAGTCCAGGGGGGGGGGGGGGGGTGCAGGTTAACCAACCGGGGGTGTGGTGTCTGTGGTCGCACAGTTTGCCACCCCCCCCCAAAAAAATTCTAGCAGCCGCCACTGCTGTGCATGCACCAGGGCACCAGAGTGCAGTCGTCCTGGGACACAGGCACTGTTCCGGAATGTAAACTGAGCTGCGCTTGTGTAAAGCTACCGAAACGAGTGGCAGGAATTATGGAATCTGGTGCAGTACACTTTAAAGGACCATATTGCCCTTTAGTGTTGATAAAGCTTTATAAAGTTTGCCTGAATAGCTTATTAGTCTTTTACCATGTTTCACATTTGCTTTCTGGCTGTCATGTGATGTGCTTATAGAACACTGCATGCAGATAAATTTATATAAAGGTAATTTGTGTTAGATCCAAAAAACACACGGGTTCCTAATCAATGAATGGACTCCTAATTAATGGTTGACATGCATTTCAGAATAAGAAAACCTGGTCTTGAGTAATGTTTTCCTGGGGAAAAATAAAATGTTTGACCACAAGGTGTCCCCATCAGATTAGTTTATTAAATACTGTAACAATAACCTGTTGAGGTTAAGTAAAAGTCCTTGTGTAAAGTATAATTTGATACTTTTATCACAGTAAAAACAGTAAAAAATGTATCTACGCTACCACACTATACACGAGACAAGATAATTCTGACTAGATGACAGACAACATTCTCTATAAAGAAGCTGATGACTGAATATTAGGTTTCTAAATGTGTTCCAGTTTTCTTATTAGATCTTTGAGGTGCTGTCAGCACTATGACAGCTTCTGCATTTCACCACTTAGACATACAAAGCGTGTATTTATCTTCTTTTCCCTCACCATCCTTTTCATTTAAAAAAAATTTTTTTCACCTCTCCTGTTAATTTTTCCTTTAATTGTGTAAGTACAAACAGAATCATAGAAAAGTAGCAATGATCTCTCAAAACAGAGAATCTGACATGAAACATTCATTCTATGGAAGTTTGGCAGGCACACCAAAATAGACTGGGAGTTACTGATATTAAAAGCAATGCAGTCATATTAGATCATTAAAGGCGATTTGTTTTGTTTTTTTTAAATTTTGGATGGACTGGATAGGGGTTAGAACACTTGTCAGTTTTTATTGCTGTCTATGTCACCCTCTCGGTTTGTCCTATTTACTGAAGAAAATCCCAAATTTTGGGTTGTTATCAAAAACAGGAATAGAGGGGAAATCTTCCCCCCAATGGAGACCCTGGTTCTGGTGACAACCAGAGTTTCTCTCATTTTGGATGGATTTCCTTTCACGTCTTGTTTTGAGGGGCAGGAACGGAAATCTCCCCATTGGCCAAAAAAATAAAACAGGGGTTATAACCAGTGGTGTCACTATGGTTGGTGTCACCTGGTGTGGTAAAACATTATATCACCCCCCCCTTCTGTCTATCCTGCCCAGCGCCCTGCAGGCAGCGCACAGTCATGTGGCACACCCCAAAGGCCCCTGTAAATTATAGTATAGGGTGGTATAGGGCAGGTTGGGGTGGTATAGGGTAGGTTAGGGTGGTATAAGGCAGGCTAGGGTGGTAAAGGGCAGGTTGCGGTGGTTAAAGGCAGGTTGGGCTGGTAAAGGGCGGGTTGGCGGTCCAAATTCCGTCTCTCTTAGCTGTGGCAAACTGAGCCAGAAGTGGGAGCAGGTACCTGTCAAACCAGGTACCCGCCCCCCCCCCCCCAAAGGTGCCAAATGTGGCAGCAGAAGGGGGGGTGGGAGGAGGCAGATAAGCGGCGCTTCTTCTTTTGAGTGGAGCTCAGCTTTAATCTTTCTTTTTCCTTTAAATAAAGATTATTACCAGTATTTCAATAGTAATTGGATATTCATTCCACACTTCATCCAGTAAGGCATGCACTGCAAAGTCTCATTCATAGTCCCACAAAGCTGAACGCACACTAGTCTGATTCAACGCTAAATGATCTACCAATATGTTTTCCTGTTAGACGACCCTGAGCAGCTGAAAGAAACCCATGCACACAAGCAGAGAGCATTTAACACCAAGCAGAAAGGGTCTTACTGGGATATGAGCACAGAATTTCAGTACTGCCAGGCAGCAACACTAAGCACTGTAGCATCATGCTTGGTCTAGTTCATACATGTAGGTTGATTTGTTTGAATCAGCTTATCCTAGACTTAAGGCCAGGGCTATACATTGCTGGAGGTAAACTGCACATTATGCAACCACAGCTGTTTCATTAGCAATAGCACTAGGCCTGTTGGAAGAGGAATAGTAATTGTTTAATTATAATGATACTGAAGTCCCCTAGGAAAAAGCCACTTAAGCGTAATTGCTTATTTACCTATTGTAGAATGACACCTTTAAACAGAATCTGTAAGTACAGAAATTTGGGAGCAGCCATTGCTGACTTGCTACTAAGGACTCAATCATACTTGTGCAGAGACCGTAATTTTCACACCATGAATCGCACAGGAACGTGCTATACATTCCTGTGTGATTCACACGAGATCTGGGTGTAGTGCGCTTTTAGCACATTTATTTGAATGTGCTGAAATTCACGCTGTACTACACCAAACGTAGTCCATTCACTACTTTATAAAACACACATCAACTGGATCGCCTGGTATAGTAGTACTCAGAGGCTCTAATAGGCTTCAAAATAGGGTGGGCTTGTGGTGCAGAGCATTGCGCCTTGAGCCCACCCAGGTGTTTACAACAGCGAATGAATATTCGCTGTTGCAACACTGATCCTCCTTTCCGGCCAATCGGGAAGCGGGTTTGATACCCGTCACCCGATTAGCTGAAAGGACAGGCGATCCTATAGGACCCCTAGGAGGAGGGGAGGAAGCGCACGGCGGAAGCGAAGAGGAGAAGACACAGGAGCTGCTGCCCAATGCCTGCCTCAGCCTGATGTCCGCCACTGCCACGATCCCCGCCGCTGCCCGATTTGCCCACCGAGGCCCAATCCCAGTCGCTGCTAGATGTGCCTGCCATTGCCCCATTTGCCCGCCGCCTAGATGGGGTAAGTGCCACCCCCCCTCAAAAAAAAAACAAAAAAAGTAAATATACAATTTAAAGCATATTTTGCTGAAATTACACTGCCAATGACTAGTGAAGCCAGAGTCAGCATGATAAAAATAAATCACCAATGGTATCGCCAATATTTGAATATTGAATATGTGTATTCTAACACCTTACATGCTTCTAATATGTTAGGAAATCAAATCAAATTCTGATTTGAAACATACATTTTATTTTTAATTTGTTAGATTTACAAGCGTAGACTGAATCATTTCTATGCTGGGGAACTATTCTAAAACGTTTCCTTTAATTTGATGCCAGAATAAAGTAAAATGAGTCTCTTAACAATTTAAACTGGTCAACCAATTAATTAAGCATTCAGCACTGTGCCCAGAAGCACAAGAGTTATCACTGATCCAAGACAAATGTTAAGAATGTTTACGCTCTTAGATCATTCATTGGAAGATCAGAGCGGTGTAAGATGAGAACTGGTGGGAAGGATACTCTGATATACCTATACCTACTTTAATGTATACGTTTCTATTTTTCTTAGTATGCTTCTTCATCATATCTGAACTGATCTGTCATTGATAAGTACTATGTACTCTTTTATTGTTCATTCCATTAGTGTGTGCGTTACCATTGTATTCAAATATGGTATTGTGCCTTTCCTGGTCCCTCCCTCGCCCTCATCAACATGCTAATGAAAATTAAAAAAAAAAACGTATTTTCATTACATATTTTAACCCCTTCACACCGACCTAACACAAATATGTAGCCTCACTGGACTGTTTTTTTTTTTTTCCGTGGGACCGCATATTTGTGTATTTTCCATTTGGGAAGCCCCGTACTAATGATCGGAACCTGGAACTCCCGATTCCGGGTCACCTGATCGATGTGAAAGCCTCTGATTGGCTATCAAAGTGATCAGTCACTGTGAAGCCCGCCTCCGGGTTTTTTCTCTGTGAATGTAGGAGAGAGCTGCACCGTATCTCTCTCTCTCTCCTTGCAAAGTAAAACAATAAAAAAAAGGGTGTATAAAAAATAAATAATAATATAAAATAAAATAAAAAATACAAAAAATACCTAGATCAAGGTTAGTGTTTGGGTCAAGGTCAGGTTCAAAGTTTAAGGTCCGGGTAAAAGGTGAGGGACAGTATTTTTTTGGACAGGTTTTTTATTTTATTTAATATCAGTATCAGTTAGTGTCAGTGTCAGTGTGTTGTAGGTAGGATAAAAAAAAAAAAAGCAAAATCCTCAGTATTGGGCTGTACTACAGATACAAACAACAACTAATATACACATATGTGGCATCGCTGTGATTGTCAGGAGCTGGAGAATTTAATTTGGGTTGTTGTTTGGTGGAAGGTTATGTTCGTAGCAAGAAATATACAGCTAAATAAAAAAAAATAAAAAAATGTACTATTTTTGCCCAATTGCCTTTGATAATAAAAAAAACAGGAGATATCCGTTACAATTTACCACCAAATGAAAGCCCAATTTGTCCTGAAAAAATGGGGTATAATCCACCTGGATGCACAAAATAGTTGTGATGATATGTACAGTACAGTCAAAGTTGCAAAATTGTGCTTAGGCATTAAAATTAGTTTTACCCTTAGGCGTGAAGGGGTTAATCCATGTAAAGGAATCATTGAGTCTCTGTGCTCCTCTATGCATTGCAGACAGATCACGGCTGGTGGGAGGAGCTGACAGAGTGCTGTACATAGCTTCCTAAAAGCATCATTGCACCCTGCCTCAGTACTCCTCTCAATCGTTGTCCCTGATGCAAGCAACGGACTACCTCTTAAGAGGAGGCCACACATAGGTCAACCCAGCCCCAAGGTAAGGCTGAAATTCAGCTTGAAATGGTAACATTGTTACCGTCATTTAGACCAGGGGTAGGTAACCTCGACCCTCCAGCTGTTTTGAAACTACAAGTCCCATGAGACATTGCAAGACCCTAACAATCACATGTATGGCTCCTAGAGGCAGAGGCATGATGGTATTTGTAGTTTCACCACAACTGGAGAGCCGAGGTTGCCTACTCTTGATTTAGACCCATTACAAGTGTCTTGATGTTTGTATCTTTTCTTCCCAGTAGAGCAGCTATGTGACCTGCCATCTTTCTTGTGAATGTTTATGACCGTGCGCTTGCGGGTGTGAATGTTGAAAATTATGCTGTTTTCTAGACACAGATGTGAGTGAATGACAGCTTTCTGCAATGATAAATGGCTGAGAACAACATCAATTAATCAGAGTAAATACCATGATTTAATGGTTTTGTGAAATATGTGTGGTATTTGTGTCACTCTCGTCACAGCTACAGCACTTCTATGAACACTTCTTCAAGAAATCGTCTCCAGTACAAGCTTTTAACATCTTGAAGGTGATGATAAGCAAGCGGTTGCTTACCCTGGAGGTAATGATCGAGGCAGCTGCTACGGGACCAAATTTGCTGAACAGGTAAATCCTATTCAAACCGTGTGGGCTGAATTTAAAGAGGAGGTCCACCTAAAAAAAAAAAAATATTAAAAGCCAGCAGCTACAAATATTGCAGCTGCTGACTTTTAATAAATGGACACTTACCTGTCCAGGGTCCAGCGATGTCAGCAGCCGAAGCCGATCAATCGCTCGGCTCTCAGCAGCTGCCGCCGCCATCCTCTGTGAGGGAATCAGGTAGTGAAGCATTGTGGCTTCACTTCCCGGTTCACTACTGCGCATGCGCGAGTCGCGCTGCGTGTCCTAACTGGTCCCCGCTATATCCTGGGACCCGTGTGTGTCCCAGCAGACAGCGCCAGGGGACGGGAAGAGGCGTAGACCCCTGTGGGAGTCTATGCCCAGAAGGCGGTACAACTATCTGCACCCCCCTGAAAGGTGCCAAATGTGTGAACCTCCGCTTTAAGGACAGCCCAAGCTAAGAGGATGTTTTCTTTCCAATACTGTAATGTTACATTTCTTCTTATTCCATCAATGGAAAATAAATATATTTAAAAAATATTTCATTTTTTCTGCTACGTGCCAGTATTGGCAAAACAATAAAAAATGACAGAAGCGCATATTCATGAATCAAGTTAATATAGTCATTTTTGTCCAACCCTATTCATTTTAAGCAAATCAATGAAAATTAGAAAATGATGCAGATAATTAATCCTAATTGCCTGTTTTTTATGAATTGTGTGAAACTCATCTTATTAACTAAATCTGTATTTAAATAATTAGGCACATCAATGATTAAATATATTCCAAAATTATGGAATTCACTGTATAATGGGCATGTTCATTAAGACAATGCAAATTGCAGCTATAATGATTATAGTAGAGCAATCATTATGCCTAGTACTCATGATCAGAAAATTGGATGAAAAATACCGCTTTTGAATCGATCGTACGATAAATTGATCATTAGTACACAGCTTTCGAGAGCCGATCATGACTGTTCATCCGAAAGTATCCAAAGGGATGAACATGAAAAGATTTTTGTTTAATCAGTATAGTATAGTATAGTAATCAGTATAGTATTTGTCCGGAAAAAAGACAGAAGAGCAAGACTATGCATGCTTGGAAACAAAACAATCCATTACAATACAGCACATTTTGTAGTCAGAGTCAGGATACTGGAGGAGACGTAACCCCACCTATGGCGACCTGAGGTGTGCCGTGTTCGACTGTGAGAGTAAGCTTAAAATGAGGGCATACCCTGAGTATCAAATATGGAAAAAAATGGGGAATGGGCAGGAGGGAACCTGGAAATACAAGCCGACGAGTACGTAGGAGAGGAGGTGGGATTATATGGCCCGACTCCTCCTACAAACTCAGGCTAGCCAATGGCCAGCCTTTTAACATCACTTCTGAAGTTGTATTTTGCTGTACGAGAATTTTCGTAAGTTTAGCAACCTCTCCATTTTTGATATGAGACTAGCATGCAAAAATCTAATTGTGTGTATGCGGCTTTAGGCAGATTTTACTGCAAGCAGATCAGTGAAAAAAAATAGTTTTTCTGGTCTCTTTAGAATGCAGATCTATTCACATAATTATTGCTCTATGCACACTTCATTTAGGAAGACTGTATGCCCTATAAATGAATTAAAGCTTATTACTCCAAACTAGCCTATCAGGGGAATTCATGAAGAGTGTCTAAGATACTCTTCAGAATTTCGATGTGCCTCTACAGGGCAAATGTCAGTTTGGGCAACAGATTCATGTACCTGTTGCAGACAGGTACATGAATCTTGGGCATGCACTGCATGTGGAAGCACACTGACCCTAGGTTCGCACCAATGCCTTTTTTAAGTGCAGTTTGCAGAAATGCACTACAGTCCATTTAATATGGTTTCCTATGGTACAAGTTCACATGCATTTTGCGGTCGGTGCGTTTTTGGAAAGGGTCAGGGACTTTTTTCCCTTGATTTGCGGGTAGTAGTCTTCAATGGAACCACACCAGAAACGCAAGTGTTGTGTTTGTGATGTGATTTTTGATGTGTTTTGCATTTTTTATTTTAATACTGTATATAGCTGGTTGCTAAGCAGGGGGCTGGGAAGCCGGCCGCCGCGTCCTTAACCGATGAGTCAATAGCTGTCAGCTGGGTTTCCCGCTGACAGCTGAATCTAAAAATAAAATATAAATTTCCGGGAAAAACAAATTGCAAAAAAAAACAGAGTGGGGTCCTGCCCATGTCCATACCACACCCTTCGAGTCTAGTATGGATTCGGAGGGGAACCCCTCCCCCATGCCAAAATGTAAGGGGGGCAAGAGCCTCTCCCGAAAACCCTGGCCGGTGGTTGTCGGGGTCTGCGGGCGGGGGGCTTATCGGAATCTGAAAGCCCCCTTTAAGAATTGGGCCCCCAGATCAGATCCCACCCAACAAAAAAAAACAAAAAAACAACAAAACGGTTTTATTAATAAAATAGCTCTCAGCTGTCTTCTCCTGCCACCGTCTGTCCCGGTGTCATCTTCTCCCCGAGCCGTCTTCTCCCAGAGCCCCCCCCCAAAGAGCCCACCCCCCCACATTGTGGGCATGCAGCCTGGTATGGTTCAGTAGGGGGGCACTCACTCGTCCCCTCCCTTTCCTGACCTGCCAGGTGGGATGCTCAGATAAGGGTCTAGTATGGATTACGGAGGGGGCCCACGCCATTTATTTTTTACATTTTGGCGAGGGATTCCCTCCGATTCCACACTAGACCCGAAGGGCCTGGTATAGACCTGGGAGGGGGACCCCACACTCTTTTTTTTGCAATTTTTCTTTTGCTGGCATTTTGTTTACATTCAGCTGTCAGTGTGGAACACTGCTGAAAAGGGGTTAAAGTCAATTTACAGAAGGAAATAAATAATTAAATGCATGTGGTAATTAGGTAGTGGTCTAGGTATGCAGTATTTAAGGAATGTAAAAGTATAAAATCCGATTTTGAGTAGCCTCTGCCATTTTGGATCAGTTCTCTCAACAGTAATGCATAGAAACCTAAATAAGGTAATATGGAAATCATTGGGGTTGATTTTCTTGAAGTACAACTAAAGGAAAAACTTTTTTTTAGTTTTGGATAGAGTGGAGGTGGATTAGAACACCTGTTAGGTTTTTATGGTTGTCTGGGCCCCATTAGGTAGATTGATACTCTCTTTATTTGTCCTGTTTACCATTATCAGTGAAAGTAAAAGAAAATGCAAAATTTTGTGTTTTCCCCAGATGAGTAATAAAGAAAGTAAAGAAAGAAAACAATGTCCCCCGATGTAGATCCATCGTCAATCAGAACGCCCGCCGCACCCGAAAAAAAAAACGCTCCACCTGCGACGAAGGCTAACTGCCGAATGCCTGCTCCTCCATCTGTTAGTTCCTAAATAGATAAGGAGTGGGGCCACCTAGTGACATCACTTGTATTGTCACGACCAGTGCATGCTGGGTAGGTGACGTCACAAGGGGGGCGATGCCACCAGGTGATGTCACCAGGTGGCCCTGCCCCTTACCTATTTTGGGAACTGTCCGATGGAGGAGCAGGCATTTGGCAGTTAGCCTTTGTCCTGGTGGGTCTGGCAGTGCAATTGGCATTGTAATGGATGATGGAGCCCCCCCCTGCCCCAAAGCACCCCCTATGTTGAGAGCATGTAGCCTGGTATAGTTGGGGGGGGTGCTCTATCGCCCCCCCCCCCATATTGATCTCCATATATTGAGTTTTTGGGAAGTAGTTCGGGATATGCACATGGGGAATGTTTGTATGTGGCTTTGAAGTGTTTTGATGTGTTTTTTGATGTTTTATTATTCTCTGAAGAAATTTCAGTGTGGTACTGTGGAAAAAAAGAAGCTCACAAACTATACTATGAAACTCTTTTGACACTGGCCAGTTTGTAAGAGGATGAGGGCTTTAGCTTTATTTATTTTTTGAAGACTAAACTCTCTTATAGCTTTTAGATCCATTGTGGCTCCTAATTTCACCATTCAAATCAGGCCTACTACTGCTGGATGAAATTAGGCATTTGCAACCATAACTACCCAGAGAAGACTCCAAATGTAATTAATCAGACTGGGGTGCTGCTGCTGTATTTATGCCAAACTAGAAGTAAAAGTTTAAAAAATATACACCTTCAAAATATGGGATGCCAGAATTTGGTGTCACTGATGTTCTCTGAGAAAATGGTATTGTTCTGTAATACCACATACAGCCTAAAGGCATCTCCCAGTCATGTAATTAAAGGCATTGTTTTTTTTTTTCTATGATTTTATTCGTCATATGAAAAGGAAGACCCTCTCCCTGCTGTTTTAATTTTTTTTGCAATGGTCCAAGTCCCCCATGACATTTCTGGACTTCAAAATTGGTTTGATGAATGCCCTGCTGCAGGTCAATATTTTTCAAGCTTTCATTAAGAATTAAAAAGACCACAGGTGTAAAATTGCCAAACAGCAGGAGGTTTTTAAAGAGGAAGAATTTATCACAGATGACACAGCACTATAAAATTGTCCAGCAACAGGAACATTTTACATTTCGACTCAATACAAATTTACTAGAATGTATTTACAATTTTTTTACAAAGTACACAGGCTGGGGCTTTACTACAACAACTAAAGGAAAAGTACTGTATAACCAAAGCTGTATACATCTCCTGTAGGTCAGAGGAGTGCAGTTCATACTTTATTTAGGGATAATAGGCCTAACTGGTGTATGTCTAATTTTGTTTTTATCTAGGGGGATAGAGGGGTGCCATGACTGTGAGTGATATAATGTGAGGTGGCTTAGGTACACTGTTCTTGCACTTAGTTTTTTCCACTTTGTATTTTGTTTCCAACACGCTATGATAAAGTGGCATGCTGAAAGCAAAATCTCTCTTAAAGATTGTAGTAATGGCTATATTCTAAAGGCCATGTAGTACATTATAGTTAAAACAAATCCTGGGTGCATCTGCACATAAATCTGCTGGAACAATGAATCTCGAATCTGCAGGTTTTCCCTTAAACCCATGATTGTGGTGAACTCAAATCTTATTTCTACTGCCTGCATTGTGGCTCTGTTTTTTTTATTTAAAATTCAGACAAAGCTATATGATGTGTGTGTGTGTGTTTGTGTAAACTGCAGCTTAAAGTGATTGGAAACCCTTGTTTTTTTATTTTTTTTAAATAACAAACATGTCATACTTACCTCCACTGTGCAGTTTGTCTTGCACAGAGTGGCCCTGATCCTGGTCTTCTGGGATCCCCCGATGCCGCTATCAGCTCCTCCCCGCATCGTATAACCCCCTAGGAGACGCGCTCTCCCGGGGGGGGGTTACCTTGCAGAATGCAGGACTCGTCCCCACCCCCCAGCACCCGTGTCATTGGATTTAATTGACAGCAGCGGGAGCCAATGGTTTCGCTGCTATCGAACTATCCAATCAAGAGCCAAGAACCCCTGGGAAGAGAAGGTGAGCGTGTCTGAGGGAACAAATGGACTCAGGTGAGTAAAACAGGGGGGGGGGGGGGGGGGCTGGGGGGCCGGTCACTGTCAAAAGTCAAATCCTATGCATTAGGGTGAAAAAACACGAGGGTAGAAATCGAGCCCATAAACAATTTTATTAAGTCTAAAGTTCCACCTGCTGGCTAAAAGATAATATGCACAATTGTAACATGCAATATTTCATATTTGGCAGTTATTATTGCTAATATAAAGACATTTTAACCAAAACTACCCATTCCCTTTAAGTACTGGCAACACATGTATTTCAATAGCTGAACAGTCATATGTTGCCTGAGCCTGAAGATATATAAAGCAGGCTGTGGAAAAAGGGCTGTCAGCCTGTCACCTTTAGCTTCAAATGTTATCATTGTAACTTTACTCATATTTGCATCTTGTGACAACTTATCTGAATTATTTCAGGTGCATTGAATGTTTTCAGCTATTAACATTTGACATTGGATACAGCCGTGCCTTACCTCCCTCTGTGCTTGAGGTCAGTATTATGAACAGCTAGACTGCACTGTGCTTTTGAACTGAATGTTTGAGTCAATTTGCCAGGCACGCCATACAAAAAGCTTTTCTTATGTAAGTTTGAAATAGAAAATCTCTTATCGTACAGCAGAAATCAGACTGTATACTTTGGAGAGAGTTGGATTCGGCATTAAGCAAAAAGGATTCAGACATTGGGGTTGATTTACTAAAGGCACCTGCAGTTGCTCCAGAGCTTGGTAAATGAGGTAAAGCTTCAATTTGCAAAGAGTACCCAATCATGTGCAAGCAAAATAATAATAATAATTTAAAAAAAGCTGCATTTTTGCTTGCACATGACTGGGTGAAGTCAACAGAGCTTCTGCTCATTTACTAAGTTCTGGAGCAACTGCTCTTGCAAAGTATAACTTCACTTTGCAAAGTGCACCGTCTATATTCCTTTAGTAAATAAATCCCATTAAGTCAAGGTGGCACTGTTGTCTTTTTAAGGGATAATGATGAGCACCACACACAAAATATTCAAATAATGCCCCCTACTACTGTATTGCAAGTGTATGCCAGAACATATTCATAGTTGACATAAGTGTACAGCTGTTCCCCATCATCTGTATCATTCACTTACAGCAGTCACTAAGTGGAGTCCCTCACATTACAGCACCTCTATCCTCATCTTTTGAGTTTGATATGTCATCCCCAGGTTCAGAGCAGAGATCTGGGACTGGAGTAAAAAAAAAAACATAGATTGATCTGAGCAGTGTCACAGACCATTAGCTGCAGCCACTTTTTGAATGAAAGTTTTTCTTGAACGTTCCCCAGTGATCGACTTCTGTCGAGTAGTAATGGCCCTAGATAAATTGCAATTTGTCTGGCTCTAAAGGGATTTTGATCCATCTATGGCCAGCTCAAGTGCAGGTTGCAAATGAAATGTTAAAATAAGATAGAAAAATACATCAAAACTCTGTGCCAATTTAACTCAGATAATTCTGCTATGGAGATTATCTTTATTTTGAGTGTTTGATTAACCTTAGTAGAACCCCAGTGAATCCCTCATATGTAACCCTACCTTTCATCTATGTGGCAGTCCTTTCCTATTTATGAATGTTCCATTGGGTAGATTTTTCTTCACTGCCTTTTCTGAAAACGCAACAGGAAGTGATAGAGAATCTGCTCCAAGTGAACAGAAATACCCTCTTAAACAGTTGTTACCAGAACAGGTATACTAAGCAAAATATTACCCTGATTCCAGTGTTGACTGCAATTTTTTTACATTTTGCTCATTTCCAATCATGGTGCCCGTGGTCTCCAGGACAAATGGAAAGGGTTGAATATCTTCAGTAAATACTTCAGGTAAAGACTTCAGTGAAGACACAGAAAGACGTGAAATTCCCACAAGGGTTTTAACTGGAACAATTTTTTAACCAAAAACAGCTAAATACGACTCCTGCAAATATAACTCATTGCAAACAATGACTATGTTTGGTTTAGAGTGGTTTACATTTTAATCATTTTTATATAAAATGTTATAGTAAAAACATGTTTTGAACATTTTTGCAAATTGTTAATTGGCACACAATTAATTTCATTGGGTTAATTTACCTTTTAAAAAATATGTTAGAAATGAGTACAGAGAAGGCAAAACTGGCTAAAATAAAATTTTCAATGGCATTAAAGACAAAATATTGTTTTCAAACATTTTAACTGATAAAAAAAAGGTGGAGGTTGGTGGATTTCTTTTGTGGTATTACTAGGCTGTAAGTCATTTATTGGCTGGAAAATATTCCCTTCACTTCACAAAAATATTTTTGTTATGATAAACTGAATCTCCATATATGTATTCAGGAATATCTTTAGGATTTCATTTGCATAAACCAATGTAAAAAGATTATGCCATTTATGTATAAAGGGTCTCCCACATCAGTTATGGCCAGCAACCTCTGATAATGGTTCCTCAAAATTCCTTTGTGCCCTATGCTTGCTACAGACTTCTGCCTATGAAAATAAATTAATATGAAGTATGTACACTTGAAAAAAAAATCCAGAGATTTTAATATGCAGTTCACGTTGCTGTATATTAAAACATTTAATTTTCAGAGAACATTCTTTTTCTCGTGTACTCGCAACAGTCATTTGCACATTGGAATGCACAGGGAAATGTGGAATCTGTGATTTTTATCAGAGGCTGCTTTTTCCTGAGGCAATTATGTTTTAGGTTTACTGAACCTTTGAAATTTACTGTTCAGCATATACAGGATATATTATTAAATGCATCATTAGCATCTTTACCCAACCAAATCCACTTTTTCTTTACTAAGAAGCTAAAATAAGCTTTTGTTTTCAGTTCTAGGATGCTATGGTATACTCTCAGCAAATTGTGTTTTGTTTTTTTTCCGTATAATTTTTAAAATAATAATAATTAAAAACTGCCAACCAAAAATTCTAAGCTTTCTTCCTAGAACACAGTGTTCTTATTCCTTTTTGTGTACAGAACACTGCAGAACTTTATTTATATTGATTTAATGATTTGCCAAAAGCTTTCCTTATATTAGCAATGGAAGGTTCTTACTTTTCCCAATTTGTTATTAGGATGGCTAGTCTCGGTATCATCAGAATAGAACTGGCACAACATTTGCTAACTGTCCCTCAAAAGTTTAATTTCATTAAAGGCGAACTGACCCTTTATGGACAAATCTACCAGGTTTGGCCAACATGAGTGAATATGTTTTTGCACTAATCATTCTCACAAAAAAAAAAACATGGTGGTCTGATTTCTAACTGCCTTCTCTTGTATATTGGTGGCTTAACTCAGAAATTACTTTTAAAAAAAGACAACATTGGGTGAAATTTCTATGCCTTGAAAAATGCCACGTACTGTACAGTAAAAAAAGTTCTATTTCATCCCTCAATTTTATAAGATGTAAAATTCTTGTGATAAGTTCTTCTCTTGGGTCATTTCCAGCTTTACATTCTAGTGTTGCATCACACTGCCAGCCCTTTCACCCCACAGCATGTGAATGGGACCAAGGTAGCCTCATGAAAGTGCTGAAGTCCAAGCTCATATGAACTTAGAATCAAAATTCCAAGTAAAATAGTGGAAAATAAATCAATCTCTTCAAATGATCTCAGATTCAGTAACTGATAAATCTTCAGAAATGAGCCTCAATGGGATTTCTTTAATATTCTCACAGCTGCAGAACTGCTTAGTTATTCCGTATAAAATAGAATCAGATTTATCCTATAAATAATGATTCTGTTTTGAATTGTCTCCAATGTGATGGTTGAGTCAAAGCCCATTATAAAAATATGTAACACTGCAATGGCCAGCATGCCATTTTTTCTGGTATTGCAAAACAATAATTATCCATATGCTGTTTGAAATACATGTTAAGCATATTCACTAAAGCACTGCATGAAAAAAATAATTTGTAAAAAGAAAGATCCCAGAACAACCAATCAAAAATAATCTTATAGCATATCTGGCTATTGTAATTAGAAGTCTAAAGGGATGCTAGGGGCTGTAAAACTTTTCAGTCATAATCCTATTTTTAGAAAGTATGTGTAGGAGAGATAGATGCTAGGTATTGCATTATTAATCTCTTGTGGTTGTGGAAGGTCAATTTTCAGTTCTCCAACTGTCCCCAATGCTGGTTCAATTTCCTAATGAATCTTTTTAACTTTATGTCTTGTTTCCAAGGTAAAAGAATTACCTGATTTCCATGATCTAAACGTGGAGCAGCGTGATGCAGTGGAAACCATTCTTCAACATGTGTTTAAATTTATATTACAAAACAGCGATTCACGTTTTTTAGACCTAATGGAACATATTGAAAAGTATACAGCTATAAAGGTAAACTTATCCTAATTTACATGAAATACAAAAATGTATTTTCTACCTGAACCTATTTAGTCAAACGTGTTTCTGAAGGTCTGCGATACAGATTTATGCCAACGTTACCATTCACGTAGTATACAACAAAAATCTCAGTCAACTTATTGTCCTGGCATTCCTTTTGAAGTGTAGTGATACTCTATGAGCACAACATCAGTTATTAGAACCACAAGGATTCCACGATAAATATGATTTCAATACAATTAAATGAAAAGTGTACTTTTAAACAACCACTTGCTGAAAAATGTAAGAAGGAAGAAATCGCGCGTGTGATCCTGTGGCTGATGGTGAGGTCTTAAACCCATGCTCTTCTATTCAGTACTGTTCTCGGTATTGCTTCTGACACAGAGTGGGCCAGCCAATGCTTAATATGCTAGTAATGAGAAATTTTCCAATTTCCAAGTATAAGTCACTGACAGATGGCTAGTAAGTTAAGCTCCTCTAAAAGTATAAAATCCTTCAGGTTCTGTGGATTGGGATAGTGGCAATGTAGAAAATAGGAATTTCCATGTATTCAAAAGAATAGTTTTTTACAATAATACTATCCAAATATAAGACAACAGCATATTTACTTCTTTGTGGTAGCAATTTTAGAGTAAAACAAACTAGAAATAAAAAAAAAAAATCCTTTCCTGCCAGGAAAATTGGTAGGCAAAGTATACTTAACATGGTTGACATTCCCATGAAAACCCTCTTTGATCATCAGTAAAAAGTACAGTTCAATGAATAGTATTTGACCTCAGAGCCTGCTTACTCCAAAATGGACTAAACTTTTATTTTTTGTGGTTAAAAAAACACTGCTATTTACCTAAAATCATAAAATGAACAAATAATAAACATGTCACCTTTACTTTACCTCCAGGAGAACATTTGCTGGATGGATCAAATTCTAGATTTAACATCGGAGGATATGGATGAATTATATATTTTTATGGAGGAGCTGAGAAAGCTGGAAGTTTTTGAAATGGTAATTTATTTTTTGCTGTGATAAATTTAAGATATTCACAGTTGTAATTGAATATATATGCACCCGTTTGTGTTTTCATTATTTCCTATCAAGTGCAGTTCTATTTTCTTTCCAGTTCTGGGCAAACTCCCCCAGACCCCATTCATTCAAGTATGTAAATTAAGAATTCTGACTCTAATTTTTATCATCTACATGTTTTTATCAGGTCAGTGGCTCAAAATACCGAAGCCAGTCAGCTTTCAGGAGATCAGCAAGAGTAGCCTCCATAATTCTCTCACTACTAGTTTCCTTTAAAGTGTAACTGAAAGCAAACCTTTTTTCAGATAAAAAATTTAGGTAGAGGGATTTGAACACCTGTATGTAATTGCCCTGATCCCCAATGTCACCAGGAATGAAAGTAGTGGGTAAATCCATCATTCTGAGTTGCTATCTGAACAGAAATAGAGGGGACATCTTCTAATGGGAACCCTTGTTCCCCTAACAGCTCATTAAGAGGGAATTTACCACACTTTGGAGAAATATCCTCTTACTTCTTGTTGAGTTTACATGGAAGTCAGGGAAAATTCCTGAGGCTGATGGCAAGAAAGAAGACTGACAGTGGTTTTACCCTCTACTACTCTGCTATCTAAAATGATAAAAAAACATTGCCTAGATATATTTTAAGCAGCAGCTGTACACTCTTGTGTTCAAACCTATAAAATGAGTGTAGGCACAGTTGTGTGAAAAAGTATTTGCCTACTTTCAGATTTTTTTATTTTTTTGCATATTTGTCACACTTAAATGACTCAGATCATAAAACTAATTGTATTATTACACAATGATAAAGATGTAAATACAAAATGCAGTTTTTAAATTATGGTTTCATTTATTAAGGCAAAAAAGCTGTCCAAACCTGCCTGGCTTTATGTGAAAAAGTAATTGCCCCCTAAACCTAATAACTGGTTGTGCCACCTATGGCGGCAACAACTGCAATCAAGCATTTGTCATAACTGGCAATGAGTCTTTTACATTGCTGTGGAGCAATTTTGACCCACTCTTCTTTGCAGAATTGTTTTAATTCAGCCACATTGGAGGGTTTTCCAGCATGAACGGCCTTGTGTAAGGTCATGCTACAGCATCTCAATTGGATTTAAGTCCGGGCTTTGACTATGCCACTCCAAAACCTAAATTTTGCTTTGTTCAAACCATTTGGTGGACTTGCTGTTGTGTTTTGGATCATTGTCCTGCTGCATAAACCAAAAGCACTTGAGCTTGAGGTCATGAACTGATGGCCAGACATTCTCCTTTAGAGTTTTCTGGTAGAGCTCATATTTCATGGTTCCATCAATTATGGTAAGTCATCCAGGTCCTGAAGCTGCAAAGCAGCCCCAGACCATCACGCTACCACCACCATGTCTGACTGTTGGTATGATGTTCTTTTTATGAAATTCTGTATTAGTTTTATGCCAGATGTAACGGGATGCACACCTTCCAAAAAGTTAAATTTTTGTCTCATTAGTCCACAGAATATTTGCCTAAAAGTCTTGGGGATAATCAAGATGTTTTTTGGTAAATGTGAGATGAGCCTTTGTGTTCTTTTTGGTCAGCAGTGGATTTGGCATTGGAACTCTCCCATGGAAGCCATATTTGCCCAGTCTCTTTCTTATTGTTGAATCATAAACACTGATCTTACCTGAGGCAAGTGAGGCCTGCAGTTCTTTAGATGTTGTTCTGGGTTCTTTTATGACCTCCTGGATGAGTCGCCGTCATGCTCTTGGAGTCATTTTTGTAGGCCGTCCACTCCTGGGAAGGTTCACCACTGTTCCAAGTTATCTCCATTTGTGGATAATGGCTCTCCCTGTGGTTCACTGGAGTTACAAAGCCTAAAGCCCCATACACACGCTCGGATTATCCAAGGACCAGGTCCGTCGGATCATGTCCGTCGTACTTTGTCCGATGTTGGTTTTGCGTACACACGGTCGGACAAAGTTGTCGGAAAATCCGATCATTCTGAACGTGGTGACGTTTGTTGCCTACGACGGGACTACGTAGAGGCTAGTAGCCAATAGCTTTGGTCTTGTAATGTGATCTGAGCATGCGTAGCACTTTGTCCGTCGGAATTCGCTACACACGATCGGATTTGGTGTGATCGGACTTTGTTGTCAAAAAATCTATCCAGCAGGAGATAGGACTTTGTCCGTCGGACAATCTGATGGAAACTGTCCGATGGTGCCTACACACGGTCGGAATTTCCGACAACATTGTCTGATAGGACAGAATCCATCGGAAAATCCGACCGTGTGTATGGGGCTTTAGAAATGGCCTTGACACCCTTCCTAGACCGATACATTTACATTACTTTGTTTCTAATCTGTTCTTTAATTTTTTTAGATTGTGGCATGATCTGTGGCTTTTTGTGATCTGTTAGCGTGCTTCACTTTGTCAGACAGCTTCTATTTATGTGATTTCTTGATTCAACAGGTCTGGCAGTAATCAGGCCTGGGTGTTGCAAGTGAAATTTAACTCAGCTTTCCAAAAAATTGTGGTTAATCACAGTTCATTCATGATTCAGCATGGGAGGGGCCAATTACTTTTTCACATAGGACCAGGCAGGTTTGAACAGCTTTTTTCCCTTATTAAATGAAATAATAATTTAAAAACTGCATCTTGCAATCCTGAGTAAATAATTTATTCGGTACACATAAGAGTACAAGGGGCAAATATCTAAATGCATTTGAAAAATATATATATATATATATATATCATAATAATCAGGTTACAGACCTCACTTGCATTGCAGCAGTAGGGCTTGGTAAAGCTTATGATGGGATATTGAAGGAGCAGCAGCTCACAAAGTAATCACACTGCTCTCTCGTCATTCAGCAAGCTCCATGGGTTACATGGACAGCACTGTGCAGTGCAGGTGAACTTGATTGGTTTAGGCTAGCTTTAAACTAATGCGTTTGTGATTTAATATGATTTTTAGTGCGACTATGTAGTGCGACTTGGTTGCGTTTTTGGCACAGCTGCATTTACACTTTTCCCTGCTGTCTGTCACATTTTTTTTTTTTTTTTGTTATGGGTTACTTTTTGTTGGGACCGACCCCTACTCATGGGGCTATATCTGGGGGCCTCCTTGTTTAAGAGGGCTTCCAGATTCCCATGTCACCCCCTGTACCCCCACAACCACTGGGCCAGGGTTGTGGGGAAGAGGCCATTGTCCCCATAAACATGGGGACAAGGTACTTTGCCTGGGGGTCTCCCCCTGGCAAAATACCCCCTATATTGAGGACATGTGGCCTGGTATAATTTAGGGGGGCACACGTCCGTCTCCTCCTTTCCTGGCCTGCCAGGCTGCATGCTTGGATAAGGGTCTGCTATTTTATTTTTTATTTTTGATGTGAGGTCTATCAAAATCTATACCAGACCAGAAGGATTAAATTAAGATCTTTTTTCAATGTTGAGACATATTAAGACCCATTTAAAGTCACTGTCTAATGCAATGTGTTAAAATGCTAACCCACACACACATACAGTATGTCACAAAAATGAGTACACACCTCACATTTTTTTAAATATTTTATTATATCATGTGATAACACTGAAGAAATTACACTTTGCTATAATGTAAAGTAGTGAGTGTACAGCTACTATATGTACACAAATACATATTTGTGTATTTGCTGTCCCCTCAAAATAACTCAACACACAACCATTAATGTCTAAACCACTGACAACAAAAGTGATTATATATATATATATAATGTATTTATATATATTTTTTTACATATATATATATATTCCACCTGTATATTTTGAAAAAGAAAAAAGACTTATTAGTCACAGAATATTTAGGCCAGTTTAGTGTTATAACACTTCATTTTGTATCTGGTCTTTGCTGGAGCACTTTGGTGTTTTGAACCGGACAGCTGCAGCAGTACACTTCATTAGTGGTAATGACTGTCAAGGTAGATAATTTGTTACAGGCCAGAAGAGGAAGTATTTTCAAACAAAGAACACACATAGATAATTCTTGGAATTGTTTTGCAGAGTGCTGTAATTGTGTGTTAACAGTTTAAATAAATGATCTATAGTAATGCTCTGCAATATTCTCTTTTAGAACCATCCCAAAATTGTTGAGGCTCAGAGGTTAAAACTGCATTCAGCTGGTCACTAATCTGCTTCAAATAATGATGGTGATGCTTTGGGTGTTCAAACAAAGGCCTGTCAATAAAAAAAGTAGAATTTACTTTTTAATAGCACATACAGATTGGCCAAAGGCAGGGTGCCTTTGGCCAAACATGGCTCAGGGGGCTGAGTCCACGCCCCACACTATGTTAGGCTGTTTACATATTTTATGAATGAGAGCAGCAAAATCACATTTGTAAAGGAAAAAATTTAATTTAAATTTGCTCACGGCTGTAATGTATTGCCGCATCCCGGCAATATAGATAAAAATCATTGGTAAAAACTGCGTAAGTACCCCCCCCAGTCCATTATCAGGCCCTTTGGGTCTGGTATGGATATTAAGGGGAACCCTGCGCCAAAATGTAAAAAGAAAATGGCATGGGGGTTCCCCTCAAAATCCATACCAGGCCCTTCAGGTCTGGTATGGATATTAAGGGGATCCCTGCAACGAAATTAAAAAAAAATGTCACTTGTTTGGAACAAGTCCTTTATTAAAAAAAAAAAAGTCACGCCATGTCCATCCATCTTCGATCACAGCACTAACGGACTGAGAAAAAAATGGAAAAACTCTGCCTCCGCGACTGCAGGCTTTATTTATTTGACAGCTGTTATATATGTACCCAATACCCATTCACATAGGGGGGGCAGGGTTCTGGGTGTCCCCTTGTTAAAGGGGGCTTCAGATTCCGATAAGCCCCCTGCCTGCAGACCCCTACAACCACCGTGCAAGGGTTGTGGGGAAGAGGCCCTTGTCCCCTTGGAGAGAATAATGGTAGATTGCTATCGAAAGTATAAAAATAGGGAACCCCAGCCACATCCCAAAATATTGGAGAAAAAATTGAGAACTGTAACCCAGGGATTGTATGGGCAGGTGATAATACCAGTAGAAAAGTAGAAGAGATAGTAAAACCAAATATGAAAAAGTAGAAAAATTGTATTTTACAAACATATTACATATAAAATCTTGATAGTAAAAGCAAGACCAAAATATGGTTGAATTACAACATAAATACAGCTGACATCTGAGTCATACGAGAGGTCTCACAATAAGAGACCAAATCATTCATATGAGTTACAGGAAGTCCCCTTGGACCCCAAAACACCCTCCCCATGTTAAGGGGCATGTGGCCTGGTACGGTTCAGGAGAGGGGGGTGCTTTCTCCCCCCCCCTTTTCCTGAGGCCTGCCAGGTTTTTTTTTCGGATAAGGGTCTGGTATGAATATTGGGGTGGACCCATGCCATTTAAAAAAAAAAAAAATTGGCGCAGGGTTCCCCTTAATATCCATACCAAACCTGTAAAGCCTGGTATGGATTTTGGGGGGACCACCACGCATTTTTTTTAAATTTTGGTGTGGGGTTCCCCTTAATATTCATACCAGACCCAAAGGGCCTGGTAATGGACTGGGGGGGGGGACCCATGACATTATTTTCAATGATTTTTATCTATATTGCAGGGATCTGACAATACATTACAGCCACAAGCAGTTTTAAATGACATTTTTTCCCTTTAGAAATTTAATTTTGCTGTGGTACTGTTATAAACATGGGAAAGATGCGCTACTTTACAGGCAGACTAAGGACACCCCCCCCCCCCCCCAGGCATGATATTTAAAGACATTTTTATTGTTTCACTTTAAGCATTATTAAAATCACTGCTCCTGAAAAAACAGACGTTTTTTAAAACTTTTTTTTACATTGATACATGACCCCTGGGGCAGGACCCGGTCCCTAAACACTTTTTATGGCAATAACTTGTATATAAGCCTTTAAAATTAGCACTTTTGATTTTTCATGTTCGTGTCCCATAGACTTTAACGGTGTTCGCACAAATTTTTTGCCTGTTTGCAAGTTCTGGTGCGAACCGAGAGGGTGTTCGGCTCATCCCTAGCAATCTATATGTGTAAGGCCAATTTTATGGTTTTGTCCACATCATACATGGTTATCTGCCTTAATCTGCACAGATCAATACAGGCTCACCATGTGGGTGCATAGAAAATATACATTGTGCCCTGTTTACATCCCAAGGAGGTGAGCTGTGGTGTGTTGCAAGAAATGCATTTCATCACACTGCACAGTGCTTCTGGCAGCAAATCTGATAGAAATGAAAGAAATTGAATTTTGTGACACTTTAAGTAAAAAAAGATAAAAAGTGCCTTGCGTCACCACCCATCACCGCCACTATGCATTAGACACCAGCCCAGGAGCTGAAGCAGCTTGTGCAGGCTGGTGTGCCATTAGAAGACAGCAGAAAAAATACATAATATCAAGCTACTGTCATTAGCTAGACGATAAATAAAATGCGTTATGTTCCTTAATGTTCAATGTCTTCTGCAGAATAAGTAAAAAAGTTGTAGCTATTAAATCATTTTATATCAGCAGATGTTTTTACTTATCAGATAAATCAAATCAGCACTGAATTCCTATTAGTTTTCTTTAGAGCACCCAGAATATTCACATCAACAAGCATGTGGGCCTGATTAATATCTCATAAAATTAAAAAATGATTTAGTGTAAATTCAGTTATGTGCAGAACACGGCCCATTGTTAGATTTACATATAAATCTTTGGAAAAAACCTTGCGCAGTGTTATTTTTCTTATTTTATTATGTTCTGTTCCAAGTCCACCATTCATTTTTTCTTTCTACAATAAATTTATTGGATGTCTTCTAACAGGACACTTGCCTTAGTGAACTCTTCACCGGAGCAGAAACAATCATCAGTACATTATTAGCAAATATTTGGCTGATGATGGCAGTGATTAAAAGCAGAGATCCTAGGTGATGCTCCCATTAATTCTTCCACTGATACACAGCACATCTTTCAGCTAGTGATGAACACAGGGCAGATATGGAGAACAAAGCTAATTGCAGTAATGAATGAATGCCAGGCCACACCTGTCATAAGTTTAACAGGATCCAGACTAATATCACTCCACTGATAACAATAAATGTGCTTGGAACCCAATGATAAACAGAGTGTGGCTGTATTTATTCAAGGAAGGACACAACGTGCTGTCAGATATTTTATTTATACATGAACAGAACAATTAAGAACTTGATTCACTGCTTTCCTCTATGCTACCTTTATTATAGCCGTTTATTTAATCAAACCTAATTGCTCAGTTGAAATTTGCGACTTAGCAGTTTGACTCTTCAGTCATATAAGCGTGTTGTAGCCATGCCCCTGTAGGGACTGCTGAATATTGTGGTTCACCCGTCACCCTGCCCAGCCCGGCATCCATCTGTTAGGCACTCAGAGACAGAGAACAGTCCATAAGCTTTGTTACTTTTTGTTTTTTATTGAGGTGATTGAACTTAGATGGTTAAAGGGAAAATATGGGATGCCCAGAAAGATTCAGTTTAACTCACTTGGGACTACTATATACACTCCTCTTTCCTCCAGCACAACTCTTGCTTAAGACCTCTTTCCCTTACTCCTCCAGAACTTCACTTGCTGAGGACCATCACTACCCCAGCATTTCACTTGCTGCAGATTCCCAGACCAGCTAGCACCACATGGTTAGGCCTGACACTAACTCAGCCAGGCCTCAGTGAATTGCCTTTTGCGGGCAGGGGCCTCAGGCCCCTATGATGTAGAAATAGTTCCGGTGCTAACTGTTCTCAACTCGACTACTGATCCCATTAATCCCTCTTCAGGCCCTGCCAGCCCTCTTGGCTGTAGCTGCCTCCTTCCACTGCCCTTCCCACAGTCTGCTCTTCTGGTTCTGCACCCATCTCAAACTGCAATCTCCCAGGTCTCTCAGGCGTGCCTCCCCGGCCCCCCAACTGTGCTTCACTCACCAGCCCTCCTGTCTGTGACCCGTTGTCCTCTCTGGAGTCTCTTAGCATTGCTCTCTCCCACTGTCCTCTCTTTTCTCTCTCATGTGCCTCTTCTCCAGGAGCTCTTCTCCTCCTAGCTGCACCCGAGCCCAGGCCCAAGGTCGCCCCACCAGACTGGGGAGTTCCCCGTGGGCCCAGACAGCCTCCACACTCTCTCACTACAGCACTTCCACCTGACAACCCCCCCTCCACTGGGCTGACCTATGGGTATTTAAGGAGGCCTGCCCCCTGCCAATCCAAGTTGAGAATTGGTCAAGGCTCCTCAGAATACCCAAGGCAACTTCACCTCTCCTCTACTCTTCTATTTCTAGCACCTTCTATAAACAAGAGGTAGGTGACAGTGATGCTGCCTGTGAGTCACCCAGCCCTACCCTGTGCCACTCCTAGCCCAGAATGAAAACAAACGGGCCTAGCCACCAGCTAGGCCTGCCTACATTTCTGTACTCTAAAGAAAAAAACCTCTAGCGCCTACCTAATTAGAGAGTGCTACACTCAACCCCCACCAAAATCTAGCCAGTCTCTTGGTTGGGGGAATTTAGAAAAAGTAGTTCCTGGGCCCAGGAGCAAGGGCATCCCACAAACAAATTGGAAAGGGGAAAAGAAGAACAAACTTGGATGGGGGACATAAATACAAATAAATACATATCAAAAATATAAAATATTATTTTGTTCAGTATTTACAGCATATACATGACATTACTTACTATAGGCCCTACTGCTACATACAATTATGCACATACAATATTTCACAAAATTGAGTACACCCCTCACATTTTTGTAAATATTTTATTATATCTTTTCATGTGACAACACTTAGAAATTACACTTTGCTACAATGTAAATAAGTGAGTGTACCGCTTGTATAACAGTGTAAATTTGCTGTCCCCTCAAAATAACTCAACACTCAACTCAGCAAAAAAAGGGAAAATGTCCAAATTGGACCCAATTAGCCATTTTCCCTCCCCGGTGTCAAGTGACTCATTAGTGTTACAAGGTCTCAGGTGTGAATGGGGAGCAGGTGTGTTACATTTGGTGTTACTGCTCTCACTCTCTCATACTGGTCACTGGAAGTTCAACATGGCACCGCATCTGAAAAAAATAATTGTTGCTCTACATAAAGATGGCGTAGGCTATAAGAAGATTGCCAAGACCCTGAAACTGAGCTGCAGCACGATGGCCAAGACCATACAGCGGTTTAACAGGACAGGTTGCATGCAGAAGAGGCCTCGTCATGGTTGACCAAAGAAGTTGAGTGCACGTGCTCAGCGTCATATCCAGAGGTTGTCATTGGGAAATAGACGTATGAGTGCTGCCAGCATTGCTGCAGAGGTTGAAGGGGTGGAGGGTCAACCTGTCAGTGCTCAGACCACACGCCGCACACTGCATCAAATTGGTCTGCATGGCTGTCGTCCCAGAAGGAAGCCTCTTCTAATGATGAGGCACAAGAAAGCCCACAAACAGTTTGCTGAAGGCAAGCAGACTAAGGACATGGATTACTGGAACCATGTCCTGTGGTCTAATTGGTTCAGATGGTGGCAAGCGTGTGTGGTGGAAACCAGGTGAGGAGTACAAAGACAAGTGTGTCTTGCCTACAGTCAAGCATGGTGGTGGGAGTGTCATTGTCTGTGGCTGCATGAGTGCTGCCAGCACTGGAGAGCTACAGTTTATTGAGGGAACCATGAATGCCAACATGTGCTGTGACATACTGAAGCAGAGCATGATCCCCTCCCTCCAGAGACTGGGCCGCAGGGCAGTTTTCCAACATGATAACGACCCACAACACACCTCCAAGATGCCCACTGCCTTGCTAAAGAAGCTCAGGGTAAAGGTGATGGACTGGCCAAGCATGTCTCCAGACCTAAACCCTATTGAGCATCTGTGGGGCATCCTCAAACGAAAGGTGGAAGAGCGCAAGGTATCTAACATCCACCAGCTCAGTGATGTCATCATTAAGGAGTGGAAGAGGACTCCAGTGGCATCCTGTGAAGCTCTGGTGAACTCCATGCCCAAGAGGGTTAAGACAGTGCTGGAAAATAATGGTGGCCACACAAAACATTGACACTTTGGGCCCAATATGGACATTTTCACTTAGACAGGTCCTTTTTCATCCTAGATTCCCCCAGAGGTTCACCCCCTTGTGAGTAAATTGCATTCATATTTTTGCCACCCGAATACATTATTTTTATTTTTTTTACATTAAACCTCATTTGCCATGTAGCTAACCCTAGCAAACTAATAGATGTGGTGTATCTGTATTACTGTACAAAGTAAGGTCCGTTGGCATGGACCATAGGGTGAGTACATGGATTGAAAACTGACTACAAGGGCGAGTTCAGAGGGTGGTGATAAATGAGGAATACTCGGAATGGTCAGAGGTGGAAAGTGGGGTCCCCCAGGGAATTTGTTCATAAATGACCTGGAGGATGGGGTAAACAGTTCAATCTCTGTATTTGCGGACAACACTAAGCTAAGCAGGGCAATAACTTCTCTGCAGGATGTGGAAACTTTGCAAGAAGATCTGTACAAATTAATGGGGTGGGCAACTGCATGGAAAATGAGGTTTAATGTAGAAAACCTTAAAATAATGTATTTGGGTGGCAAAAATATGAATGCAATTTACTCACAAGGGGGTGAACCTCTGGGGGAATCTAGGATGGAAAAGGACCTGGGGGGCCTAGTAGATGATAGGCTCAACAATGACATGCAATGCCAAGCTGCTGCTAACAAAGCAAACAGAATATTGGCATGCATTAAAAAGGGGGGATTAACTCCAGGGATAAAGCAATAATTCTCCCACTCTACAAGACTCTGGCCCAGCCTCACCTGGAGTATGCTGTCCAGTTCTGTGCACCAGTCCTCAGGAAGGATGTACTGGAAATGGAGCGGGTACAAAGAAGAGCAATAAAGCTAATTAAGGGTCTGGAGGATATTAGTTATGAAGAAAGGTTGCGAGCACTGAACTTATTCTCTCTGGAGAAGAGACGCTTGAGAGGGGAAATGATTTCAATTTACAAATACCATACTGGTGACCCCACAATAGGGATAAAACTTTTTTGCGGAAGGGAGTTTAATAAGATGTGTGCAAACGGGGGGGGGGGGGGGGGGTTACAACTGCGCAAACCAAAAAATGGGGGGGGGGAGAGCTGTAATAAATCGGCTAGGCAACAATGACAACCAATGCCGCAGCCACCATCAAGGTGTTCGCACACCAAAAGTCAATGAGAATAAATATATAGAAGTATATAAATAATGGGGCGCTAGCATAAATAAGTGGAAAGGCTAATAGGAATAATAACAAGAGTGCATTAAAATTAATATTAAGATAAAAATGTGGCGCTGATAAACGTCCACCACTCCAAGGGGGATCATCCAGCAAGGGTGGCTCCAGACACAGCGTCCAAAGGAATTAATGGAATAGAACAAGGAGTATAGCATCAAATACTAAATGGGCTATACAAACAACATCAAGTGAGTATAAATCAATATCCCTTGTGTCCAAGAAAGATGAAAAAGTGCACAATAAAAGCTGAAGGTGTCAATAAATAATCAGATAAACAATGGCGAATGACGTGTATGTGCAATAATACAATTTAAAAAATATCATTAGTGCAAAAAGCAAACCGTGAATAAATGCACCTGTGCAAAAAACAAAAAGCACAAATAAACCTGTGTAGGTGAATATAATGCCGTGAGTCCAGGATAAAAATGTAAAAAGCAAGTCCTGTGCAATCAAACGGATAGTCCTATATAAAGTGCACAATTAATAAACAATCTCCAGGTGAGGTGGTGGATTTTTATATTTGTGATAGTCTTTAAGGGTAAACCGTAGTGCTCCTTTTCATGCAGGTGTCCTGGGCTGTTTCCCCCAACCCCTTACCTTAAAGGTAAGGAAAAACAACCTTACTGGGCTCCTCCGGATCTGTTCCTCTGACTGGGTCCCTGCCAGCTCCTCTCAGGCGGACATGTGGGCAAACAGATTGATGCAATCCATGGTGTAGTATTTAAAAGATTTAATAGATATAAGCAATAAATAACTTACAATACATGCAAGTCACGTGTGCGTGATGTAACGCGTAAGGAGAGGAGAGTCAGAGCCTGGTGACGTTTCAGCTGTGTGGGATCTCGGCCGGGAGCCCACACTGTGTGTTTTTTCATCCACCGCTGCATTAACTCTGCATGTATTGTAGACTGCTGTGAGTGCAGGCAGGGACAGGGAGCTCTTCCTAACTTCCTAAACTGCAGCAATATCAAAGGAAAAGGTCCATAAGCCACACATCATGAAGCAGACCCGTGTGCATGAAGTGAGATGAATGGCAGCCTCAGCCAGGACTCCAGCCAGGCCACGCCCCCAACGCATTTCGCTCCACCCCTTGGAGCTTAATCATGAGCTCCAAGGGGCGAAGTAAAACACATTGGGGGCATGGCCTGGCTGGAGTCCGGGCTGAGGCTGCCTATTCTCTAACTTCATGCACACGGGTCTGCTTCATGATGTGTGACTTATGGACCTTTTTCTTTGACATTACTGCAAGAAAAGAACGCCTCTGTAATGTTATTGTCATAAGGTGTAGAAACAGCAGTCATAGTGATCTCATTCCTGTAGCCTTTGAGAGGTATACAAAGGCAGTGGGTATCCTAGTGACGGCTGTCATTAAGATAGAAAGGGGTCTATTTATGAACAGCACAGCTGTCATAAATAATCTGTATATTTTTCTATTATGTTTAATTCCTTTGATCATCATCTCCATCTGGTGGCCATAATGTGGTATTTTGCTAAAATGCCTCAATCCGGAAAATACTGCATTATGGCCCCTAGATGGAGCTGATGATCGTACTAAATAAACATATTAGATAAAATGCAGAGATTATCTGTGATGGCTGTACGAATGCTTGTGACATTAACACAGCATTTTTTGTAAATAGACTCCAAAGTGCGACAGAAAAAAATGAATCTATGCAAAACATAAAAGAGGGTTGGCTAGAGTTTAGCTTTAAGCTTATAGTAGTATTTTGTTACCCTCAAATTCACATTATTCATATATTTTAACAGAAGATGTAGAGTTTGTCTGTGAAGCAAGTGTATTAAGGGAAATTAGACACCACATGAGCTCTATACATCTCAAAAACATGCACATTTTCTATAATATAGCAAGTAGTATGTGCCAGTAATATACAGCATATCCAGCTGTTTCTCACCACTTAAGTACTGATTCTTCAAGGCTCTTTACCTGTGATTCACAAGAGTATGTATAAAACTCATGCCATTGTTGTCAATTCTTTACCTTGTAAAATGGGAAGTGTTGTACAACTCTGTATTTACAATATGTCTCTCGAAAAAAAATATTTATACAAAAAGAACCAAGTTTGCCATTTTCAGACTTTTAAAGTTTTAAAAAGCATTTTGAACTTTGTTAATTTTTTCACGGATGACTTTTTCTTTCTTTTCTATTTTTTTTTTTTTTTATGTATGGCGGATGTAGATGAGTCATATTCTGAACTGTATATTATTTATAAAACACATGCACATTTTATTGTCTTGAAGGATATCTAATAAGCAAACGTTTTATGCCCCGTACACACGGTCGGAATATCCGACCACAAAATCCATCAGATTTTTTCAGACGGATTTTGTCCGACACTGGTATACACACGGTCGGACAAAGTTGTCGGAAAATTCGATCATTCTGAACGTGGTGACTTTTGTTGCCTACGACGGGACTACGTAGATGCTAGTAGCCAATAGCTTTCGTCTTGTAATGTGATCTGAGCATGCGTGGCACATTGTCCGTCGGAATTCGCTACACACGATCGGAAAAAGTCCGATAGGACTTTGTTGTCGGAAAATTTGAGAGCAGGAGATAAAACTTTGTCCGTCGGAAAATCCGACGGAAAAAGTCAGATGGAGCCTACACACGCTCGGAATTTCCGACAACATTGTCCGATAGGACATTTTCCATCGGAAAATCAGACCGTGTGTATGGGGCATTAGACTTCTCTTATAACTGATTTAAAGGGGTGATTTTACTAAAGGAGTTAATTTTACCTCCTATGGAGGACCCACCTTGCTCACTTCCACCTGCCACGAATATTCAGTGTACTTGCAATGGTACTTTAGCCTAAAATCCCAATTTGCACTTGAATTTTCCCGCTCCAACCAATACAAATGCTTCAGTCAAATGGCTGGTGAATGTATGCAAATTTAAACAGCCAAATATGCAGAGGGATACCTGATTTTTTATAAATATGTCCTTAAATGTGTTATTAAATTGTCTTTTTTTTTAACTTTATCACAGGTATTTATATAGCACCATCAATTTACACAGCACTTTTCCTGCCCCCAATGAGCTTACACTCTAAGATCCCTAAATTACAGTCATACATACACATACTAGGGCCAATTTAGACAGGAACCAATTAACCTACCAGCATGTCTTTGGAGTGTGGGAGGAAACTGGAGTGAGTATCCAGGCACAGGGAGAACATGCAAACTCCAGACAGGTAGTGCAGTGGTTGGGACTCAAACAGATGACCCTAGTGCTGCCAGGTGGAAGTGCTAACCACCTAGCCAAGAGACACATATTAAAGTGGTTCTAAAGGCTCAAGGTTTTTTACCTTCATGCATTCTATTCTATCTTCTCTTTGCAACAGCCCTCCCTAATACTTACCTGAGCCCCATCTTGATCCAGTGTTGTGCATGACAGCCTCGGTTCTCCAGGGATTCTCCCTCCTCATTGGCTGAGACAGCAGCGGGAGCCATTGGGTGCTGTTAATCACAGCTAGTAAACCAATGAGGGGCGGGGCTGAGCCACTACTCCTGTGTGTGAATGGACATGCAGAGCTGTGGCTTGGGAATGAGCCTGCTTGGGTGCCCCCATTGCAAGCTGCCAAGGGCACTGGTGAGGGACCCAAGAAGAGGAGGATGCGGGCTGGTCTGTGCAAAACCCACTGCACAGAGCAGGTGAGTATGACATGTTTATTATTAAAAAAAACACACCAAACCTTTAATATCACTTTAACCGCTTCCCGACCGCCCACTGAATATTTACGTCCTCAGAAGGGCACGGCTAGGCAAAAGGACTTACGGGTATGTCCCCTTTAATTGCCTAGCCGTGGGGTCATGCGCGCGCCGCTGGCGGCGCGCTCGCGACCCGGTCGGGAGCTCCGTGACAACGGCCGCGGGACCAGCGGTCCCGATCGCCGCTGGTGTCCCGTGATCGGGTCACAGAGCTGAAGAACGGGGAGAGGTATGTGTAAACAAACCTCTCCCGCGCTTCCTACACTGACTGTCAGTGATGTGCTGTTCTCTGTCATCGGTAACAGCCGATCAGTGACGTCAGACGTCAGCCACGCCCCCTACTGTAAAAAAACACACAACACGTCACACTAACTCCTCCCCGCCCCCTAGTGGTTAACCCCTTCACTACCACTGTCATTTACATAGGAATCAGTGCTATTTAAATAGCACTGATTTCTGTATAAATGACAATGGTCCCAAAAATGTGTCAAAAATGTCCGATGTGTCCGCCATAATGTCGCAGTCACAATAAAAATCGCTGATCGCCGCCATTACTAGTAAAAAAAAAAATATTAATAAAAATGCTATAAAACTATCCCCTATTTTGTAAACGCTATAACTTTTGCGCAAACCAATCAATAATCGCTAATTGCGATTTTTTTTTACCAAAAATATGTAGAAGAATACGTATCGGCCTAAACTGAGGAAAAAAAATGTTTTTTTATATATTTTTTGGGGATATTTATTATAGCAAAAGTAAAAAATATTGAATTTTTTTCAAAATTGTCGCTCTATTTTTGTTTATAGCGCAAAAAATAACAACCGCAGGGGCGATCAAATACCACCAAAAGAAAACTCTATTTGTGGGAAAAAAAGGACGCCAATTTTGTTTGGGAGCCACGTCGCACGACCGCGCACTTGTCAGTTAAAGCGACGCAGTGATGAATCGCAAAAAGGGGCCTGGTCCTTTGGCTGCCAATTGGTCCGGGGCTGAAGTGGTTAAGGTGGCTACATGAGTTACAGTCTGATTGTACAATCTCCTTTAGGTTTCCCAACAACTATGTGTGAGGACCTGCCTGACTGAATACAAGTTGAATGGATATTATATTATACATATATTAATGTTAGTACATCTAAATGAGATCATGCAATCACATTGTAATGTACTGTATGTGGCCAGAAGGATATTATTGAGCTGTTATTGAGATGGCATATCTGATACCAGATGTAATTTATTATAACCTTTTGCATTTTTTTTTTTTTTTTATTATTATTTTGCAGATTTACCCTTCTATTGATGTTTCATTAAAAAAATTCAGGAGCGATCTGTACCTCAAAGCTAAACATATAAAACAACGTGAATCCTTGCTGAGAAAACATGACCTTATTACTGCCTTGTTGGAATATCCTAAAATCTTGAATAATTCCATTTTTACTCAGAGGTATGCTGCAGGATGGGTGTGATTTACTTTTATTATTATTAGAAAATAAATGAGGGTCAAAATAATTTGTAAACTAGAGGAACGAGAACTTTTATTAGTTGCTGGAGCTAAGAAGGAATGGAATAGCATGGGTTTGGTGTACTGACTATGACAATAATTAATCTTGAACTAGATGCCAAGCCATTTATGTACAATGTAAATGCAATTTATATTGGACATAACCACAATGATCATCCAAAAACACTCTTCTAGTAAAAACCTGTATTGTTACTGTATTCAAAGCCTTTGACTTCTAAGAAGCAAATCACATCTTTATTAAACTTTCAGAGAAACACTTGGACACAAAGGAAATCACAGATTATCTGCTACTTCTGTAGGAACTGAAGCTTCCTCAGGTTTGTATTATTTTGTATTATTTACTAAAACTAAGTGGGAAGGGAAATATTGCTGAGTGTGTAGGTGCAATAGTCATATTTTATCCACTTTTCTGATGACACGTTTTGAGATGCTCTGTACAACCATCCAACCTTGATGATTAATTCAGATAACTGTAATCTAAGCTTTATCTTACTAGATGAATCAAAAGCAGAACAGCAGATATCCCCATAGTGGGGGCTAAAAACAAACTGATGTGAAAGAAGCTACCCCTTGGGTGCCATTATGTTAATGTTTTCCAGCACTGCAGTCCAGCTGAACTGGTGTGAACTTTGTTAACTGTTCTTCTAAAATGTTCAAGATTTTGTTAAAGGCACCCTATATTTAATTTGTTTCTATTTTTCGCTTATAAAGAACATATTTACTCAAACATCAGTCTGTGTTGTAGTTTATTTAGAATATTTAATGTCTGTATTGGTCTTAGCAGTAACTCAAACGTAGGGTATATTGATGTAACAGGTGGAAGAACAGTGGCAAGCCCGTAATGCAGGGTGAAGGGCACCACCCCTCTAATCCATGCGTCCGGCCCCCTTATCTACATGTGGGGCCAGAGGCTCTAATAGGCTTCAAAAAAGGGTGGGCTCTGCGCCCTGAGCCCACCCAGTTGTGTGACAATAGCGAATTAATATTCGCTATTGTGTTCCTAATTCTCATCCCGGCCGATCAGGAAGCGGTTTCCTGAGACCCGTCACCCGATTGGGCGAGATGAGAAGCCATCCTATTGGCCTGGTGAGGGGGGAGGAGATGCAGAGAAAGCATCAGGAGGAGGAGATGTCACCCCCCCGCCTGGAGGAAGTGCTGCCCGTGACCTAGATGGGGTAAGTGTGGGGCTGGTGACCGACTGACCAGGGGGTGGTGGCGGGTGGATTGTTTGCCACCCCCCAAAAAATATACCCCCAGCCACCACTGTGGCTGACTAAGGCTTCATGTACACTAGTAGCTCCTAAACTTGAGTTTAGGAGCTTCTGGCATTTTTTATACAGTTAGGTGAGGTTCCACCTCCCTCAACCTCCCTCTTTTGAACGCAGAAGCATTGCATTCAGTATAGGACAGTTTTGACTACCTAGCCGCGGGAAAACGCGAAACGTGATTTTGCTGGGTATTGCGTTTTCTCGCGGCTACTGTAAATGAAGGACAGGTGTATATAAAGCCTAAGGGTATGTGTTGATGGCCTTTTGTTAGCTTTAACAGGTTTTGCATTCCTATTCAAGTCTTTGAGAATGTAAAACCAATTAATGCAGATCAAGTTCAAGTCAGAAGGAGGTAAAAATGCACCAGGCAATGAATTCTGAATCATCTCAGAAGCTTCTCACACTGATTACAAACTGACCCCACCAACACAGACTTAAGGCCTATTGACACAGGTCCTAAAAGTCACCCCATTATCATATTGTTCAGGACCTTCACAATTTCTACTGCTGCATGATATTTTGAAAATGTGGAGATCTGAGGTATTACTGCCTATAGAACCCAGCTGGATGTTGGCTTCTCAAATTTTCTCTCAAAAACAACAGTTGCCATCTGATTGTTATAGAGAAGTAATTCACTTGTTAGTTCCGAAAAATCTGCCACAACTGAAAAACTGCAAAAGTAAGCTGTGTTTATAAAAGTAAAAAGGAGGGAAATTTGAGACTTGAAATGAGGCAATTGACTTGATATCTGTAACTTGATAACAGTCTAATGATGTGTTAATATATTGGTGGATATGAAATACATATACATAGCATGAGCATATAACATGTACATAAGTAATTTTGTATACATACACTGAATGGCATAAGCATCATAAATCCATCCATATACACACACACACACATGAGGTTGGCAGCACAATCAACTTAGCAGAACACAACAATCTTGAGTACAGATGAGGATATAATATATAAGAGAGATTGTATGAAAAAATGATGAAGGTGGTTAAAATAACATGATTGGAGCTGGATAGAATTCTTGGAGAGGCATATAAATACATCCTAAATGACTGATGCGTTTCGTGTATGAACACTTCCTCAGGAGCGGATGCTTAAAAGTATCTGTAGTATGAGTATATCTAGTCTAAAACTTGACTTTATAAGAGAGAACGGGATTACCAATCCTAGATACTTACATACAACCAATTGCGATGGTATTAAATGCTATGGGCGGGCCAGGGCTCGAAAATTAGTCTGTTCCGGGAGCTGAGGTAATAGAGCTCCATGACAGCAGGACGCTGTCCCCTGCCATCTTTTTTATGTGTAAGGTTTGTCCTATGTGGTTGGAGAACCCCCTCTGGATCCTAAAAAATCTCTCTATTTTTTTTTTTAACGTTAGAGGGAAATTGTAGAATTGTGACAATATTCATTTGGAAGGTTCCACAGGCTGATATGCCACAGTGACATATCAGGTTCTCTGTCTGTTTCCTGTCTTCTTTACCTCTTTGGTCATTAGAATGTGATAAACATACAATAATATAACAGCTTACAGAAAGGTGAAAGAGTAGGCAATGACTGGGGCTGGGCAAAGCATTTCCCATGTATCGTCCTTCCAACAGTGAATGTATCTGAAACAAGTACTAGATAGCAGAAAAACAGTCATTAACCAGTTGAAGATGCTGCGAGCAAAGCGTACGCCCATTTCCTCTTCCCCCACAAACATCTCCCAGCCACTGTTGCTGGAAAACCCCAGCTGTCAAACAGGGAAGCTTCCTAACAGTGCCTGAACTTAATTGTTTCGTCCTATTTACTGTTTTATTCATACTGTTTGAGCACCTCCCTGTATTCCTTCATTACCAGGACATTTTTTTAGTTTTCAGCATTCTGATAGTATGACTGACAATTAGACTTGCAAATCTACACCCAAATTAATTTTATAGCATTTTTTTTTTTTTTTGGACAGATAGAGAGCTTTCTTTTGGTGGTATAACGAATACCTAATAACTATTAGGTTTTTCATTTTTGAGTATACAAAGAAAAGAACATTTAGGAAAAAAAGCCTGTTTCCATTACTTTCTGCTGAAATAAAAATGCTAGAATAGAACACAACTCCCACTTTTTGACACTTTTGTGGAAATTAGGCATGACACTTTTTGACGCACTTTTTTGGAAATAAACAGATACGCTGGTACTGAGGAGGTTAAACACAGAGCTTGAAAATGGTGCACTAGATACGTTAAAGTTATACACAGAGGAAGGAAGACGTGAAGGACCTATTGTACTGGTCACATGCAGTGGCATGATGAAGATGAAGAGATTAACATTCAGTTGTGTATGATGGAATGGTATGGAATGGCATGAAGATGGTATGTTTAGGAGAGGAGGGGCATGAAAGGCTAAAAAAAAAAACAATGCAAAAGCTGGTTCTGCTAATAGGGTTCATTCTGTGCCATATTTCCATGTGTCCATTAAATATCAGTAAAATATGCTAATGTTCTTTTATCTTTACAGACAAAAGTAAAGTATGGAACTGTAGTAATGGTAAGTATAGAAAATATTATAATTTTTTAGAGATTTAGACTACATCTGCCAGTATTTTTTTAAACTGATCTCCAGGTATGATCTTTATTGCATATCTACATTGGTCCAGCTTGGCACAATATAATATGCATATCTCATCTCATACTTGATGGCTAGTGATAGTGTGATCTTTTAAGTTCTGTGTGAAAGCTGCTCCCACTTTAGACAAAGACCGAAGGGGGTCGCTCGCTTGGCACTGCTGCCATTTATAGAATACAAAGAATTCTCTCTGTCTTTCCATTTATAGAATACCTTGCTTTTTCAATGAATACAAGGCATTCTCTGATTGGATGAGGTGTAGATTGTGGCATCACCTTTCCTCCCCTCCATCTTGTCCAGTCAAAGAATGCCTTGCATTTATTGAAAAATACAAAGCATTCTCTGAATGGCAACAGTGCCGCATGAGCTACCCCATGTGGTCAGTGTGCAGAGAGGAACCTGAGCAGAACCCAGAAGATTGTGGCCAGCAAGACTACTACATTGATTGTCAGCTCCCTCAGCTTCCCATCAGGTATGAGATATGCATTTTTAGATTGTGCCAAGCTGGATCAAGGTGGGTATGCAATAAAGATAATTTCTGGAGCTTAGCTTTAATCCTTAGCTGTACATACCCACTACAGCAACTGCCAGCAAAAGTCCAATTGTTCAGAAACTTAGGCTCAACAGGAAGATGAATCTTTACCTTTTCCACTGGTCTGCTCTGGAGGTCCTCTCAGCAACAACACTTCCATTTATGAAATGTTAATTTGCAGACTTTAGGATGAAAGCTTTGCAGGTACACTGCCTGAAGTACGGAACAAAAAAATGCAGTGCTAATGAAGTGTATCCTTTACCCTTATGATTTACGTACACTTTAACTAAGTTGTAATCCTTAGCATCTTGAATATTAGACAACTAAACTTTACTGAAATGAGAAAGTAACAGTCAGAGCAATGGAATCAAAAAATCATCATCCAAACAGAAAATAAAGTTGTAAACCCCATTTTTTAAGAAAATGTTCCCATCATGTAGTATTATCTGTAATGCTACCATTCATATATTTTTCTTTGCTTGCTTATATAACACGTTCCTATAGCTAAGTAACACCCTTGTAACTAATGGTATCTCTTCTGTAATCATGTCTATGACTGTTTCTTGGAACAGATAATGATACACTATCTTACATCAGTCGTATCTTCAGCAATCCTTCTCTGGACCTGACTCCTGAATTCAACCCAAAGATCAAAGACTACTATGCAGAACTGCCATTTGATGTAGTGACAGTGGAAATTGGAGCAGAGCCTGCACATTGCAAAAGCCAAGTGCACCTGGATGACAGGGATGGACCAAGGTAGGATATCAAATGTGATGTGCAAAGAAATATAGTTTAACACTTTTCCTTGCTCATGAAATGGCCTAATAGGTTTTAAATGAAAAGACAATGTCAACACACTTTGAGAAAAAAAAAAATATCCAACCAGGTCAGTTATATACATTGAATGGATATTAGATATCATCATTGCAGTCCCCTAGAGCAGGAAAGGTTTAGAGCCCCTGTCAGATTTTTTTTACTGCTGCCTAATTCCCTATTAGGTTGACTTCCCCAACATATTTTGCCATGATGGCGGGGTCCAAGAATGAGGTCACAGAGAGAAATAAAAACCCAGCAAATTTAAATGTATTTTTACACTAATCAAAAAATAAATGGTGGCTGGTGTTAGGCTTTAACTAGTAATCCAGTAATCCAGTAAACTCGCAGACGGTTCACACTGTCCTATGCAAACCACTGCGAGTGTCAATAGAAAGTTAATGACACCCCCAGATTGGTTTGCACATCGCAGTGTGAACTGTCAAGTGGTGCAGGATTCGGATCGCGATTTTAGTGTGGACCAAAAAAATGGTCCTGCACTATTTTGGTGCAAATACGATGCGAGTTCAGCCATACAATATGTATGGCTGAATTCGCATCGCACAGACATCGCATGTGATCTGCACAGCGATGCGGATGCGAATCACATGCAATGTCTAGCGACACACCAGGGTGAACCCAGGCTAAATGCCATCATTGGATTTTTTTAATTCTAAACTCAAGAGCCTTACTTAACAAAGAAACTTATTTTTAACCCCAATTGAATTGTTAACTGTATACTCCTGTACTGCAGCTTATTTTAATTTAATTTTAAACGAATGTTTACTTGGAAATGCCTTAAAATACCATTTTATGTTTCTTTCATCCAAGTGTTCTGTGCTGGCAGAGGTGAGTAAAGCTGGCCATACATTATACTACAATTTTCTTTTTAATTTCCTTTAGATTTATCTTCAACTATGTAGTACAAGGGCCTTCCTGATTGCATACACATTGAAACTGTTTAGGTTTGACCTCATATTATATGGTTTTGGTAAACCTAGGAAAATTGTATAATGTATAATGTATGGCCAGCCTAAGGGAAACACCCCTCAGCACAAGTGTCCTTACACAGACTTGTAATGTAGCGCTAATTGCTAACTATTACTATTATTATTTTGTTTTACAAAAATTAAAACATACATACTTCTTACATTTACATTAATTCTGCCATTTAACAATAAATCTGCCTATTTTATAAAGTGAAATGATTTTTGCTCCCCTGTGCCCACATTAAGTAATGGACAGATATTGCAGACATTTACATGCTGTATAAAGGATAAGTTCACCTTTAAAAAAATAACCAATGCACATCTTTTTGCACGTAAAAAAATGTGCATTTAATATTTTTTTTTATTAGGAGCCTGAAAAGCATTGCACCTTCGATCTGCTGATCGCAGGACTTCTGCAGACTGTCCTTGTAAGCAGCCTGCTCGTGTTTTGCAGACAGTTATGCCGCGTACACTCGGTCGGACTTGCCAACGGGATAACCTCCGTCTGCATTTCCGACGGAAAAATTTAGAACATGTTCTCTATCTAAGACCCCTTTCACACTGCCATCGTTTTTGCCATCATCTCTAAAAATAGAGCCTGTATAGCGCCTGAAAAAAGCGGCTCCTTTCACTCCAGTGTGAAAGCCTGAGGACTTTCACACTGGAGCGGTGCGCTGGTAGGGCTTCACAAAAAGTCCTGCCAGCAGCTTCTTTGGAGCGGAGAAGGAGCGGTGAACTCACTGCTCCTCCACCGCTGCTCCATCGCTGCTCCACCGCTGTTCCCCATTGAAATCAATGGGGCAGCGCTGCGATACGATACCGCCGGCAAAACGCAGCTCCGGCAGCGTTTTGCGGGCAGATTTAACTCCCTTTTGGCCACTAGCGGGGTGCTTTTAACCCCGAAAATCGCAGGTAAAACAACGGTAAAGTCACTTTACCGCCGACGCCCCCTCCCGTGGCTCGGTGTGAAAGGGCTCTAAATCGATCGGAAATTCCGACAGAAAAAGAGTGATGGGGCATACACACGGTTGGAATATCTGACCAAAAGCTCCCATCAGACTTTTTCTGTCTGAAATTCCGACCGTTTGTACGCGGCATTACACACTCGCAGGAAACATCAGTGAACTACCTAGAACGCTCAAGAGCACCCATGTAACATGTTCCCATAGGTGAACTTAACCTTTAAGCTCGTTCTGTGTAGGAGTAGCTTATTACCTAATTTATGTTATTTGTTTTTTTTTGTTTGCTTTTATTTTTTTATGGCATAAACGGTAATTTAGGATATAGCTGTTTTGTCAAATGGTACTGTGCTTTGTATGGAGCCACAAGTCCTGTAACTTTGTTTTTCAATCAAAATACATTTTCTTATGCATGAAAAATACCATGACAATAACATAATAATAATTTGCGTTTTTGCGTATTTAAAAGAAAGTTGTTAATTATACAGTTATTTGGGTTCTAAAGTGAACATGAACATAATATATTTGGACACACAGATTGTTGTAAAAATGTTGCAAAATGCTATATATTTATTTTAAGTGATCAACAATTATGAAACAAGGTTGGCTGATATGCAAAGAATATTTGTTTCTTGAAGTTACACATGTCGTGACCATAAAAGAACATTCAGCACCATACTTGCCATGGAATGGTAAAACGCAAGACCAACCTTTCTGACAGGATGCTTGGATGGACAAAATGCATATCTTGGACTTGAGGGCAACAAAGGGGAACATGATTTGAACAAATTTAGGGTTTTCAAATAGATATAGAATGTGATAGAGTATTCCTGCGCTACCGTGGAGAGGGAAGGGTGGGGGATGGGAGGGAAGGGTTGACTGAGGGGGGACTGCTGCAAGCACCGAATGTAGGTCAGACCGTACCTACTGAACAATGTATAGAAAAGTGGGGGTGATGCTGCGCTGTTCCCCAGGAGAATGTATTAGATCTGCCTCAAGGTGGCAGCATTGGGGCAAAGGCGTGAACCCCTAATGTATACAATGGTAATAGACAATGGTATTGTCTCGTCTACCAGTTAGATCCAAACTCTGAGTGTGAGGTGAATGATACCGTACCTAGTGGTAAGCACAATGTACTGCGATCAATAAATATACTGATAATAGTGGTGGCCGATAGATAAATATGTAAACAGTGCGAGAGTGTCAAAATGACTAATGACACATTCATATAATAGCTAGTAAAACATCATAAATATGAGACATAAAAAATATCAATAAAATATATAAAAAATATATTAGGTGAACATATGGTGTAGATCAATATAAAATATAAAGTGCATACTGCAAAGAATAAATATATATAACCGTGACGTGTCGGTATATATAGTAAAACTGTGAGGTGCTGGTATATATAATAACACTGGCTATGCGATACAGTGTAGAAAAAGTTGATATCTCAATCTGCGGAGTGTGATGATAAGATGATAGTGCAGAAAGTAAGATGCACTGACAAGAATAACAAATTAAACAGTGAATGAAAGTGCACAATGCATTTAAGGTGCAGATAGTGGAGCTAGTCTGCTTGACTAGAGAGAGTTATACATATATAGATATGCACAAAAAAAAAAAAATGCAGAATGCGATTTGCAAAAAACGGAGTCGCAAAAAAACGCAGAATGCGATTTAACAGAAAAAAATGCGATTTCAACAGAAAAAAATGCAAAATAAAGTAGCACAAAGTTGTTATATAAGAACAAGGCTGGAAATTAATATCCGTAAAGAGGTAAATGTGACCAAAATCAAGTAGCATGCACATAGGTCCGTGATTTAGAGAAAAAGTCCTTGACAGTTTGATAACTGTGATTACAAATCTCGGTGTAAGTGATATGATCCTTATACAGAAGTGGTGTTCGTGCAGTGGGGTGTCATAAAATAGTGGGGGGCGTTCCTCTTCGTGCAGGGCACACTATGATAAGTAATGGACCCTTACCTTGCGGTAAAGGGTTAACCGCATAAAGATAGTAATATGGGTTCTGCTGTCCTCTTCTTCTGACGTGCTGCTCTGCCTAGGAGGGTGTGTGTTTCCTTCTTCCTTCCCTGGCTCCTGGTATCTTTAGCCTTATCTCTCTCGGCAATCGCCGGAGTGGTAGGTGAAAAATAAAGGGGGAGCCGTATAGTGTAGTACGTTTAAATAGTAGCTTAGTAAGCAGTTTATTCAAGCATTAAAATCGAAACTCACAGTAAAAAACTCACAGAATAAAAATAAAGGTTTTGCTTATCTCCAAACGAGCACCGAACTCGTTATCTTTCAGGTATGAATGCCTCTCCGTGTCCCTACGCGTGGCGTCATGTGACTTCATCAGGGGATGCTAGAGGGGCATTTGTGTGTTGTTTAAATAGTCTGTCTAATTGGCAGCCATTTTCCTGTGGTTCCAATGTAAATTCCCATTAGCGGCCATTTTCCCGACTATCGCGGGCGCGGCCATTTTGTTGGTTTCCGGCTGGATAACAGTATAGTAAATGTGTCGCCGCCTCGGGCGCGGCCATTTTGTTGGTAGTCTATGTTGTTAGATTGCCGGCCAGCGTAGAGAACGATAATCGGCCGGGAATGCTACATGTATGGGGACACAGACCTGGAGTGTTGGAGATAGAAAGGCCAAGATGTGGCATATTGTTGTGTGGGTGTCCTAGGCCATGTACGGAGGGACATGGTAGGCTTACATACCTGTAATGGTACATATGTAAATAAAATGCAGCGATAACATAATAAAATTAAAAATCGTATTGAATGACTGCATCTTGGTAATAGTAAACTGATAAGACAATAAAATTCCTATACTCCTGACTAAAGAAATAGGACCTAATAATAGATCCAATAAAACATATTAAAATATATATTAAAATATAAAATTATTAAAATATATATTTAGTGGACCCAATATATTTAAAATATATAAAAAAAATATATATAATACATAATACATATATAAAATATATAAAGAATATATATCTGAGATCCATAAAACTGTAAACAGTGGATGATAGTGGGAATATAAATCAGATATAAATGTCTGTGGGACTGCCAGCAGGGAGTGTATGGAATATCTGGATAAAATGCGAGGTGGAATATACACTAATAAAATCGTAAAAGATAAAAATTGAATAATAGGTGTGTTTAAAAGTCACTTAAAAAGCAGTTGAGATCAGGGTTCTGACTTTATGCCCTCCTCGCCAGTGTTTGACATACGGTTCAATACCCCAAATTTCAGATCGGTCGGGTCTTTGTTATGATGCAATAAAAAATGTTTTGACACACTATGTTTGTCATAGCCTTTTAGTATGTTTTGGACGTGTTCTTTAATACGTATTCTTAGTAGGCGTTTGGTGCGGCCTACATACTGTAGACCGCAACCACATTCTAAGGCGTATACTGCGCCTTCTGTATTGCAACATATAAAGTCTTTCACTTTGTATTTATCTCCTGTGCTGGTAGAAGTGAATTCGAATTTCTTCTCATTTGGGCGCTTGGTTCTGGTACATGCATAGCATCTCTTGCAAGGATAAAAACCTTTCCCAGTGAAAAAGGAAAATGGTTTCTTTGGTGGGTCCAGAATGCTTTTTACAACCTTATCTCTAATTGTGGGTGCTCTCTTATAAATGAATTTAGGATAATTCGGTAAATTGGTCTGAAGTTGTTTGTCTGCTAATAGGATATGCCAATGCTTCTTCACAATGTTTTCAATCTTTCTGTGTTGTATATTGTAGTTCAAAATTATGGGAGCTTTCATTGGTATAATTGCCTTTTTGTCATTATCTTGGATTAGTCTAGTCCTATCCATCACTCTGACTTCTTCTATTTTCTTTTTGATCATCATACCATCATATCCTTTGTTTGTGAACCTAGATCCCATGGTTTCTGCTTGTTCTAAGAAGTTTTCAATTTTTGTGCAATTACGTCGGAGTCGCATGAACTGTCCCTTTGGCACGTTAAACAGCCAATTTTTGTGGTGGCAACTTTCGATGGGGAGGTAGCTGTTTCTATCTATGTTTTTAAAATGTGTCTGTGACCTCACTATGGGACCTTCTTGAATGATCTCTAAATCCAGGAATGTCACTGTCTTATCGCTGATCTCCCAGGATAATTTAATATTTCTATCATTAAGGTTAAGTTTTTCAAGGAAATTATTCAAATGTGTGGAGTCCCCTTTCCATAGGATAAAAACATCATCTATATATCTCCTGTATATCACTAGTTCATCTGGTTTTTCGTTAAAAACATAGTTCTCCTCCCATTGGGCCATAAAAAGTCCTGCTACACTTGGGGCAAATTTTGCTCCCATCGCAACTCCAGTGCTTTGATGGTAGAATTTATTGTTGTACCAGAAATAGTTATTCTTCAGGCAAAAATCCAAGCATTTTATAATGAACTTCCTTTGCATACATGGCAATTTGGTATATGTCCTTAGTCCCCACTTCGTTGCTTCACATGCTTGATAGTGTAGTATTATAGTGTAGAGGGATGAAACATCAGCTGTTGCTAAGATCCAAGGTCCGCCGTCTTTAGGGATGTCTTCTAGAATTTGTAGCATCTGTTTCGTATCCCTCAAATATGCTTTTGTTTGCTGAACTATTGGTTGTAGAAAGAAATCTATGTACTGGCCCACTCTTGCTGTTAGAGAATCGATCCCATTAACTATTGGTCTGAAGGGTGGATTGTTTTTATCTTTATTTACTTTTGGTAGTGCGTAAATAATTGGGATGCGACAGGAATCTGGTATTAAAAATCTTGCTTCTTTCTTGTTGAGTATATCTTTCTTTATTCCCAGGTGTCCAATTTGTTCAAGCGCGTTTCTGCATCTAAAAATAGGGTGTTTCGTTAAAAACAGCGTGAGGGTCCCCCCCAATCCATACCAGGCCCATTGGGTCTGGTATGGATTTTAAGGGGAACCCAACGTAAAAAAAAAGCGGCGTGTTGTCCTCCAAGATCCATACCAGACACTTATCTGAGGATGCAGTCATACCAGGCTACATGCCCTCAATATGGGGAGGGTGCTTGGGGCAGGGAGGGCTCTACAAGGGCCTCTTCCCCATAACCCTGGGCAGTGATTGTGGGGGTCTGCGGGCAGGGGGCCCTCAGATCCGGCCCCCCTATGTGAATGAGTATGGGGTACATAGTTCCCCTACCGATTCACCCCCCAAAAAAAACAATGTAGTGTAAAAAAAACTGGAACCAGTTTTTGACAACTCCTTTATTAAAAAAAATATAAAAACAGTGTCCCCCCATGTAGATCCATCGTCAATCACGACACCCGTTGCACTGCTGGACTCTAAAAAATAAAACAAAACGATCTGCCTGCAACAAAGGCTAACCAGCGACTGCCTGCTCCTCCATCTGAAAGTTTTTAAATAGGTAAGGGGCGAGGCCACCTGGTGATGTCACCTGGTGGCACCGCCCTCTTGTAAAGTCACCAACCAGTGCATGCTGGGTCAGTGACATCACAAGAGGGCGGTGCCACCAGGTGACATCTCCAGGTGACTCTGCCCCTTACCTATTTAGGAACTGCCAAGCTGCAGAGCAGGCATTCGGCGGTTAGCGTTTTTTCTTTTGGCGGGACAAATGGTGCGGGCGGACGTCGTGATTGATAAATCTACATCGGGGGACATTGTTTTTTTATTTTTTATTCTTTAATAAAAGAATTGTCAAAAACTGTTTCTGGGTTTTTATTTCTTTTTGACACTTTTTTTTTTGATGAATGAGTAGGGGTTCAATGTACTCCTACTCATTCACATAGGGGGGGCCGGGATCTGGGGCCCCCTTGTTAAAGGGGCTTCCAGATGCCGATAAGCTCCCTGTAGGCAGATCACCACCCAGGGTTGCGGGGAAGAGGCCCTTGTCCCCATCAACATGGGGACAAGGTGCTGTGGGATGGGGGGCAGAGCCCCATGTTGAGGGCATATGGCCTGGTATGGTTCAGGAGGGGGGGGCGCACGCTTGTCCCCCTCCTTACCTGCAATGTTTTTTGCAGCCGTGAAAATCAATTTAAATTGCATTATTGTTTCTTTAAATATGTAAGTTTTGCTGCAGCGTGTTCTATACATAGTACAGATGTACCATTTTACAGGCAGACTAAGGGGGGACCCCCCCCCCCCCCAGACACTATAGTTAAAGGATTTTTTTTTTTTATTGTTTCACTTTAAGCATCATTAAAATCACTGCCTCTGTAAAAACAATCTTTTTAAAAAAACATTTTTTGCATTGATATATGTCCCCCAGGGCAGTACCTGGGCCCACATACCCTTTTTATGGCCAATAACTTGCATATAAGCCTTCAAAATGGGGACTTTTGATTTTTCAAATTCAGGTCCCATAGACTTTAATAGAGTTTGCGGCTCAAGTCCGAACTTTTTACGTGCTCGCGAAGTTCGCCACATTACTAATTGTATATGGTATATTATATTATAGTATTGTATAGTATATTAGTCAGGTATTCTGATGCTGGATTTTTGGCTTGCTTATATTTTTATATTTGCTGCTTGCTGGTGTTTGGATGGATTTTGTTTTACTATAAATAAATCTCACTTAAAGCATACACAATCTAGTTCCAGTTTCCTGGGTGTAGCCATGCAGATCTGGCCATTCCTGCTGCTGATTCCTGACATTATAATATATCTGCTGTTATTCAAACAGTCCTTATTTTCCTAACCTATACCTAACCTGGGCCTGTCCTCAGTGCTCTGTGTTTTTAGAAAGGATAATGCATATTGTGCTGATTTTTCTACTCATGATATTGCCCATGGGCCTTACATTAACTCAATTTACAACCATAACTGCAATGGCACTGACACACTGCCTGAAGGTATTTAACAAAGTATATTTACTGATGTTTGTCAATGAATGGCATGTCCCTTCAGTTGGTAGTAGTTAGTAGTGGTTCAGTTTCAGTAGTAGTCAGTTCAGTACTGTCTTTGGAGTCAGCCCCTACCCTGTACGCCTTTAGGTGATCCTTGAAAGCTCACTTATTCAGGGAAGCCTACCCCACCTCCACCTAAGAACTGTACCTGAGACACCTCCATCAGATCATCTCCACAGATATTACCTTTTGTACCACCTCCCCTCCCTTTAGACTGTAAGCTCCATGAGCAGGGCCCTCCTATTTCTACTGTATTGAACTGTCCCCCCTCTACATTGTAAAGCGCTGCTCAAACTGTTGGTGCTATATAAATCCTGTATAATAATACAAATTAATCCAGAAAGTATGGAATTTTGAATGGTTTATTCTTATACACCAATACAGATGTAATCCTTTTATTCAATATACTTCTTGATTATGGTATTGTAAAGGTCAATCAACAAAAGACATGCCTGATTTGTTTAGATCTGTAGCCTATATCTTTATAGTTCTTATAATAATAGCATTGTGCTATACCTGGTTTTGAGGCTTATGGGAGACAATTTGGGTGACGGGGTTCCCCCCTTTTTAATAATAATTGAGAGAACTTTGGCATTTTGATATGTTAATTATTGCATTTCCCTTTTCTGGTATCTGTATTATTACATCACATGTATTTAGTACATACCCTATATACTCGAGTATAAGCCGACCCGAATATAAGCCGAGGCACCTAATTTTACCACAAAAAACTGGGAAAACGTATAAGCCTAGGGTGAGAAATGCGCAGCTACTGTAAGTGGAAAAGGTGGTCAACAATGCCCATTTGCAGCCTCACTGTGTCCATTTGCATGCCTCACTGTGCCCATTTGCAGCCATAGGTCCCCCTGAACTTCAAACTCAGTAGTTAAGGGTTCCTAGATGCCCCCTAGCTGCAGCCAAAATTTGGGGTTTCTGGACCCAAAGGGTCCCGAAATTACATTACTGCAGATGGACACAGTTGAGCGACTTTGCTAGGAACCCCCAAATTTGGTGTGCACACCCAGTGGAACTAGTACTACAACATATCCAAAGCTGGGGTTCCTAGCACTAAGTGGCCCCGAGATATGGGGCCCCAAATATGCGGTAATTACAATTTAGTATGTTTACTGTGCTACTGCTATTATTTTTGTGTACATGTGTTTTTCTAAACTCAAAACAAAGCGCATAAAAATATACAAACAGAGAATGCAGCTTATGAGTAGAAACATTTGTAATATATCCGAAAATAAAAAAGTAATAGTAATAAAAGGGTCCTTCAGTTTCCAAAGGAAAGTATTGATTAATTTTCTGAAAACACAAGAATGGTAAATGAAATATGCAAAAGGAAAAAGAACAGGATGGACTCCAAAGGAAAACAGTTGGGAATCTGTGCAAAGATATGTATGTGATAAAGAAGAAAAGAGAGAAGAGAAGTGCTCATCTGAGAATCTAAAAGTTTGTAGAGGCAGAAAATAAAACTTTCCAGGAAATTAAGAGAAAGTATTAGAATGTGTGCTGAAAACGTTAAAAAACATTTAAAAATATGTAGAATGCAATACATGAGCGGAAATGAAGAAGCCCCATTTTATGATGAAGAAATAAAATAGGAAGCATCATCTTATGTACAGTTATAAACCATTCACAAGCAATTTAAAAAGAAGAAAGTCAAAAGATGAAAAAAGTAGGGACAATTTTATGGAACTATATATATGACCTAAAAAATGAGCTTTGGAAAAAGAACACATTTCATAGGGATAGATTTGAAAATAATTAGCCATATACTAAAGAAAGGAGACAAAACAACATGTAGGAGTTATTGTGGTATACGTCACATGTAAAGTAATGACGAGAATTTTAGCAATGCAATTAGAACCTTATGTTGAAGTGATACTGGAAGACTATCAATGTGGTTTTCAGAAAAATAGGTCAACCACAGATCCCGTTACTCATAGTGCTGGAAAATGTGGTTAATATAATATCAACCAACACCACCTGTCTATTAATTACAAGCAGGCATATGATAGTGTGAGAAGGGAAGAATTGTTTAAAGAATCACAGATTTATTTTTTCCTAACTAAACCGAGAATAAAAGTAAAGATGCCAGATATAAGAAGTAAAGTAAAATGCAAGGACAAAAAGCAAGAGAAATTATATATGGATATAGGAAGGGAAATGTGCTGTGATTGTCATGCATGTTTCATCTAAAACGCATTGATATTTAAAACCTTTTTTTGTTTTTTGATAGAGTAAGGAAGGGTTAGAACCCCTGTTGTTATTGTGCTTTTCCAGAATAGTTGACCCTCCCTTTTTTAAGCCTAGTACACACCACAAAAAACTGACAGCTCTGGTTGGAGCCGCTGTACTAACAATCCGATGTTAGTACAGCGATCTTCCCTGCTGTGCTTTTGTGTTCTGACAGGGGGAAGCCCCCCCCCACCTGAACACTTCGGTCAGCGCTCTCAGCCATTGGCTGAGAGTGATGATCGGGGGCCAGTCGGCTGCAGGTTTTCCTGCATGCTTGTCCAATAGAAGCCAGGCCAGCTGCCATACACACGGGCCTACTGCCGTCCGTTTTTTATTGAACCGATGTCTGAAATTCAGCCCGTGTGTACTAGGCTTTAGTCCTAGTGACCACAATCATTGGGGAGTTAAATAGGCTAAAGCCTAGTACACACAATGAATTATAGGACAAATGATTGTCCGTTTTTTTTGGCATGCAAGTCTCCAGGTTGAAAACGAATTGGTTACTAAAGTACAAAAATTCTCGTACGACAGAATAAAAATTCGGAAGTGATGTCATGTATTGTAATGTATTTGTATGGTATTTTCGGAAGAAAACTGTACTGATTAAACAAAAAGCATATGATCTGGTATCGTACAAGAACATTTTTCATGTTTGTCCCTTTGGAAAATTTTGGACGAAAGCTAACGATCAGATTATCATACGATCGATTTGAAAGTGTTATCTTTTGTACGATTTTCTGATCGTGTGTACGGGGCTTTAGTATGGTTGTATGATATATGGTAAAACCCTATAATGTTTGTCTAGAGCATGTCGGTAGAACACAAGGCTTCTGATAGAAAACGAATACTGAGAGAAATAATGCTGAAACCCTTTTCTAAAAAAGTTTTTTTTCAGAAGCATTAATACTTGAGCAATACAAAGTTCTGACATCACATACAGGATACCACATTCAGATTAGTGAACATCGAAAAGTATGGAAACGAAAGACCGACAGCCAACTAGAATTCCCAGAGAGTTTAACAATGCCAGCCTACTTATTTCCTAAAAGTAAACCTGTCGTGAAAAAGGCATGGGAATGCCATTAAAAATCTTTTAAAAAAAATGATATTTATCTGGATATTATGCCGATGTCATTTTATGGAATAGTAACCCTTCCTTGCTTGGGCTGGAGTAGCATCTTTTAGTTCCCTCTTGGAATAATTTGACATAAAAGTAACTGTACATTGTATAAGTAAATTCTACAAAGTAAAAGTGCATTTTATGTACTTGCATTATTTTTATTTTCCAGAGCTGCTAATTATCCTCTTGGCCTGGGTTTTATGTACTTGCATTATTTTTATTTTTGGCCTGCATTTTATGTACTTGCATTATTTTTATTTTCCAGAGCTGCTAATTATCCTCTTGGCCTGGGTTTTAATCATATTACTTTACATGTTACGGATGAATCCAAACCAGTACCAGTATTGTTGAGAAGCTTCAGCATAACTGTGCATAGAGAAGATCGTCCAAGCATGCCTCTGTTTGACCATCACAGATTGTGTGGCTTTGTACAGGTACAGTACTAAGGAAATGCTCGTAATTCTGTATATAGTGTTACATTTTCAAGTGCTCACACACTCATTTATGCACTGATCTACACTTGAACTTAAAGAGACCCTGTCAGTTCCCTAAACAAATCCATAGTGGCATAGGGGTTTGATGATGTAAACATAGCTAACACGAGGGACATAGACTTCCAACAATTCCAGAAGTGTCCAAGCCTGATGGAGGCTGCTGGAAATTAGGGGAGAGGTGAGTATGATACGTCATCTGTTGCAGGGACCCGCTGTTTGCATTTGTTTAGGGAACAGAAGTTTTGCCGTGTTACAGTCTGATAAAAAATACAAATTGAGTTAGCAGTCATTGCAGACTGTGATACTACAGAAGGAATTGCCTTGGATTATAGAGTATAGATAAAAAAATAACCGCCACAAATCCTTTAGATCCAGATGTTGTTTATTTTAGAGAAGAAAGGGCTTAACTTAAGAGCACTGCATATTCTCTGAAAAACGTATTACTCATCTGATGGTGCACCCACTCAAACCATGGTCTGGGATACGCTAATCCGTTGACGAATTGTCACTTCTTCCCTGCTGGATTCATTTAGGTCTTTCGTAATGATATTATGGAAAAGAAGAAAGCTAAGTCAGAACAATTTGTTCATATGTGCATAGAATGAACCACAATGAGGGGTGTGAACATGTGTTATCAGTCATTAGCAAGCTTAAACCTCTCACACAGCAAGTTAATAAAGTATTGACGAGACTAAATATCTGAAATTATAAAGAACTATCCACCTGATCTTATGACTGCCTTTTCTGATGCCAATCAGGAATCATCAGTTATGAATTCAATTAAAAAATTTCAGAATACCTGAAAGTGTTTGTTAACCTAAAAAAATAAATAAAAAATAAAATAAAAGATACTGTTCCTTTAAAGAATGTTATATTGCACAGTGCTTGTGCTTTGTCAATTGGCCCCCTGTAGCACCTGATTTACCTGGCTGATCCTGCCTAGTTCTGCCCTCCCCCAGTAAACTGACCATGGTATATCATGGCTGCTAAGCCCTGACTCTGTGGTCAGTTTACCTGCCTCTGTCATCCGCTCTCTCCTCTGTCTTCCTTTATGCTCTCCTCCGTCCTCTCCCTTCCTGCCTGTCAGCTCCGTATCCATGCCTGCCCCCTCCCCTCCTGCTGCTGAAATTACTGTTCAATTTTTACACCATCCTCTTTGTTTATTAATGTAATCTGCTCCTGTGTCTGTGCCCTATAAAAAATGCAGCTTTATGCCTGTTTTCAGAGTGCCGATTGGCGCTCAGGTGATCCGCCATCTCTCTCCTTATCTCCTCCTCCCCTCCTCCCCTCCTGACTAACATCAGCGGGGGATCCTCAGCCCCGCCCTCTGCAGCTGTCAGGTCGGGAGAAGAGAGAGCCAGTGTCACATGAGCGTTGATCGGCACTCTGAAAACAGGTATATAGCTGCATTATTTTATAAAGCACAGACACAGGAGCAGATTACATTAATTACATTAGATTACAGAGAGGATGGTGTAAAGTTTACATAGTGGGTTAACAACCACTTGAAGCATAGGGAATGCCAGGGCTGTCTGACATAATTTTGACACAAAAAGTAGAAACTCATAGGCACTCCACTATAAATGGGGAGGGGGGGCAATGTCTGTAGGGAAAACTAAGTCCAAATTGCACCAATCTTAAAAATTGACTGACTACATTTAGCTCAACATTTGGCATAGGTGACCCCTCCCTCTCCTACCAGGTGGTTCGCCCATGGTTTTCTACCTTTCATGTATGTAGAAAGTCCATGTATCTCTTTGCTTTTGATCAATTGGATTAATTATATATTAAATATTGTAGCAATTTAATATTCCTCTTGTTTAGGCATCAATTGATTCCTAGTTTGAAATTAGTAATTTAAGGTTTGCTTGCGTACTTTGTATTTGTGCAAAATCAGGTTTTGTGAGTTGAATACAGGCCCTACATTTTTATTGCCTACATTTCTACCAAAATTTGGCTTCTCATATGTGATAATGTTAAAGTGTATCTAAAAATAAATTTTTATGTACTTGAGAGTACTGGAGAGATGTACAGAGTATGTATTTTTTTTTTCTCATATGTAAATATGGAAGTGTGGCTCAGCAGTTATATAGGTACTTGAAGTATAGGGACAGCCTCTATTTTGAGCAAATATACACCTAATGCACAATATACAAGTTATATACACTAACATTGATTCTGAAGTAAATCTTCAGCATCAAAGTTAGTGCATGAAAATTTTATTTTGTTTAGCAAAGTTCTTTATTAAAACAAAAAAAAAAAACAGACATGTCCGATGATGTAAATCCATCATCCAACATGTCATCCAGTGATGTAGATCCATGTCAAACACGAATGATGATGCCTTCCAAAGAAAAAAAAATGCTGACTTTTGGAGACAATCTGCACTTGATGGACACATCTAGGATAAGGACCCATTCACACGTGATACTATGCGCCATGGTTTTTGCCATGTGACAGCAAGTGAATGGGCTGCCCTATGCACAACAAATGCACTAACGTAGCTCTTGCACCTTTTTCTAGCAGTGAGCCTCATGCGTTCTTGTGATGCGCATTTTGACACGTTTGGTGTGCAATTAAGAAATAATGGCACCGCAAGCGCAATGCATGTTTTAGCTAGTTTTTGGCATTTTTTTTCTGAAAATGCGAGCAGAAACATGACTTCCTGCATGCTTTTCCAGAACACTAAGGTATGAATGCAACCTGAGGAACTGGTAAAGGAAAGTGAAGGAAATCTCTGTCTGCTTTGTTTACAAATAGAACAAATGGAAATGTTGTTTAGCGCTTGGAAATTTACATTTATTTTAAATGATTAATTGGGTCTCAGGGTCCACTTCCTGATTGGCCCAGGGGGAGAATCAGGAAGACAATAGTGAATATTAATTTGCTATTGTCACACAACTGGGTGAGCTCAGAGCGCAGAGCTCTGCTCCCTGAGTCCACCCTTTTTTGAAGCCAATTAGAGCTTCAGGCTCTAATCATGTGATTAAAATAAAACAAAAAAAACCCTATTGCAATCCATGCGTCCGGCGTCCTGCATGTAGATTAGGCGCTGAACGCATGGATTAGGTGGGTGGAGCCCCTGCGCCGCTAATGGACCATCTGCCACTGCAGTCCAGTATAGAAATCTGAAACGTATCTGCCTCTTTTTTATTCTGCACGCAGCTCACCCACAGCTCCTTTTCTCTCTGGGATTCTTTGCACTACAGTTGAACTATGGTGCATAGAAATTAATGAAATGTCACATTTTAACAATAAAGTAAAATAATAAAGTAAACAGTGTTCTGCACCATTGGCCAGAACTGCCACTTCCTGCATTGTAAAATGTGGCATTTTACCATGCAAGAAGAGTAGACCGTTCCTAAATGTTCCTTAACCACTTTCCGACCGGCGCACGACGATGTACGTCCCTTTTTTGAAGAGGGATATCTCGGTAACGGCAGCAGCTGCTGCCACAACCGAGACAGGTGAGCTCCCTATACTTCTCAATAAATTGAGCAATGAATTCGGGTGAATTCAATTTTGATTTCATCGGTCGGCTGTCCGATAATGGTGGTCATCGCGGCGGATTCGCCGCGAGATCACCGAGATATCCATCTCTTCAGGCGCCGGTCGGCTGTCCGATAATGGTGGTCATCGCGGCGGATTCGCCGCGAGATCACCGTTATCGGCGGCGGGAGAGGTCTCCCGCGCCTTCCGCCGCTTACCGGAACCGTCGGCAGCGGCGGAGGCGATCGGGTCCTTTCCCCTCCTGTGCATAGAGATGAGTGACGCTAAGATGGCCGCCACTCATCTCTATACCATAGGAGGGCGGAAGCGACGTCAAAAACTTCACTTCCGCCCATACCTCTTAAAGAGGAATTTTCAAATGTCATTTTTTTAAATGACATTTTTTTTTTTTTTTTTTTTCATTGAAGTCCAAATATGAGATCTGAGGACTTTTTGACCCCAGAACTCTCAACATTTCATAATTAAGAGGACCTGTCATGGATGTTCCGAATGTCAAATGTTCTGTGAATTTTTTTTCTTTTTTCTTATTTATTTTTCTTGATTTTATTTATTTTTTTACACTGTTTTTAAAGAAAAAAAAAATTATAAATATGCTTCTAAGGTTGACTGACTGGGTAATCTGGCAGAGAACAGCAAGTGAATTAGTAAAAAATCTCCAGTCATATCTATCTGTTTGTCTGTCTATGAATATCTACCACAAAACAGCAGGAGAAAATATGGCCCAGCACAAATAATGAATAAATTAAAATCAGAATACAGTACTGTGTGCCAAATCCACGATTTCCTAATATACATTGTCTGAGACAGAAGCAAAGTGCATGACTAAAATTATCTGGTTTTACAAAGCTACTGAATTTCTGGTGCTGTATAAAAGATTGGAATGCAATAATAAATCCAGAAAGTAACTATAGCAGCAAACAATTGACCACAAAAGAGGTGCATTTGGTGTACATGCTAATCTTCTAATAGCCTACACAAAGGAATGTATTTCACGTGCAACCAATGAATGCTATAATTATAGCTCAGAAATATTTTTAATTTTGTGGTTTTTCCATATACATAAAAGCTAAATTAAGGAAACTGGAATAGATGAAGTTATGGGAACAAATGTTCCTGTAAATTTACAAAATCATAAAAACCTCATGTTTGGTACATCTGACATCTTAAATGATGATTAATGTTTTGTAATTCCATTGTTATGAGCTTCATTTTAAATTGTTTCCAAACCGTAGTCCATTCTATCTTGCCAGAAGACTTGTAGGTTTTATGAGCTTTGTTAAGTGTTTACTTTGAATTATTTGTGCTCATTAATCAAAGACTGGCACATTAGAGACTGACTATGTTGTTGTTTATACACGTTTTACAAAAATTACAGATGTACAGACACAGGTGTTTTTGTTTTACATTGTTAACCCGGAGGCATGGCTGCTGAGAAGTAGGGCACATGTTACTTGACACAACATTTTATAGATGATCTGGTTAAGGTTATGTAAGAAAACATTGGATCCAATACAGCCTACATTTTTGGGATAATGTGCTCAGTTCACATGTTTATCACAAAGAGACCTTTTGGATCGAGTGAAATATTCTACGATCCCAGATTGTTTTCAGCAATTTGGTAATCCATCTGCATCAGAACTTGTGGACGTGTCCTTACTGCATGTCATTTTCTATTCCAAATAGGACACCAAAGAGCAAAATTAGTACATCAACACTATGACTTATTTCATGTTAGAAAGTTGGCATCTTTTCTTGTGTAAAAAAAGAAAGTTGGCATCTTCAAGCTTTAAAGCTACAACTCTTCAAAGTCCTTGCTTGCAGTCATTCAAAGAATAAGATGCTTCTCCTTCAAGATGCTTGATGTTAGGGCAGGCATTTCCAAAGTCAGGCCCGCGTTCCGTTTTCGGACGGCCCTCCTGGTAATTTTGACATGTATATCTTTTGTGGCCCCCAACGAATCCCCGAGCACCAGGGGCCACAAAACATGTACATGCTGGCTGCCTTAGAGGGGACAGGGAGGGGACGGGACGAGTGCGGTACATACAAGAGTATTTCCTGTTTACATGGCGGCCTCTGTAAAAGGAAGTCCCATCTTCTGCGCTGCCATTGGACGACTGTTCTGTCCATCATAGGAGTCGGGACTTTCTATTAAAGAGGCCACAGATAAAACAGGAATTCCTTCTGTATGTCTGTTGGCACTCGTCTCGCCCCCTCCCTGTCCCCTCCGAGGCTGCAGATGGCCATTAATCAGGCTGCACTGATGGCAATGGTGAGTCTGCATTCATGTCAATAGGGGTGCTGCATTCAGGACAATGTGGGTGCTGCATTCAGGACAATGTGGGTGCTGCATGGATGACAATGTGGGTGCTGCATTCATGACAATGGGGGTGCTGCATTCAGGACAATGGGGTGCTGCATTCATGGCAATGGGGGTGCTGCATTCAGGACAATGTGGGTGCTGCATTTATGACAATGGGGGTGCTGCATTCAGGACAACGGGGGTGCTGCATTCATGACAAGGGGGGTGCTGCATTCAGGATAACGGGGGTGCTCTGCATTCAGGACAACGGGGGTGCTGCATTCAAAACAACGGGGGTGCTCTGCATTCAGGACAGTGGGGTGCTCTCCATTCAGGACAACGGGGGTGCTGCATTCCTGGCAATGGGGGTGCTGCATTCATGGCAACGGGGGTGATGCATTCATGTAAACAGGGTTTGCTGCATTCATGGCTATGTGGGTGATGCATTCATGGCAATAAGATTTAAGATTTTTTCCTGAAACCTCCCTCTTAAAGTGAAGGTGCGTGTTATATGTCGATAAATACGGTATATCCAAATAACAAGCCCAAGCTCATCTCTTCACCACACACAACCACAAAGACAAGAGAATTCTTGTTGGGCAGTGTATTAGTGTTCGGACAAACACAGACCAGATTTTAATGATTCATAGAATGTCAGGCAAAATGGTCGCCCTCACGCATGTTGACTTCATCAAATCTGGCCCTCTTTGAAAAAAGTTTGGACACCCATGTGTTAGGCCATAATGAGAGGCATGTTATATTAGTGGCACTCTAGGTGGTAATGTATCGCTTTCTTGTTTTTAGAGAATTCATATAAGTATGGCTATTAAAAAGTCAGGTGAGGGTAAACTTAAGGTACAAAAGTGATTGAATTAGTTATTATGACTAAGGGCCCAGGGCACATGTTAAGTTGTCCATCCCTGGTTGCTGTCTCCACTCAGTTGTTGGTGGCTTATTGTTAATTACTGTGGTTCAAAGCAGTAGTTTCATCCTCACGTACCTCTACAACTGCACAGGTAAGCAACAGTTCTACTAGCCTGGGCAGACTAAAGAGATGCAGAATAAAGAGATACATCCCCTAAGACTAACATAACATGTATTTTTGCAGTTAGCCAGAGCTTATAGACAAAAGGAGATACTTCCCAGTGCAACTAAGCAGGTCAGGAAAAAGAGTATTTTCTTTCTTTCCATGCTGCCCCTAGGCAGCATCAATCATTTATTCATGGCAGTCTCTTCCAACATGGCAGGCTCTCCAGGGTCCTGTCTCCACATGGCAGGCTCTCCAGGGTCCTGTCTCCACATGGCAGCACCTGCAGGGAGATCCCTCCACATGATAGGCTCTCCATGGCAGTTTTTATCATGCACTTTCCACATGGTAGACTTTCCATTGATGTTTTTTAACATGATATGCCTCCAAGAGAAGTCATTCTCCCCAGTGAAGTCTCTTTCTTTCTCCAAGGCAATGTCTCAAAACAGTGAAGTGCAGCTCTGACATGTAATGGTTACCATGGCAAGTGGCTAGAATTCTTCCCTGGCATCTCTGGGTTCTGGGTTTGAATTCCACTGTGAGCACACACTGCCTAGTCACAATTCAAAACATACTGGTTGAATAATTGTCCTTCTCCAAAATTACCTGTAGTGGCCATATGAATATACTAGGCACATTAGATTATGAGCTCTTTTGGGAGACGGGGCTTTTGAGTTGCGCTATGTATTATGAAAAGTGCTGTGCAATGTGTTGTTGCTATATATATAATTGAAAAAAAATCTGTAGTCATACAGGGGTTAATTTACTAAAATTAGAGAGAGCTAAATCTGGCACAGCTGTGCATGGTAGCCAATCAGCTTCTAGCTTCAGCTTGTTTAATTAAGCTTTTACCAAAAATAAAAAAAACTGGAGGCTCATTGGTTTTTATGCAGAGCTACTTTTGATTATGCACTCTAGTTTTAGTAAATCAAACGAACAGTATAATTAAATATAATTTGTATTTATTAAAATATTTAAGAAAGTAATATAACAATAAAAGCTGGTTATATGTAGATAAGTGCTTAGCGCAGCACATTGGTCGATTTTACATCGCATTGTTTCAGTCTGACACCTGTTGCTCTAATAAATAAGTGGGAGGAGACCCTTTTGACACTTAGATGGGCTCAACTGGTATCATACTTATAGAGGAAAAGGTCAGTGACAGCAGTGTGGCCTTTCTCACAGTAGGCTTTAGTTAGATTTCTAATCCAAATACTTTTTCTAACTTTCTTTTATGTTTAATCCCATTAGGATCTTCAAGTTTCAGTGCAAGTTGATACTGTGTTGAAGGTTACAATACAAAGGCAGATCTAGGGATGTTGACTCCAGCCTTCTAACAATTCTCATGCATTTCAATAATCCTGGATTAAGTTCAAGGCTATTCATACAAGAAGTGTGTGGCTCCTAATAATGTCAGCATAAAGGGTACCAAAAACTGCCCTTACTTCACACATCCCATTGGATGCATGTACTGATGAATACACTGCAGATTTGATTGCAGCACCTAAAACATACTACTTCCAAAGGAAAGAAACATTTTAAAATGACATGCCTCACAATACATTTTATTAATAGCACATTTTTGTGTTGTACTATTATATATTATATATTATATATTATATAGTAATATTCAAGGCCCCTTAGTGAAGAGCAGTTGAAACACTGCAGTGAGGGTTTTATGTAATAAAGTTTCCTTATCAATGCTAAAACTAAAATCCCTGCATCTATAGACACCAACATTCTAACACTAACCTATCTAGCCCTGTACGGAAAAAAAAAACAGTATACATACCTTTTCTGCAGGCAATCCGACCCGATCTCCAGCTGTAGAAGCTCTGCAGAGGACAAGGCCGACAGTGGCTGTGAAATGAATGGGTAGTGAGTGACATCACTTTTAGACTTACAATGGGACTTCCGTTGTTGGCTGCCTCCTCTGCACCCACCCACACAGCGAAGCTGCAGCTGACAGCTCAGAGTGGTATTGGGTCAGATCGCCTGCAGAAAAGGTATGTATACTGATTTTTCTCTTTACAGGGCTAGATAGGTTAGTGTTATGCCCCGTACACACGATCGGATTTTCCGACAACTAATGTTGCATGTGAACTTGTTGGCTGAAAGTCCGACCATGTGTATGCTCCATCGAACATTTGCTGTCGGACTTTCCGCCAACATATGTTGGCTAGCAGGTTCTCAAATTTTCCGCCAACACAACTTTGTTGTCGGAATTTCCGATCATGTGTACACAAGTCCGGTGCACAAAAGTTCACGCATGCTCGGAATCAAGCAGAAGGAGGTGCACTGGCTATTGAACGTCCTTTTTATCGGCTCGTCGTACTTCTTGTACGTCACCACGTTCCCACGTTAATAACTGTTGGCCAACATTTGTGTGACCGTGTGTATGTAAGACAAGTTTGAGCCAACAACCTTTGAACAAAAATCCATGGTTTTGTTGGCGGAAAGTCCGATCGTGTGTACGGGGCATTAGAATGTTGGTGTCTATAGATGCAGGGATTTTTGTTTTAGCATGGACTTTAAGACTCAAGTCCAAAATGCAAAATGTACTAATATCAGTGGTACATTCCTATAAAGGCAGTCCTCGAGTTACAAACATATGACTTACAAACGATACTTACAAATGGAGGGAGACAACAGGAAGTGAGAGGAAATCTACTCCTAGGATGGCAAATTCACTCCTGTAGGAGTTATCATGGGAAAAAGGTGTCTCCACTTAAGCTTTATCACCAATACTTGTATCCACAACAACCCAAAATGTTCAAAAAATTTCCAAAATCCGATTATCACAGGGACAGAAAGTGAGGTGAAATCTTCTGAACAGGGGCGCAGACAGCAAATCAAATGTTACAGGGGTGGAGAAAACAGGAAGAAATGCCGCGTACACACGGTTGGAATTCTCGTTGGAAAAAGCTCTGATGGTTTTCCCATCGGAAATACGACAGAATTTCGTTCAAACTGTCTTGCCTACACACGGTCACACCAAATTCCAACGGTCAATAACACCACGCCTTAAAAAACGTTTGACTGCACTATAAAAGGGAAGTTTAATGCTTCTGAGCATGCGTCAAATTGTTTCCGAGGATGCGTCGGCATTTTGCGTGTCGGAATTGCATACACACGATCGGAAAATCGGATAGAAAGGTTTTCCGTCGGAAAAATTAAGAACAGGTTCTCAATCCAAAGTCCGTCGGAAATTCCGACAGAAAAAGACCGATAGGCATACACGCGGTCGGAAAATCCGATGAAAAGCTCCCATCGGACTGTTTCCATCCGTATACGAGGAAATCTACCCCTAGGATGGGAAATTCACTCCTGTAGGAGTTATCATGGGGAAAAGGTGTCTCCACTTAAGCTCTATCACCAATCCTTGTTTCCACAACAACCCAAAATGTTCAAAAAAAATCCAAAATCCAATTATCACAGGGACAGAAAGTGAGGCGAAATCTTCTGAACAGGGGCGCAGACAGCAAACAAAACTGTGGCTGGATGTTAGTGGCAACTAAGGGCAACTAAGGGCAACAACTTCACTTTTAACTTATTATCTTTTCTTCTGTTTTCATTAATTATTATTATTATTATACAGGATTTATATAGCGCCAACAGTTTGCGCAGCGTTTTACGATATAAAAAGGAGACAATACAGTTATAATACAATAAAATACAAGAGGATTAAGGGGGCCCTGCTCAGAAGAGCTTACAATCTAATAGGGTGGGGCAGGTGGTACAAAAGGTTGTAACTGTGGGGAATGAGCTGTTGGAAGTTATAGAAGATTAGTTGGAGACGTGATAGGCTTTCCTGAAGAGATGTGTCAAGGACTTTCCAGGCATTTCCGGTCCTTCCGTGCGCACATAGGTGCGCGGCGGGCGCGCGCGCGCGTGCACGTTAGCGTGCGCGTGCGCGTTAGCGCGCGCGGCGGCGCGCGCGTGCATGTGCGCATGCGCGGGAACGCAATTGGCGCCAAAACGGGCTTTAAAAGCCCAGCAGTGACACTCAGCCAGTGCTGTGTTGTCTTTAAGCTTCCTGCTTGTCAGCCACCCGAAAACCTGATCCGAAACCTGAACCTGTGATCTCCCGTTACCGACCCGGCTCTGTTTGGACTACTCTACCTTCTCCTACCCGACCCGGCCTGCCTGACCTTGTTACATCTGTCTTTGGTTACCGACTCCAGCCTGCCTACCGACTCTGCTATTGCCTGCTCCTATCATCTGATTGATCTGCTGTTGCCAACTGGACTGTCTGACCTTGCCTCTGCTGATTCCCACTTGTTTGATCCACCTGTTGCCTGGTTCTGTTGTATCCTGCTTCAACCACCTACAGCTGCAGTCCTACATCCTGCCATCCGCATACGGACATTACTGGAGGACCTTCCTGTTGGTTCCAACACCTTCCTCTACAAACCAGGCACTCCTACCCCACTGTGCTCACGTCACCACTGTCCCCATCTCCAGTGGCACGTGAACCAGCGCTGTATGAGAGGTCTCCTCCTACAAGTCAGGCTCTACGTCCAGGTACGTAACAGTACAACACAGCCATGACTGAGCCTGCAGGAGAGACCCCTCCCATGACAGATATCTGTTCACACCTGTCAGCCCTCACTCAAGCCGTAAAATCCCTACAAGACGGCTACACCAGATTGGAGGGGCAAGTCCAGAACATCATCAACCCCATACACGTGGTTCCTGGGTCCGTTTCCGCCCCTGCTCAGGCTGCTTCCCCTCCTTCTGTCGTTATGCTTCCACCTGAGCCAAGGGTCCCCATACCTGAGAAGTTTTCAGGGGACCGAACTAAATTCCGGGCCTTCCGCAGTGCTTGTCGACTTTACTTCGCCCTGCAACCCCGGACTTTTTCACTGGAAGCCACTAAAGTGGGGTTTGTGGTCTCCCTACTGTTAGGAGAACCACAGATCTGGGCACACCGACTTCTCGAAGAGGACTCTGTTTTGATTCAATCACTAACGGCCTTCTTTGAAGCTATGTCCCAGCTTTATGAAGACCCTGAACGGGTCGCCACAGCAGAGGCATCCTTAACTACACTTCAGCAGGGTCGCCGGGCGGCCGAGGAGTACATTTCGGATTTTAGACGCTGGAGTGCGGACACTCAATGGAATGATGCAGCTCTACGGCATCAGTTCCGCATGGGCCTATCAGAAGGACTGAAAGATGAATTGGCCCGGGTGGGCATACCTGATACTCTTGAGGCCTTAATCACCCTAACCATCCAGATTGATCGCCGCCTTCGGGAACGTCGCACTGAACGGGCCTACCAACATAATCGCCCTACTTGGGTGACTGCTAAAGCTCCAATTCCGGCTGCCCGCTACTTACCACCACCCAACTTCCAGCCGATCCGCCCCGCACCGGACGCCTCCGAGCCAATGCAGCTGGGACTGATTCGACCCACCTTAACCCCGGAAGAGCGCACACGTCGCCATCAACTTAACCTCTGCCTGTACTGTGGAACAACAGGACACTACGTGCGCAACTGTCCGGTCAAGATGCGTAAGTGCTTTTCCTCTGTTCCTGCCAGTCTCTCAGCACTTTCTGCTAACACAACCCACATTGCTCTCCCTCTCTCATTGCAGCTCCAAGGAAGGACAATTCCAGTTAAAGCAATTATTGATTCCGGAGCATGCAGTTGCTTCATTGATTCTGCCTTCGCCAACCAACACGACATTCCCTTACGGAATAAGACCCACCGACTTTCAGTCTTCTTGGCCGACGGCTCCCGCATCAGCTCCGGACAGGTGACCCAAGAGACTTTTCCCGTACCTGCCATCACCTCCTTCCAGCATAAGGAGCTTCTGATCCTTGATGTGATCTCTTCCCCGTTGTTCCCAATCATCCTGGGCATTCCCTGGCTTCAGGCCCATAATCCCTCCATCAATTGGACTACCAGAGAAATCAGGTTCTCGTCCCCCTACTGCCAAGAACATTGTCAAAAGGAGTCTACTCAATCCTCTGTCACCCTATTTTGCATGGACATTGATCAGAACCTACGCCAATCAGTACCCGAACCGTATCATGGGTTCCTCGATGTTTTCAGTAAAAAGGGAGCAGACTCTCTTCCACCCCATCGGGCATATGACTGCCCAATTGAACTCTTACCTGGGGCCGAAATTCCCTTTGGGCGCATTTTCCCTCTGTCAGAAAAAGAACAGGAAGCACTAAAAAGTTACATCAACGAAAACCTGGAAAAAGGATTCATCCGCCCATCTACATCTCCAGCTGGTGCTGGAATATTTTTTGTGACTAAGAAGGATCAGACTCTCCGCCCGTGTGTAGATTACCGGGAGTTGAATAAAATTACGGTTAAGAACCGTTACCCGTTGCCCTTAATACCCGAATTATTCCAAAAATTAAGGTCTGCTACTATTTTTACGAAACTCGATCTAAGAGGAGCATATAATCTGGTCCGCATCCGGGCTGGGCATGAATGGAAGACGGCATTCCGAACAAGGTTCGGGCATTATGAATATCTGGTCATGCCCTTTGGTCTATGTAATGCACCTGCCACTTTTCAACATCTGATTAACGATGTATTCAAGGACTTCTTAGATATTTTTGTAATTGTTTATTTGGATGATATTTTGGTTTTTTCTGAATCCCTCAGCCAACACCGGGAACACGTTTGCAGAGTCTTGGACCGTCTTCGCCTACATGGACTATACGCAAAAGCAGAGAAGTGCGAGTTCGAGCAACAAGAGATCCAGTTTTTGGGTTTGATAATATCCGCGACCGGTATCAAGATGGACCCCCAAAAAGTATCTGCTGTTCTGGAGTGGCCTGCACCCGTCGATAAAAAAGGTATTCAACGTTTCATTGGTTTCGCAAACTTTTACAGGAAATTTATCAAGGGATTCTCTGCCATCATAGCCCCTATTACACGGTTGACACAACAACATGTCAGGTTTCATTGGAGTACGGAGGCTCAAGAGGCATTTGAGAGACTTAAAAGACTTTTTACATCAGCTCCAATTCTCAGTCACCCTAACCCATCTTTACCTTTTTTGTTAGAAGTTGACGCATCCGAAGTGGCGGTGGGAGCGGTCATTTCGCAAAGACAGGGTAAGGAGGATTTAATACACCCTGTGGGATTCTTCTCCCGAAAGTTATCGCCAGCTGAAAGAAATTACGATGTAGGGGATCGGGAGCTTCTTGCCATCAAGACCGCCTTGGAGGAGTGGAGGTATCTATTAGAGGGTGCGGCTCACCCGGTATTAATATATACCGACCATAAAAATTTAGAATATCTAAGATCTGCCAAACGTTTGAGACCCCGACAAGCTCGTTGGGCCTTGTTTTTCACTCGCTTCTGTTTCCACATCACTTATCGGCCAGGATCAAAGAACGTCAAACCAGACGCATTGTCACGCATGCATGATAACCCTAAGGACTCACCTGCTCCTGACACGATTCTACCCACAAACAGTTTTTTGCTCTTACACACAGATCTCTTAACTTTAATCAAGGAAGCCTCTTCCCACTCTCCAAGACCTCCAGGAACCACCTTGACATCTCGAGATGGCTTGCTATGGAAGGGAAGTCAAATCTTTGTCCCTGAAGATATTCGAGTTAAGGTACTAACATTGTTTCATGATCATCCCTTAGCAGGACATTTCGGGGTACGGAAGACTCGTGAACTTGTACAGCGTACATTCTGGTGGCCCAATTTAAGGGAGTTTTGTGAAAAGTACGTCAATTCCTGCTCCATCTGCTCACGGAACAAGACTTCAAGGAACCGAGCCTGGGGACTGCTTAAACCTTTACCTATACCAGACAGACCTTGGAAAATGATTTCTATGGACTTTATAGTCGAACTACCCCGCTCTGAGGGGTGCACAGCCATTTTTGTGGTGGTAGATCGCCTATCTAAGATGGCCCATTTTGTGCCCCTGAAGGGAACCCCATCCGCTACAGAGACAGCCCGTGTATTCATTAAGGAGATCGTCAGACTACACGGAGTACCTACAAATATAGTCTCCGACAGAGGGGTACAATTCACCTCACGCTTCTGGAAGGCACTTTGTGAAATCTTGAAGATTGAGCTTTCTCTCTCCTCAGCCTATCACCCACAGACTAATGGGCAGACAGAGAGAACCAACCAAACCCTCGAGCAATATATCCGATGTTTTACTTCCTTTTCTCAGGACAATTGGGTTTCCCTGCTGCCTCTAGCGGAATTTGCATACAATAATGCCAGTCACTCAACCACTAACCAATCCCCCTTCTTTTCCAATTATGGTTTTCACTTGACTTTTTTACCAGATTTTGTTTCAGAATCCCCAGTTCCGGCAGTCCAGAAGACAGTGGAATTCCTCAAACGCAACAATCAGGTCCTACAAGAAGCTATGTCCAAGGCCCAGGCAGATAGCAAGAGGAACTTCGACCAAAAGAGAAGGGGGGAGCTGGTTCTGCAACCTGGAGATCAGGTATGGCTGTCTACATCCAATATCAAATTGATGTGCCCTTCTAAAAAACTTGCACCTAAATTTATGGGACCTTTTCCTGTTAAGAAGAAAATTAATGAAGTGGCCTATGAACTGTCTTTACCTGATTCTCTTAAAGTTCACCCGGTATTTCACGTATCTTTGTTAAAACCTGCTGTGCCTAATCCCTTCCCTGACAGAGGAACTGACCCGCCTGAACCTGTTTTGGTGGATGGTAACCAGGAATATGAGGTGGAGGCTATTCTCAATTGTAGAAGAAGACATGGGCAAGTACAATTTTTGGTCAAATGGAAAGGGTACGGTCCAGAAAGTAATTCCTGGGAACCAGACAGTAATTTACATGCAAAACGGCTAGTTCGTACTTACCTGATTGCCCACCCTGAGAAGGCAAGCCGCCTGGGCATCCGGAGGCTGCCCCTTGTGGGGGGGCAATGTCAAGGACTTTCCAGGCATTTCCGGTCCTTCCGTGCGCACATAGGTGCGCGGCGGGCGCGCGCGCGTGCACGTTAGCGTGCGCGTGCGCGTTAGCGCGCGCGGCGGCGCGCGCGTGCATGTGCGCATGCGCGGGAACGCAATTGGCGCCAAAACGGGCTTTAAAAGCCCAGCAGTGACACTCAGCCAGTGCTGTGTTGTCTTTAAGCTTCCTGCTTGTCAGCCACCCGAAAACCTGATCCGAAACCTGAACCTGTGATCTCCCGTTACCGACCCGGCTCTGTTTGGACTACTCTACCTTCTCCTACCCGACCCGGCCTGCCTGACCTTGTTACATCTGTCTTTGGTTACCGACTCCAGCCTGCCTACCGACTCTGCTATTGCCTGCTCCTATCATCTGATTGATCTGCTGTTGCCAACTGGACTGTCTGACCTTGCCTCTGCTGATTCCCACTTGTTTGATCCACCTGTTGCCTGGTTCTGTTGTATCCTGCTTCAACCACCTACAGCTGCAGTCCTACATCCTGCCATCCGCATACGGACATTACTGGAGGACCTTCCTGTTGGTTCCAACACCTTCCTCTACAAACCAGGCACTCCTACCCCACTGTGCTCACGTCACCACTGTCCCCATCTCCAGTGGCACGTGAACCAGCGCTGTATGAGAGGTCTCCTCCTACAAGTCAGGCTCTACGTCCAGGTACGTAACAAGATGAGTTTTCAGGGATCGCCTGAAGGTAGCAAGAGTAGGGGATAGCCGATAAACCTCATTGTGTCTAACTTGTAGGGATAATAGCCACCTGTGAATAAAATAAGGTACTGACTTTAAAAAAATAGCCACTCACCTGTCTCACCCACTGTGCTTGTTCCTCGGCGCCGGCATCTTCACTATGGGCACCCGGCTGTGGCTGCGCATCGTGAGTGGTGGATGCAGTCTTCTGGGCCTGTCAGTGTCCCAGAAGACTGCAGGGGGCAGGGAGGAGAACTTCAGTTTCCGAGCTGCCGTAACAGAAGTGGGAGCAAGTACCTGTCAAAATCGGGTAAACGCCCAAGCCCCCCCCCCCCACTCCTGAAAAGTGCCAATCCTTCAAGAGGAGAGGGGGACGAGTCCTTAGAGCAGAACTTCCCTTCCCCTTTTGGGTGGAGCTCCGCTTTAATTTATAGCTTGTATACTTTCATTGTTTGTTGAATATTGGTTTATCCCATATCCCACGTTTATGTTCGAAACAACTTCCTCATCTGTTTTACAAATATGGTTGGTGCTCCCTACAATGTACAGAAGAGTAGAGTTGAGAGTTCACATAAATCAGCTGAGTGCATGCATAATATATGGATAGAACCTTAACACACAATGACATCACAGTTATTTTAGTATCTAAGTACTTACAGTAAGGATGATGCAATGATTACTAATGCAAAGTAAAGTAATTCTCATTATAAACAGCTCCTGTTTTTTGACTGGAGGATGTGAATCATTTTGTTGAATATATGAGGGTCATAGAACAGTTTTACAAATCGCACTTCTTCTGAATCACTTTGAGACCAGAACTGTGCTCTGACTTTCTCAGGCTTGCTGACAACTGTAATTGCAACAGTCATACAAGTGCAGCAGTTTTACTACAAATCAATATGGATGACCACAGCTATAACAATAGAAACAACTCTTTTTTTTTGAGTACCTACTATTTTCTACATGCACTTGACTTTCAAAAAAGTGGCATATGCAGTGTCAGACAAATTAGAATTTTTTTTTAACATCATTGCCAGTTGGTTCTTATATAAAGCAGCGGTCTAAATTAGAAAAATACCTGGGTTCAATTGCACAATCTACTTCAATATGTTTTCATTCCTTATATCCTTATATATATATATATATATATATATATATATATATATATATATATATATATATATATATATATAATATTATATTATATTACCAAAAGTATTGGGACACCTGCCTTTACACGCACATGAACTTTAATGGAATCCCAGTCTTAGTCCATACGGTTCAATATTGAGTTGGCCCACCCTTTGCAGCTATAACAGCTTCAACTTTTCTGGGAAGGCTGTCCACAAGGTTTAGGAGTGTATCTATGGGAATGTTTGACCATTCTTCCAGAAATGCATTTGTGAGATCAGGCACTGATGTTGGACGAGAAGGCCTGGCTCGCAGTCTCCGCTCTAATGCATCCCAAAGGTGTTCTGACGGGTTGAGGTCAGGCCTCTGTGCAGGCCAACTAAGTTCATCCACTCCAAATTCACTCATCCATGTCTTTATGGACCTTGTTTGTGCACTGGTGCGCAGTCATGTTGGGACAGGAAGGGGACATCCACAAACTGTTCCCATGAGGTTGGGAGAATGAAATTGTCCAAAAAGTCTTGGTATGCTGACACCTTAAGAGTTCCCTTCACTGAAGTGAAGGGGCCAAGACCAACCCCCGAAAAACAACCCCAAACCATAGTCCCCCCTCCACCAAATTATTTGGACCAGTGCACAAAGCAAGGTCCATAAAGACATAGATGAGCAAGTTTGGGGTGGGGGAACTTGACTGGTCTGCACAGAGTCCCGACCTCAACCCGACAGAACACCTTTGGGATGAATTAGAGCGGAGACTGCGAGACAGGCCTTATCGTCCACATCAGTGTCTGACCTCACAAATGCACTTCTGGAAAAATGGTCAAACATTCCCATAGACACACTCCTAAACCTTGTGGACAGCCTTCCCAGAAGAAGCTAATACAATTGTTGAGTTTTCAGTTCGGTAAACCAGAAGTTACAAGGATATGGAATTTCCATCAATAGCAAATATTTTTCTGTGCTTGCAAAAAAAATGAACTTAGCACAAAAAGTGAAACCACATTTGAAGACAGGTATGCTGCAATATATAACTTTTTTGTTCTTGGTTTGGATATACTTTTAACTGTTTAGGGAAGATTTATGCAACTTAGGGAGAACATTGTTTTAACATAGTTCTCCTATATGCCAATGTGCTGTCTATTACATTTTCTTTGCTGTTGTTTGTAACTATAATGTATTTAAACTAGAGTTGCGCTAACACAATCCTGATAATCAATGATAAAATTCATATATTAAAAATGCCATATAATAAAAAATTCCATATAATAAAGTCCACATGTGTAGAAATTAATTCATAATTGATTGAATATCAAGGACATCCACCACTGGAAGAAATCCTCCTGTGATATCACCCCCACCAAGTGCCAAAATGCTTGCTTACCAGCTGTTGTTGACCCCGTGTTATAGGAGGTTCAAACACGCGTTGGCTTAATACCCAGCCTGGGCCTTTCACAGGAGGATTTCTTCCAGTTATGGTGGTGGATGTCGTTGATATTCAATCAATTATCAATTCATTTCTACACATGTGGACCCTTTTTATTATATGAAATTTTTTATTATATTACATTTTTAATACATGAATTTTATCATTGATTATCAGGGATGTGTTAGCGTGACTCTAGTGTAAGGCCCCGTACACACGGTCGGAAATTCCGACGGAAAATGTCCGATCGGACCATGTTGTCGGAAAATCCGAACGTGTGTGGGCTCCATCGGACTTTTTCCGTCGGAATATCTGACGGAAAAAATTTGAGATCCTGCTCTCAAATTTTCCTACAACAAAATCCGATCGGACTTTTTCCGATCGTGTGTAGAGAATTCCGACGGACAAAGTGCCACACATGCTCAGATCAAATTAGGAGACCAAACCTATTGGCTACTAGCCTCTACGTAGTTCCGCCGTTCGCAACGAACGTCACCACGTTCAGAATGATCGGATTTTCCGACAACTTTGTCCGACCATGTGTATGCAACACCAGTGTCGGACAAAATCCGTCGGAAAAAATCAGGCGGATTTTGTGGTCGTAATTTCGGACCGTGTGTACGGGGCATAAGAGTTGTAACCTGAATTTATTATTATAATTTTTGATATTTATTCACATTAGCGCAGTTTTTTTCCCCTCTTTTTAGTTGTAAATATAATGGCCATTTATGGCTCAAAATGAGCTTCATAGAGAAATATTTGAAGTTTCTGGACCTGAAACTGATTTTTTTTTTCTTTGATTTAATGATTTCCAATTTCATGACCTGTGAGATAATCCCTCTATCACTCTTATTAGTGGGTTTAAGCAAGCAGACATCCAGACATCAAACACACTGCAATAGGTCACAAGGTTTATTGAGAATATAGATAATCATCTGAATTACATTTCTGGGTGTGATGGTCAGACAGCTTCGGTAACAAACACTCTCTAGGCTTTCACCATGAATTAGTCACGGTTAAGCAACGCCTGAGTTTTACCTCTTCAAAATACAGTTGTATGAGCACCAGAAGTGAAAACATGAATAACAATAGCAATAGCACATGAATAACAATAGCACTTGGCCTGTCTGCACATACATGAACTTCTTAGTACACATTTTCTTATGGTCAGATGTGCTCATTGAAATAATACAGCATGAATGCATTTTGTATTTTGCAACCTGTAGCTGCCTTTTTGTACAAGGGACTGTATCTCAACATGTTCCTAAAATGCCCCTAAGAATTTCCCTGACCGCCAAAGTTTTGAGATATTGTTTTCATTATATCTTTAGCTTATAGATTTACCCTCCTTTTCTCAGATTTGTAAGCCCACAGCTGTAACATCTTGCAGGTATGGTGTTATGGAATTTTTAGAACAGTGCTTCTTGAGGTTGTTGCCTTGTTGACTAGTTGGAGTGTTTTTTGTGAAAAAAAAATGTATTTCATTTCTTACTTTTCCAAAAAATTGTGACAAAAAATTCCAACTTCAAAAGACTCTCTATGCCTCTTACTAAATACCTCAGACTGTCTACTTTCCAAAAAGAGGTCATTTGGGGGGTTGTACTGTCCTTGCAATGTAAAGGCCTCAATCATTAGATATATTGCCACCCATGGCCACCAGGGATGCCATACCTGGTGGTCATCAGTGGTGGCCATCCCTGGTGGTCCTGGTGGCATCCCTGGTGGTCCTGGGTGGGCATCCGAGGGGGGCTGCGCTGATAAACAATGAGCACTGCCCCCCCTGCCATCTGTTAGACGCGAGTGAGGAAAAGCCGATAAACGGCTCTTCCTGTTTACATCGTAATCAGCCGTGATTGGACGCGGCTGATAACGTGGTAAAGAGTCTCCATCAGAGACCCTTTACCTAGATCGGAGTTGCGGTGTGTCAGACTGACACGCCGCAACAGCGATCGCCGCGATGCGCGCCCCCAGGGAGCGCGCAGCAGCTTGTTATCCTGACCACGCCATATGACGTCCGGTCAGGATATTGCAACCACTTTGCCGACGTCATTTTGCTATATGGCGTGCAGCAAGTGGTTAAAAATACATTTGATTTTATTGGATATGTATTATAACTAGGGTTGAGCGAACCCGAACTGTAAAGTTCGGGTCCGTACCGGACTTTTGGGTGTCCGGGACCCGGACCCGAACCCGAACTATTGCCTGTAAGTTCGGGTTCGGGTCCGGTGTTCGGCACTGTATTGGCGCCTTTTTAACAGCTTTAGGGCAGCCAATGGATGATCGTTTCACTAGTGTGCCCTAGAAGCCATCACAGCCATGCCTACTAATGGCATGGCTGTGATTGGCCAGTGCAGCATGTCCTCTATAAATAGTACACACACAGCACACAGCGTCATTCTGTTAGACAGACACTGTTAGGCAGGTTCCTGTGCTGCAGATAGATAGAAAGAGGATTTTAGGAGTTAGTGTGCTAAAGTCAGTCCACATTCCTGGAATTTTATTCTAATTAGTTATATCAGTGAGCGATCTAGATAGCTAGAGTAGGGAGGGAGTTTCTTTATTTTGCAAAAGAAAGAGGCAGACATAATTATTGAAGAGATTCCTAAATCAATTGTACCCTGGCTGGGGTGCAGTGCACAGTCACAGTAACAGTGCCATGAGGCCAGTGCCAGACAAAATCTAAACGTTTTACCTGCAAGCTCAGTGCAACATTACTGCACTGCATATACTAAGAGATACACCATAGTCTGTGTGTATTCTGCTATTGGAAAAACATTGCATAAAAATAGAATTTTGCTTTTTATTTTTTTTCCCAATAGCATTTTCTGCGTGTTCCTACATACACGCTGTAGACACTAACCGTGTATTCTGATATTGCAAAAACATTGCAAAAAAATAAAATTTTGCAGTGTTTTTTTTTCTTCCCAATAGCATTTTCTGCGTTTTCATAAACGCTTTACATACTGTCCGTGTATTCTGATATTGCAAAAACATTGCAAAAATTTTTTATTTTGCAGTGTTTTTTTTCTTCCCAATAGCATTTTCTGCGTTTTCATAAACGCTTTAGACACTGTACGTGTATTCTGCTATATACAAAAACACCCATTTAGGGCGAGATCATACATTTTGAAAATATGAGGAGATCATCAAAAAGGGGACGTGGCCGGGTCGTGGTGCTGCTGGTGGCGCTCCTGTTGCAGGGAGAGGATGTGGTCGATCTGTGCCAGCTACACGCACTAGTGAAACACCTTCCGCAGGTGCGAGTAGGCGACAGAGCCTGCAGCAGTATTTTGGCGCACCTAATGAGGCTGTACGAATGTCGAGGCCAGGACAAGTACAGGCGATAGTAGATTGGGTTGCTGCTGACAGTGCCTCCGGTTCCTTCACATTGTCTCCCACCCAGTCTCCTGATGAAAGTTCAGAGTTGGCACCTGCAGCCGATGTCCATCAGTCTTTCACCTCACCCCCTTGCAAATCAGCCAATCAGTCTGAGCCCCAAATCATGCAGCAGTCTCTTCTGCTTTTTGATGACTCTGTAAGCAGGGTTTCCCAGGGCCATCCACCTAGCCCTGCCTCAGAAGTGGAAGAGATTGTGTGCACCGATGCCCAACCACTTATGTTTCATGATGAGTACATGGGAGGACCAACGCAGCACGTCTCGGATGATGACGAAACACAGGTGCCAACTGCTAATGCTTTTGCCATTGGGCAGACCGACAAGGAGGGCAGGGGTGAATTTTGGGTGGAAGATGATGTGGAGGACGATGAGGTCCTTGACCCCACATGGAATCAACGTCATGCAGGTGACCAGTGTGGTTCAGAGGAAGAGGCAGTGGTCGCACAGAGCCACCAGCACAGCAGAAGAGGGAGCAGGGTGCAAAAGCGGAGCGTCCGTCCCCTAGACAGTACGTCTTCTACTGCCCAACGCAGCAAGGGACCGAGCACACCAAAGCCAGGTGCAAGGAGTTCCCTAGCGTGGCAGTTCTTCAGACAATGTCCTGATGACAAGACACAAGTGGTTTGCACGCTGTGCAATCAGAGCTTGAAGCGAGGCATAAACATTCTCAACCTGAGCACAAGTTGCATGACCAGGCATCTAAGTGCAAAGCACGAGATGCAGTGGAGTAGACACCGCAAAAACCAAGAAAGGTCTCTGGCTCCTCCTGCTTCCTCTTCTGCTGCAGTCTTGGCCTCTTCATCCACCTCTGTAGTGACACCTGCCAACCCGCAAACAGAGGATATGCCAGCAACACTACCACCTGGGTCACCAACCATCTCCACAATGTCCCATGGAAGCTTTCAGCTCTCTATTTCCCAAACACTGGAGCGGAAGAGGAAGTACCCCCCTAGCCACCCGCGATCCCTGGCCCTGAATGCCAGCATTTCAAAATTGCTCGCCTTTGAAATGCTGTCATTCCGTCTGGTGGAGACGCAGAGTTTTCAAAGGCTGATGTCATTGGCTGTCCCACAGTACGTCGTGCCCAGCCGCCACTACTTTTCCAGACGAGCTATCCCTTCCCTGCACAACCAAGTGGGGGACAAAATCAGGTGTGCACTGCGCAACGCCATCTGTGGCAAGGTCCACCTAACTACGGATGCGTGGACCAGTAAGCACGGTCAGGGACGTTATATCTCCCTAACAGCACACTGGGTAAATGTAGTGGCGGCTGGGCCTGAGGCGGATAGCAGTTTGGCGCATGTCCTTCCACCACCGAGGATTGCAGGGCACTTCAGTTTGCCTCCTGTTGCTAACTCCTCCTACTCCGCCTCCTCATCCTCTACCGCCTCCTCATCCGATCAGCGTAACACCTTCACCACCAACTTCAGCACAGCCAGGGCTAAACGACAGCAGGCAGTTTTAAAACTTTCCTGTTTGGGGGAAAAACCCCACAGCACGCAGGAGTTGTGGAGGGACATGGAACAACAGACCGATGAGTGGTTGGTGGCAGTGAGCCTCAAGCCCGGCCTGGTGGTGTGCGATAATGGGCAAAATCTCGTAGCAGCTCTGGGCCTTGCCGGTTTGGCGCACATCCCTTGCCTGGTGCATGTGCTGAACTTGGTGGTCCAGAGGTTCCTGAAGAATTACCCCGATATGCCAGAGCTGCTGCAGAAAGTGCGGGCGCACTTTCGGCGTTCTCACCCTGCTGCTGCTCGCCTGTCAGCGCTGCAGCGTAACTTCGGCCTTCCCGCTCACCGTCTCATATGTGACGTGCCCACAAGGTGGAACTCCACCTTGCACATGCTTGCCAGACTGTGCGAGCAGCAGCAGGCGATAGTGGAGTTTCAGCTGCAGCACGCACGCGTGAGTCGCTCTGCGGAACAGCTTTCGAGTACTCCACCAACATGGCCAGTCCCGATGACGCCGTTCTCAGCGTTACTATCCCAGTTCTATGCCTCCTTGAAAAAACTCTTAAGGCGATGATGGAAGAGGATGTGGCACAGGATGAGGAGGAGGAGGAGGAGGAGAAGGAAGAGGGTTCATTTCCAAGGCTTTCAGGGCAATCATTTACAAGTGGCTACGAGGGTGGGTTCCTGCACCAACAAGCGCCAGGTACACAATTGTCTGGCAGCAAGGGCACAGTTCTGGAGGATGACGAGGTGGAGGATGAGGAGGAGATGGAGGAGGAGGAGGAACCATGTTCACAGCAGGGTGGCAACCAGACCAGCTCATGTCCATCACTGGTGCGTGGCTGGGGGGATACAGAGGACACAGACGATACACCTCCCACAGAGGACAGCTTTTCCTTGCCTCTGGGCAGCCTGGCACACATGAGCGATTAAATGCTGCAGTGTCTCCGCAACGACCGCCGAGTTGCCCACATTTTAACTGGTGCTGATTATTGGGTGGCCACCCTGCTGGATCAACGTTACAAGGACAACGTGCCGTCCTTAATTACCTCACTGGAGCGTGATCGTATGATGCGCGAGTACAAGCGCACGCTGGTAGACGCGCTGCTGGTGGCATTCCCACTTGGAAGCGGGGGTACGGTGGAAGCACAAGGCGAAGGCAGAGGAGGAGGAAGAGGTCGCCAACGCAGCCGGGGCACCGCCAGCACCTCGCAAGGCAGGGTTAGCATAGCCGGAATGTGGAAAAGCTTTGTCGGCACGCCACAACAACCAGCACCACCAGCTGAGATGGAACGTCTTAGCAGGAGGCAGCATTTCACCAACATGGTGGAGCAGTATGTGTGCACACGCGTACACGTACTGCATGACGGGTCTGCCCCCTTCAACTTCTGGGTCTCCAAATTGGGCACATGGCCTGAGCTTGCCCTTTACGCCTTGGAGGTGCTGGCCTGCCCTGCCGCCAGTGTATTATCAGAACGTGTATTTAGCACGGCAGGGGGCGTTATCACAGACAAGCGCAGCCGCCTGTCCAGAGCCAATGTTGACAAGCTCACGTTCATTAAAATGAACCAGGCATGGATCCCACAGGACTTGGCCATACCTTGTGCAGAATAGACACATATACCGGTGTTCTGACGAAAACTGTCTTGCTATCGGATAGTGTCCGGCCACTTACTGCGCAGGTGCAGTGCTTGCGCAGTACGGAGGACAAGGAGATTCACAAAATCTCCAAAGATGAACGTCGCCTGCGCAGTGAGTGCAGGTTCAAGCCTGACCATCCAAGTGGACATACGGTAGCACATAGTAACAGGGCCCCTCACGGGCTCGCTTGGCTAGGCTTCAACCTCGGATGATGTGGCTTGAACCTGGAGTCACCGCGCATCGTCTTCGGAGAGTTTCAAAATCCCCTTGTCCTACGTACTGAGCAAGCGCAGTACAGGGTGGACACTATGCAACGGGGACAGAATTCGACACATCATTCACCACTAGCCTTACCCAGCCATTTTTGTATTTTTGAACCAGTGTTGGCTACCTCGTCCTCCTCCACCGCCGATTCCACCTACACCGCCACATCCACCGCCATCTCAACCTCCTACTCCATTTGAATTTCGTCCTCCTAGGTCAAGATTATAATTTTTTCATTTTTTTTTTATTTCCAAGTATTTTATTTTCCCACTATCTTATCCATTAAATTGAATAATTTTTTCCAGAAAGTGCGTATTCTGGGGTATTCCCACCATATGTGCGGCATCGTGCCGTTGAGTTTCTGAGGTTCTTAATGACTTCCTGTACCTCTTCTGCTGAGAAGGGGGCCTCCAACTTTTTTTTATTTTTTATTTTTTTTTATGTTATTTTAAGTTATTTCCCTATCCACATTTGTTTGCAGATCACTTGCCATGCTCTTAACAACATTTTGTTGCCATTTGCAGCCCTCTAGCCCTTTCCATGACCTTTTTACAGCCATTTTAGTGTTCAAAAGTCCGGGTCCCCATTGACTTCAATGGGGTTCGGAGTTCGGGGTCAAGTTCGGGTCAAGTTCGGTCCCGAACCCGGACTTTTTTCCGAAGTTCGGCCGAACCCGAACATCCAGGTGTCCGCTCAACTCTAATTATAACTAAAAGTCCAAAATATATTTTTTTCTTCAAACTTTTCTGTCTTTTTTTATTTTCATAGCAAAAAATAAAAAAACCTAGTGGTGATCAAATATCAAGAAAACAAAGCTCTATTTGTGTGAAAATTTATATAAATTGAATTTGCGAACAGCGTTGCACGACTGCGGAATAGCCAGTTAAAGTAGTACAGTGTTGAATAGCAAAAAATGGCCTGATCATGAAGGGGGTAAAACCTTCTGGAGGTCAAGTGATTTAAACAACTTTTTACCTGTCAACTCAAGAGACACCGTGATTAAAACAAAGGCATGTAAAAAATAATGAAAATGGTTTGAAGTTAGATCGTTTCTAATTTATCATACCATTAAAGCTTTACACAGGAGCTGCTCACCTACAGATGTTCAGCAGGAAATTTTCGAACATATGCACAACTCTGTGGTTAGCAAGGTGTACTATATTGCCTAAAATTATAGAACATTGTTCTTGAAAGGCCCTGAAAGATGATTTATAGTAGGTCAGAGGAGGACAATCTTAACACTTGTTTTTTTTTTACAAAAAATATTTTAAAATTTAAGTAGGTATACATATAATTAAAAGTATAACATACTTATAATTTACATCTTGTAGCTAGTAGGTATGGTGAACTTTGGTTAAAGTAGTTGTAAAGGCAGAAGGTTTTTTACCTTACTGCATTCTATGCACAGACCCCCCTAAACACATACCTGAGCCCGATCTCGATCCAGCGATGTTCATGAGAGCTGTTGTTCTTTCTGCTCTTTCACTCCTCAATGGCTCAGATAAAGCAGCAAAAGCCATTGGCCACACAGGGCTCTGGAGAAAGCATGCAAGAGTGCCCCATAGCAATTTGCTGTGGGGGCACTCGGTGGGGGGAGCAAGGAGCGCCAGCATGGGACCCAAGGAGAGGAAGATCGGGGATGCTCTGTAAATTTTACACATTAACCAGCTTCTGTTCTTAAATACACCTAAAGTGCTGAAGAAGTCAGATTGACTCATAAAACACGCGTGCCCTTCTCTTTTGTAGAATTTACCTGTCAGTGTTGGGCTTTCTGATTTGAAATGATGGCATGCTTTGTAAACCATCATCCTCTTTGAATTAAATAGTAATGAAATTACATCATATATCAGTTTAAAACATTTTAATCTAAAATTTTTGGATATCATTGACCAAAAACGTAACTGCTGAGCGTTAACTCTTAAGGGGTTGACTTACTAATATTGGAGAGTGCAAATCTGGTGCAGCTGTGCATGGTAGACAATCAGCTACTAACTTCAGCTTGTTCAATTAAGCTTTGGCAAACAAAAAAAAAACTGGAATTTGATTGGCTACCATGCAGAGCTGCACCAGATTTTGCACTCTCCAGTTTTAGTAAATCCACCCCAGTGTCTCATGGTTGGCCACATGAAAGAGCAACATCCGCTAAAAATAAACATAAAAAGTCTCTAGCTAGCTAAACAAATTATCCAAAACCAATTCTCCATTTAACCAAACTCTATTGAATAGTTACCAGATAAAAGATGCAACGCTCTCAACAGAAGCAATCCAATCCTAGTGTGCAGTCTGCAGCACAGGTGCCAAGGCTCAGTGTGTCTTCTCACACTAAATACAATATATAAGAAAGAAGAGCCGGAAATTCCAAAGTCCTTAATGCAAAAATGTATTGGCTACATGTGAGCATTAAAAAGCAAAGATCTGACGCGTTTCGGCCTGAGCCTTAGGCATAGCTATGCAAAAGGCTCATGCCGAAACGCGTCAGTGGTTTGCTTTTTAATGATCACATGTAGCCAATACATTTTTGCATCAAGAACTTTGGAGTTTCTGGCTCTTCTCTCTTATATATTCTATTGAATAATTGTTTTTTTTTTTTAACAAAGAAATTTTAAACTGTAATATCCCTGCCTCGCAACCCTCAGGACATGATTATATTGTCATTTAGTAAAGACATTTTCTGTCATGGTGTAATTATTGCTTGCAAACTACTCTAGTGTGTTGAATTTGGTGTGATTTTACCGACTAATTAAATGCTTAACCTAACTCATAACGATCTAAATGATTAATAAGTGGAATACATTAAAGTGATTATGCTGGATATTGAGAGAGCTGTGAGAAAATATGGGAGCAACTCTTTACCTTAGTTTTTAAATCAGATTCAGCACAGCAAGGATAGAGAATGGAGGTTGTCATGACTTAGCAATGATCAAGAGACATAAAATAGTCTAAGAAAGTGAAGAGTGAAGAAAAAAAGCAGCTAAACACTTATACTAAACAGGTGACATGTCACTTTGCATGGATAGCTTTATGATTGTCTACCAATAAACAATGGGTTGGTTTACTAGAAGCAAATAGGTTGTTTACGTTGCAAAGGAATTTTCCCTTGCCAGCTTGCCTTAGCATGAGGTGAAGATCTGTTGATTTCCATCATCAGGTACAAGCAAAAAAATACTTTTTTTCCCCTTGCACGTGAATTGGTATTTTTTGTCAAGCAAATTTTCACCACATTCATTAAGTTAAAGAGTAACTCCACTTTTGTTGGGAAAAAAACATTGCCCTCTGGGTGATCTATGTACATTACAAGGATTTTAACAAACTTGGTTGCAGATTCCTATCTTTTGTTATTCTGAAGAAATCCCTGTGTGTTTCTCTGTGCCCATGTTCTGAGCGAGTCTATTGGGCATAGTTTCATTAATATCAACCAGCTGCTGCACCCGCAGGGCTCTAAATAGGAAAGTTGCAGGGTCTGCATCCCTATAGACGTGATTTCCTATTGGCAGTATCTTACCAAAAATGAGATTTTTGTTGCAGAGGATGCCAAAAATCTGACTTGTATCTTAGTGCAGACTTTTGAAAAAATCAGTGAGCCAATCCCACAAGCAGGAAATGCTGTTTCTGGGGAGGGGTGTTCTGTACACATTCTGTGTACAGAACACTTTCAGGTAGCCATATTGCGTTGCATTTTACAGAAAATACAGAGCTGCAGATTGAAAAGGAAAGGTCATTTTTAATAACATTCGATTACAATATGACTTGTGTCGCAGTTGAATATGCTATATTATTTTATTTCTTTTTTTGCAATTTTTTTCCCATCAAAGTGGGAAAAAAGATTCCTTTGCAAAGCATACAGCCTATTTGCCTTCAGTAAATCACCCTCCCATTTGTGCTGCCTTGTATAAATGTACCTGTAAGGTAACGCATATACAAAAGCATGCATATTCATATACTATATTATTAGTTACAGGTAATGACCAAAGTGGGTTTGCATTTTAGATATACTATTGTCAAATTCACCAGCTTGGATCTATCTCTACTATATCTACTGCTACTTTTTTGGCATTAACTGTAATTAAACTGCCCAAAAAACAAAATTAGTCAACACCCACCTTTAAAGTGAACCTATGGGCAAAATAAAATGTATATATAGGATGCAGTTTGTTACTAGCATTAATTTTTTCTGACTGAACTGGATTAAACATTTAAATTAAAGGATTCAAATAGGTTCAGGCTAAATTCTGATTTTAGAACAGCTGCAGTTTTTGTTAGATACTAATAGTAGCTCACTTAGTAGCTTCATGGTGGCCTTCAATTACTCAATTAGTACACAATTGCACAGTATATCTGCATATAGATTTTTTCTGTATAAATGAAACTTTAAAACACTGGCAAACAGTTCGATACCATTTTTTTTAGGATTCCTCCAGAATAAACTCCATAAGAATTTAATTTACAGGTTGGCTATCTTAGATACCTATATAGTAAACACTGCATCGTAACTCTTGAAGAAATTGACTTTTTAGAATCTGCATTAGATTTTGTGTAAAAGGTGTTGACTGATGGGAGGCACAAATGAGTTCATGCTGACAGACTGCGCCTTTTCAATTTTTATTGCCAGCCATAGTTAATAAAAATGACCAGTACCAAGTGCTTAATACAGCTTTTAGAATACATACTATATTTCGAACTCAGTTTTTAATTCAACATATATGGATACTGTCAATTACCGTATATACTCGAGTATAAGCCGACCCGAATAAAAGCTGAGGCACCTAATTTTACCACAAAAAACTGTGAAACCGTATTGACTTGAGTATAAGCCTAGGGTGAGAAATGTGCAGCTACTGTAAGTGGAAAAGAGGGTCAACAATGCCCATTTGCAGCCTCACTGTGCCCATTTGCATGCCTCACTCTGCCCATTTGCAGCCATAGGTCCCCCAAACTTCAAACTTTGTAGTTTGGGGTTCCTAGATGCCCCATAGCTGCAGACAAAATTTGGGGTCTCTGAACCCAAAGGGTCCCGAAATGACATTGCTGCAGATGGACACAGTTGACTGACTCTGGGGCCCTGTATCTCGTGGGCCACTTGGTGCTAGGAACCCCAAATTTGGTGTGCAAACCCAGTGGAACTAGCACTACAACATACGGGGCCCCAAATTCACAGATGGGGTTCCTAGCACCAAGGGGCCCCAAAGTCGGTTCGGAAAATGTAAAGCACTTTTCTGCAGCAGAAAATTACATTTTCCGAACCTACTTTGGGGCCCCGTATCTCGGGGTCACTTGGTGCTAGGAAGCCCATTTGGATATGTTGTAGTGCTAGTTCCACTTAGTACGCAAACCAAATTTGGGGTTCCTAGCACCATGTGGCCCCTGAGATTCGGAAAATGTCATTTTCTGCTGCAGAAAAGTCCTTTACTCGAGTATAAGCCGAGGGGGGCTTTTCAGCACAAATAAATGTGCTGAAAAACTCGGCTTATACTCGAGTATATACGGTATCTCTTTGTCTGCATGTCTTAGACTAGCGCACGAGATATGTAAATCACCTGTCAATCAAGCATAAAGCAAGGGGGAAGAACGGACAAAGTTTTCAGTTTGTCCGTTTTTTTTCACTGAAAAAAGATATGAGGATTGCTCAGAGCTGGATTAACTCTTTGTGGCAAAACTGGGCACAGCTGATCAGAAATTGTGCCAGACAAAAAAAATAAAAAAAATTTTGGGTTTACATCCACTTTAAGCAAATTTAATTAGCCGAAAAATCGTTTGTTGTGGCACGCTGGCCTGGGTTTCAGCTACACAGTATAAAGTAAGATGAAAAATAGAGTAGTGGATTTCTGACCAAAACCAAGATAGAAGCATACCTTTAAAAAATGTGGCTGGCAAAATGGTTATTGTACATAAAAAGAGATTTTTCCGATGGATTTTGGCTTGCATACACACGGTCACACAAAAGTTTGCTGAACTTTCGTCAAGAACGCCGTGACGTACAACACTATGACAAGCCGAGAAAATTAAGTTCAATGCTTCCGAGCATGCGTCAAATTGTTTCTGAGCATGCGTGGGAATTTTGTGAGTCGGAATTGCTACAGGCGATCAGAATTTCCGATCGGAACTTTTTCCGACCGAAAAATTTAGAACCTGCTCTCAATCTTTTGCTGGCTGGAATTCGGCCAGCAAAAGTCCGATGGAGCATACACACAGTGGCATTTTCCGACCAAAAGCTCTCATTGGTTTTTTGCTGGCTGAATTTCCGATCGTGTGTACGCGGCATAACAGGAGAAAAGCAGCATTTAAAAAATGGTAAAAGCCACGGTTTTGCATGCACGCTTATGCAAGTTCCCACTCAGCTCAAAGGCTTCTCTTTTGAACACGCAAGTGATGTTTTTTTTTTCTCTGGATCTAAACGCCTCTGTCTGTAAACTCCTGTAAACGCCTATGTGGGCATAGACACACAGATTAACATTGCTGGCATTTAGAGGCAGAAAACAAGTTAAATCTTTGTAAAACAGGCATTTTTGAGTGCAAGTGTGCATGAGGCCTAAAGAGTATGTTACCCCAACATTTCATATTCCTGATATTTGTCTGTTGTACCATGTACTTATGTTAAAAGTATCCTGTTCTGTTTGTTTTGCTTCCTTTGTGTAAAATACCTGGTGATCCTGCTGGTCCCCCTGCTTTCCTATTTAAGCTCACCAGCCATGGAATCACATCCTTCTAGTGTGGTCAGTGGGGACAGCCTGTCTGTCCTCCAATGGCCAGGACTTGTGCTGACACCCCCCCTGCACAAGTTTTGCCTTGCATCTCTATTGTAAGCTGATGGGTTATTCTACAAGGTGAGTATTTACATATACTTTAAAGGGGTTGTAAAGTCAGAAGGTTTTTCATCTTAATGCATTCTGTGCATTAAGATAAAAAGCCTTCTGTGTGCAGCAGCCCCCCATCGGCCTGAGTCCAGCGATGTCCACGAGTATCTTGGCCAGCCTCTCCCTCCTGATTGGCTGAGGCACAGCATTGGCGCCATTGGCTCCTGCTGCTGTCAATCACAGCATCTTGGCCAAGCCACTGCTCCATGTCAGAATGAACACACCTTGGGTGCCCCTATAGCAAGTTGCTTTCTGTGGGGGTACTCAACAGGAGGGAGGGGCCTTTATTTCTGTGCAAAACCACTGCCCTAGAAAAAAAAAAAACTCCACCTTTATTTTCCCTCCCCTAGCCTCTTAAATTTTTTGGCATGTATAGTAAAACGTAGCTGGTGCTAAATGTAATTTTCAAATAAGATTATATCAGTAGTGGAGTATTTCAGTCATCAATCAATGACCAAAGTTAGTAGTTTATGTGATGCTCTTTATTGTATAACTTAAGTATTGAAATAGGCATGCTATAAAAACATACTAGCTTTCTTTGTTAAGCGTCATATGTATGATGAAGCAAACTAACCTGTTTTAAAGCTTGCATCATCAGTATCTTATGGGCCAAAAAAAAAGACAAATAATGCAGTCTGCCAGTAACATTAACACAACAGACATTGTTTTGCTGAACCCTCTCTAATGTAGTTTATTTTGCAAAATGCAAACCTGTACTTTTTTAAGACCCCTTTCACACCACAATGCCAATAGCGTCGGTGGTAGAACGCTGCTATTTTTAGCGGCGTTTTACCGTCGGATTTGCGGCGCATTTTGGCCACTAGCGGGGCGCTTTTACTCCCCGCTGGTGGCCGAGAAAGGGTTAAAACCCCCGGCAAAACACTGCAATAGCGGCATTTTGCCGGCGGTATTACAGCGCTGCCCCATTGATTTCAATGGGGAGCAGCGCTGGAGGAGCGGTGAGTTCACCGCTCCTTCACCGCTCCAAAGAAGCTGCTGGCAGGACTTTTCCTGACGCCCTGCCAGCACACTGCAGACAATGGTGCAGCTGTTTTAGGGCGGATTGCAGGCGCTATTTCTAACGATATAGCGCCTGAAAAACGCCCTTGGTGTGAAAGGGGTCTAAGGCCACTGATAGAAATGGTTTTATTCAGTTGAACAGTTCCTTCCTGGCTTAAACCAATGCCAGTACCAAAAAGTACATTTTTACATTTCAGACAGAATTGTTCCATTTCAGCATCTTTAACACCCAGGCCAAGATTTTAAAGGGAAGATTTTTTTAGAGAAGGTATATGGCATCAATACTCATCATGTATTGGACAGGAAGATATTACTGGAGGAAACAGAATGGTGGTGAGTTGCTCAGATTTTCTTGGTCCATGATTGTGACCTATTCAACTCAATACTTTGCTATTAAAATAATTTTTCGGATGCATTGTTAAGCGCTCAAAAATCTTTAAGTCTTTTTTACCTGACACACCTAGTATTATTTTCAAAGGGTTTCCTTCTATTAGAAATAAAATTGTGATAACATTTTGCAAATTATTAATTTTTCTTTAAAAATGTTGGCCACAATTTATACTGCTACATATCTTTGGTAAAAATAACCCAAATTAGTGGATATTATTTGGTCTTTGTGAAAGTTATAGAGTCTACAAGCTGTGGTGCAAATCATAAAAATTTGATCACACCTGATGAACTGATGGCCTATCTCATTTCTTGCGTCCCGAACAAGCCAGGAAAGTACAAATACCCCCCAAATTACCCCTTTTTTGAAAGTAGATATTTCAATGTATTTAGTAAGAGGCATGATGAGGTTTTTGATGTTGTCATTTTTTTCCTACTATTCTTTGCAAAATTAAGATTTTTTTTTTCACAAAATTGTCATTGTAATAGGTTATTTCGCTCACATGGCATGTGTATACCACAAATGACACCCCAAAATACATTCTGCTACTCCTCCTGAGTATTACGATACCCCATGTGTGGGACTTTTCCACAGCCTAGTCACATAGAGAGGCCCAACATGCAGGGAGCATAAATTACACATCTAACTTGTTGACTACCTATTACACTTTTGAAGGCCCTGGAGCACCAGGACAATGACACGTGACACTGATGACAGATGGCACTGATACGTGGCACTGATGACACATGACACTGATGTGGAACTGATGACAGCTGGCACTAATACGCGGCACTGATGACACGTGACACTGATGACAGATGACACTATGTGGCACTGATGACACGTGGCACTGATGACACGTGGCACTGATGTGGCACTGATGACACGTGGCACTGATGACAGATGGCATTAATATGTGGTACTGATGACAGATGGCACTAGAACGTGGCACTGATGACACGTGACACTGATGACAGATGGCACTGATACGTGGCACTGATGGCACGTGACACTGATAACAGATGGCACGTGACACTGACAGGTGGCACTGATGACAGATGGCACTGATACGTGGCACTGATGACACGTGACACTGATGACAGATGGCACTAATGTGTGGCACTGATGACACTGATGTGGCACTGATGACAGATGGCACTAATACGTGGCACTGATGACAGATGCACTAATACGTGGCACTGATGACACGTGACACTGACAGGTGGCACTGGGGACAGGTGGCACTGGGGACAGATGGCACTGGAGACAGATGGCAGTGGGGACAGATGGCAGTGACAGGTACTGTGGGCACTGTATTTTCAATCAAACACGTGTTTTCCTTTACAATCAAACACGTGTGTAGTCCGCGCTGTGTTTTCTTTACAATAAAACACGACAAGGATCACCTGTGAGATTAAATTGTTTAGTACTTGTGCCACTAAAAATATAGTGTATTTACTACAGTACCCAAGTGGTCTACAATATGTGAGAAGGACCACTAGGGCCTTGCAGACAAGGTTGGGAGAATTTTTTGCATGGGCTTGGCATTGAGTGGGATGTGAATTCTTTCATCAATAACAGTTAAATCAGATTATTTTTTAATAAATATATTATTTTATCCATCATTAACCATCATACATTTTGGGGCAGTATGGGCCTTTTTGGATTATATTCAATGTTTTGTACATGTTTGAAATATTTATTTATTTCAGGATATTGACCATATGGAGATTTTATATTATGGTGATAATACAATACATATGAAAAGCAGGCTGGGAAATTCAACACTTTTTTTTTTTTTAACAAACTTTTTGCATACTATATAAGACAATATATTTTATAATCCTGCACTGTGCCCGGCTCTGTCTCTTCCTCTATGCAGCTCTGCCAGGGGGCGGCGCTTCCTACAGCGGGGAACACGGGATTTTTTTTTATTGGTTTTTAATTATATTTATAAATGTCTTTTTTTTATTTAACTGGCTTTTTTTTTATATTTATAAATGTCTTTTTATTTAACGGCTTTTGCATTTTGTATTTATAGTCTTTATATGAATCCAGGACTTTTTAAGTCTAGTTATATACTTAGTTACAGGATATCATTAGTTTGTGGACTTAAAGTCTAGATACATTCAGTATAGTTTCCCCAGGTTTCTGTCATTCAATGAGGAAAGCTCCACCTTCCTTTTCACACACTATGTAACATGCCTGGTGAACAGCAGTCTCCTGATCCACAAGGACATCAGCCTTTGCGTAGGGTGGAGCCAGGATGCGGTGACGTCATTATGCATGTCAGCTGTATTGATCAGGATCCATGCTGGTTTTGTATACAGTTAAGTGTTTTTGCTATACATTTAAATGTGAGTGATTTTACAAATTTTTGTTTAAAAATCGTTTGTGGATTTAGACTATTGTGGGTATTTCTTCCGCTGTGCATACACAGATGCTGATATTGGGAGCTGGACATTTATCATTAGAGATCAGGGATGGGCCGAACACCCCCTTGTTCAGTTTTCACCAGAACACCTCGAACAGGCAAAAAGTTCTAGCAAACATGCAAACCCTATTAAAATCTATGGGACACGAACATGAAAAAAGTCCTAATTTTAAAGGCTTATATGCAAGTTTTTAAACGCTTGTTTTTTCAGGAGCAGTGATTTTAATGATGCTTAAAGTGAAACAATAAAAATGAAATATTCCCTTAAATATTGTGCCTGGGGGTCCCCTTAGTCTGCCTGTAAAGTGGCGCATATGTGCGATGTGTAGAATATGCTGCAGCTATAATGACATTTGTAAAGGAATAAATGTAATTTAAACTTGATCACGGCTGTAATGTATTGCCGACTCCCGGCAATATAGATGAAAGATCAATTTAAAAAAATGGCGTCCCCCCCAGTCCATACCAGGCCCTTCAGGTCTGGTATGGATTTTAAAAAGGAAGTAAACTCTCCTACTCTGATGCTTCTTTTAATTTAGTCCATTATAATAAGTAATTATCAAACTATAGCCACTGTAATATAGCCCAAATCGCATATTACTTACTGTTTAAAGAAACTTTAAAAAACTTGTTTCCAGGGGTTAGGCAGTGCCATCCTAAGTATTGTTTTCTGTGTCCACACTGGAGTGTATTTCGGCCCTTACATTGAGCACTTCCTGTACTGTTAACCAAGCCTCCCTCTCAATCCAACGTTTCTATGGCAACCCTGCTTCCCTGTTCATAGCTGACTTGTTTTATTTCATAGTATTTACTTGTGCCGATTATCTAGTGTTTGCCTGTGTCAGTCTTATCAGCTTCAGCTGATAAGACTGCAAGTAATGCTGTCCGATGCCCTGGTTTACACTGCATGTGATGTAACAGAAGGTTATAGGAGGAAGCTCTGAGTGATTATGCAGTCTCCTGGGATTTCAGTGTTGTGTGCCATAGGAAGTCCTGATAATAGATAGACAAGTACACAGAGTGTGCCGTAAATCAGGGGAGATCTGGGCATGCTCAGTGACGTCATTCTAAAGAACAAAAAGGATTACAACAATACTAAGCAAGTAAGGAGATATCTACAAGCAGTGTTCATTAGGGTTTTTTATGCTGATTTACATGGGACAAAGTTGTGGGGGAGAGTTTACAACCACTTTAAAGGGAACTCCACACCAAAATATTTTAAAAAATCGTCTCTGGGTCCCCCCCAAAATGCACACCAGACCCTTATCCGAGAATGCAGCCTGGCAGGTCAGCATAGGGGAGGGGACGAGCAAGATCACCAGGTGAAAATAAAGGAAAAGGCTTAAACACCATGAATCTCCAAACTGTGTGAAAACATTTACAAAGGAATGTGCTTCAGGTTCCAAAACAACTCAAACACACAATAATGACTTGCTTTTCAGATCAGTGTAAGATCAGTCTAAGGTTAGTCTGTCATCAGTGTAAGAGTTTAAGGACAGGTCGATTTGGTGTGCATTTCAGGGGCATTCAATTATGTGGAGAGATAAAAACCATGCGATGCAAGTGCACAATCGCTCCTTAGATCCAGTTTTAAATTTAAAAATTGCATTTAAAATTCATCAAATATGCTTCACAGTTATCAAAAGCAAAACACACGCAGACTAGACTTAATTACAGATTGAATAGTAATTATATATTTTAAATCCTCTTTTTCAAGAAAGTATAGTCTTCTATAAAGAGGATTTTTTCTCCTTACAGAAATAGTTAATGGCTATATGTCCTTTACTTTTTACAGTCTGTTGGAGAATTATAGGGATTCAGTTTCCTTAGTCAATGTAGTTATAATCCTCTTGTATTTTCTGGGGTTGTCAGTCTACTGAAATTCATTCAGTCTCTGTTATAGACATGTTTGGGCTGTTATATATCTCACTGGTTTCAATCGCACATTTAAAATACGATATCGTGTGTGAGGGACGTGACCGGACATGAGGTGTGGTGAGAGATGTGAGATGTGAGATGTGAGAGGCGTGTGTGTGCTCGCTCCCACCCTCCGACCCGCCCCATGGAGATACCGTAGTTGCTGAGACCTGTGGCTGCCTCCTCACAGCAACAACAACAGCACGTTGCGTGAAGCCTGGAGACTCTAGAGGCTAGTCTGAGGCCAGTCGGTCTCGATCAGCATTGAACCGCAGCGTGCCTACCCGGAACAGCCGAACAGCCGAGGGTGACGTCACACGCTATCCCCTGCCTCGTCCGCGCTGGGAGAGAGGAAGCGGCGGGAAGTTTGAGTTTGCAGACCGGTCTTTTCAGAGCTGCCCACACAGCGCCCCCACAGTGGGGGAAAAAACAGCGAAAACAGAGCACCGGAGGAGGGGAGGGGGCCCCAAGGAGACCCTCAGACGGTCCTGGAAGAACTTCTTTAAAAACGGCCAGGAGAGGTGAGAAGACAGTGTACAGCATATCTCCCCACCCCCCCTCATTGCAGATAGTGGCTTGGTGCTTCTTCTTCCCCTTTTTTGTTTTAAGAAAAGGAAAGGAAAATACAATTTGTGATGTGCATATTTGCCTTTTTATGATCTGCTGCAACTAAGGACTATTAGAGGCATAGGCTGTGCTATGGTGAGCCGAGCATATGTATCTGGCCTTTGAGTGACAGGAGTCTGAGGATTGCTTATCTTCTTTTGCCTGTGGCTGTGCTGACTGTGCTGTACAAAATTGTGATAAGATACCCAGGATAAGAAGTGTTGTGCATGTTACTTGGCTTTTGTAAGCCAGAACCTTGTGGACTGGTTTTCCTTTTTTTTTTTTTTTTTTTTCTCATGGTTGCGCTGCGTATGGGTACTGGTGTCCTCCCAAACTCTCTCTTACTGTAAATGCAGCCTGAGGACTGATATTAGCAATATAATATACAAAACTGTGTGAATACATCGTGATCTGCATATCTGCTTTCTACACGCTACATGCTTGCTACATGCCCCGTCTCAATTAAGGACTGAAAATAGAAAACGCTGGGTTGTGCATATATATGTGAACATACGTTAATATATACGTACACTTTCGTACCTATATCTCAACCACTCTGGCCCTGGTCATAGGTTGTGATTTATATATAGGACTGCCCCCCTCGTCCTGCTTTTTTTTTTTTTTTTTTTTTTATTTTATTATTATGGGCCAACAGAGGTCTGCTTTCTGTAAAATTATATTTTAGAAAATCTACTCTAAAGTTGGTATTTGATTGGGTTGGACCCCAGTGGGGCCCAGGAGGGGGCAACATGTCAGCAAGGAGGAGAGGAGAAGAGCAGGCCAACCTGGAGAGTGTTGGGACACAATCACTAAGATCAGCCAAGGAAAAGGAAAAAGGGTCCCAGCCCACTTTAACAAATGGGGTATCAGCAGCTGCAGCAAAGCTGGAAAAGTATGCGCATACCCCAGTCCACAGTCCAACTAAAGGGGGACAGCAAATCCAGGCGAAAGTGTCAAGCGACAGAAAGAGCCAAGGGCAAATAAACAACCAGACAGGCGCGGCGGGGGCCGCTATAGGAGGAGCAAAGAGTACAACTAATAAAAATGTAGGAGCCCCCGGAAAATCAGATTTGGCTTCAGCTCAGGCACCAACGGCTGAAGGGGAGCCGACATTAAAGGACGTATTGGCGGCGGTTAACACATGTAAGCAGTCCCTAGGGGAGCTATGTGACCAAATGAAAAATATTAAAGAGGAACTGTCCCTGATGCGCCACGAGCTGGAAAGGACGGCTGACAGAATAACAGCAGCAGAAGGGAGAATTAGTCAAATAGAGGATGACATGTACCCAATAAGCCAAGAGGTTAAAACCTTAAAAGAACAATCAGAAAAATTTGCAGGGAAACTGGACGAAATGGAGAACAGACTCCGAAGGGACAATGTGAGGCTGGTAGGCCTCCCGGAAAAAAGTGAAGGATCGGACCCAATTGTATTCATGGAAAAATGGCTTATCGAAATGTTTGGAAGAGAGACTTTTTCACAACAGTTCTCAGTTGAAAGGGCGCATAGGGTCCCGTTTAGACCCCCACCCCAGGGAGGGCATCCTAGATCCATACTAATGAAATTCCTGAACTTTAAAGACAAGGTTATGCTCCTCCGTAGGGCCAGAGAGATGGGGAGCATCTTCTACAAGGGAGCCAAAATCTCACTGTACCCGGATTTTTCACCTGACTTGCAGAAGCGTAGAGCAGATTTTATAGAAATCAAACGCAAACTTCAGAAATTTGATGTTACTTATGCTTTATTGTACCCAGCTAGGCTACGTGTGGTAGCAATGGGAGAGACTTTTTTTTTTGATTCCCCAGCAAACGTGACTACATGGTTGGAAGACCGGAAAGACCAATTAATGATTAAAACGAGGGGATGATGGGTTTAGGGATAGAGGAATAATATAGAGGGAGGAGGGGGGAGGTGTCGCAGGGGAAATTATTCGCACAGGGATATACGGGTGGGAGGAGCCACATAGCACAAAGTAAGGAATGAATGGGTGGGGGGAGGGGCGAAACACAGTTATCAGTATGCGTAAGGATGAGGGTGGGGTGGGAGGAGGGAGGAGGGTGGGAGTGGATTTGCATATAAGCATGGGGGGGGGGGGGGGGGGGGGGGGGGGGGGGGGGGGGGGGGGGGGGGGGGGGGGGGGGGGGGGGGGGAGGGGGGGGGAAGTATGTGGGTAAAGGGTGTGTGGTAACGGTCACAAAAAATGTCCTTAGGGATAACCTAGAATGGTATAAGGGGGGAGGGGGGGTGAAGATGCAACAAAGTAAAACACGGGAAAAATATTTAATCTACACGAAGGTAAACAGTAAGTTTAAAATATTGTTAGATAAACACTTAGTAAAAAGACTAGCACTTTTTCACGTAGAGAAGAATATTAAGATAGGTGAAAGATTTTTTTGTTCACAAGGGGTAGTTATTTTGGCTAAAGGCCAGGTTACCTTTCTCTCTCTTCTCATCTCCCCTCAGTTTTCTTTTTTAAACTTTTTATATTTTACCATTCCCCTCTTCCGGGTCCTATGTAGCGGTAGGATGGGTGAGCATTATGATATAAGTATAGTATAGGTATAAGATGGGATCAACTGATCTCAGCATTAAAATCTTTCACCCCTTACAGTATCCTCTCCTCTAATAAGGGCAGGGGGGTAGAGTGTTTGGGACATAGCATTGTCTTTTTGGGTATGTATTCTTTTTCCCCGTTTTTTTTTTCTTTTTTGTTCCTTTTTTTTTTTTTTTTTTTTTTTTTTTTTTTTCCCTTTGTTTCTCTCCCCTTCCCCCCCTGTCTTCCCCTTTTTTTCCTTTTCTCCCACGTTGAAGCATGCAGACTAGGATACTGAGTATTGGCTCCTGGAACGTACGGGGGCTGGGCACACCGGCAAAGAGAGCAGCAGTGGCAGAGACCCTGGAGAGGAGTGGGGTAGGACTGGTCTGCCTACAGGAGACGCACCTAACTCAAGATTCTAAGCTACAAAATCAAAGTAAGAAATACCAATGCCAATTCCACTCAGTCCACACCTCTTATTCAAGAGGAGTGGCTGTGATGGTAAGGAAAGAGTTGGGGTTTTCCTGTCGGCAGACCAGTATAGATAGAGACGGACGATATATTTTTTTGCACTGTGTAATTGAAAACCGAGAATATGTTCTAGCAAATATTTATATTCCCCCTCCGTTTAAACTTGATGTAATGTATAGGCTATTGGAATTTTTAACTGACAAAGCTGGGGTACCAGTTATAGCAGTAGGGGACTTTAACGAGGTTATCAATAGAAAACTTGATAGGTTCCCACTGGGTGTACATGGTCAGAAAGTAGATGAGAGTCGATTATACCAGTTTTTACAGGAAGCAGGGCTTGTTGACATGTGGAGGGCGCGGAATCCAGGTGTGCTGCAATTCTCATGTTACTCAAGCTCCTATTCCACGCTCTCAAGGATAGATCTAGCTTTGGGAAACGAAGAAGCATGCCAAACCATAAGGGATATAGAATATCACCCTAGAGGAGTATCCGATCATGCACTACTGGTTGTCTCAATAAACTTAGAAGGGAAAAGATCCCCTGCAGTATGGAAAATGAACCCAATTTGGTTCGAACTAATAGGGGACCCAAACGAGGTGTTATTAAAACTGGAAGAATTTATAAAATTTAATAATGAGTCAGTGACAAGAGGTATAATGTGGGATGCTTTGAAGGCGTATTTAAGAGGTATTCTCATTCAATCAGTATCAAAAATTAAAAAGATCACAAGGGAATGGGAGAGTAGGAGTAAGAGAGAGCTGATGAAAGCAGAGGAAGACTGCGTCAATAACCCCACACCTGACACACAAAGCGGATGGTTAACTAAACAACAGGAATATAAAGATATAGTCATTAAGAAATCAGAGAATAAGAGATTGTTCCAGAAACAGGTAGCTTACGGAGAGGGGGAAAAAGTTGGGAAAATGTTGGCACATTTAGTGAGAACCAATTCTCCTCCCTCCAGCGTCCCGGTGATCAAGACTGAAAAAGGTGAAATATCATCCAAAAAGTCAGTAATTACAGAAACTTTTAGATTATATTATGAAAAACTGTATAGATCGCGTGGGACGGTGGAGGAAGGGGAAATGGATATATTCTTCAGAAACGTTGATATTCCAGCTCTCACAGATGAAGAAAGAGGGATAATGGAGGCACCGCTAACACTGGAGGAAATCCAACTGGCGGTGAAAGAAATGGCCAATCAGAAATCACCAGGACCAGACGGCCTACCAGCAGAAACCTATAAACAATATGGGAAAGTACTGCTGCCAGAGCTTCTTAAAGTATTCAACTGGGCGAAAGAGGAGGGGAGGTTGCCAACGTCTATGACGGAAGCAACAATAATAGTTCTACATAAGGAGGGGAAGGACCCGTTAGAGACTAAGTCTTACAGACCTATCTCCTTGCTCTGTGCGGATGCTAAAATACTCGCGAAAGTTATGGCAATCAGACTAAATAAAATTATTTCTAGACTTATACATCCGGACCAAACAGGATTCATCCCCTGTAGATCTACCAGTATAAATATCAGGAGGCTGTATCTCAACATGCAGATACCAACAGAGGATACAGGGACAAGGGTGGTTATGGCCCTAGATGTGGTCAAAGCCTTTGATAGTTTAGAATGGGGATACCTGTGGCGGGTTTTAAGGGAATTTGGATTTGGCCCTTCATTCATTGAATGGATTAAAACCCTGTACACGGGCCCCAGCGCTAAAATCAGGGTTAACAATGATCTCTCTGATAAAATTCAATTAGAGAGGGGGACAAGACAGGGGTGTCCACTGTCCCCCTTACTTTTTGCTCTGGCAATGGAGCCGCTGGCCAGTGTAATTAGATCAGACACGAATATACAGGGGTTCAGAAGAAAGGGGGGAGAAGAGAGAATCGCATTATATGCGGATGATGTCCTCCTCTTCTTGGGGGATGCGGAGCAATCCCCCAGGCAGGTGATGAACATCCTCATAGATTTCGGGAAAATTTCAGGGCTGACCATAAATTGGGAAAAATCTGCACTAATGCCCATAGACCCCCTAGGGAACCAGAGGTCACTGGATAGCTTACAGCTAGAAGTGGTCGAACAAATTAAATATCTAGGTGTAAATATAAAGAAGAACCCTAATAACTACATCAATGATAATATTGCACCATTACTAGCTAAATTTAAATCCAAAATTGCAATCTGGAGACGCCTCCCATTATCGGTTGCGGGGAGATGTAATTTGATTAAGATGCTGTGGCAGCCACAGCTTCTGTATCTGTTGCACAACTGCCCAACATGGATAGATAAAAAATGGTTCAGGAAAATCGACACGCTGTTTAGAGAACTTATATGGAAAGGAGGCCAGCCTAGGATAGGTTTACAAATATTACAATTAGGAACAAGAAAGGGCGGGATGGCACTGCCGCATCCACGAAGCTACTTCCTAGCCGCCCAACTACAACATATAGGGGGGGTTGGAGGAAGTAATAAGGATCTAATGACTGCAGGTACTCCGCATGGATCAATAATAGAGGCTCTTGAGGCAAACTCATTTTACTATAGAAACCCCACGGTGAGGCTTGGGTTAAAAGTCTGGAAAGCATTAAAAGCAGTAAAAGGGCTGGAGGGCATGACAAAATATACCCCCCTCTGGAATAACAAGAACCTGGAGGAAGTGGAGAGGATAGGGAAGTTTAAGGAGTGGGAGATAAAGGGGATAGTTAAATTAATTCAACTATACGAGGGAAAGATACTAAAGACATTTACCGCACTAAGAACAGACTATGACCTACCGAAACACTCATTTTATAAATATTTACAAATCAGGCATGCCTTAAATAGGCAATTTGCGAAACAAGGACCAAATTGGGTCAACTCTCCGGTATATCAAAGAATAGGCTCCCAAGACAAGACTAAAGGATTCATAGCAGAAATTTACCCATATATATGTGAAGGCAGTGTAGAAAGCCCAGTACGACTTAAGAGCAGAAGGAAGTGGGAAAAAGAATTCGGAACCCTGTCAGATGAACAATGGCTGAGAATACTTGAGAAGGGACACATGGTGTCGGTCTCGCCCGCACAAAGGGTCTCATACCTGATGTTATTACATAGGACATATTATACTCCTAAGAGACTCTTTGATTTTGGGTGGAGAAAGGACGCCAGATGCCCCAGGTGTCAAGACACTGGAGACCTAGCACATATGATGTGGAAATGCCCGAAATTGTTTCGTTATTGGTCAGAAATTCTCGATACGCTGAACACAGTCTACAACGCGAGGTTAGAAATGAGTCCAAGACTGTGTATACTAGGGCTGGACGAAGGAATAGTCGGAGGCCCCTGGGTAACCAAGGCAGTGATGAGATGTCTATTCCAAGCAAGAAAGTTAATAGCGCAAAGATGGCAGGCTGAAAAACCCCCAACGGAAAGGGAATGGGCGAGATTAATAACAGAAACAATATGGAGGGAAAGAACGGTATATACAAGGAGAGGAAATATGAAAGAATTTGTAAAATTGTGGAAAACATGGATGGAGGAGCAGGGAAGCCCAATGTAATGGATAAGGGGGTGGGAGACTAAACACGGAAAAATACTGTATAGGTAAAATAGAGGGGATAAAGAGAGCATAGAAGTAAGGGGAATGAGACAGGAAAAGAAGGAAATACAGTAGAAGTAACAAAGAAAGGAGGGAGGTACAAAAGAAGTGCAGGTTAATGGCACTTTTTTTCTCTTTTCTTTTTTTAGCAAACTGCGAGAAAATGAGTTTATGGAAACTAAATGTGTGTATGTATTTTTACTGCTTTTTTATGTATGAAGAAAACAAATAAAGATTATATAATTTAAAAAAAAAAATACGATATCATACACGTACCCGTTGTATTCTGTGAAAAATTTGGCATGCTAGCAAATATGTGCTGTTAAAAACTAGACTGTGTGATAGGAAATATGGGATCTATTAACTGAAGTTCAGGAATGTATGAGTACATATGTATGCAGTAGTGGGGGGTAAGGTCAGTTGTTCCAAGAAAGATCACTTGACCTTTTAATCTAGTTAGAAATCCATTTACATACCTTTGCATATCGCATATAGTTGCACTATGCAAACCTCATTGTCTTCCACAAATCCCTGAGTGGCGTCAGCTTGTTTTGACCTAATGTATTATCTTCAGCAATTCTAACAATGTTTTTTTTTTTATCATTATTTTACAACTATTCTTAAAGAAAACCAATCACAATTAGACCTACACAATCTGTGTATGTAAAGATTTTACCAAACCTCATTGCAGTGTACCCATTACTGTTCTGTTTTTACCAACACATGGATACTAGTCACTTCCTACTTCCTGAGTACTGAGTCGAGAGGATCTGACTGCTATTATACCATGAGCAATCCCAGTGATAGAATAGAAAAACTGCTAGAATAGCCAACCAGTTGAGCATTATATGGTAGTATTCTGAATGCCCCTAGTGTTGCCATGGTTAGAAGGAAGGGTTTTAAGGTGGGCACTGGGCACACATGGATCAAAATTTAGTTTTTTCAGCAGAAAATGCCCATAATAAGATCTCTGTGTGGCCCTCCCTGTTTGACAATAGTTGATCGGCAGATCAACTTCTGTCAAACAGAACTGTTTGAAAGATTTCCATTAGCTGCTGCAGTCAATCAGCTGCAGCACTGATCAAGTTTTTCTGACAGCAGAGGTGTCCCTTCTGTCAGAATACAAGAGCACAGTGGCGAGGATTCCTCCAGCCACCTTGCATGTGTGAATGGAGGAATCTGCTCTTTTTTTTTTTTCATTTAGCGCGCCTGCCGACAGAACACCAAAAAAAATAAAACTTAGCTTGTATACCCAGCTTCAAAAAAAAAAAATGTAAAACAAAATGTTGGTTTTAGTGAGTTTCAGGATAGAAAAAAAGGCTTTACATAGTAAAAGGAATTCTATTTTAGGTACGTACAGGATCGGTCAAATATACTGCATTTATGTATTCAAATACAGGCCTAAAATGTAAAATAGAGTTAAGTAAAATAAAATTTGAAAATTCATATAAAAGTTAAAAAACTTAACATTGTGGCCCTAAAACAGTCATAACACACGTTTATTTATATATTTAATCATTTTCTTTAATGTTTTTGAAAGTCAAAGATGACAATATAATGACTAAATGCTTCAGATAAAAGCGCCATGGAGAAACTGATCTATTAAAGTTGAGGATCATCATAAAAATTAAATAATTGTGCAAATCATAATATAATTAATTACAGATCTCAGCTGTTATCAAGAATCTTCAACTTTAAAATGTGACTTGATTATAGCTGTCCTTTATAATGTGTTCTAATTGCATACAACAGATGACAGTAGTTATCTTTTGCTACATTGTCCAAGTGTGCTCTTTAAGGACTCAACACATTTTAAGAGTAACACAATCCAGACAAAACCAGATGAGAATTGATTCTAATGTAATTTATTATGCATGCAATAAAAAGTCAGAACAACCACAGCCTTATTAAAAAGTAAGTTACATCACAAAAGGTATTATGCTATCTGGAAATGATGTAGCAATGCACCAATTATCTATAATATTATTAGCCATTTTAGACATTTAGATGTCCTATAAAATCTGTGAGCTCTGCACCATAAGCAACAGCACATTATTAAAATATCTTTAAGTACACAGGAGTATATCGTTTTCCATCCTTTGGCGTTGACACCTCCACACTATTCACTGCAACTCCATCACTACGGCTGCCATCTTTTCTTTTTTTTTTCTTCCATACCTGGCATCTTCCATCTACAGCCATTAGGCAGCCAGTGATAATACAATTTTTAATTTTATACTCCAGTAATTGTAATGGGGTTTAAAAACTATTATACCGTGTCTCCTAAAACGTGTTTCTCTATTGCTTATAATGGTTAGGAATCGTATGCCTGGACCTTCAAAAAACCTTAGATTAATAATGGAGAATTTAATATTCTAGTGTTCCAAAAAAATATAGATAATTTTATAGTGGTTTTAAAAAAAGAGGGTTTAACTTGCATTTTGCAAAAACACGAATGTTAAAGAAAAGCTATCACACAAAAAAAAAAAAAAAAAAACCTTGATTCACCAAAACCAAAGAACCAAAATGGCTCAAAACCCTATTTTTGTCATTACAACAATACAAAAAACCTATAAAACAATAAATATATATAAAGAAGTGAAGGCTGCACTTTACAGTAGACAAAATAACTTTAATATTTACAAGGTCAAACATTAAAAAAAGTATAAAACCTTTTTTTTTTTTAAACCACTTTCATTTTAGTCAATAAGTGTTTATAGGAGACAACCATATTATTATCTTTCAGCATCCTGCAGAGAGGTTCAGAAGTACAAATCTTGAGAAATCTTGGTGTCTTGTCAGCAAAAGATGACTTGGCACGCAACCATAACTGTTCTGTGGTATGTTGTTTCTCGAAACAGGACCCAAATCTGTCATAGATTTCATTATTGGACACATTCATTTCAAATTGCATTTCAACTACTTTCTCAATAACCACTCCTAAGAATGAGACCCAATGAAATATGTCATACAGTCTGGTCTTAATTATGGATTTTGATATACTTCATAACAACTGATCCTCCCCTTATCGGGCCTCAGTTTGTCATGGTTTTCAGAGCAGTCTAGTAAAATTTTACACAAAAGTTATATTAACACACCCAGATAAGATACATTGGGCTTGGTTACATGTGGAAAATAGAGATGTGGAACTGCTGTATTGTAGTTCACGCCGCTAATAGAAAATAGTTTTTAGTGTATCTGATTTCTCTTCCTTCTTTGTTTTCAAAATTGGTTTTATTTTCATTATTCCAAATAGTTCAAAATTTAAGGAAATAGACAATAGCTGAGAGAGTGGCCACTTAGCACAGGACCAAGATAGCAAGGATCACTGTAGTAGCAGCAGATTCTACAGTGATTCTACAGTGATTCTCCACTTCCACTGGGAACAGGCAGATATGTATGTGCTCCTCTGAATTCATGAGACACTCCTAGCTGAAGTTTCCACTGCACCCAGCTCACCTCTGAGTATGTTGAATGCCTGGCCCCCCACTGCACTTTGTGGTTTCTTCTGCCAGCCCTCACGCTATTACAGGGCATGGAGGCTGGTGGTAAGAACTATAATGCACAGTGGGAGACCAGGCATCTAACATACTCTGAAGTGTGCTGGATGTAGAAGAAACTTTAGCAAGCGGTAACTCATGAAAACAGAGGAGCAGGATCGTACAGGCTGTGAGACCGGTAAGCATTAAACATCTTCTTTTCCAGGCTGGGAGAAATTTTTTAGGACATTTGGATACTATTTAATTGTACACCACTTTATTGTGCTAATGGTTTGTCTTGACCTCAAAAACTGATGAAAAGGGATTGTTTGTGTTACTCTATTGCCATCAGTATCCCTATTGGGGAGATTTCTTCTCACCTCCTGTCCTGACAGAAAGTAAGGGGAAATCTCTCAAGCATGGATGCATACAAAAACAAAACTACAGACAATAATTTATTGATATCTGTACCCAAATTAGTTTTTTATCACTTTATATTAGACCTTATAGTATGGGGTTGGTTTACTAAAAGAGTAGAGCATGTTCACTTTGCCAAGGAATTTTGATTTTGCAAGAGAATTTTTACTTGGCTTAGTGAATGTGGTAAAAATTCCTGTTGTAAAGTGTACCCAATCACACGCAAAGAAAATTTGAAAAAAAACTATTTTTGCTTGCACATGATTGGATGGTGGAAATCAGCAGAGCGTCACCACATTTACTAAGGTCAGGAAAAAATTAGTTTGCTAAGTTAAAAACCTATTTGTTTTTTATACAGCAAACTCGGTGTCTGCAGTAGACAGTTAGAATATTTCATTTGTAACATAAATCCTTTTTTTCTATGTCCTCTCACAGGTACAGCTTTATGGTAAATATTATTTTACTGTCCATTTAGGTAGCCAGACTTATTTCTATTGGAGTTTGCATGGAGTGGAGTGCTGGAATAAGAATGAGCATGTAGCTGTGTTTACTTATTTTTTTTATGTTTTGGACATAATACTTAAAAAAAGATATTGATAAGATAGAATGAGTCCAGAGATGGGTAACAAAAATGGTGAAAGGTCTGAGGGATAAAACATATCAGGAGAGATTTCAGGAATCTAATATGTACTGTCTGGAGGAAAAAAGGGAAAGGGGAGTCATAATTAAAACCTTTAAATACATTGAGGGTGTGAATAAGGTTCAAAGGTTCAAAAAGGCAGTTCTTTCAATATAAAACCAAGATCAAGAACACGGGGACATGACCTCAAATGAACAAGAGGAAAGGTCAGAACTAATTTTAGAAAGTATTATTTTACTGAAAGGGTAGTTGATGCTTGGAGTAGACTTTATGTGAAGGTAGTGAGTCAGTCAGCAGTAAGTGGCTTCAAACATGCTTGGGACAAACATAGAGCTATACAAAACAAACAAAAAACAAGTGTAAATAAGTTAAAACAGAAACAAAAAAAGGGCAAACTTGATGGACTACTTGGTTATTTTTTAACATCACTTTTCTACTCTGTTGGGTGAGCGGTTCAGCCCGAGCATAAGTTCAGCCCAAACATTGCCCGTTCACCCATTCTGTGAACAACTGAATTTGCGGGAACATCTCGACGAGCACCCCACAATGCACTGTGCGCTACACAGTGCATTCTAAGCCCTGATTGGCTAAAGCAATGCTCCTGACTGCTGATCAGGTTCAAGGCTTTGCCCAATCAGGGCACAGTGAATAGCTGGTTGTTAAGGAAAGGGTCGGAAAGCTGGCCGCTGTGACCTTAACAACGGATGATTCATCAGCTTTCAACAGACTTCACTACTGACTAAATAAAAAAAAAATGTTGCCGGCAATAGAAAACTGTGAAGAAAAAAAAAAACGCATGGGGGTCCCCCCATTACATACCAGGCCCTTTGGGCTGAACAGTGGAGTTAAGCTTTAAGGATGTCCTTCAACCCCTTGCACTTCATCTCCTTTCTGCAATAAATTGTTCTGCATTTTTGTATACTTTTTTGCCCTCTGACATAGTCCCATACAGAACAGGACCAGCAGTGTACTACAGGACACCAAGGGCCCACCATATACCGGAGATTTGGAGAAAAGAGGAGATTGCTAGCTGCCAGGGGAGTAAGAAATAAGGTTAGTATTTTACCCTTTTCATAGTCTCTTAGGCAAAATGAGTAGTTAACCATTGCAGTGGGGAAGGGGACTGCAAGGATATATCTTTTTTTTTTTTGTCAAGGAGTTTATCCCACTGTTCAGGTCCCTTGTCAGCACCATTTATGGTTGCAAGGGGCCAATGTGTCCCTTGCCACCGGCAGATGTCACATTGGCTGGTCCCTGATGGTTTCCTCTTGCTGACATCATCACCCAGAACTCATCTCCTCGATCCTGAGAAGACCCCTTTACTGGACAGCCAATTGAAAGTGTCCACATCACGCAGGCAGTGATGTGGATACTCAGCTAATGTACCCACCTCTTGTAAACAGAAAAGTTGGGGCAAGAATGTCACCTGACCTTGGATTTAGGTGAGTAAATAGGGGAATTCTGTTTTTTTTTCATGTCAGTAATTAGTAAGAGGTAGTGAGTTAGAGGAAGGGGTTCTGTAGATGAGCTTTAATGAAAAGATCCTTTGGGATTTCAGTCTTGCACTGGCTAATAGATAAGCTGAGATTTTCAAAAAAAGATTGAAAGATGTTTAATGCAGGGCAAATGGGTAACTGGTTATTATTCATAAAACATTTTCCAGGTTTAGCTTCATATTCAAAGCAGATCAATTATATTATTAATTTTGAGAGATTCACTGATTAGTTTACAGCTCATATATGTTTTAAAAAATTCTAGGTGCCATTTCAATAAGTAGCTGCAGGAGCTATTATATGTGTAGTATGGCTGACTTTATTCAGCATTATTATTAATACCTGTGCTTGAATAATTTGTCTCAATTTAATCTTCCGTTAAAAATGAAGGAATGGTAATGAATGCTAAACGTTTAACAATACCATATATACCAGCTTTAACTCCATAATTCTAATTACTAAAAAATCTCAGGTCCTGGCAATACAAAACGGAAAAGTGATTGGTCATTTTTCAGCCAGTCTGGCTTCTAAATACCATATTTTTTTCCACTGTGTCTTTGATAATGTGTATGTTTTAATCTTCAGGATTATCATGGCATACATGCAAAATAAGTCTAGACCAAAACTTCTGACCTGTAAAATCCATGTTCCTTATAATGGTGGTAATCCGAGAATATATGATGCTGTTTTTGAATTTTTGGTAAATTGTGGGTGTTGAACAACAAAGTCTAACACCTCATTTTTGAATTCTGAAATAGGGTTTACAACAGTCATATACTGTATGCCCCCTTTGTTTAGGAGTCATGGAGCCATGGGAAGAATCTGAACCAGTTTCTTGGCTGTTGTTATGGAGGTCTGGGAAGCTTTTTCAGTAGTACAATTGTGAACAGCTGAAGAATTACAGTCCATGCATTTAACATAACCTCTGACTATTTTAATTCTGTGTGTACTATTGCACATAGCAAATTTCACATACATTTACTGGCTTTCATCCAAGATGAGATTAATGATTCTTTAAAAAATTATTGAAAATTCAGATTTATTGTATAAAGGAGTGTAATTATGGTTTTAATAATAAACCTGAAAATGAATGGCTTTTCTTATAGAACTAATTTAGTTTGAATTAAAATAGACGTACTAGTCTTTATTTAAAGGCTGGACCCCTATTATTTATTCTGGTTAAATATTAGTTTGATGTATATCTTAGTATTGTAGACTCTTTATCTTGCTGTCTCGAGAAGTGCAGTGACACCAAGCTCAGGTGCTTTTACTTAGTAGTTAAGGCCCAGATTAACATGTCATGCTCTGTGGAATGATATGGATGTACTTTTAAGTGACTGGCTGATGTATTCTTAATATCTTGAACTTCAAAGTATCATATTTTTAACCACTGCCGCATTAACAAGGATATAGCATGAATAATACATCCATGGAAGTATGCGGCACATGTGTTTCATGAGGAACGCTCTGGCAGAATATAGCATGCTAGCTTTAAAAGCAGTTGAGTGATATGACCCATGAAACTTTGATGTGCTGTTTGTACTCTGCATAGAGGATTGAAGAAGTAAATACTCAACATTTTAAACAATGGTGTGTTTGATTTGTTTAATATTTATATCACATCAAATATGCAGATGTGACTGCTTGCTTGTCTGACATTGAAATATAAAGCACTGCCAGGCTGCTTCATTGCATATTCATTGAGAGTATTGTATAACAAATGCAAGTTAAGAGTGACTTGTCAGAATTCTGTGATGCTTGCAGCAGATTGGTCAGAAATCTGAATCCATACATTAGAAGCGTGTGTAAGATTGCTGCAGATGGTCTTGGTGATTGCCCCTATGTTTATTTATTAAAGTGTTAAACAGTTGCTTGGTTCAGCAATGTATGCCATCTGGATGTCTGTGGTAAACTAGTTGCGGATTGGTCACACTCACTTAGGTTCCAGCATGCACATTTACCTGTATGTGCTTAGCCATCACAGTCTTACCATCTGTTTTTTTCTACACACCAGGCAGTAAATGTGAGACATATTTGTGTGCCACAGGATAGTTAACCGTACCTACAAAATAGCCACATAAAGCAAAACTCAGCAAGGGGCTATACTTAAGCCTCGTACACACGATCGGATTTTCTGCAGACAAAAACTCAGACTTTTGCCCGAAGGGCGTTGGCCAGGAACTTGCCTTGCATACAATCGGCAAGGAATTGTCGGCCAACAAACACGAACGTAGAGACGTACTACAAGTTTTTTTAATGCCACCCTTTGGGCTCCCTCTGCTAATTTCGTGTTAGTAGACGTTTGGTGAGTGTTGATTCGCGCCTTTCTTTTCATGCTTTTCATTTAGTTTCTGAATGGCCGTTCGTCAACCAGCCATGTTGCAGAATCGGAGGAGATAACGTGTATTTATTATTGGCCTTGGAGTTATTTCTTTGACCCAAGTCCAGTCCAGGAACCGGAGGAGGAGGAGTTCTTGGACCAAAAATTGGTTGCTTTATTAATAGTGACCAATTATGTGATGCCTTTGCTGTGGGAGCTCCAGGAGAATAATGCAGATGAATTTCGGAATTATCTCCAGATGGCGGACCCCTGCTTTCACCAACTCTTGGCATTGTTGACCCCCTATATTAAGAAGCAGGAAACATGCATGAGGCTTTTATTTTATTTTTTGGTTGAATAATGATTTGATTTGGTATATTTTCTATATTGCATAGAATGCACTTTTTTAAGTGGTTACGTTCTATTGGCAGATAGCATGTCTAATTTTATTTGATTTTCTTTTTTTAATGCACAAAAAAAAAAAAATAAAAAAATAATTTAGAAATTTCATAATTTGCCGCATCACGAATGTTAATTCTCCATTACGAACGCTAGTTTACAAGACTGACCACTTCCAGCTCGTCCTTGCTTCTGAGCATGTGTGTTTGTACTTTGGACTTTTGTCCGATGGACTTGTGTACACACGTTCGGAAAACCCGACAACAGACATTTGCCTGCAGAAAATTTTAAAGCCTGCCATCCAACAATTGTCTGATGGAGCGTACAAACGGTCGGATTTTCAGCCAACAACATGTCATCACACAATTCCTGAAGAAATGTCCAAAATTAAATACAATAATAACTTTGGAACAGTAGCGCTGAAACAGTATATAAGCTATTCTTTAGCCAATAATTACCTTACGGTGATAAATTAAAAAATATATATATAATGACACATCGTGAAATATAATAATGTGATCATACAAAAATAAATGTATCCAAAAGTGGGTTATACATATAGAAAAAGAGTATGGTGAACAATATCACATAGTAATATATAGTACTGTGAAGTATAGAAAAATAGTCCATGTGCACGTGTAAAAAAGAGAAAAGCAACAAAACTTGAATTCCTCTTCAAATACTCCTTAATGGAGATGTTGGACATGGAGGAACATGGATATTCCAAACAGTGCTCTTCCACCACACCACTGTGTATTGTAGTGACCGCTCCCAAAGGAATCTCACTCACCAGAAATCCCGCTCGCACGTTCGTGACAAGCGAATGCGCAAAACAACTCCAACAGGTGTCCAGTGGTTTCTCCACACTGATTTGATCGGCAAAATTATAGTGATCCTCATGTAAATAAAAAAAGTGCTCCAATAGTGTGATAACGTACCATCACTTTTATTAAAAAACTCACAACACAAAAAAGCTTCAACCAATTCACTCACATTCAACATTCGACTTCCTTATGTGCAAAAGATTTCAACATTACTTGAATCCTTTAAATTATGCTAATCATATTATATATAGCATATTTATCAATTATCAAGTAATGTTGAAATCTTTTGCACATAAGGAAGTCCAGTCTTTTGTGATGATGGGGACACAGGGTGCACGTAGGCGCAATTCATTCCCTGTGTGAATTTCACTCTGCACGCAGGTACGGTTAACTATGGGAGAATATGTTTACCCGTTCCCGAGAGCTGGACTGACGCACAGGCGCGGGGGGCGCTCCTCCTTGTAGGAGATCGGTGGAACGCATTACGCTGCGTACACCTGTCTCCTATGGGATGACGCGTTACCAAATCGTCAGTCGTCTGCGGCACTCGGATGCGTGTACGCGGGTGTGGCGTGATGACGTCGGCACCGTGCTCGCGCATGCGCAATGCACAGAGACCCTGTTCAGACGTGGAAACAAGCGCGACGGCGCTCCACCAACCAGATCAACACACTAATTAGCGCGACGGCGCTTAGTGAACACTACACCCCACCAATTACAATTTATGGGGGCCTATATAAACCCCGATTGCCACGCCACTCAGCTATCCCCATGATTAAGTCTAAATATTGACGAAACATGTCGGGGGTTATGCTGAGTGGCAATCATTTTGAACAGCACCAACGCCAATACCAACAGGAAGTTTTTACCGCATCTGAAAGTCTGAGATACGAGGAGGGGGTGAGATTATACTCATTTGTGCACCCTGAGTCCGCCGTGACTACAGACCGTTATAGTGATTGTGAACATTTTCAGTGAAGCTTGCTGTGGAGATTACCTTTTTCACATTTTGCTTATTTTACTTGAATTGAATGTGAGTGAATTGGTTGAAGCTTTTTTGTGTTGTGAGTTTTTAATAAAAGTGATGGTACGTTATCACACTATTGGAGCACTTTTTTTATTTACATGAGGATCACTATAATTTTGCCGATCAAATCAGTGTGGAGAAACCACTGGACACCTGTTTGAGTTGTTTTGCGCATTCGCTCGTCACGAAAGTGCGAGCGGGATTTCTGGTGAGTGAGATTCCTTTGGGAGCGGTCACTACAATACACAGTGGTGTGGTGGAAGAGCACTGTTTGGAATATCCATGTTCCTCCGTGTCCAACATCTCCATTAAGGAGTATTTGAAGAGGAATTCAAGTTTTGTTGCTTTTCTCTTTTTTACACGTGCACATGGACTATTTTTCTATACTTCACAGTACTATATATTACTATGTGATATTGTTCACCATACTCTTTTTCTATATGTATAACCCACTTTTGGATACATTTATTTTTGTATGATCACATTATTATATTTCACGATGTGTCATTATATATATTTTTTTTAATTTATCACCGTAAGGTAATTATTGGCTAAAGAATAGCTTATATACTGTTTCAGCGCTACTGTTCCAAAGTTATTATTGTATTTAATTTTGGACATTTCTTCATGTGTTATCATCTTTAAGTAGCAGCTACGAGTGAGATTTTCACTTACATTACTTCCCCTTTGGCGCAGTGGTGGATATCTGTATTGGGGGCGGTATTTATACAGATTCCAGTTTTTTTCATCACACAATTCCTGTCAGAAAATCTGATCGTGTATACGAGGCTTAACAGCCAATAGGATATGTCACTTGCGCTGCTGGCTCCTGCGTTAGTAGAAAACTTCCCCAAATCCTGGAGCCATAATCTTCCAGTCTGGCAGGATTTATAGAGGCAATGGACCTGTGGCAGGCACTCATCAAGAGTGCCCAATTATGCCCGCCCTTACCAACCACCTTCTCTATTCATAGAAGATGTACTTCATCCATTCTTTCTCAATTTATAGATCCTACTTCATTTATAAAAGCTATAGTACAACCTCTAAGAATGGGGGAGGTGGGCAGAAAGGATGGGCATAGTCAGGCACATTTGATAAGTGTCTATTACAGCTCCCTCAGCTCTAATAACCCCCACCACATTGGAGGATTATCGTAAGAGGAAGATTTCTACTAATGCAGGAGAGAGCAGCACATAGAACACATCCTATTGACTGCAAGTAATGTCCCTTGTGCTGATTTTGGTTTTTGATTTCAGACTAAATGTAGGAGTTAATGATGCATAAATTACTACATTAATTAATATATTAATGATTAAGAGACATTGTCATCTTACCCACAATACTCCCTATATTCACCTTACCAGCTGCTTCTCCTGCTGCCACTGAAAGGTGTCAACAACCCATGAGAGCAGTGATGTCACTCCTGCAGTTTTGTGACAGTACTGAGGCCTAGTGATTCGCTGCTAAATCCAAGTACTGTCACAGGAGATGAGGTTATATGATCCTCCTGGAACTGCTGGGTATTATGGAGAGAAGCACTGGTTAGGTTATTATGAAGGGTCAGTATAAGGGGGTGCGGGCCCTTTGCACAGACATACCTTGCAAAGTACATGTGTCATTGTTGGGTATAAAAGAAAGTTAATGATTTTAGTAAACAAAAGTTACATAGAATTCGAAAGTAGTTTTCAAATAGTATGGTAGGGTTTTGGTGGTAATTTCAGCACCTAAAAAATGATTTATATAGAGCATAATAACGGTGTGCATACTGTATAACAAGACATTGTTATACACATACCATGTTCCCTTCATTGAGCATCTTATGGAAAGTATTCAGCAATTTGTCCTGATGAAATTCACAAGGAAACTTTTGTAAGGCCATGAATTACATGGCGTTATCTTTAATATGCCATTGGATTGGGTTTTTATGTAAACTTGGAAGAGCTTTTCCAATTTTATGCATTTTTAAACACTTCCCCTTAGTAGCTTAGCATCAAAATATTAACATTAGAATTTAAATATTAATGACAGCCACACATCCGTGGGCACCATAGGGTTGATTTACTAAAACTGGAGAGTGCAAAATCTGGTGCAGCCGTGCAAGGTAGGCAATTGGCCTATAACTTCAGCTTTGACAATAAAACCTGGAAGCTGATTAGTTTCTATGCAGAGCTGCTTTAGATTTTACACTCTCCGGTAAATTGAACCCCATGTGTTAATACTATGGTGAAAAATGAAATATGTTTAATATGTAATGCTGCTTTAAGTTTTTGAAAAATAAATGTGTTTTGGTTTAGTAGGGATTCCTTTGCTAGTTTAAAGGGGTTGTAAAGGTTCGTGTTTTTTTTTTTTTTTTTTTAAACAAACATTTCATACTTACCTCCTCTATGCAATTGGTTTTGCACAGAGTGGCCCTAATCCTCCTCTTCTGGGGTTCCCCAGCGGCGCTCCTGGCTCCTTCTCTTCTCGAGTGCCCCATCAGAGACACCTCGGGACACCCGTGCGGGCGCGCTCCCTTGTCCTGCTGCTGCATCTACTGACACAGACAGCAGAAGGCGGCCCCACCCCCGGCAGCAGCATCATTGGATTTGATTGACAGCAGCAGGAGCTAATGGATGCACTCTATCAATCTAGCCAATTAGGACATGAGACACCGGCTAGAGCTGGTGTGGTTGTCCCCAGCGTGAGAAAAAGAGAGTTCAGGTAAGTAAAACAGGTGCACTGAGGGCTTCTGCACTGCAAGAGGTTTTTCACCTCAATGCATAGAATGCATTAAGGGGAAAAACCATGAGGGTTTACAACCCCCTTAAGTTAAATTGTATTATTTTTGAGAAATTGTATAGTGTTAATATACTATACGTGCTGTAAAAGGCCAAACCCGTTCTAAAAGATTTTGGCTTTAAATATTAAATTCTCAAATAGTTATCAAATAGATTCCTCTCAATGTCTTATTTTAATGCAACATCCTTTTAATTATGATATTATGCAATATCCCTAACTTCCTGACTTGTCAATTTATATCTGAATCATAATAATTCAACAAGGTTCTGAACTATTGTGTATCTCGATCCTTGCCAATCTTACAGTTCTAGAACTTCATGACATGTGTACGCCCCTAAACAATATGTCATCCTAAAAACAAAAACTAGCAATGCCAATTGCCCCTTTCTAGACTCTGTGTCATTATGGTCCGTACCCATACTAAGATCGGCACAAGTGCTGTACTGCAAGATTAAACACCATCAGCAAAGAAGTAAGGTCTGCACTGACCTCTTCCCTAACGCCAGATAAGAAAATATATAACAACTTACCTATGCAATTGCTGGGGGGGGGTTATTTATCTAAGTATATATTGTATAATTGTTCCAATTCTGGATGGTTCCTTATGCCCCATACACACGGTTGGATTTTCCGACGGAAAATGTCCTATCGGACAATGTTGTCGGAAATTCCGACCGTGTGTAGGCTCCATCTGACTTTTTCCGTCAGATTTTCCGACGGACAAAGTTTTATCTCCTGCTCTCAAATTTTCCGACAACAAAGTCCTATCGGACTTTTTCCGATCGCGTGTAGGACAAAGTGCCACGCATGCTCAGATCACATTACAAGACCAAAGCTATTGGCTACTAGCCTCTACGTAGTCCCGTCGTACGCAACGAACGTCACCACGTTCAGGATGATCAGATTTTCCGACAACTTTGTCCGGCCGTGTGTATGCAACACCAGTGTCGGACAAAATCCGTCGGAAAAAAAATCCGACGGATTTTGTGGTCGGAATTTCCGACCGTATGTACGGGGCATAAGATAGCCAGTGATGTTATCTTATACTCACTGAGAAAAATATTTTCTTCAGCAATGTAATTTACATTTTCAGGAACACTGTGCTTGCAGGCAGATGGAAATGTAAATATAAAACAAAATACCTTCTTGGGAAAGAGTATTATTTCTGTGTAATAAATTATGTAATATTTGCATACATGCTGTTTTTATGATCTACATCTACTGTACATGTTGTTTTGCTACCATTTTTTCTGGGTTGTGGCCTCATGTCTATTTGCAGCAAGTTTCACGCGGTCTCATGTTTATTGTCCCAAAAAGTATCCCCATGCTTGTTCTCACTCACCTGTTTTGCCCCTGCTACATTTGCACTCTTGTTAGTTTTCTGTCTCAGTGATAAACATCAGAGGCTCTATGACATAGAAAATTCCCACATGTCTTTAAGATGAATTACAGCTAAAATTAATTAAATGAAAAAAAAACTGAAAAGAATAAAGTCAAAATTACAGTGCTCCTTTACATAGGTAGTCAGTGGTGAGGCCCCCCCCCCTTACACTGGCAGCCAGTGTTGAGGTGCTGCCTTACATTGGCTATCAGTGGTGGAGCACCACCTTACATTGGCGGTCAGTGGTGAAGCTCAACCTTACACTTGTGGTCAGTGGTGAGGCACCCTCCTTTACACTAACTGTTAGTGGTGAATTGCTCCTTTACACTGGCGGTCAATGGTAAAGCACTACCTTACACTGGCAATCAATGGGGAAGATCGTCTGTGGTACTGATGAGAGTGGAGATGCTCCATCTTACATGGGTAGAGGACAATGAAGACTTCCTCTCTTTAACAGGGCAAGGTGGTGAAACATGACCATACACTGGCAGCTATCAGTGTTAAAGGGTCCCCTTTTAACAGGTTGTGATTAGCATTAAAGCCCCCCCCCCCCCCCCCCCCCCCCCCCTTGACACTGGCAGTGGCCAGTGGAGAACTTGGAAGTGTCCTCTTGCCAGGTTGTGGTCAATGGTGAAGCACCCCTTTGCACTGGTGGTATTCAGCAGTTAAAAATATCCTAACACTGACAATTGTCATTGGCCAAGTGCCCCTTACAGCATTGCTTTACACTGGTGGTCAGTGGGGAAGCACCCCAAGTTAGCGGTCCATATAGATGAATCCCGTTACATTACTGGTCAGGGGAAAAGAGATCCCTGATGTTTCTAGTGAGTAAACAGATCCCCCTTATATTGGTTTTCAGTTGAAGCTTAGTTATATACTGTAGATAATTGGTGTCATTAGGTGCTTAACTTTTAAGGTTAGAAAGTTTCCATAGATATCCGTAGCTAATGGGTGGGTGGCACTCATTCATCAGGGTTATAATTTCCTGACTAATTACTAATACTGCTATGACTGTCTTGCTGTCTGTCATTTGATAGTCATCTACAGCACAGTAAAATCTTTGTATCATATACATTGATAAATGAAAAGGAATGGTGGTTGCAGTTCCCAAGTAAAGACTTAAGCAGGCATTAATAATTCATCATAGTTGTGCCCCTGTGGTCTACAAGGTGCTACATGAATAAACTTCCTCTGTGCATATATCACATCCATTGTTCCCTGTAGAGGCGAACAAAAGTTTTGCCGCATTACACGTGGTCATCAAATGGTGTCAAAGCAAAACAGACATGCATGAATGTACCAGACAACTGATTCCATGGGCTTGATAACTTGGGTACATAGAGCCATGTTTGTGTTTCCCTCTGCCTGTTGCTAGAAATCTCTAAGGAACAACCAATAAAAGCTCAGCAATGTTATCTGTGTAAAATGATGGGTCATATAGGTCATCCAGATGACTTTACATAGTTGACAGACTAGAAAAGTAACATTTCATGTAATGAGCTTGTTGCATCTGCATTTAGTTTTTCCTTTTTTACTCAAAATAATTGGTGTCAAAAGACAAAAAGTAAAACATCTGTTTTAAAACAAACATGCAGATTTGCGTAGAAAGAACTTGTTTGCATGTTAGCATCAGCTGCACCCCATATGTTGGCCTAAGGCTGATAAATGTTCAGTTAATAAATGCACATAAATATGCAAAGGTACATGTTTGTAGCAGAGATGAAAAAAAGTAGGACGTACATTGCCAAGCAGTCTACTACAATCAGGACTTTAATTAAATAAGGTCAGTATTCCAACTAAGGAAAGTTTAGATATGATGTTTTGTAAAGCATCTGTAGGTGTTTCATTACAGAAATTGTATATTTTTTATAACTTAATCTGCAGCTATACAGATCAAAAATGTATAATTTTATATAAATTATGATTAAAAAAAGAACAGCAGAAAAAATATAACAAATCAACGTTTAAATAAACATGTATGCCTTTATGCTTACTGTAGGCAATAGGATACAGTTTTTCACAAAAGTGAGTACACCCCTCACATTTTTGTAAATATTGTATTATAACTTTTCATGTGACAACACTGAATAAATTACACTTTGCTACAATCAAAAGTAGTGAGTATACAGCTTGTATAACAGTGTAAATTTGCTGTCCCCTCAAAATAGCTCAACACACAGCCATTAATGTCTAAACCACTGGCAACAAAAGTGAGTACACCTTTAAGTGAAAATGTCCAAATTGGGCCCAAGGTGTCAATATTTTGTGTGGCCACCATTATTTTTCAGCACTGCCTTAACCCTCTTGGGCATAGAGTTCACCAGAGCTTCACAGGTTGCCACTCTTCCACTCCTCCATGATGACATCACAGAGCTGGTGGATGTTAGAGACTTTGCGCTCCTTCACCTTCCATTTGAGGATGCCCCACAGATGCTCAATAGGGTTTAGGTCTGGAGACATGCTTGGCCAGTCCATCACCTTTTCCCTCAGCTTCTTTAGTAAGGCAGCGGTTGCCTTGGAGGTGTGTTTGGGGTCGTTATCATGTTGGAATACTGCCCTGCGGCCCAGTCTCCGAAGGGAGGGGATCATTCTCTGCTTCAGTATGTCACAGTACATGTTGACATTTATAGTTCCCTCAATGAACTGTAGCTCCCCAGTGCTGGCAGCAATCATGCAGCCCCAGACCATGACACTCCCACTACCATGCTTGACTGTAGGCAAGACACACATGTCTTTGTACCCCTCCCCTGGTTGCTGCCACACACGCTTGACACCATCTGAACCAAATAAGTTTACCTTGGTCTCATCAGACCACTGGGCATGTCCTTAGTCTGTTTGTCTTTAGTGAACTGTTTGCAGGCTTTCTTGTGCATCATCTTTAGAAGAGGCTTCCTTCTGGGACGACAGCCATGCAGACCAATTTGATGCAGTGTGTGAGGTATGGTTTGAGCACTGACAGGCTGACCCCCCACCCCTTCAACCTCTGCAGCAATGCTGACAGCACTCATACGTCTATTTCTCAAAGACAACCTATGTATATGACGCTGAGCACGTGTACTCAACTTCTTTGGTCAAGCGAGGCCTGTTCTGAGTGGACCCTGTCCTGTTAAACCACTGTATGGTCTTGGCCACAGTGCTGCAGCTCAGTTTAAGGGTCTTGGCAATCTTCTTATAGCCTAGGCCTTTTTTCAGATCCTCAGAGTTCTTTGCCATTAGGTGACATGTTGAACTTCCAGTGACCAGTATGAGAGAGTGAGAGTGATAACAGCAAATTTAACACATTTTCTCCCCATTCACACCTGAGACCTTGTAACACTAACATGTCACATGACACAGGGGGAAAGAAAATGGCTAATTGGGCCTAATTTTGTACTCATTTTTGTTGCCGGTGGTTTAGACATTAATGGCTGTGTGTTGAGTTATTTTGCGGGGACAGCAAATTTACGCTGTTATACAAGAGTTATAGTAAAGTTATACTCCGATTGGCGACTCTCCCTGTCAGGGGGGGGGTCTGTGCTGATAATCAGCACATTGATTAGCAGCACAGTCCCCATCAAATGTACCCATCAGCTGCCAATTAGTGCTCAGAAGCTGCCAGTCAGGGCCCCATCATTACCTTTTGTCAGTGCCCACCACAGTGCAAATCAGAGCCCACCATAGTAACAATCAGTGTCCTTCACAGTGCCAATCAGTGCCCAGCATTAACACCTGTTAGTACCTGCCCAATCAGTTCTGCTTATCAGTGCCATCTATTAGTGTGCATCAATGCCACCTATCAGTGCCTGCTTGTCAATGCCCATCAATGCCGCCTGTCAGTGCCCATCATCAGTGCTGCCTATCAGTGCCCATCCAGTGCTGCATACCAGTGCCACCTATCGGTGCCCATCAATTCTACATATCAGTGCCTCCTAATCAGTGCAAATCAGTGCTACCTTATCATTCCCAACTCATCAGTGCTCATCAGTGTCGCCTCATCAGTGCCCATCAGTGGCTCATCAGGCTGGGCAGCAGACAGAAAAAACAACATTTTATAAACATCAAGCTGGGCGGCAGGCACGGGCACGTCAGAATGGAAGGCAGGCAGCGGGTCATCAGACTGGAGAACTGGCAGCGGGTCATCAGACTGGAGAACTGGCAGCGGGTCGTCAGACTGGAAAACTGGCAGCGGGTCGTCAGACTGGAGAACTGGCAGCGGGTCGTCAGACTTTCAGACTGGAAAACTGGCAGCGGGTCATCAGACTGGAAAACTGGCAGCGGGTCATCAGACTGGAAAACTGGCAGCGGGTCATCAGACTGGAAAACTGGCAGCGGGTCAGGCAGCGGGTGATCTAAATCACCGAGGTGATCAAATACACACCAGGCTTGAGGGCTGGAACATCAGGCTGGAAGGCTGGCACCAGGACATCAGACTGGAAGGCTGGGACATCAGGCTGGAAGGCTAGGACATCAGGCTGGAATGCTGGAACATCAGACTGGAAGGTTGGCACCAGGACATCAGACTGGAAGGCTGGGACATCAGGCTGGAAGGCTAGGACATCAGGCTGGAATGCTGGAACATCAGACTGGAAGGCTGGCACCAGGACATCAGACTGAAAGGCTGGGACATCAGGCTGGAACTCTGGCGCTTCAGGCTGGGACAGATTAGTGGGTGTGCAGGCAGATTGGATTACTGGCAGGATCGTCTTGGTTGGGAAGAACTTTCGTTTTTTCTTTGACTTGGTCGCTGAAGCTTTGTAGGTGGGGGGTGCAGCAGACAGGAAAGGAGGATTGGGATATGGCAGAGAAGAGGTAACAGTAGGTGGGGGAAGTTCTTGTGGATTTGTAGGCAACTGAGAAGAGGCAGGGGGGTTAAATGCAGGATAGGTACAGGGAGCAGAAACTGGATATGAGTATTTGGCTGGGGGCAGTGTGTACTGGGTGGAAACTGGGTTTGGTATGGGTGATGGGGAAACATACATTCGGGTAGGCTGGTATCTGATGGCAGAAGTGGTTTGTTTGGCTGGGGCTAATTGCATCATGCCAGACCATGCTGAAAGTATGGGTTGTACAAATTGTGGATTCAAGTTTCCCTGTCTAACAAAAGACTGCGCAGACACTATGCATTCAGAAATCACCTGTGGGGAACAGCCAGAGTAGTGCTCAAAAAAGTCGTTGGGATCATCTTCCAAAAGCCATACTAGGGATACAACCTGATTCATATCAAAAGGGGGAGTGAAATCATCACGGCCTTCAGGAATACAGGGCAGGGCCAGCTCGGTACAAATCTGGATCAGGGGCTGCACGTCCCCAAAAAGAAAACTGCCCTGATCAACAAAAACATGGGCTATACGGATGCACTCCAGTAGTTGCTCCCTAGTATAGTCACCCAAAGTCTGATAACAAAGATCTCTTTCTTCCAATGCCAGGAGTGAAAGATACAATATATCTTCCAGCTGCATCTTTCTTGGAAGAAAATAAAGATAAAAATTTTGTTTGGGTATAGTGTTGCATGACCGCGCAATTGTCATTCAAAGTGCGACAGGGCTTGAAGCTGAATCAATTGCTGCCTATGTGCCCATCAGTGCTGCATACCAGAGCCAGGAAGGGGGGAAAGTGCCTGGTATTGATTAACCACTGCCCAGATTTTAACCATTCCTCATCAGTGCGGATCTTAATTATTTTCCACTAACGCCATTTTTTTGTGTGCTGGTCATGTGGTGTGGCCCTGGCAGATATATTCTGTGTGTTTCATGGATTGCAAGTTCCACTTCATCAGGTATCGATATGGCAGCAAAGGAGGAGGCACCCTCCCCATTGGATACCCTTTGAATGATACTGCTGTGTGCTAATATGCATGGTGAGAGCACAAAATGTGTTTTTCAACGCATATTGTAGGAGTCCCAAGTTGGGTGAGCCTTTTTTTTTTTTAACCAAAGTTCATCACTGACCATTCTGATCACCAAAGGGTAAAACTTAATGACATCTATGGCTAACCAGCAGCTTATCTGGACGCCTTCAAGTTTTCCCATCCTGGATAGGCTTGATGCAGAATCCTCAATAAGTTGATCATCACATGAGTATGATTCTAACTTCTTCCCCCCTGTGGGGCATGGTTTGGTGAGGTGGAGGTTTCCAAGCCTTAATTGATCACTCAGTACTATCAATATTATAGTCCTCACAGATACCTTAGGAAGTAGTACTCCAGTAATTAAAGTGTTTTGTCTATATATTATACTGTTAATTATTTAATTGTCTATAATATTTGTAATGACCACAAGAAAGATAAAAAACCAGCGCAAACACTCCACAGTGTAGTAATCATAAAAACGTGAATTTATTAAACTAGAAGAAATGCACTTACAAGAGTAACAAAATGCTATGCGAGATGGAGATTAGGCACCGCGTAAAGCTGTGAGGGGATCGGAATGAGTCCTTAACCAGGAAATGCGGCCACAATGACTATGACCTCCTCTTACTGACATCACTCAACAAGCATGCGCAGTTGGTATGCTCTTCAAGGCATGCACACCTCTTCATTAGCTTGACTGCTCTCAGCTACCCATTCGGTATATTTAGTGTTACTTAAAAGGCGAGCCGATACAGGAACCCTAGCGGCTGGGCACAGTAAAACAGCCTTTACCACAAGGAGCTCTGATAGTTACATAGTTACATAGTAGGCGAGGTTGAAAAAAGACACAAGTCCATCAAGTCCAACCTATGTGTGTGATTTTTATGTCAGTATTACATTGTATATCTGATGGTCCGCTGGATGGTTTACGGCTTCACCTGTGTGAGTGTATGTATAAAAAAGGGTTATAAAAAAGAGGTTTATAAATGAATTAATGAAAACAAGGGATTCATTGGTACCATATGTTCAAAGCATCAACAGAGTTTTAGAGCTGTATGTGTGCATACAAAGTATACAAAGCACATATTTATAGAGACTCTTTAAGACCCTGCATTCATTAGATACCACAAAGAAAAAAATGGGCATAAAATCATGCAAATAGTGAAATGAAATTTGCAAACAATCAATGTCACTATATAGCATGTGTGGTAGATAAAGTAGTAGAAGACATTGGTTTTAACACTTCATATAATGTATAATGCTAAGATTGTTCAGATTAAGTTTGCAAGCCTTAGATGGCCTCCTTATTGTTTATTTAGTCTAAGCCACAGACATTGTGTCTTGCACCTTTACCTCACGGCTTAATGACCCATCATTGTGGTCTACCCTGTATCTAATGTATTCTCTGCTTCTTGTTGATTTTATTCAATAAAACCTTTGAACAAGAAAATAAATGATAAATAATAAATGGTAAACAATGAATGGAAAGTAAATAATTATGATGGCAGTGCTGAAGATCAATAAGAATGGAAAAAGATATACATAAATACACAAGTATATGTACTGTATATATGAACCTGGGAGGACTACAAGTGTGCCAATCAGTTACACATACAAGAACATGTAAAACTAAACCTAGATCTAAGCACAGCTCAAGGTGTACCTATTATTAAATCATGTTGACTCTAGGGGAGCAGAAGAGGGATTGTGTGTATATGTATGTGTCTCAAAATATATATATGAATGGGAACTTGAATATTTAGATAATGGTCTGTACATCAAGGCCATCAGAGGGCATGGTGTCCAATTTGAAAGTCCAGAGTGTTTCTCTGGCACCAAGGGTCTGAAACTGATCACCTTTGGTTAAGGTCTCAGGAATGGATTCAATGACCCATACACAAAGGCAACTAAGGTCTTGTAATGATCAGCATGCTGCTGATATGTGCCTCTTGCTGTCGTCTTGCAGTGTTCAAATCTGCTGTGTCTAGGTGCACATCCCTGCCATCTACTGAACAATATTCAGTACTGCGAATCGGCCATGATGCAGCTGCGCACAAGGACTTCAGTATAGCCTAAACTGCAATCAAAGCACACAGTGGGGTCCATTTACTTTAGCCAATCAGCTTCTAACTTCAGCTTTTTCAATAAAGCTTTGACAATAAAACCTGGAAGCTAATTGGTTTCCATGCAGAGCTGCACCCGATTTTGCACTCTCCAGTAAATCCAGTAAATCAAACCTGGTGAGTGTTTGATTTGAAGTTTCCCTTTCCTATCCTCCCAAGCTTCTTTTGTGTTCTCAGATCTGCTGGTTATGACTTTTTTTCTTTACCTACTTCCAATGACAAAGACAATCCAGCCATATTCCATGAAAATATTCCTTCAGTTGAACAAAGTGATACATTTTGCTAGCATGTGAATATTAGTACGTTTTGCTATAAGGAATGGGGGAATGTGCTACATACTCATTGATTGCTGTCATAACGATAACAGCAAAAATCAACTTAGACTGAATGGGAAAGGCGAATTATAAAACATCTACAAGTTTTTTTAAATTTTTATAATCCATATAAATTCACCAAATAACATTAAACTGATTGTATGGGTTTGTTTATTTTTTTAAATAACTAAGATATCATACTTACCTCCACTGTTCAGCTCGTTTTGCACAGAGTAGCTCCGAACATCCTCTTATGGGGTCCCCCGACGGCTTTCCCTTGGCTCCTCCCCACATCAGATAACCCCCTAGGAGAAGTGCTCTCTCGAGGGGGTTACCTTGAGTCCAGCTCTTGAGTCCAGCATTCGACGTCCATAGCCGCCGAATGTATTACTCGGCCACGCCCTCCCACGCCTGCATCATTGGATTTGATCGACAGCAGTGGGAGACAATGGCTGTCAATCTATCTATCAATCTATCCAATCAAGAGCTGAGAACTCCAGGCAGAGAGACAGTGCGTCCCTGCCGAATAAAGTTCTAGGGCTCAGGTAAGTAAAACGGGGGGGCTGGGGGACAAGTCACTGCCAGGTGTTTTTTTACCTTAATGCATAGGCTGCATTAAGGTAAAAAAAAACACAACGTTTTACAACCCCTTTAAGGCCTCGTTTACACATAGGGTGCTCTCTGAAATTTTTTACCACACTGCAGTGCAAACCTTTTCGGCTCTGGCATGTGTAAACCCTCAGCCACTGCCGTTGCAGCATAAGGAGAAGCGATTGGGGGAACAGTAAAACCACGACTCAACCAAGAGGTTTTACTGCCCTTCAACTGGTATTATTTTTGAGACCTAAGTGTTCTCATCTTTCATTAGAATGCCTTGTTTTAATGGGGAAACCTTAAAGAACAAAACTGCAGTTACAAATCTCTTAGTGACTTTCAATACTCACCAAATAACTGGTTCCCATAGCTTTACATTGTCAAATAATAAAAGCGGACATATTTCATCTTGATTTAGAGTGTGCGTTTTTGAGATCCCTATCAATATTTCAGTAAGTGATATGCTGATTTCTCTAGAATAATTTGCTATACACCTGTGAAGGTCTGTTAATAGTTAAAAAAACACACGCTGCTTTCAGCTATGATGAACTGTAGTAGGCTAAAATAGTAAAACCACATAAAAGCCTGTTTTAACTTAAGAAATAAGCTAACCGTTTTCTGGCTCTATACTATAATCTTCTCATGGAAGAATGATCAATGATAACTGGGAGACTGGCGTTGTGATTTCTTTGTTGATAGAAAAGACTTTTGGAAAGGAAATCTTCTACTTTACTAATACATTTACTATGGAGCTAACTTTTTAATTTAAAGTTGAATTAATCAAGTGACCTCATCTAATGTCAGTGTCTGGATACTCGGTAGGAATTACCTCAGTGGTTTCCATTAGTCTTTGCCATTGCCAGTGTTTCAATGTATATCCCAGATCTATGAATGCCTCTTTTATGAATGTATGTACTAATATGATTGTTTCCAGTTTAACTGGTGATATAATTCAGTGCTTGAAAGGCTTTTTTTTCCATCATGGTTCACCTAACAACTTTTTTCAGTCTTATTGTTCTATGCTTTGATGCTGCAAATATACAGTACTTGTTCAAATAATATAGTTGCGAAAGATACATTAACTTTATAATGAAAGCTATATTCTCCAAAGAAAACGTTTTGATTGCTACTTGGTTATGTGCATAAAAAGCTACTAATGATAAGTTAGGTAACTTCCAATGGTCTAAAGACTTTGGTAAAAAAACATAGGCGGAAAAACAAATAGGTCTCAGGGAGAGTGTGCTGACGTGGGTCACTGCCAGGTACAAATTCGATCGGCGTCAGTCAGGATCACTGGGGTCTTTTCAGATTCCTTCACTACCTCTAACAGGATAAGACAGGGAGGCCCATTATAGCATCTCCATTTTGTTCTTACACGTAAATTAGTTGTAAACCCTTACATATACCCAGTGACTTGATTAACCTCAGGTGATATGCAGAAAACTAATCCTCCTACATAGGTTGTATGTGTTCATCTTCAGCCCTTTCTCCTCTACTACAGTTCAAAGTGCAGAATTTTACACAGCTTGTTTGAGCTATCAGAAAGCAGGGGATGGGGATCTGAAGACACTCTGTCAGGAAAGCCTCTCCAGCAGACCTCCCAACATCTCCAGGAACAGGAGAAACCCCCGGTTCAGAACGGACCCTCTGCGCCCACACAGGCGCAACAGCGCGGCTGACAGCACGCACGCACGCGCGGGAGCGTGCACGAGCGCGCACGGGAACATGCACGTGCACGCGTGGCGCCGGGCGCGCGCGGTAGCGCGCGCACGGCCGCCCTGACATTGTTTGGCGCCAAAAGCGCTATTTAAACCTGCCCCAGTCATTCCTGCCTTGCTGCCCGATCAACAGCATTTCCTGTATTGTACCTGTGACCTGTAAAACCTGACCTATCTGATCCGTGCTGAACTTGGCTTGCCTTGACTCTTCTGATCTCTGCCTGCCCCGATCCTGGCTCTGGACTTGACTACTCTCTTGGATATCCCCCCTGTGTTTGATCTGCCCATCTGTGTCTGCTGCACAATACCTGTTTGCTTCCTGCTGCTGGACTACAGGACACCTCCTTGTGTCTGCTGCACAATACCTGTTTGCTTCCTGCTGCTGGACTACAGGACACCTCCTTGTGTCTGCTGCACAATACCTGTTTGCTTCCTGCTGCTGAACTACAGGACACCTCCTTGTGTCTGCTGCACATTACCTGTTTGCTTCCTGCTGCTGGACTACAGGACACCTCCTTGTGTCTGCTGCACAATACCTGTTTGCTTCCTGCTGCTGGACTACAGGACACCTCCTTGTGTCTGCTGCACAATACCTGTTTGCTTCCTGCTGCTGGACTACAGGACACCTCCGTGTGTCTGCTGCACATTACCTGTTTGCTTCCTGCTGCTGGACTACAGGACACCTCCTTGTGTCTGCTGCACACCACCTGTTTGCTTCCTGCTCCCGGACTACAGAACTGCTCCTGGTTCCTGCTCAGCACAGACCTCCAGCCCTCTACTCAGCTTACCGGCCAGGCACTTGTGCTCCTCTGTGCTCCCGAGCCCCTGTCATACCTACCAGGGGTTCCCGAACCAGGGGTTTACGAGGGGCCGCTCCCTGCACTCTGGGCTCTGCCTTAAGGTACGTGACAGTATCGGGCAGCCATGACCGAGCCCACGCAGGGAGCCACGGCCATGGAGGACTTGTGCCGTCACCTGGCCGGGTTGACACAGGCCGTCAAGGCCCTACAGGAAGGATACTCCCGCCTAGAGGAACGCGTGCAGGTCCTAGCCACCTCAGGTACCTCAGCACCTGGTGCATCTTCCACACCATCAGTGGTCATGCTACCGCCGGAACCCAAGGTCCCCACTCCTGAAAGGTTCTCCGGGGACCGGAGTAAATATAGGGCGTTCCGCAACGCCTGTGAACTCTTTTTTGCTCTCCAACCCAGAACTTTTTCTCTTGAATCCACTAAGGTGGGGTTTGTGGTCTCACTACTGCAAGGTGAGCCTCAGGCCTGGGCCCACCGTCTGGTAGAACAGAACCATGAATGCCTCACCAACCTAAGTGCCTTCTTCCAAGTAATGAACGTCCTCTATGAAGACCCCCAACAGGCAGCAACCGCAGAAGCAGCGCTACTATCCCTACAACAAGGCCATAGGGCGGCAGAGGATTACGCCTCCGAGTTCAGGCGTTGGAGCGCTGACACGAGCTGGAACGACGCAGCCATGCGTCACCAGTTCCGCCTGGGCCTCTCCGAATCCTTAAAGGACGAGCTGGCCAGAGTAGGCATCCCAGAGACTCTTGAGGACTTGATTAACCTGTCCACCCAGATAGACAGGCGTCTGAGGGAGCGTAGGACTGAACGCACGACGGGCCCCTCTCGTCCTGTATGGATGTTACCCCGGGTACCTAACCCGTCTGCCCGCTCCATGATGGCATCTTCGGAACCTATGCAGCTAGGCGTTCTCCGCCCATCACTTACTCCCGAAGAACGACAACGCAGGCGGATCCAGAACCTGTGCCTTTACTGCGGAGAATCCGGACATTTTGTGAGATCCTGCCCTGCGAAGTTCTGTAAGCACTCCGTTCTATCCTCCACTGTTCTACCTGCAGTACTGAGTAATGCCTCTCACCTGACTGTCTCCCTTTTCCTACAGCTCCCAGGAGGGAACACCCTGGTCCCCGCCATAATTGACTCTGGAGCCTGTAGCGGATTCATGGACCAGACATTTGCTCGCAAGTTCCAGGTCCCTCTACGTCCCAGAGCCAGGGGACTGTCGGTTCATCTAGCTGACGGGTCGGCTATAAAGTCGGGGCCTGTGACCCAGGAGACGGTTCCCTTACACGCCACCATCTTGGGTACCCACAGTGAGCTGCTCTGCCTGGACATCATTGAGTCCCCTCTCTTTCCTGTGATTTTGGGCATACCCTGGCTCAAAGCCCATAATCCCCAAATTGACTGGCCCACAGGGGATATCCGCTTCCTCTCACCCTACTGTCTTCAGCACTGCCTACAAGGGACCACCAACGTTCCACCTTCTCTGTTCTGTCTGGAGGTCGACGTTGAGGCCCGTAGGGCTGTCCCAGAAGTTTACCACAGCTTCCTGGATGTCTTCAGCCAAAAAGGGGCAGAGACACTTCCCCCACATAGGCCCTATGATTGCCCAGTTGAACTTTTACCAGGAGCAGAGATCCCTTTTGGGAGAATATTCCCTTTGACAGGATTGGAGCTAGAGACTCTCAAGTCATACATTGATGACAACCTGAGGAAAGGGTTTATACATCCTTCCACGTCCCCAGCTGGAGCGGGGATTTTCTTTGTGGAAAAAAAGGACCATTCTCTACGCCCCTGCATAGACTATCGGGACTTAAACAAAATCACAATCAAAAACCGGTACCCGTTGCCCCTGGTACCGGAGCTGTTCCAGATACTTGGAACAGCTGTGGTGTTCACCAAGCTGGACCTCCGTGGGACATATAATCTGGTCCGCATCCGAATCGGGGACAAATGGAAGACTGCCTTTCGTACCCGCTTCGGACATTATGAGTACCTTGTGATGCCGTTTGGGCTGTGCAACGCCCCTGCGACTTTTCAGCACTTCGTAAATGACATTTTTAGAGATTATATTGACCTGTTTGTTATAGTCTACCTGGATGACATTTTGATTTTCTCCCCCTCTTTGCCTGCTCACAGGGACCACGTCAAGAAGGTCTTAACCCATCTCCGCCTGCATGGTCTGTATGCTAAACCTGAAAAGTGCGAGTTCGAACGCCAGAGTATCCAGTTCCCAGGCTTGGTCATCTCCGTAGACGGAATTAAGATGGTTCCACAAAAGGTGTCTGCCATCTTGGATTGGCCTGCCCCTACGGACAAGAAGGGAATTCAGCTATTCATAGGATTCGCAAACTTCTATTGCAAGTTTATCAAGGGGTTCTCTAACATCATTGCCCCCATCACGAGATTGACCAAGCAAGGCACCAAGTTCCAGTGGTCTTCAGAGGCTCAGGCGGCCTTCTCGGCGCTAAAGGACCAGTTTGTGTCAGCTTCAGTTCTAAAGCACCCAGACCCGGCGCTTCCTTACATCCTGGAGGTTGATGCCTCCAAAGTGGCGATAGGGGCATTTCTCTCTCAGAGACAAGGCCCCAAGGCGCTCCTCCACCCGGTGGCCTTCTTTTCTCGCAAACTGACCGAAGCAGAGAGGAACTACGATGTCGGGGGAAAGAGAGCTATTGGCCATTAAGGCCGCACTCGAGGAGTGGCGTTACCTCTTGGAAGGAGCTGCCCATCCTATCCTGGTCTACACTGACCATAAGAATTTGGAATATTTAAAGGTAGCCAAGAGATTGAGACCACGCCAGGCTAGATGGGCACTCTTCTTCACACGATTTTCTTTTCATATTACCTACAGGCCGGGTTCCAAGAATACTAAGCCTGATGCACTCTCCCGAATGTTCAGCGAACCCGCAGTTCCGCCACCTCCAGACACCATACTCACCCCAGGTAACTTCCTTCTGCTACATGAGGATCTTCTGTCTCAGATCAAGCAAGCCTCTGCAGTGACCCCTCACCGGTCGGACAGCGCCTTACAGACTAGGGATGGTCTGCTTTGGCACGAGGAAAGAATCTTTGTACCCCAACAAGTACGGGTGGCCGTCCTGAAGTCCTGCCACGACCACAAATTGGCTGGCCACTTTGGAGCACGCAAGACCTCCGACCTTATCCTACGCACCTTCTGGTGGCCTAACCTCCTGAAGGACTGCAGGGCGTATGGAAGACTGCCTTTCGTACCCGCTTCGGACATTATGAGTACCTTGTGATGCCGTTTGGGCTGTGCAACGCCCCTGCGACTTTTCAGCACTTCGTAAATTACATTTTTAGAGATTATCTTGACCTGTTTGTTATAGTCTACCTGGATGACATTTTGATTTTCTCCCCCTCTTTGCCTGCTCACAGGGACCACGTCAAGAAGGTCTTAACCCGTCTCTGCCTGCATGGTCTCTCCCGAATGTTCAGCGAACCCGCAGTTCCGCCACCTCCAGACACCATACTCACCCCAGGTAACTTCCTTCTGCTACATGAGGATCTTCTGTCTCAGATCAAGCAAGCCTCTGCAGTGACCCCTCACCGGTCGGACATCGCCTTACAGACTAGGGATGGTCTGCTTTGGCACGAGGAAAGAATCTTTGTACCCCAACAAGTACGGGTGGCCGTCCTGAAGTCCTGCCACGACCACAAATTGGCTGGCCACTTTGGAGCACGCAAGACCTCCGACCTTATCCTACGCATCTTCTGGTGGCCCAACCTCCTGAAGGACTGCAGGGCGTACGTAGAATCTTGTACCACATGCAACCAAAACAAGGGCAGCAAGACGAGGGCCTGGGGCTTACTAAACCCCCTTCCGGTCCCGGAGAAGCCATGGAGGATGATCTCCATGGACTTCATTGTCGAACTTCCCCCGTCTGAAGACTGTACAACCATTTTCGTGGTAGTAGACAGGTTTTCCAAGATGGCCCACTTTCTCCCAATGAAGGGCACCCCTTCGGCTCCTGAGACTGCAAGGGTCTTCATCAAAGAGGTCGTGAGGCTCCACGGAATTCCTGCCAACATCGTATCCGACCAAGGGGTACAATTTACGTCCAGGTTCTGGAGGGCACTATGTGCGGCCCTAAAGATTGATCTTCTGTTTTCTTCCGCCTACCATCCCAAGACCAACGGCCAGACCGAACGGACCAACCAGACCCTGGAACAATACCTGCGATGCTATTCATGTTTTTCCCAAGACAACTGGGTCCCCCTCCTGCCTCTGGCTGAATTCGCCTACAATAAATCTGTGCATTCTGCAACCGACCAGTCTCCATTTTTTTCAAATTACGGCTTTCATCCCCTGTTCCTGTCCAATAGCATTCCAGAATGCTCTGTACCAGCAGCTCAGGAAACCCTAAATTTTTTCAGCACCAACAACAAACTGCTCCAGGAAACAATGCAGAAGACTTAGGAACGCAATAAAGCGATATTTGACAAGAGGAGGAGAGGGGACCTCAACCTAAAGCCAGGAGACTTGGTCTGGCTATCTACTCAGAACCTGAAACTGGCGTGCCCGTCTAGGAAATTGGGGCCGAAGTTTGTGGGCCCTTTTCCCGTAACCAGGAAGATTAACAATGTGGCCTATGAGCTAAAGCTGCCTGATTCATTCAGAATCCACCCAGTTTTCCACGTAGCCCTCCTAAAGCCTTCAACTTCAGACCCCTTTGCCAACCGGAATACGGGCCCTCCTGAACCTGTGCTGATCAATGGCGAAGAAGAATTTGAAGTGGAGACTATTGTGGACTGCAGGAGGAGACGTGGCCAGGTTCAGTACCTCATAAAGTGGAAGGGCTATGGGCCAGAGGAGAATTCTTGGGAGCCAGAGGCCAACATCCATGCCCAGAGGTTGATCTCGGCCTTCAAGAGGGCCAACCCAAATAAGTGGGCCCAGTTGGGCATCCGGAGGCTGCCCATTGGAGGGGGGCAATGTCAGGAAAGCCTCTCCAGCAGACCTCCCAACATCTCCAGGAACAGGAGAAACCCCCGGTTCAGAACGGACCCTCTGTGCCCACACAGGCGCAACAGCGCGGCTGACAGCGCGCACGAACGCGCGGGAGCGCGCACGGGCCGCCCTGACATTGTTTGGCGCCAAAAGCGCTATTTAAACCTGCCCCAGTCATTCCTGCCTTGCTGCCCGATCAACAGCGTTTCCTGTATTGTACCTGTGACCTGTAAAACCTGACCTATCTGATCCGTGCTGAACTTGGCTTGCCTTTGACTCTTCTGATCTCTGCCTGCCCCGATCCTGGCTCTGGACTTGACTACTCTCTTGGATATCCCCCCTGTGTTTGATCTGCCCATCTGTGTCTGCTGCACAATACCTGTTTGCTTCCTGCTGCTGGACTACATGACACCTCCTTGTGTCTGCTGCACAATACCTGTTTGCTTCCTGCTGCTGGACTACAGGACACCTCCTTGTGTCTGCTGCACAATACCTGTTTGCTTCATGCTGCTGAACTACAGGACACCTCCTTGTGTCTGCTGCACATTACCTGTTTGCTTCCTGCTGCTGGACTACAGGACACCTCCTTGTGTCTGCTGCACAATACCTGTTTGCTTCCTGCTGCTGGACTACAGGACACCTCCTTGTGTCTGCTGCACATTACCTGTTTGCTTCCTGCTGCTGGACTACAGGACACCTCCTTGTGTCTGCTGCACAATACCTGTTTGCTTCCTGCTGCTGGACTACAGGACACCTCCGTGTGTCTGCTGCACATTACCTGTTTGCTTCCTGCTGCTGGACTACAGGACACCTCCTTGTGTCTGCTGCACACCACCTGTTTGCTTCCTGCTCCCGGACTACAGAACTGCTCCTGGTTCCTGCTCAGCACAGACCTCCAGCCCTATACTCAGCTTACCGGCCAGGCACTTGTGCTCCTCTGTGCTCCCGAGCCCCTGTCATACCTACCAGGGGTTCCCGAACCAGGGGTTTATGAGGGGCCGCTCCCTGCACTCCGGGCTCTGCCTTAAGGTACGTGACACAGTCACGGCACAACTCGGACAGAAGAGCTTTAAGAGCTGATTGGAGTAAAGGAACACTCCCCCTCCTCACAGCACACAGAAAACAATGCACAGCTGAAGCTGTCAATCACAGGCTGTGTATTGGAGCTCCCTCCCGTATCCCCCTCTATCTCTTGGAATGGGGAAAACCTGTCAGAAATGACTCATGCAGATAGAAGAGGAATGAGGCAACGGAGAGCAATCACACTCAGTGCTCTGGATTGAGACAAGTACACACTATAGTGTAGAGGGATATGCTTCGTTCATATTTCATGTGGGAGAAAACCCAGATATACAAGGCTTCTGGTGCCCATACACTAGACGAAAAATCGTTTGAAAACCTGTCATTTGAACAGTTCATTCTTTCATCGAAGGAAACGTTTGGAAAACTTCTGCTGCAGGGACAATAAATTGAAGGGTTAATGTGTTTCTCACCCGTTAAAAATGTAACTGTTGGTACTGCACATATGTGACCCAGAAGTTAAAAATAAACAAGAAACTGATCCATTTATGTCCATTGATCGATTTATTGTTCGAAATTCGGTCATTACATGTTGGCAATATAGTTTGCTCCTACGACTATGTGTTTGTTTTTCAAAAATGGGGTTTGAACAATTTTGGTGTATGGTTAGCATTACTTGTTGGAGGCAAACAATAAATATATCAGCCTTCACTGATGATTTATTGTTTTTTTTACCTAATCCAGCCATCTCTATCCCCTATCTTTATGTGAGAACTATGAGGAACTCTACCACTTTACATATTTCCAAAAATCAGACACAATCGGGATTGCAATGCCTGCACCCTAGATTCATTAGTTGAAAACCAACTTTAAATGTAAATGGGGCACAACAGCTATCAAGTATCTAGACACCCTCATTCCACCTGACCATAAAGACTCCTTTTATATAATCTCCCCACCTCTCCTACAAAGCATTATGTTACTGCATTTGAAGTGACAACCAGGGATGTTTTCCCATCTAAGTTTCTTTGCTTACTTTGTCCATTCACATTCCCTCCTTTTACCAAATCAAGTTAATGCCTTTTTTTCCACTTCTTGGATAGGCTAACAAACATCCAAGACCCAAATGTCGTCTGTTAACCCTATGCAGACATTGCTCTGCCAGACGTAACCAAGTACTATTCTGCACAATATTTAGTGCAGGTTATAGACTGGTATAGGCAAGCATCAAAACTTCTACTATGGCTTTTACAATGTATGGTATATTCCCCAACCTTCTTTCAAACCTAGTTATTGGTAAAACAAGATTTCCTCGGGGTCCTGTTCTGATCCTTGCTCTCTAAATAGAAAGAAACAATCTTGCCATTTTATTCGATACAAACATTGTTCCTCCATAGAAGACCTAATGCAAACAGACAGCCGTTATTGCCTTGACCTCTGAAACTTTAAAAGAGCTAATGAAAGCCCTGGGTGGCTTAACGCCAACATAAAAATACATATAAAAAGAGAAGGCCTGCAAAAAATACAAGGCTGAGCGATCATCATCAGTATTCCAACTGTACAAAGAATGCAATAAGAAATATAAGGGTGTAATCAGGGTGGCCAAGATAGAACACAAAAGGCACATAGGCAGTAAGACAAATTCCAAGAAATTCTTTAAGTACATAAATAGTAAAAGAGGGAGGACAGATCATATTGACCCCATAAAGAATGATGAAGGGATTTTGGTTACAAAGGATGGTGACATGGTGAAGGTTTTGAATGTATTCTTCTCCTCAGTCTTCATGAGGGAAATGGGGGACTTCAGTAACCAAAACTGCAATGTTTATCCTCATGACATGTCAGAGGAAGCACCCCCATGGTTAACAGAGGATAAAATCAGAAACAGACTTGAAAAACTTAACATAAATAAGTCACCAGGACCAGATCAGTAAGCCTAACATCAATAGTATGCAAGCTCTTGGAAGGGATGATAAGGGTCTATATATAGCATCATTAGCAGTAATCAGCATGGATTTGTGAAAAATTGTTCTTGCCAAACAAATCTATTAACCTTCTATGAGGAGGTCAGCTGCCATCTAGATGAAGGAAGGCCCATAGACATAGTGTATCTGGATTTTGCGAAGGCTTTTGATACAGTTCACCACAAACGTTTACTATACAAGCTAAGGTCTGTCGGCATGGACCATAGGGTGAAAAAGGACCAAGATATATTCCTGGGAACTACAGATCAGTAAGCCAAGGGGACCACCGGATCCCGCCCCTCCCCCTGTGTGAAATGGTAAGGGGGCACAAAAGTACCCCTACCATTTCACCAAAAAAGTGACAAAAATGGTAAAAATGACAGGAGACGGTCTTTGACAATTCCTTTATTAAAATCTTCTTTTATCTTCGTTCTTCTGGTCTTCTTCCTTCTTCCTTTCTTCATCCTTCGGTTTCTTCATCTTCTCCTTCTGGCATCTTCTTCCATCTTCTTCTTCCATCTTCTTCTTCCTCCGATCCGCTTCTTCTTGCTCTGGTCTTCTCGTCCGGCATCTTCTTCCATGGCGTCGGCGTCTCTTCTTGGGCCGCTCTGCGCAATGGGAGGCTCTCGCTGTGTGAGGCTTCGCTGCGTCTGACAGGTCTTTTATAATGGAGGGCGGGGCCTCCTGGTGACCCCGCCCCCCTCTGACATCATGGGGAAAGCCATAGGGAAGTCCCCATGACGTCTCTGTGCGTCAGAGGGGGGCGGGGTCACCAGGTGGCCCCGCCTCCCATTGCGCGGAGCGGCCAGACACAGAAGAAGAGATGCCGACGCCATGGAAGAAGATGCCGGACAAGAAGACCAGAGCAAGAAGAAGCGGATCGGATGAAGAAGAAGATGGAAGAAGAAGATGGAAGAAGATGCCGGAAGGAGAAGATGAAGAAACTGAAGGATGAAGAAAGGAAGAAGGAAGAAGACCAGAAGAAAGAAGATGAAAGAAGATTTTAATAAAGGAATTGTCAAAGACCGTCTCCTGTTATTTTTACCATTTTTGTCACTTTTTTGGTGAAATGGTAGGGGTACTTTTGTAGTAACTGACACGCTGGAACACACTACACGAAGCCACGGGCTCGGCGGCCTTTTATAGTTTGGGGCGTGTACTAAACCCCCTGAGCTATAATTGGCCACAGGCATCCTGCCTGGGGCGAATTATGGCTCTCCTCGCCGCTGGCTCTATGCGGGGTCACAGTGCATGCTTGGCCAATCATCAGCCAGCAATGCACTGCGACTGGCGCAGTGCATTGCGGGCCGCTCGCATCACACAAATTTAATGCGAGCGGCCCAAATAGTTCTGGGCTGGACAAGCGGTCGAACGCCCGATGTTCGATTCGAACATGGGTTCGAATCGAACACCGGGCCCATCCCTAATCATTAGCAGTATTCAGCATGGATTCGTGAAAAATCGTTCTTGCCAAACAAATCTATTAACCTTCTATGAGGAGGTCAGCTACCATCTAGATGAAGGAAGGCCCATAGACGTAGTGTATCTGGATTTTGCGAATGCATTTGATACAGGTCACCACAAACGTTTACTATACAAGCTAAGGTCTGTCGGCATGGACCATAGGGTGAGTACCTGGATTAAAAATTGTCTGCAAGGTGCGAGTTCAGAGGGTAGTGATAAATGGGGAGTACTCGGAATGGTCCAATGTGGAAAGTGGGGTCCCTCAGGGTTCTGTCCTGGGACCAATCCTATTTAATTTTTTCATAAATTACCTTATTGCGATTTTTTTTACCAAAAATATGTTGAAGAATACGTATCAGCCTAAACTGAGGAGAAAAATATTTTTTTATATATTTTTGGGAGATATTTATTATAGCAAAAAGTAAAAAATAATGTGTTTTTTTTTTCAAAATTGACGCTCTTTTTTTGTTTATAGCGCAAAAATTTAAAACCGCTGGGGTGATCAAATACCACCAAAAGAAAGCTCTATTTGTGGGAAAAAAAGGACGTAGATTTTGTTTGGGAGCCACGTCGCACGACTGCGCAATTGTCAGCTAAATCAACGCAGTGCGAATCGCAAAAAGTGGTCTGGTCTTAAGCCAGCAAAATGTTCCGGTCTGAAAGTGGTTAATGTAGAAAAATGTAAAATAATGCATTTAGGTGGCAAAAACATTAATGCAATTTACTCACTAGGGGGCAAACCTCTGGGGGAATCTAAGATATAAAAGGACCTGGGGGTCCTAGTAGATGACAGGCTCAGTAACGGCATGCAATGGCAAGCTGCTGCAAGCAAAGTCAATAGAATATTGGCATGCAATAAAAAGAGAATTAACTCCAGAGATAAAAGGGTAATTCTCCCACTCTACAAGACTATGGTCAAGCTGCACCTGGAGTATGCTGTCCAGTTCTGGTCTCCAGTCCTCCAGAAGGATGTTCTGGAAATGGAGAGAGTACAGAGAAGGGCAACATAGCTAATTAAGGGACTGGAGGACATTAACTATGAGGAAAGATTACAAGCACTGAACTTATTCTCTCTGGAGAAGAGACGCTTGAGAGGGGATATGATTTCAATGTACAAATATCGTACTGGTGACCCCAAAATATGGATAAAATTTTTCTGCGAAAGGGAATTTAAAAGACGCTCGAGTCTGGACCATTCACTAAAATGAAAAGCGATTTGACTGGAAACTGCGTAGAGGGTTCTTTCTGGTAAGAGCGGTAAGGATGTGGAATTCTCGCTTGTGGTTTCCCGTCTGAAACCACAAGCAGTGGTTTCAGACGGGAGCATAGATAATTGCAAAAAACTATTAGATAGGCGCCTAAACGACCACAACATACAAAGTTATACAATGTAATATTGACATAAAAGCGCACACACACAGGTTGGACTTCATGGACTTCTGTCTTTTTTCAACCTTACCAACTATGCTACTATGTTACAATAAAGCATGTAGTTGCATTAACTCATCATGATCTATTCATATGCAACTAATCTCCAAGTCTGTATTTGATGCCCTCTCTTTCAGTTTTTCCTGTCTTCTGGAATAATGAGTAAAAGTAAACATAGTTACATTACGGATGGAAATTCAATGATTCTACATGCATACATTCTGTTATGCACAGAATATTTTTTTTTTTTTATTGTCATAATAACTTCTATAAAATGACCAGCATTATTCCTCACATACAATGGATTCATTAAACCACAATGGTTAGCTATACCAAGGCTAATTTGCAAGTTTTTATTGAAATGGGTAGCTGGTGTGTGTGTCAACAAACCAGGTTATCTGGTAATTAGTGGTAATAGCACTACTGCCTCTTATTGACAAACCTCTGCTGACTTGTTGGCAAACAAACACACTGGGACTCTTTTGTGACATCATTGACCAAATATAGTCATGAGCATATTTAGCCAATGACATTACCTGAGATCCTCACCACTGTGTTTACATTCCAGTAGAGCCAGAAATCTAACAGAAGGAGTAGCAGCAGGTGAAGATCGACAGGAACGGTTTATCAGCAGGTCATCCGGGACAAAGCGCCATGTAAGGGAGGCTTTACTGCCCTCCCCTTGCAAAGTGCCCTGCCAATGTTGAGGGTGTGTGCTTAGAAGGAGGGCTCCCTGTCCTGGCCAGCCAGGCCGAATGCCTGGATGAAAGTTTTATGTGAGTGTTTTGGGAGATCCCCATACCATTTAAAAACATGTTTTAACCACTTGCTGACTGCGCTATATGATGGCTACAGCGGCTGGCTAGTTCTGGGTTGCCGTCATATGAATACCACCAAAAGAAAGCTCTATTTGTGAGAAAAAAATGTAAAAAAATTTCCTTTGGGTACAGACGGGTGCATAACCGCCCAATTGTCATTCAAAGTGTGACAGCGATGGAAGCTGAAAAGTGGCCTGGGCAGGAAGGGGGTATAAGTGCCCAGTAGGCAAGTGGTTAAATAGTGTGCTGGTCCTTTAAAAGAACAAAAAATGGCAAGGGGTCCTTCTAAAAATTCATAAAAGGCTCTCTTATCCAGTCATGAAGCCTGGATGACCAAGAAAAGGAGGGGGTAGTGAATGTGCACCCCCTCCTCCAAAAACATGCCAGGCCACATGCCCTCAACATTGGAAGATATTAAACATAAATAAATCTGTGCTCAGGTGAAACTCAATAAATGAGAAGCTACCTGCACAGTACCCTGATACTAAATACTACAAGCTGCATATAGAAAAGTGTGCCGTGCTATTTTCATAACATACATACAAATGGACTTTGTAAACGTCACCATATTCTAGATGTTTGATCACATGTCTGTTTTGAGGACTTTTTATTTGTTAAGCACCAAGTGCACATATTTCACTATTAATGTATGTGATTTTGATACAATTTTTTTATTTTTTATGATTATGGTGTACATATGGTTTATATTTGCATTTATGTTAAGAGAATAGTGCAGCGCAGTTTTCATTATGCTACATTGACAATATGCCTTGCAAGGGGAGGATGACATAGCCTGTTACCTGGAAGGCTATTTGTCATATTGATGGGTAAGGATGAGCCCGGTGTTCGATTCGAACCCATGTTCGAATCGAGCACCGGGTGTTCGCTCGCTCGGCGAGCCCAGAACTATTGGGACCGCTCGCATCAAATTCGTGTGATGCGAGCGGCCCCGCAATGCATTGCGGCCCGCGCAGTGCAATGCTGGCTGATGATTGGCCAAGCATGCACTGTGACCCCGCATGCTTGGCCAATCACAGCGCCGGCAGCGAGGAGAGCCATAATTGGCTACAGGCAGGATGCCTGTAGCCAATTATAGCTCAGGGGCTTTAATACACGCCCCACGGTATAAGAGGCCGCCGCGGCGGCGGCCTCGCATATTATGTTTCACTCACAGTGTCAGCGTGTCAGTGTGCTGCTGACTGCTGACAACAATATGTTCTTTATTTCTGGGGATATGTGTGTGCATGCTGTTAGAACAGCATTGCAGTATCACATCTGGGGGGTGTCTATAGGTAGCCTGTGAAGGAGGGCAGGTTTCCTGTGCTTAGAACTTTCCCTGCAAAAAAGTGTCATTTTTGCAGGAAGAAAGCTATTTAAATCACTCGCGGCTAATGAATTGATGGCTCCTGTAACACAGAGAGCTGTCATTCATTAATAAAAAACAAAAAAAAAAGCGTAGGGGTCCCCCCCAAATTCAATAACCAGGCCCTTCAGGTCTGGGATGGATATTAAGGGGGATCCCAGCCAAAAAAAAAAAAAAAAATGGCGTAGGGTCCCCCTCAAAATCCATACCAGACCCTTGAGGTCTGGTATGGATTTTAAGGGGAACCCTAGCCAAAAAAAATGGCGTGGGGTCCCCCTCAAAATCCATACCAGACCCTTATCCGAGCACGCAACCTGGCAGGCCGCAGGAAAAGAGGGGGGGACGAGAGCGGCCCCCCCTCTCGCCTGAACCGTACCAGGCCACATGCCCTCAACATTGGGAGGATGCTTTGGGGGTCTAAGACCCCTAAAGCACCTTGTCCCCATGTTGATTAGGACAAGGGCCTCTTCCCCACAACCCTGGCCGGTGGTTGTGGGGGTCTGCGGGCGGGGGGCTTATCGGAATCTGGAAGCCCCCTTTAACAAGGGGACCCCCAGATCCCGGCCCCCCCCCCGGTGTGAAATGGTAAGGGGGTACAAAAGTACCCCAACCATTTCACCAAAAAAGTGGCAAAAATGGTAAAAAGGACAGGAGACAGTCTTTGACAATTCCTTTATTAAAATCTTCTTTCTTCTTTCTTCATCCTTCGGTTTCTTCATCTTCTCCTTCCTTCATCTTCTTCCATCTTCTTCTTCCATTTTCTTCTTCCTCCGATCCGCTTCTTCTTGCGCTGGTCTTCTCGTCCTTCTCGTCCGGCATCTTCTTCCGTCGGCGTCGGTGTCTCTGTCTCTTCTTGGGCCGCTCCGCGCAATGGGAGGCTCCCGCTGTGTGAGGCTCCGCTCCGTCTGACAGGTCTTTTATAATGGAGGGCACCTGGTGACCCCGCCCCCTCTGACGCACAGGGACGTCATGGGGAATTCCATGATGGCTTTCCCCATGATGTCAGAGGGGGGCGGGGTCACCAGGTGCCCTCCGTTTTAAAAGACCTGTCAGATGGAGCGGAGCCTCACACAGCGGGAGCCTCCCATTGCGCGGAGCGGCCCAAGAAGACACCGACACCGACGCCGACGCCGACGGAAGAAGATGCCGGACGAGAAGGACGAGAAGACCAGCGCAAGAAGAAGCGGATCGGAGGAAGAAGAAAATGGAAGAAGAAGATGGAAGAAGATGAAGGAAGGAGAAGATGAAGAATCCGAAGGATGAAGAAAGAAGAAAGAAGATTTTAATAAAGGAATTGTCAAAGACTGTCTCCTGTCCTTTTTACCATTTTTGCCACTTTTTTGGTGAAATGGTAGGGGTACTTTTGTACCCCCTTACCATTTCACACAGGGGGGGGCCGGGATCTGGGGGTCCCCTTGTTAAAGGGGGCTTCCAGATTCCGATAAGCCCCCCGCCCGCAGACCCCCACAACCACCGGCCAGGGTTGTGGGGAAGAGGCCCTTGTCCTAATCAACATGGGGACAAGGTGCTTTTGGGGTCTTAGACCCCCAAAGCATCCTCCCAATGTTGAGGGCATGTGGCCTGGTACGGTTCAGGCGAGAGGGGGGGCCGCTCTCGTCCCCCCCTCTTTTCCTGCGGCCTGCCAGGTTGCGTGCTCGGATAAGGGTCTGGTATGGATTTTGAGGGGGACCCCACGCCATTTTTTTTGGCTAGGGTTCCCCTTAAAATCCATACCAGACCTCAAGGGTCTGGTATGGATTTTGAGGGGGACCCTACGCCATTTTTTTTTTTTTTTTTTGGCTGGGATCCCCCTTAATATCCATCCCAGACCTGAAGGGCCTGGTTATTGAATTTGGGGGGACCCCTACGCTTTTTTTTTTTCATTTTTTTTTTTTTTTATCAATGACTTTTTTTTATGAATGAGTTTCAATGAATCACTGTTCTCTGTGTTACGGGAGCCGTGAATTAACATTAGCCGCGAGTGATTTTAAATAGCTTTTTTACTTTCAAAAATGACACTTTGCGCAGAGACAGTTCTAAACACGGGAAACATGCGCCCCTTTACAGGCATACTATAGACACCCCCCAGGTACGAAATTTAAAGGAATATTACACTTTTATTGTTTCAATTTAAGCATTATTAAAATCACTGCTCCTGAAAAAACGGCCGTTTTTTAAAAAAATTTTTGCATTGATACATGTCCCCTGGGGCAGGACCCAGGTCCCCAAACACTTTTTATGACATTAACATGCATATTAGCCTTTAAAATGAGCACTTTTAATTTCGAACGTTCGCATCCATTATAACTAATAGGGTTCTAAAGCTCGCACGGACTTTAGGTCCGTTCGCGGGTTCTGGTGCGAGCCGAACGGGGGGGTGTTCGGCTCATCCCTATTGATGGGCACAAGGGCCTCATCCCAACATCATGTTCTTCAAAATGGATGTGGGGTTCTGCAGGGAGGACGTATCAGGTTCTGGAAGCCCTCTTTCGAATAAGGGAGCTCCAGGTATCCTGCCCTACACCTAGGTAAATTAATAAATAAAAACACTGACAGTGCAAAAGTCCTTTAATAAACAATATCCCCATTGTATATCCAAGTGAATGGCAGGAGCTATCAGAACCACAAAGGAGGTTATTTTATTTTGTGATCCATAGTTGGAGTTAGTATGCACATTGTATGTATTTTGGTGACATGTTCTGGACAGAACTCACTGCACATGCCAACCAGTTTAAAATGCAGACACTTGGGGGACTGGGGATTTTCATGTTTGCAAGAAAACATATAAAGCTTTTAGACCTAGAGGTGGCTGTGCCAAGGCTAGCATTTGTGCTGTTTTTATGTCAGCCTCAACTCTCAATTTGATGAAAAGGCAGGAGCTCCACAATATTTTAAGGTGTTATTCTGGATAATTGTGATACTATGTGCATGTTTTTTACATTAGCTTTGCTGGACTAGCTGTTTTTTTCTAATCTGCCAACCCAAAATGGGCAACAAGTATGTATATATGGTATGTAGGATAATTGTAATTACAGTTCTGATAGCTACTGTATTAGTAGTCACTGTTGTGAATTTGCAATAGACCCAGTAACAAGAAAAGTGTGAGTTTGTCTCTATGGAGCCATCAGAGATGTAACTTGGAAGGCAAGAAGGCAACAGCCCAAAAATGTTTGGGAACCACTGGACTAATGCGTTCACCACAGTCATAGAAACACACACACTCTAGTTCAGCCTAGTCAGATGCTAATCAGCCAGCAAGTACAGTATGTTTTCTGGAGGGGACTTAGGCACACATTAGGGATCATTATCTCCACAGTTCCTGGGGAAACTCTAGTGCTATAACCCCTAAGTGCTAACCGCTAAACTGTTGTGAGAACGGTCAATTTAGTTGACTATTACAGTATTTCTCTCATTAGATTACTATTTGTAAAACAATTGTGGATAGTGTTTAAAATGCTCAAGTCCCACCTCCAAGTTGTGCAGAAATAATTTGCAATAAATCTTGAGAATGAAGAAGAATATGTGATAAAATCCATAGCAGAGATACATATGTAAGATATTTTCAGAACAAATAATTGTTTTGTTTTCAGAACAAATGATAATGTTTTATGGGATGAATTACAGATAATGCATAATAACATATCCTTTATATTTTTGCTCAAGGATTAAATTAACCTAGTCTCAGACTGTGTCACCTTTTTCAAGAGAAGCATTAACAAACAGGTTTCTTGTTCTGACAGTGAAGCCTGGACTGTGACTTTTCTTTTCAGTCCAGACATTGTTGTTAAAATATGAGGCTCCAGGCTTTCTAGAAACAGACACTGTGAAAAACTACCTAATCATTTTTGCTGCCTACAATCTTCTCATCTTAGCTTTGACTGACAGTTTGTAAATATGTTAGAGGTCAGTGAGCCTTTCATCTTCGGAAAAAGGTACAGGGTTGTGGATGGTACTACACTACTTTTTGGTAACTTCACAGATACATAAAATGTTAACTGCCTGCTGACTGTCACTTGTGGAGATGTCACACTTCATCACACCCATGCACAGATTTTTTTTATAGCACTGATGATGTTTTACTATACAGTCTATATTCAAAGGCAACATCATATAAATACATAATTAATTACTGGTGTGTTAAACTTTTTTATAAAGTATCAAGATGACTTCACAGCAGATGAAATGGCTATATACATTTTTTTTTTGTAATTCCTTTATTTTCCAAAGAAATTTGCATTTAACAGTCAAAGTATGCAATAGTGACAAATAACAGAATCAAGAAGCAAAAAAAAGGGTCATACAGTCAGAGTTATATAACAACAAGCCCAGCTCTTCACGGTATGGGTGGTCATGAAAAAATATTATGGTTTTGAAGATAGTTGTCAGCGTGCAGAGCTGGGGAGACAGACAAGCAACTACAGGGAGGACCCAAAACAGAGATTCATAAATGCAAATCAGTATAATAAAATAATGCGAAATAAAATAAAATAGAACTTTTACAGTATATTGGAAGACATTGCATCCCGACGGCCTGCATAGCCCAGAAACAGGACAATTAGGTGAGTGTGATGTAAGCAAGGATATGCACCATATCTGAAAAATATAGCCCATTACTGAGCCAGGGATACGGGGGAAGGGGACTGCTAGGGGAGGAAAGGGTTTGGGGATCAGGCTTTCCCAAAGCGTGAAAGGAGCAGAATCAAGAGAGGAGAGAAAAAGAGTCTACAGGTGGGCCTCTTGCCCAGGGAGTTGGACTAATTTCAGAAGGTCAGCCTGATTGCGCCACCTCCTGAAGGTAGGCGTTTGTGTACACAAAATGGTGCCAAGGTTTCCAGGTCTCACGGAAGGTCTCCTCCCGACTGTGCAGTGTAGAAGTGAGGTCCTCCGTATCTCTCAGTTTGTTTACTTTACAAAACCACAGATTTAGATGGGGGGTACTCTGATCTCCAACAGAGGGGATGCATCCCTTGGCTGCACTAAGCAACTAGATTGTAATGGAGACCTTGTATTTCTTTATCTGTCTCTCTGAGAGACGGAGCAGGCAAGTGGCGGGGTTCCCTTCTAGGTAAACATTTGTCAGGTGTTTCATTGTTCCCTTAGCAATGCCACAGCGCCAACATAAACTGGGGACTTGAGGGAAGAAATGGTGCAAAGTGGTAGGCACTCTGTACCATCTGGTCAAAATCTTGTAACAGGTCTCTTGAACTCTGGTAGCTATGGAGGACTTTTGGGCGAAATGAAGGATCTGTCTAAGTCGGCCTCCCATTTAGAAAGGAAAGGTGGGACAAACCCTTCCACCTGGCGAGTCAGCTATATAATACATACAGTTATATATTACAGCAACATCTACAAAAAATTAACTAAATACAAAGACAACAGGGAGAGATCACTCTACAACAAATGAAACAATCTGATCAACAGAAATAAGACAAAGGCCTTACATTCATTACATACTTTGCTGTATTTGTTTCAAAATCACTTCTTATCTACAAATATACAAATCTCTGCTTTGTCTATGGTCATCCGCCATCCCTTACAGTGTACTTTTTCTGGACAGTGGAAATGGACTATACAAGAAATAATTTTGCCTTCCTAATCTAAAAATTACCTTTTCTATAGTGGGTTTCAAAAATAGTTTACCCGCAACAAGTATACTACAGTTTCTAAGCTATGGACATGGTCTTTTTATGCTATGTAGTCAATGGTATGTTTAAAATATAAATATATTTCTACCTACTCCAGAAAATACAATTCCTAGCTAAAAAAGTATAGCTAAAATATTAGTGTTATCTGTGCTGTAAATAGATGCAGTTGGTTTATAATGGCTAAGGAATAATTTGTAGGGCTCTGCCCAACATCCTAAAGTGGAAAATAAAGGCTTAAGAGCAGTGGTCTCCAAACTGCGGTCCTGGGGCTGGATGTGGCCCTTGTTTGCTTTTATCTGGCCCTTGGGGCACTATTCCTCCCACTGACACTAATGATGGGGCATAATTCCTCCCACTGACACCAATTATGGGGCACTATTCCTCAAACGGATACCAATGATGGGGCACTATTCCTCCCAATGATACCAATGATGGGGCACTATTCCTTAAACTGATAACAATGATGGGGCACTATACTTCCCGTCATACCAAAGATGAGGCATGGTTTACTGACACCAGGACATTTTCTACTCCCCCCTACTCCCCCAGCCCCCTAAAGTCTGAAGGGCAGAAAACTGCCCTGCTTTAAAGTAAATGGAAAGTCACCACCTCACCAGTGACCCAAATGATACAAATAAGATTGCTTGATTAGTCTGTAATTGTGGTTCTATTTTCGGTCACTTGACAGCTAATCATTGGGCTGTTCCCATCCCATGATCAGTGGCAGGCAGCGTTTTGCCCTGGCACTGATGTCAGAACCGGAAGCTGGAGTTAAGGGTGGGGTGGAACTGTAGAGACTGGATAAAGTGACTGTTAAAACTGAGTGGTGCTGAAGTACAGTAAACCATTGAGGTGCATGCGAGAGAGGGCTGTATGCTGCCTTGTGCTTTTTCATTAGTGGTGCTGCTTCCAGGTTCCAACAATGCTGAGGGGATCAGCTATTTGCAGGGTGACTGAATAGTATTGTTGGGCCAGGACAAAAAATTTATTTAGATTCGGGGGAGGGCAGGATCACCAGATAAATTGTTTACGTTAAATAAAGCTTTTAAAAATGACACATTTTCAATGTGCACAATTTTTAGGAATCTTGCAAGGGAAAAATTATCATTTTTGGCTGGAGAACCACTTACATTTTTTGGATTTATCGGTGTTGTGAAACTGTAGATACTGTCTGTTTTTTACTATGCTTTTGATCCTTGGCTTTAAAGCTAGTCCAGTCCATGAGTTCTAAGCCACTGATTGGGAATAAGCTTAGCTTATTCTGCAAGTTAGGTTCAGCCATTTTCTTTTACCCTCATTCTAAAAAATGCATGCTGAGACTGAAAATAAATTTTAATTCCTTCAGTCTCCTCTCCTGGTACGCCATACCACTCTCTTTCTGTAGCTGTATGCTGAAGCTATATTACATTTAACCCCTTTAGGCTCCTCTCTGTACCTCATATCATTCTCTTCCTGTAGCTGTATGCTGAAGCTGAATCACATTACCCTCTTTTGTCTCTCTGTATTCTATATCACTCAGTTCCTGTGGCTGTATGCTGACTTTGAATTGTATTGACTTTCTTCTGGATCCTCTCAGTACTCCATAGCACTCTCTTCCTGTAGCCATATGCTGAAGCTGAATTTCATTTAACTCCCTTAGTCTTCTCTCCATACCCCTTAGCTCTTTTTTCCTGTAGCTGTATACCAAAGCTGAATTTCCTTGAGTTTCGTCAGTCTCTCCTCTGTACCACATACAGCTCTTTTCCTGTAGCTGCATTCTGAAGCTGAGTAACATTGAACTCTCTGTCTCCTCTCTGTACTCTATATCACTCTCTTCAAGTAGCTATAAGCTGAAGCAAAATTACATTGATCTCCTTCAGTCCCCCCTTTGTAGCACATACCACGCTTTTCCTGTAGCTGTGTTCTTTTTTTTTTTTTTTTTAAATTGTTTATTTAAAGAGTTTTACAGAGAATTACAAGTTCACATGTGTAATACATGTATTCATATAATGAAAAAAGGGGGGAAATATAAAGGGTTTTACACTGTCTTCAAAAGGGTGTGAGGAATAACAGGACTCATAAACAATAACAACAATAAAATCTTGAGTCGGATAAACAAAGACTTAGTATGATTACAAGCATAGAATTCTAATTACATCTATAGATCGTGTCGTTTTTGCGGAAAATTTCCCAGGGATATTCAAACATAGAATCCATGGATAGCTATAAGGTGGAGACAGGTCTATGGAGGGAATATTGCGGGAGATGTTGGAACAATCCATCGTGGACTAGCTGGGAGCGGGTCAGTTTCAAAGTCATCCCAAATCTGCCATATTTTGGAGAATTTCTGGACTGAATCATCAATTATAGCAGTTAAATGTTCCATTCTACGAATACCGGCTATTATTGAGAGGGTTTGTGGGATTGTAGGGGGAGAAGTAGAGAGCCATAGTTTTGGAATAGCGCGTTTGGCAGCTAGTAAAATAAAGGACATCAGTCTCTGTTTAGTTTTGGGGATACCTGGTAGAGGGAGCCCTAAGATATAATGCATGGGATTCAAGGGGATGGGATATTCCAGGAGTTTCTCCAAGAGTAATTGAATCTGTGTCCAAAACTGAGTTATTGGAGGACAAGTCCAAAAAATATGAAAGTGGGAGCCAGTCGCATTATTACATCTCCAGCATTGTTTAGGAATCATCGGGTTACCTGCATGTAAAAGTTCTGGTGTTCTGTACCAGAACAGCAAGACTTTGTAGGCAGTTTCTTTATGATTTACACAGCGGGAGATTTTGGAGGTCAATTCCCAAATATTCTCCCAATCTAACAGGGAAATATCATGTTGTAAGACTTGGGACCATTTCTTCATGTAATGGTGAGTATCAACTGTTAGTGGAGCAGCCTCGTGTAGTATCTTATATAGAGAGGAAATTAGATGGGGTGCATAGGGACCTTCAGCACATAGCATCTCAAATGCTGTTGGTTTCTCTAGGGATAAGGTAGGAGACCTGGTGGAAAAGAAGTGTCTGATTTGCATATACGAGTAAAGGAGTGTCTTAGGGATGTGATGTTTCTTTTGGAGCTCAGAGAAAGATAGCAGATGTCTGGATACCGGTTTGACCAGATGGCGCAATTGAAAGATCCCTGCCTGGGTCCAATGCAGCATACGTTCGTAGGATAGACTGTCTGGGATGTCTGGGTTAAAAAGGATACTCATCAGTGGTGAGCATGTAGAGGATAAGGAGTAGCGTTCAGAGCATATCTTCCAGATAGACAGTGTGAAGAGCATTGGAGCCAAACAGATGCTTCTCAATTGAGGCATGTGCTTATCAGTGGAAGGCCATAGCATATAGCAGGGGTGTACCGGCGCGGTAACACTTATTTCTATCTCAGCCCACCTGGTGGATGCTTTCCTAGCCGTCCAGGAAGTGAGTATTCTTAAGTGTGAGGCATAATAATATTTTATGAGGTCCGGAGCTCCTAATCCTCCCCTAGGTTTACGAGCCATGACCACCGATCCCGCCACCCGGTGGGAGGCGTTATTCCAAATAAAATGAAGGCACTTTCTCTGGAGGGTTTTTAGTTGAGATATCGGGATTGCTACTGGAAGCGTTTCAAACAGATATAAAAGTTTTGGAAGTATCGACATTTTGAGGACATTTATGCGACCTAGTAGGGAGAGGGGGAGGGCGGTCCAGTGGCTTAGGAGACGATTGATTTCCTGAAATAGTGGGGGAAAGTTTGCTTGATATAATGAAGTGTAAGAGGGCGTGATGCGGACTCCTAGATATTTCAAAGAGTTGGAGCACCAGTGGTAGCTGTATGTTTTTTTCAATGAGGCTAATTGTAACGAGTTAATATTTATGGGGAGCGCCTCTGTTTTGGCTGTGTTAATTTTGAAGCCCGATATTGCGCTAAAGGATGATAAAATATCTTGAAGATGGAGGAGGGAGGTAAGTGGGCGTGTTAATGTTAAAAGGATATCGTCTACGAAGAGGGATAATTTATATTCCCTCTGTCGCAGGCATACCCCAACCACGTCATGACTTTCACGTATTGCTACAGCTAGGGGTTCTAGGCTAAGTATGAAAAGTAGAGGTGAAAGGGGGCAGCCCTGTCTTGTACCATTGCTAAGGGAAAAAGATGGGGAAAAGTGAGAGGCAAGTCGGACCTGAGATGTAGGATTTGAGTAGAGAGCTTGAAGGGCTTGTATAAAGGGGCCTGTGAATCCGTATTTCGTTAAGATTGCGAACATAAAGGGCCAGCTGAGGCGGTCAAATGCTTTTTGAGCATCCAAGCTAAGAATCAAGGCAGGGATTTTAGTTCTAGTCAGAAGGTCGATTAGGTCGATTGTGCGACGTGTATTGTCGCCTGCGTGTCTAGTGGGGACAAATCCTACTTGATCCCTATGTATCAAGGAAGGAAGGATCATGGAGAGTCTGTTAGCTAATATTTTGGTGAAAATTTTATAATCCGAATTCAAAAGGGCTATAGGGCGATAGTTATCAGGGATGGATGGGTCCTTGCCGGGTTTGGGTATGACGGTGATGTACGCATGAAGGAAGGATGAATGGGGCGTGGTGCCTTTGAGGAGGGAAGAGAAAAGGTTTAGCATATGTGGGAGTAAAGTTTGGGAAAAGGTTTTGTAGTAAGAGTATGGTAGTCCATCGGGACCTGGGGATTTATGCGTTGGTAGATGTTTAAGCACGTCAGCTATTTCTTCAGTTGAAATAGGTATATTGAGGGAAGAACATTGGTCTTGGGACATTTTCGGAAGTTGTAGGGTTGATAGAAAGTCATCTAGCTTTTCCTGTGAAAATTGGGTTAATGGATCTGATCTCAGACAATTGTAGAGTTTATTATAAAACTCCCCAAATGTCTTGGACATGGCCTGGGGGCAGTAGGTGGGAGAACCATCGGGTTGTATTATGTGGTCTGGGATGGATGAAGAGGGGCGGGGATTAAGCCTATGGACCAGCATCCTGTGGGGTTTATCAGAAAATTCATAGAACTTCTGTCTTGACCATAGTATAGATTTGGAAATTTTGTTCATGTCAAGGGATTTGATTTGGTTACGAACAGATACTACCGCTCTTAAGCGGGTGACCGTGGGAGCTCGGAGGAGACGCATCTCAGCCGTGCGTAATTGGGTCAGAAGTTCCGATCTTTGCTTAATTGAGTCTTTTTTCATACGTGATCCGGCGGAGATGCATTCACCTCTAAAAAAGGCTTTATGAGCCTCCCACAATACGGATGTGTCCGAAACCGAATCTTTATTTAAATGAAAGTATTCTGTTAATTTCAGGTTAAGGAGATCTCTAGTGTCAGCTTTTCGTAGGAGAGATTCGTTGAGCCTCCAATGACAGGACTTGGGTGAGGCTGTAAGTATGTTCAGATCCAGGGTGATTGGGGCATGATCAGACCAAGTAATGGGGTTAATTTCAGAGGAAACAACATTGGGTAGTAAAGGGGCGGATAGAAGAAAGTGGTCTAGACGGGAATACATTTTGTGAGAGGGTGAGTAAAATGTGTATTGTCTATGTGTGGGGTGTTTAACTCTCCAAGCATCAAAAAGATTGTGGGCTCGAATTAATTTCCGAAAAGAGGTAGATAATTTATGGGTTTGCTGTGGCAAAGTATTCTGAAAGAGGGAACATCTATCTTTGTTTGGAGACATGCATATATTGAAGTCGCCTCCAATTATTATGAAAGGCTGCGAGAAGGATCGAATCTTTTCAAGGGTCTGTGTGAGAAAGCTGATCTGGCCTGAATTAGGTGCATATATGTTAGCTAAGATGAAGTTTGTGTTTGAGTGGGCACAGTTCAGGAGGACATATCGACCCCGGGGATCCAAGTGCGAGGAGATAATCCTTATAGGACAGGAGCGTTTGATCAGGATGGCTACTCCTGCTTTTCCTGATGGGTCAGAGGCCATGAAAACAGTGGGGAATAATTTGGAGGCAAATTTAAAGGATCCCCCCGGTCGAAAATGCGTCTCCTGGACCATGACCACATCTGCACCTGAGGATTTGAATTCCTTCAAGGCTATCCATCGCTTTTTCAAGGAATTCAAGCCCTTAACATTAGACGAGATAATTTTCAGAGCCATGGTACAACATACTGCATATATGTATACTGTTGCCTAACGAATACATACATGTGGAATTTTCTTTGGAATAACCAGTTTGTAATAAACATATTAATGAGTCTATCTTGACAATTAGAAAGACAGTGGTAGAACATATATAAACGTGTTGCATTAGCAGGAAAAAAGGAGGGCAAATATAGGTCAAAAAAGGACCTGTTATGGAGGAAGAAAAAGAAAAAAAAAAAAAAAAAAAGGAAAAAGAAAAAGCAAAAAAAATAAAAATTGAAGGACATAGGAAAATTGACTGTAGGATCAACAAAGGTGGAAAAATATTTTGGAAGCCTGAAGGTAAAAAAATCTTCAGGAGACCATGATTATACATCATGGTCAGGTGGAGGAGCATGACAACCGGCAACATGAACGGAACGGGTCCCGTTCCCTCATAAAAAGAAAAAACAGGAAAAGGAGCGTATGTGTCAGAAAAAAGGACATAATGAATATAATAAAAAAAAAAAAAAGAGTAACCTGTAGGGGGCGCCCTACGCGACAAACAGGAGCCCTGTGGGCAACTAGGTGGGTCTGTGACCTAGGTGTAGGACCAGCAGTTAGAAAAAATAGGGAGAGCCCTCCCTATAAAACATCGGGGAGTTCTTCCAAGAACCAGTTGACCTCTCTGGTATGAGAAGAGAAAGTGAGAGTTACTTCAGCAGGATCAGGGGGCTCAGGTGGGGAGCCTGGTTGAGATAGGTCGTTGGGGTGTAGAGAAGTTCTTCTGATGACGACGTCTGACTGGGGTCCACACCGTTGCGGGAGGTTGAAGAGGCTTGAGGTTCACATTCAGAGGTGGAGGGGGGAGGTCTTCTTCAGGTACCGGTGGGAGGCCCAAATTGCGAATAAAGGCTTCACATTCGTGCAAGTCTCTAATTGAGTATTGCGTGCCATCTTTAGAGGCCGAGAGACGGAAGGGGAACCCCCATCTGTAGGGTACTTGATGTGCTTGAAGGTGAGCTGTAATTGGGCGGAGGTTGCGCCTTTTAGCCAGGGTGATGGGGGATAAGTCGCTAAAGATTTGGATTTTGGATCCTTTGAAGTCAATGCGATTTTTATTTCTTGTGGCCACCGTGAGAGCTTCTTTGCTGTCGTAGTAGTGGAAGCGTATTATGACGTCTCTCGGGTTGGAGCCAGGAGGCGGTTTGGGGGCCAGGGATCTGTGAGCCCTATCGAGGCGCCAATCAATGTCCGGTATATGAGGGGCTATAGTGACAAACAGATTCAGGAGGTAGGCACGCAATTCTTTGTCTGTTACTGTTTCGGTAATTCCACGAATTCTCAAGTTCTGGCGACGTTCCCTATTTTCCAAATCTTCTTGCTGCAATTGGATCTGGGAGACAGTGTGTTTTAGGGCAGCGTTGTCGTCTTACAAGACCTGCACATATTGCACAATTTCGTCTAGTTTGTTTTCCAGTGTGTCAGTGCGTGTCCCCAGTTGGTCTATCTCTCCCCTGAGTTCCTGGGCAATCTTCCCAACTTCTTTAGAAATATTGCGGGTAAGATCATGTAGCAGTGTCTGTAGCTTTAGATCTAGGACTGACACTGTGACTGATTCATCAGCATCAGGGTTCTGGGGGGGTAGGTTCGAGTAAGGGGTACCTGATAAGGTAGCGATCTGGTCCGTTGCGGCCGGCGGGTCCGCGGAGATACTCGAGGCCGGGGATTGCGGCCTAAGCAGGAAGCGATCCATGTGTTGCGAGGGCCGGGACGTTGCAGGCGGATTAAACCCTCGGTAGATGTGTTTCTGGTCTCCGATTTTTCCCATAAGGCGCCCCAAGGGTTCCGGAGGTGGGTGGGGTGGATCCTGTGGCTGTGGAAGCTATTTGAGCGGTGCAGGATCCCGAGGAAGAGGGACGGGGACCGGAGCTATACTCTCAAGCGTCCGCCATCTTGCCCATCGCGCATGCGCCCTGTAGCTGTGTTCTGAGGCCGTACATCGAACTCCTTCAGTCTCCTCTCTGTACTGTATTCAGTACCACTCTCTTCCTTTAACCCCATGCTAAAGATGAGCTACAAAAAATGTTCTATCTGCAATTGGGACCCCACACTCCATACCACTCTGCAGCTAGATTACATTTAAGGGTTGATTTAAAGTCAAAAAGACTGGGCACTTTGCAAAGTACAGTTGCACTCTGCAAGTGCAATTGCTCCAGAGCTTAGTAAACAAGCAGAAGCTCTGCTGATTTCCATCATCCAACCATATGCAAGCACGTGATTGGGTACTCTTTGCAAAGTGAAGCCTTACCTCATTTACTAAGCTCTGGAACAACCACTTTGTAAAGTGCACAGTCTATTTGCCTTTAGTAAGTTAACCCCTTAATGTTTTCCTTTGTGTCTCTCAGCTCTACATTCAATCCATCTTTTACTGAGGATGAGGTACACTGAATTATATTGATCTCCTGTTTTGCACCCCTGTCCTTGTTCTTTCCGACCAACAGCCATTGAGATGAAATGTTCTGCCTCTGTTTGAGTCTCTTCAATGTATATGATTGAAATAGAATTCAGAATAGAATGGTTAATAGAATGGTTCAATTAATGGTTTAATTAGAGCTAGAAGCCATGCCAGGCTGATCTCAAGCATTTCTAACGGTTTGTCAGAGATGTTAGGAAGTACAGTCCACAAAAGCCGTAGGAATTACATTCAACCTTTTTCTCTTTAATAATATGTTGGTGAAATCTTTTCTAAAATCTCAACTCCACTATCTCCACTCCCCCCCCCTTCCTACACCTTTCCCTCTCCCCATTCCTTACCCACCCCCTTACTCTTTCGGTTTCTCTCATGCTCTCCCTTCCTTACTCTCTACATCATGGGTCTTCAAACTATGGCCCTCCAGTTGTTCAGGAACTACAATTCCCATCATGCCAAGTCATGTCTGTGAATGTCAGAGTTTTACAATGCCTCATGGGATGTGTAGTTTTGCAACAGCTGGAGGGCCGTAGTTTGAGGATCCCTGCTCTACATTGACCAGTGCTAGATGGCTCCATGCTGTTGTTCCACTATTTAAAACTAGAAAACTGATTTGGGCTGGTTCCGAGACCTTACCCCCGCCAGAATATGCTGAAGTTGTGGTAATGACCCACCTTGAGTAAACCCGGTTAAGAGGTACTACCTATTGCATCACTGATTTGGAATATGTAAGACATCTCAGGTTACTAATAGACATAATGTCACCCTGATTCTGTAATGTGACAATGTATGCAATGTATATACTGTATGTGCTTAGATGTATGTCTCTGAACCATGCCCTTTGACTAAAAATAAAAAATTTGTAAAAAAAAAAAAATCTCAACTCCAGATTACAGTAGTGAGATTACAGAGTGATTCCAATCTACCAGCTCTACATGTCTCTGTCTGGGGCACAAGTTGGTTAGAGGCAGTCACAAAGATAGAAACTACTACTGTGCTCCCTCTTTTTAAACCTTTAGAGTATCCTTCAGTTCCAGTTTGAGAGTGCTGAATACAGATCATAATGAGGGTGCTGTTTATACCAACTTTTAGCAAAGCAGAATTCAAATAGTATTAAAGTTTTTTCTAAAGCTTGCTTAAACAGAGTTTAAAGCTACAGCCAGCAATTAGGATCTGCATTCGGCACTCCCAGACTGGAGCTTTAGGAAAGCCTGCTTCCTAAAAGCTTTCTAAATGTTCCAACAAATCCTGTAGATTTAGCTCCTGAAGATAGAAATAGAAATATATGTATTATTTTTCTGTTTTACAAAGAAAATTGAGTACTGTCCGTGATACTTTCTTTATTTTATTTTATTTATTTATTTTCACTAACATATCATTTTTCATGGATGAGCTTTTGGGGTGTGTCCCCTTCTTCAAGGTCTAAGCAGTACACTTAGACCTTGAAGAAGGGGGCATACCCCGAAAGCTCGTCCATGAAAAATGATATGTTAGTGCAAATAAAAAAAGTATCACGGACAGTACTCAATTTTCTCTGTCACAATTGCACTAATACGGCTACAATCACTTCAAGTCTGTTCTACAAAGAAATGGAGAAAAGGTGAAGTGATAGCAGTAGGCAACTAATTTGTTAAAAATAAAAAAATGAATTGTTTAAATATATATATATATATACGTGTGTGTGTTTCATATTGGCCATTAAAAAAAAAAAGCCTCTGTTAACATGCTGTGCAAATCTCCACCTTCTTTATTACGGAAGGAGTTAAGTGTATACCTGAGCACAAGTATGAACAAGAAAATCCCTGTTAAGTTGTCCTGTAGCACTTTGTTGAGAGCAATCACAAGCCATTTAGGAATTTGAGGCTGTTGTGTGAAGCCCTGTGCAAATTGTTTCTATGCAAGGGCAAAACTGTCTGATGTTAATGTTAGTTGGAGTAACACTGCTAAATATCTATACATCGTGCCCAGACCCCATGGCTCCAAGTGGACATCGCAGTTGGATATTAGACAAGCTAAGGACTCTGTATTCCACTTTACAATGTAGCAGTAGGATACTCAAACCATGGGAACAATGACGCGCACATGAACTAGTTTAAACAGTTCATTCTATTCTCATTCTGTGTATTATTTCTGTAATTAACAACTGTGTTTTAGGCTGCAGTTTTTGGTGTTTTTTTTAAATAAAAGAAACAAACTGTAGGCTTGGGCTATAGACATACATTATATGTATAAACAGTCATGTGTCAGTGTATTTAAATATTGTTTTTATTAATTAGAATACCTAACAAGGTATGTGTACAGTATATTGCACCTATAGATGCCAAAAATTACAAACATTTATCATGTAATTATTATATTTTAATTAGCGCTTTGAATTTTTGTTCATGTTTAAAAAAAAAAAAGTTTTTTTTTTCTATATTTAAAATACGGGAAGCTTTGTTTTTCAGTTGCTAATGTGCATTATGTTTTAGGGCTGGTTAACACCAGGATCGCACAGGAACACGATCCACTTTCCTGTGCGATTCCTATGTGTTCCACTGCAGTGTGATTTGGCAGCCCCCTCATTTGAATGGGCTGCGAATCGCAATGGAACGCACAAAAAATGAATGAAGGCACTACTTTTGAAAAACATACAACACCAAATTGCATGGTAGTGTGGTACCATGCGATCTGGTGCCTGCAAACACACAGCATTTGCGATCTGCATTTTGGGTGTCGTTAACAATGTATTGGCACTCGCAACAGTTCGCAAAGGCAGTGCGTTTTGAACATGGTGTGGGAAACTCGGAATGCACCTTTCCTGCACCGCATTCTGATGTGAACTGTCCCTTAAATATCTTTAAACAGCCACTGTTATATATTTTGTTTTTACATTATGTGTGTGTTATGCACTTTAAATTGTATATTAACTGCTTGCCGACCAGCCAGAGCAGTTATATTGCGGCAGGTTGGCACAGATTAGCAAATCGCTGTAGCTATATGTCAGCTTTTTAAGACGCTATAGCAGACAGTGTGTCCCCTGAGCGATTGCTCGTTACAGACTGAGAACGGGGATATGTGTGTGTAGACACACAAATCCTGGTTCTCTCAGGGGAGAGGAGAAAGATCGCGTGTTTATACTAAGTATGAACACCGATCCGTCTCCTCCCCTAGTCAGTCCCATCCCCCCTACAGTTAGAACACACCTAGGGAACACATTTATCCCCTTTGATCGCCCCCTAGTGTTAACCCCTTCCCTGCCAGTGACATTTAAACAGTAATCAGTGGCTATTTTTAGCTCTGATCGCTGTATAAATGTCAATGGTCCCAAAATAGTGTCAAAAGCATCCGATCTGTCCACCACAATCTCGCAGTCCGGATAAAAAATCGCAGATTACCGCCATTACTAGTAAAAAAAAATAATAATAAAAATACCGTAACTATATTCCCTATTTTGTAGACGCTATAACTTTTGCGCAAACCAATCAATATTGCGATTTTTTTTTAACAAAAATATGTAGAAGAATACATATACACCTAAACTGATGAAGAAATTCGTTTTTTTACATTTTTTTTGGGGGGGGGGGGGATATTTATTATAGCAAAAAGTAAAAAATATTGTATTTTTTTTTAAATTGGCGCTCTTTTTTTGTTTATAGCGCAAAAAAAAAAAAAACGCAGAGGTGATCAAAGACAATTAAAAAAAAGCTCTATTTGTGGGGAAAAAAAGGACATTCAATTTGTTTAGGTACAACTTCGCACGACCGTGCAATTGTCAGTTAAAGCGGCGCAGTGCCGTATCGCAAAAAAGGGCCTGGTCAGGAAGGGGGCAAATCCTTCCAGGGCTGAAGAGTGTAAATACCGCTATACAGCTATGACTAAGCGCCTTTGAGGCGTGAAACGCGTAAGCCTTTTATGCTGTTTGCTGTATCCTCTAAGATGTAATTATTTTTGGATTTTATTCATCGTTCAATAAAGAAGCCTTGCTGAAGTGCGGCCATCCAGATTTTTCTTTTCCTCTTCCAGGGCTGAAGTGGTTAAAAGGATATAATGTTTATACTCTCTAAATTTCTTTGCAAAACATAGTATATTTTAGGAAAATGTATTATATACCACTTAATTAATTTTTTCTACACTTGCTTTTAGTTGGTTTAGTTTATGTTATAAATAGACATGTAAACATATACTGTAGAACCATGGGCAGTATAGGATGGGTCTTCCTGTTAAATCATACCATATTCAAACTTTCTATACATTTTTGTATAAATTTGCAAATTGTTTCTTATATATATATATGGCATGTTGTTTGGTTTTGCATTAATATAATATGAATGTATACTGTATTCTTTACCTTGGAAGCAGTATTGTAGAGATATTCTGCAGAGGTGGTAGTAAAATGCTTCTTCCCTGTAAAATCACTGTGTATAATCTATTACTTAGGAGATTGTTCAACTGCTCATATGTTTTTTTTTTGTTTTTTTTTTTTACTGTAATTCGAAGATACCTATGAGCTGGCACAAGTAGTTTGTGTTTGGGAAGTTGATGCAAAGAACAATTAACTCTTAACATTTGGTTTATAGGTGGTAATCTCTGTAAATTTAGGGACATTATATATTTTTAAATATCCTCAGGAAGGCAATTTACCTGATTGTCTCCTGTAATCTATTTTCAATAGTTTATTAGAATTTTACAGGTTTTGCATGGAAAAATGTATAATAAAGTCTATAAGCATGCTTGGTTTTCTGTAGTCTCTGAGTCAGTGACAGTGTACCAGCATGTAGAGAGTGAGGTCAGAGCTCTTCGTCTATATAGTGACTCAGTTATTGGCTTAGCAAGGGAGCCAGACAGCTGGCATTTCTAGAAGGAATTGCAGGACAGATATTTCTTTCAGCACAACTCTTGTGTATCTCCTGACAAATCCCTAAACTGGACATACATATGGTAATTGTCTATCAATTTCAACCACTTCCCAATCCACATATGATTGTAAGTAATTTATTTAAAACTAAACAGTCTACCGCTGCAGAGTATGATCGACCACAAGAATTCAGTTGATTGTGAAGTCAAAGCTGGGTAATAAATTGGCAACTTAACCACTTCAGCTCTTGTACCTTTGTAACCCTTATGGAACACATAATTTTTTATATTTCTTCTATGAGCCTGCTAATTATAAAATGTGTCAATACTCAAGATAAGAAAGTAATAGATAGTTTTTCAGAGCTTTCATTTGCCAATATTATTTTGCAAAAATATTTTTTCTCCATGAAATTTATAGACAAAAAGACATGCAAAAAAGACATGCAGAAAAAAAAATCAGTTTGGGTCAACGTTAGTTTAAAAAGAAATTTTAATGTGAATAAGTATTATACTTTGCATTTTATTCTATTTTTTTTTCATTTAAAATGATACTGACATGAGATTTCTAATACAAAGCATTTAAAAGGTATTTGCATATAAAAAAAATAAAAAAACATAATTGCCAGCAGGTAAGATCATTTGGTAGGAGAGAATTTATAAGTCTTTTATAAAAACTCTTTTATATACCCTTTTATATGTTAGCATTAGGCACTAGCCACAGTACAGTGTACAATCCCAAGCATCTTACCAAGTTCATGTGCAGGCGTTACATCATCAGTGCCTGCCTAATGGGCAAAGCAAGAAGACAATGGACCCAGAAGAAGAGGAGAAGGACATAGTATTTGTAGGAATTGGGTGGACCTGGAAACCTGAGATCTTACAACACTGGAGAGCACACCCAGAGGTACTGTATACATTATATGTCATAATGGGCAAGTATGCTGTGCATGCTTGCATTTTATGGCAAATGCTGACCACCCCCACTACACTTTATGTCTGCTTTATTGAGAGTTAATAAGCAGCTAAATTAATTGTAAGGTTTCTTTTAGGGTTGCACCGATACAGTTTTTGTACCGATACTTGAACTTAAGTACTTGCCGATACCAAATACCGATACCTTTGCGGTGCGATTTGAGCCCATACAAAATGAATCCAGCCCTCCTCTCGTCCTCCTCTAGACCTTGCACGTTCTACTTCACATCTCTGCCCCCAGCTCCTTCCCAGTAGCAGCACAAGGTAAGGGGGTTCACTATTAGGTAAGGGAGGGTAGGGGACTCGACTTTTGATGGTGAGGGACTCTTGACATCTGATGTAAGAGGGGTGGGGTGTTCTAGACATCTACTTATGACAATAATACAATTCTAACTAGTTAAAAATGAGGGTCACACATTGCTGGTATTATACACAAGAAACTTTATTAGAGACTGCTCAGACAGAACATCATGACAAAACCATGTTGTGTCTTAGAAGTCTCCAATAAAGTTTCTTGTGGATGATACCAGCGGTGTGTGACCCTCCTTTTCAGACTTGCATCTGCTACAGGAGTGTAAGTGGGCTCCATGCTGGTCTGCACCTGCCCTTCACAGCTTAGGTCTAAAGCCCCATACACACGCTCGGATTATCCGAGGACCAGGTCCGTCGGATCATGTCCGTCGTACTTTGTCCGATGTTGGTTTTGCGTACACACGGTCGGACAAAGTTGTCAGAAAATCCGATCATTCTGAACGTGGTGACGTTTGTTGCCTACGACGGGACTACGTAGAGGCTAGTAGCCAATAGCTTTGGTCTTGTAATGTGATCTGAGCATGCGTAGCACTTTGTCCGTCAGAATTCGCTACACACGATCGGATTTGGTGTGATCGGACTTTGTTGTCAAAAAATCTATCCAGCAGGAGATAGGACTTTGTCCGTCGGACAATCCGATGGAAACTGTCCGATGGTGCCTACACACGGTCGGAATTTCCGACAACATTGTCTGATAGGACAGAATCCATCGGAAAATCCGACCGTGTGTATGGGGCTTTAAGTTATTACTAAAACCAGTCATAACCAAACGCAGAGGCAATTATTTAATATGAAAAAGAGTAGACACATTTATATAGTCTAACAAATACAACCAATCCTTTGAGGGTAACCATAATGCCGAAATTGAGTTTGACATTCGCACCGGTAACTAGCCACAATGTGAATGGCAGCAGCAGGAATATGCTTCTGTATTTGTCACCTGTAAGCAGCTAGCTGTTACTGCCCAGCCTATACACTTTAATGACACGATGCTGGCGGCTGCAGCTGTCTATGTCTGTTAGCACCTCCGGTGATTACCTACAGTGATCACTGCTGGATGCACACAATTCATTGTCAGTAATAGCGGTGGGGGAGAGGCAATCGGGGTAGAGAAACTGGAAGCATTCTAAAAATGTTTTTGAAGTTTTTTCAAGGCATATCTCTTATGTTCAGAATCCATAAGTGCTTTAATAATGTTAATTGCAAGAATAAAAACAGGAGGAAACTACGTCAATTTTGTCAGAAAGTGATCAAACCTTTTGGCCGGGTTCAATTGGGCCAATTTTTATCCCATCACCTTGCAGTCAATCAAAACCATTATTCTAGGTGTTTGATTGCTTTACAATTTTGACAAAAATGTAATTGACAGTTCAATTGCTCTATAAAAGGGATACATGTATGGCCAGCCTTACTAGTCCTAAGTACATAGTTCAGGACTAGCAGGACCTGGTCAAACATGTGCAGTAGTCAAATATCCTTCTGCTCTTCTGACCTGATAGTCGGTGAACAGACAAAAGATAGGAGAAGACATAGGTTTAAGTATTTTTATGACTCGCACATGGTCCATTCAGAAAAATGTAAAGGAAGACTGGAGTATGTCAAGTTTACACACATGCCATCATTGTTCAGTTTTACGAGGGCCAGGCAGAGATTTGTGGAGCTTCTGCAATACAAATCCCACTTAACAGAAGGTATACATGAATTTCTTTACTAACTGTCAAAGAAGTTCATCATCAGCCCATGAATAATAAGGCATGACCCACTTAAAACGTTAGCCTTGCAAAGGATAGTGACTAGGAAATATTTGTACAACAAAAGGATTGCTAAATTGCTACACTAAAACCAATATTTGTGTACGAATTTAATACAAAAACCCAAGGAACAGCACTAAAATCTGTTCACACTACTGTATGTGCATTTTAGATGTATCCAAGTGTGTTTTTTAATAGTTTTCATGCAGTATGAAATTTTCCATGATGTTTTTATGTTGTAGGTTATTTAATGATTGCATGAAAAAAAAAGCCAAGAACACTTGAAAAAGATGAAACACACAAAAAAACGTAATCACTAAACTTGTATATTATTTTTAGCATGTTAATATAATTTTTAAATAAATTTTCATTATTGTTAAATAAATGCTTATAAAGCACAAATCAAAGTGACAGGGACTCTGTTTAAGAAAAAATGATTGTTCTTTTTATTCACAATTTTCCTTCACAATGTTAGAGCGGTTTTCTTTATACAGCTATAAGGATCAGTGTATTTTTGGCAGGAGCTTTGGAGGCCATACCCAGACCCCACTGGATTAGATGATATTAGTGTTTTTTAGACCTTTGTGTTAATTAGCCGTGGTGCGCTTTTGGAGTTCAGATGCATGGCACAGCCTCTGGAATGACCCTGTCTCTGAAGACTCACTTGTGAGTAGGTCATGTGGGCCACACATAAGGAGCTACTTTATTTTAGTTTATTTCAAGCATGGGTGCCATTATTATACCTATTTTTCGTTGGTGCACCTGGAAGTCCCAAGTGTCATTTACGGATTCTACTCCTGATAAACTGTTCACACTTACCCAACATTTCAACTTTTCAATGTTTCACAGCCCTATATCTATTTGAGGAATATTTCATTTAGAAGTGGGCCATTCCCGTCATGGATCCCATAGTTTCCCATATTAATAATACACTGCTGATTCTCTCAGAGGATGCAATGATTTTAAAGGATCCCAAAGAGATTCCTTTTTTCTTTCACAGATGGCAACCTACTCTGGGTGTCAAACATTAGGGGAGTAGACTAGGCTTATGAGAAGATTCAGCTTCCCCCCACACTGATACTCTATTTATAGAGCGTTTAGAGCAACAACCCTGAGCTACTGCATTGGTGGACATCTCCTGTCTTATTTCCTATATGAATCCCCTATCAGTGAACATGTGGAGAACTCTTTGAATTAACTGTTGTGCTGCAGAGCAGGCAAGCAAAAGCAATTATTGTACATGCCCTTCAAGGTACAACATCTCTTTAGAGCTGCCTCAGAAACTCTCATCAAGGGGTAAGAGTACTTACTCATTCCAGCAGAAGATGCATTGTCCTCGCACACTTCCTTTACTGCCAAGAAAATATACTTTCGCTACTCCAAGGCTTCAACCCCAAACACTAGACCCAAGGCAGGAGCCCCAATCCCTGAGTTTTCAAATTGCCCAAATCCTGAAGTCCTGAAAGCGAGCATGGGAGGAGGTAACAAGGGAGCTAGAGAGCAGGAGGTCCTGGGAGGAACGGAGGGGACGATTTGGGCGATATCTGCAGATGAGGTTGGTGATGTAGATGTGGGCGATGTTGTGGATGGCTTTGTATGTTATGGTTAGCATTTTGAATTTTACACGGTGGGGTTGAAGGGGTTGAAGGTTTGAAGGATTGAGGGTTGAAGGGGTAGGGGGTCAGCCTGTCAGTGCTCAGACCATACGCCACACACTGCATCAAATTGGTTCAGCAATGATGGGTACTAATAGCTGCCCTTGATTGACACTGATAGGTGGCACTGATTGGTAGCACTGATGGGCACTGATTGGCAGCACTGATGTCCACTGATAGGTAGCACAGATTGTTAGCACTGATTGGCACTGATGGGCAGCGCTGATGGGCACTGATTGGTGGCACTGTTAGGCAGCCATGATTGCCACTGATTGGCATTGATAGGCAGCACTGATGGTCACTGATGGGCCCTGATTGGCACTGATAGGTGGCACTGATTGGCAGCACTGATAGCCAGCACAACAGGTACAGATATGCAGCACTGATGGGCACAAACAAGATATTTGGGGGGCACACCCTAACAAATGCATTAAAGATGGTGCTGCCATAAGACCATACAACAGAACAAAAATATTACAGCGCACACATGCAAAACAGACATTTACCTCCAGTAAGGCTTTTTTTTTTAAAACCTAGACATTTTCAAAAAACATTATCAAAAAATATGGGGATTTGGTCACACCATATTGCTATATGGTGCTTAAGACCACTTACTACTCAAAAGGCTTACTGGAGGTAAATGTCAGTTTTGCATGTGTGCGCGGTAATATTTTTGTTCTGTTGTATGGTCTTATGGCAGCACCATCTTTAATGCATTTTTTAGGGTGTGCCCCCCAAATATCTTGTTTGTCTATTGTATTTATTCTGACCAAATCCTTTTGGGTGTGGAGCACCCCACTCCCTCAGTAAGTACCTCTCATTAGTGACCACCTGTGTCATGGGTGGAGACCTCATGTTCTCCCATATAGAGGAGCATAGCTCCCTTGGTTCAGAGAAGCAGGATCTCCCGATCTATGGATAGTGTAGGACCCACTAATCCTGGGGTACTTTGTCGCAGTAAGTGGGCTTAAGCACCATATAGCAATATGTTGTGACCAAATCACCATATTTTTTGATAATGTTTTTTGAAAATGTCTAGGTGTTTTTAAAAAAGCATTGCTGGAGGTAAATGTCTGTTTTGCATGTGTGCGCTGTAATATTTTTGTTCTGTATGTGTGTGTGTGCACGTGTCTGTATGTGTGTGTGTACACGTGTCTGTATGTGTGTGTGTGTACGTGTCTGTATGTGTGTGTGTGCACGTGTCTGTATGTGTGTGTGTGCACGTGTCTGTATGTGTGTGTGTGTGTGTACAAATGTCTGTATGTGTCTGTCTGTGTGTGTGTGTATGTGTCTGTATGTGTGTGTGTGTATGTTACTTTTAATCCTGACCCCCCCCCCCCCCCATTTCTGTACCATCAGAACTACTTTTGTAGGGCTTGTTTGTGATAGCAGCAAGGACTGCTGCTCCTCTGAAAAGCAATCCATGCACAGATCGCTTTTCAGAGGCATTTGACAGGCTGTAAAGAGGCATTATGTAGCCTCCTTACCACCTGTTTTAATGCAGCATCACTACACCGCAACCGTGCAATGCACACAGTTGTGGGGTAGTTGCAGTGCAGCCCCATTCACCCTGGCTATACCTCCAGCTGCAGCCACAGCATGTGTACACCCCCAGCTGCTGCCTCTGCAGCTAAAGGGAGAGAAGTTGGGGGTGGTAAAAACATATCAACCATGTCCTTGGTTCTCATCTGTGTGGCTGCGTGCTGAAATGAAGCCCATTCATTTCAATGGGCTTCCCTACCCACAAAAATGCAGGGAAAGAAGTCCCAGACCTTTTTTTTTTAAATTGCACTGCACCAAAAGCACCCCACATTTTCCAATGTGTGGGGTACCATTAAGAATTAATGGCACCCCTAAAGAGCAGAGAAATTGTCTGTGTGTCAGGAACAAGTGTGATTTTGCGTGTTTTCCGCGACACACAGTAACATGAACCAAGCCTTGGACTGGGGTGCCTCAAGACTGAAAATACTTTTTAACCACTTCCCTACTGGTGTATTGTCATTTGATGCCCGCAGGAACCCTTCGTCCCTCCGGGCGGGCGTCATATGACGTCCTTGGATTCCCTGCATTCTGGAGGACGCCGCATCACTTGGGACCTGATGCGTGTGCCCGGCGGCCGCGATGTCCACTGGGCACCCGCGATTGCCCGTTAACTGAGCAGGACCGTGGATCTGTGTGTGTGTAAACACACAGATCCACTTCCTGTCAGGTGAGGAGACCGATCCGTGTGTTCCCATTACAGAGAAACACTGATCGATCTCCTCCCCTTGTGAGTCCCCACCCCCTACAGTTAGAATCACTCCTAGGACACACAGTTAACCCTTTGATCACCCCCTAGTGTTAACCCCTTCCCTGCCAGTGACATTTATGCAGAATAATGTCACTGGTCCCAAAATAGTGTCAAAATAGTGTCAAAAGTGTCCGATATGTCCGCCGCAATATCGCAGTCACGATAAAAATCGCAGCTCGCCGCCATTACAAGTAAAAAATAAAAATAAAAATGCCATAATTCTATCCCCTATTTTGTAGATGCTATAGCTTTTGCGCAATCCAATAAATATACGCTTATTGCTATTTTTTTTTTTTTTACCAAAAATATGTAGAAGAATATGTATTGGCCTAAACTGAGGAAAACTATTTTTTTTTTCTTTCATTGGGATATTTATTATAGCAAAAACGAATAAATATTGTGTTTTTTTTTTTTTTTCAAAATTGTTGCTTTTTTTGTTTATAGCGCAAAAAATAAAACCTGCAGAGGTGATCAAATACCACCAAAAGAAAGCTCTATTTGTGGGGGAAAAAAATGAGTACAACGTCGCATGACCGCGCAATTGTGATTCAAAGTGTGACAGCGCTGAAAGCTGAAAATTGGCCTGGGCAGGAGGGGGTCAAAATGCAGGAATGGAAGTGGTTAAGGCCCCCCCCGACTGGAAAAAGGTTGAGAAACACTGCTATAGAGGGATATGCTTTGTTCATATTTCATGTCTGTTTACAACCACTTTAAAGTCCCTGGCATTGTTTTAGATATACTGCAAAGAGTGTCTTACCAAATATAAATAAGCAGGGATAACAGACATTTTACAGTAGCATGAACACTTCAGTAGGACAATTACATTACCAAGAAGACTCCTGAAAATCCTGTTTTCAAAAACATTATTATTGACTTGGCACTAGACATGTGCATTCGTTTTCGTCCAAATGCATTTTCGTTCGAATTTCAGGTACTTTCGTTATCGTTTTAACAAACAATAACAAAAGTGCAGAATCCGAAAAACAAAAGATCCGACATAAACAAATGCTTTATTTTCATTTTCGTTGTGACAACAGTTCGTTATAGATAGGAGATTCAACATGACGCTGACAATAACAATCTGTGTCTATCGAACCTGTGGTCGAATGTGCCTAACCTTAACTCTATTAGTCCAAGATTATTCTACATAGAGAGAAAAGATTTGACGTAGAGAGAAAAGATTTGACATAGAGAGAAAAGATTCGACTTAGAGAGAAAAGATTCGACATAGAGAGAAAAGATTCGACATAGAGAGAAAAAAATTGACAAAGAGAGAAAAGATCGCTGCTGGAATTGGGTGGGGAAAGTAAAATAAAAATAATGATGATGATGAATGTTATTGGCTGATTGTAACCAAAGAGGAGGAGCAGTAAAATAGCTAGAACTAAGTACACACGTACAGCCAACTTACTTTCACTTATGATTGCTAGCAGAGAGAGACACACACACTGAATCATTTCAGAAGACAGTCAATCTTAGCTGGTCCGTTTGTCAGAGAACCTGAATTATTTAGCAACTAAGCATAAGCACAGCAGCAGAACAATAGTGAAGCAAGCTACACTACAAACTTAACTTTTTCATAATAATCTGCTGCTAATGTGTTAGTGTTGTGAACTTGATAGTGATCCTAGTGTTGTGATAGCCTTGATAGTGATCCTAGTGTTGTGATAGCCTCAGAGGCTGCCCGTGTTATGGGGGGGGGGGATTTATTCTATATACATTTTATATACCCTATCTTGTTACCTGTCTGATCAGTGATCACTATCACCAGTCCATTTTCTGTTTGAACTATATACATTCAACATGAATGACAAAGCAGCGAAAAACATACAAAACGTCAAATCTTTGGCTTATGGTGTCTGTCGAAAGTTCTAAGAAGATTTGATGGATCAGCTAAACTATACAGCGTCGTACAGTTTAGCTGCTCCGTCGAATTTTTTTTTGAACATTCAACAGACACCATAAGCCTTCAATGACAGATTCGACCTTAATTAATTTGGATTTTCAGATGAATGCAATTTTTAACGAAAAACTAAATAAATAAAAATTAATTAGGGTAGTAACTAAATACATTTATTTTTCGGACGAAAACGAAATTCCAAAACAAAATATTTCAGTGTGCACATGTCTACTTGGCATACAAAAAAAGTTAAATATTATATTTTTGCCCATTTAAGAAAATCCTAACTAGTATATTCAGATGTATTATTTATAGGATGCTATATCAGTTGTGTAAATAAATTGAAATATCCCTAGTTCCGAATCCTCTCAATTATAATTTCTGAATTAACTAGGTTTGGATTCGGAATATATCCTTTTTTTTTTGTATTCACAGGATTGTGGTTTAATCATACACGAAAACGAGCCTTGTGGATTACAGTATATTTCCAGAGAGGTATTGTCTGGACTTTCACAAGCATGGCACAGGAAGTGTGACACTGGGGATGCCAAAGGTATTTAAAAATTAACTTGGCAAAAATATTTTTATTATTAACTAAAAACTTTCTGTATTGGATAATACATGTTATTTTGAAGCCGGTGCCCATAGACTAATGCCCTGTACACACGATCGGACATTCCGACAACAAAATCCCATGTTATTTTTCCGATGGATGTTGGCTCAAACGTGTCTTGCATACACACGATCACACAAAGTTGATCAGAAATTCCGAACGTCAAGAACGCGGTGACGTACAACACGTACAACGAGCCGAGAAAAATTAAGTTCAATAGCCAGTGCTGCTCTTCTGCTTGATTCCGAGCATGCGTGGCACTTTGTTAGTCGGAATTGTGTACACACGATCGGAATTTACGCGAACGGATTTTGTTGTCGGAAAATTTGAGAACCAGATCTAAAATTTTGAGCAATGGAAATTCCGATGGAAACTGTCCGATGGAGCCTACACACAGTTGGAATTTCCGACAACAAGCTCCGATTGCACATTTTCTGTCAGAAAGTCCAACCGTGTGTATGGGCCATTGCAGATCATGAGCTGAGAAATGATTATGTCTTTGAGTATTTCTAGTCAGCATTTTGTTGTGGCAATTATCTGATGTCTTTCTAAAAAGCAGTATTTATTTAAGACTTCTCAGCACCAATATCCTATACACAATTGCATTTTCATCGCTAACATGTATTTGAAACTGATGGTTTTAGCCCATGTGGCAAATGCACACCCACGAAACACACTCAACCATTTCATTCAAAAAAAAAACTTCTCCCAGCCCTTTTATTATAAAGTCTATATTACATTTCTTGTTGCTGCCAAATCAGCTGCTGACAAGACTTAAGCTTATAATCACATTGGAAGGAATGCATTTAAAGGTCCAGTTCACTTCTAGTCATCTATATTGTTTGGTGAAAGGGGCATTTTTGGATGCGTTGGATACTCTTTGGATTGTCCCTCTTTAAAATGTCCCTCTTTTATAGGAATAAAGTCCTGTCTGGACCTTTTAGCAGTTGTGTGGTACTTTTTATTTTATAATTTTATATTGTATTTGTTGTCCATGTATAATTATCAGCACTAAAAAACTACTCCCAAAGCATGTGATCTGAACAAATTCATGTACCTCAGTACATATGGACTTGGTCTGAATTTTTAAAACATATTAATATTTATTTGTGAATGAACAATGCATATTAGCCAAACGTCATTGTTCTTATATTAGGAGGGCATCATTTTGTATTGTGTATTTATCTTGGCTCGGTGTCTTAAATCTTATGTATAATATGCAGTGCTTAAAAATATATTATAGATATTTTACTATTTTTTTTGTTTCTTTATATAAAAAGCATTTAAATAACTTGGTTTTACTAAAGTTTATGAAGCCCATACACTAAGGGGCTGTAAACCGAATCAGATTTACACTGTGTTGCTGACCTTTCTCTAATGTTATTATAAAGCCACATTGTAGAAAATAAATGAAATTACTTAAAAGCTGAGAGCAAAACTAACACATTTTGGAAAAGTTGGGTAACAAAACTGAAAATGATAGAACAAATTTAAGAACTGTTAAGAAGATGAGGTTATGTTACAAGTAATGTGGAGCACTCTTTTATACCTAACTACATTTTATTAATTTTACCATGTGACCATGTTCAATAGCATATGGAGATATTGAAAAAAGGGGAATCTAAATATGCACAACTAATAATTTTAAATATCAAGCTTATCCAATCTTGAATTAACTGTAAAATGGGAAAAATAAGTAAAAATGCTAAAACTAACCATTTTGGACCTTTATAAATAGATGTCTTAAAAAGGAATTAAACCTTTAAAAAAAAAATGTATTTGGAAAAGGGCCTTTCAGAGCTTTATGCCATAATGTACCAGTATGCACAGCATGTGTGGTGTCAGCACTTCTTTAGGTCACGGGGGCTTCCATCCCAAAAGGGTCTTTTCTGTCATAAAAATCCTGCTTGTCAGCCTATTTAGTTTTTTAACTTCAGGTATAATATAAGTTAACCAAAGCTGCCTCTGTTTTATTGTATGTATGGATATATACAGTGGATATATGTGTGTATATATATATATATATATATATATATATATATATATATATATATAAAAAATACAAGCTATATGTACCAAAACATGAACTAATTATGATGGCAATGCAAATAAAAGCTAGCATGTGTAATATTTTATTAGCATGACTCCTATCAAATACAGTATACTATATAAAAGCATCAGAATAAAATGCTATTTTTAAATAATATGTCTTTCCTTTAAGGTCAATGGATTGTCCCATGCCTGAACTGCTCAGATAATAGGACATGTGACTGGAGGGCAATAACTTGGCAGCCTTATCAGTGTTATCATCCAATGTTACAAAGAACTGAGCTACAGGAGTGTGTAAAGGACAGAAAGGTAGAATGTATACAGTGTAAAGTATTGTTTAGTCTCAGGCTTCATGTACACTAGAAAGCTAAAAACTGCTTTAGAAACGCTGGACAAAAAACACTAAAGGTTGGTGTTTAGCCCTAGTGTAAGCTATGTTTATTAGCAGCTTCAGCATTAAGGATCGGGGCTGCCGGCACCCTTGACAACCAGTGAATAGCTCTGAATTTAACTGACAGCAGAGCCCCCCCTGCTCACTCGACCCCCCCCCCTTTCCTGACATTCTATTCCTTCCCCACTCTATCCAAAACTAGCAAACATTTTTTTCCAACTCGACATATGCTTTAATTACAATATCTTTATTCTTCAAAAATAATCCATTACTTAATGGCCCTGTAATCCACTGTTCATTATTTTTTTTCTATTTTTTAATATCCTCTTTGAGCTCCCAAACCTCTCTTTTTTTTCCCTCCTACTTTCATTTGTTTGGAATGTCATGTGCACTGCTCTCTGCCCACTACCAATCTCATAATCCATAGTCCATCTGAGAAGTGAGCAAGAGAGTGTGGCTATGTTCCTACATACATTGGGAACATGGTGAACGAACGTAGCCACCCTTTTATGCCCCGTAAACACGGTCGGATTTTCCGACGGAAAATGTCCTATCGGACCATGTTGTCGGAAATTCCGACCGTGTGTGGGCTCCATCTGACTTTTTCCGTCGGAATTTCCGACGGAAAAAGTTTGAGATCCTGCTCTCAAATTTTCCGACAACAAAGTCCTATCGGACTTTTTCCGATCGTGTGTAGCGAATTCCGACAGACAAAGTGCCACGCATGCTCAGATCACATTACAAGACCAAAGCTATTGGCTACTAGCCTCTACATAGTCCCGTCATACGCAACGAACGTCACCACGGTCAGGATGATCGGATTTTCCGACAACTTTGTCCGACCGCGTGTATGCAACACCAGAGTCGGACAAAATCCGTCGGAAAAAATCCGACGGATTTTGTGGTCGGAATTTCCAACCGTGTGTACGGGGCATAAGAATAAGTCAGATCACAGCAGGAAAAAATGGAATTAGGAGAATGTGGAGGAGGCTGAGAGCAGTGGAAGGTACTTTCTTGAGTGAAGAATATATACAGTAAAACCTTGATTTGCAAGACAAGCAACATTTTTTAATACATTTTGACTTGATATACAAGCAATATCTTGATATAAAAGTAGTGTCATGTCACAACTGAGTATAAAAGAGAAGAGAGGCGCCTCTAAGTGTAGCAATATGGTTACATTTAATGTTGGTACAACATTTAGCAACATATTGCTACACTTACAGGCGCCTCTCTTCTCTTTTATACTCTGTAGCTCCTGCTGGATTTTGCTTCTAATCCCCTTGTGGAGGCTCCCATTTGTGGATGGACATTTTATGGTTACACAACCTGGTCACATTGCTATAATCTTTTAATATGGACTATAAACTGAAGGACCTATGAGTAAATGGTTGTGGAACAAATCATTTGAGTTTCCATTATTTCTTATGGGGAAATTCGCTTTGATATAAAAAATGCTTTGGATTACAAGCATGTTTCTGGAACGAATTTTGCTTGCAATCCAAGGTACTTGTTTTCTACTTGTCTGTATATCCTGCAGACTTTATTAAAAACACTTACTGGTAAAAAAAAAGAATATATACATGAATAAAATATTCCCCATTTATAATCACCTTCTCTGTGCCTCTTCACTGCTCTACCAGAGCTGTCACAAAATACCCACTGAGGACAACTTTTTCATTTCCACTTCATGCAACTCACTAATTACTTTAGAGTGATAACAGTACTTCAGTAGTTAAAAAGCAGATGACTGTGTATACTAATCAGATAAAATATGTACAGTGTATCAAAGTTACAAAATTAGGATGAAAGCAATTGAAAGTGAGACACATATAACTTCAAATGTGGCCAGTATAGTGGACCTATCATAGAAAGTGTTTAGTGCTCTAGTAGTTACCTGTTACTTTATTGTGGTGTATTAAAGCTCATTGTGTTAAGGCAGTCCATAGAAATGCATGAAACAAGTAAAAAAGGCGCATAGTCACAGTACCTCGTTTGTATGCACGAGGTTCCTAATAGTCCAGAGGAAAGGGAGGGGGGGAAGCGGCTGGGTGTGTATGTACGATATACACAATGGGGCATATGGGGTCGTCAGGGCTGCCACCGAAGAGGCCTGAAGCCAGGTCCAATAAGAGCTAAAGGAGAAACACAAGGAGAGGGGCGCCTCTGAGTATATATCACATAAACATTTATTGGAAAAAACAATATCCACTCACATCTTAGAAAGTAGTGTTGCGTTCTGACATATCTCTATAGACGGAGGGCCGGTGGGACTACAAGTCACAGGAGGTTCACCCAAAGCTGTCGTCCTTCTCACATCCTGGGGGAGATGAATAAGGCAGATGGATGTAGCAGGTGGGTTTGTTTCCTCTCTTTGGTCCTCCGAAGGGATTGTCACATCAATTGGAAAAAAGTCAGATGAGTATCACAGCTCTTAATATTAAAAAGAGGGTTCCAGGTGGTAAAAGGGAGAAGTCTCTGTATAAAATTAAGAGAACGAGGCTTGCACCGCAAAACGTTTTTTAGGTTTTGCGGTGCAAGCCTCGTTCTGACACCATAGACACGGCCGTGCCTGAACACAGCACCCGGAAACGAACCTGGCCGCACAGACCCTGCAGTAGGCAACTGGGCAAAAATGTCTCCCCACTCTCCATTCCTCCCTCTCTTAATTTTATACAGAGACTTCTCCCTTTTACCGCCTGGAACCCTCTTTTTAATATTAAGAGCTGTGATACTCATCTGACTTTTTTCCAATTGATGTGACAATCCCTTCGGAGGACCAAAGAGAGGAAACAAACCCACCTGCTACATCCATCTGCCTTATTCATCTCCCCCAGGATGTGAGAAGGACGACAGCTTTGGGTGAACCTCCTGTGACTTGTAGTCCCACCGGCCCTCCGTCTATAGAGATATGTCAGAACGCAACACTACTTTCTAAGATGTGAGTGGATATTGTTTTTTCCAATAAATGTTTATGTGATATATACTCAGAGGCGCCCCTCTCCTTGTGTTTCTCATTGAAATGCATGGGCTGCCAACACACTCTAGCATGCTGAAAACTAGGCGTGATTTTTTTTTCTGTAATGCCACGTACACACGACCGGACTTTCCAACAGCAAAGGTCCGACGGAACGAATCCACCGGACAATTCGATCGTGTGTGGGCTTCATCGAACCTTTGCTGTCCAAAACTTAGATGGACTTTAGAAATAGAACATGTTTAAAATTTTTCCACCGGACCCAGTTCCTATCGAGAAAAAACGCTTGTCTGTATGCTAGTCCAACGGACGAAAACCGACGCTAGGGCAGCTATTGGCTACTGGCTATGAACTTCCTTATTCTAGTCCGGTCGTACGTCATCATGTTCGATTCCGTTCGTTCGGGAAGTCCGACGGAAGTCCGCCGAAAGTCCGTCGGACCTTTGCTGTTGGAAAGTCTGGTCGTGTGTACGTAGCATTACACACCACACTGCAACGCACTACTATTCAAAATTAATTACACCACAATGCTATGTTATCACAGCATGTTATTATAACTTACTTCTCTGTGATTTGTAACTTGCTGCTCTGGGAAAGCAAAAGCTGTTTATGTTTTGATATATTATGTTTGCAAATATGTGTTCTTTTTGCCGTATTACAGTTTTATTAAGAATGTGTTACTTGTTATTAAAGAAAAAAAAATTGTTATTTAAATTTGCACCATCCAGTCTTGCTGTACAAACATTCTCATTGTAATGTATCTTTTTTATATTATAAGAATTTTAACTGCTGTGTTTCTATGCCTATGTTTTATGATCTATACCTAACAGCACATGATAGCATCAGGCAGTCAGGATATAGTTCAATAGCAGAATACATTTCCCACAGGAGAAAATGCATTGTTGAGCACAGGATGTGAAAATGTTTAATCTATTTTTTATAAAAAGCTATAATGAAAGACTAGCTGTAGTGTACAGGTATGGCCATTGAAGGTACCAGCTCATCTTACTACACTCTTGCACTTTAACTCTCGAAATGTATCGATATCTGCCCAATAGTCACAAAATATTGTCATAATTTTTATTAAGCCAGAATAATAAAGACTTAGTTATTAATTCCTAGACCTAGTCATTCATTCATTATTACATTGTAATTTTGTGTTAGATACATGCTTTAAACCATTGGAACCGATCTTGCAACCTCACAATAGTTACTGTATGATGAGGAATACCAATGAACACAGAAGTCCTCTAAAAATGCAGCACCATTATATACATTTACATAAAGTCTTATATACTCTCGGAAAGCTTAACTACAGTGATATATTTTGTAAGTATGCTTATGTGATACCTGATCGACACCTGTGAAAGCTGTAAATCAATGTAGTATCCTATCCTATCTATTACAGTGATTTGGATACATATTTTAATATATATTTTTTACTATACATTTTTATCGTCCATAAATATTTTAAGATTTAATATTTGTTTAGAGCACATCTTATTCCCTCGTAATATATTATGAGGTTCACACACATTTTACATAATGTTTTAATGTGTGGGATGTATGTTCTAGTGCCTGTGTGGCTATATCTTTTCTGAATTTCACTTACAGGGACACTTCCTTGTATTGTGCATTGTCATCTGACTCACGTATTTGTGTTGTGGGACGCTGCGCCGGGCAGTGCGATGGGATGTGCCATTACCATGGTGATATTCTACACAGTATATAAAGCGGGTGTTCACGTCACTTCCGTATCCGCTGACGAAGGGAAGTAACGTGTACGGTCGGTCACGTGACGTCACCCGCGGCCATCGTTGATTTCGTTACACATGTTGTTTACACCAGGCACTTGGTTTATAGTGCTATACTTACATGGGAATTGTGATTGCCAATATACACCGATCATAAGGAGGGATTATCTTGGATTTGCCAGCCGATTTATACCCTGAGCGGGAATGCGTGTTTGACCCTCCTATAATTAAAGGGTCCACGCTGCAAGGTGACCAGCCACTCTTACCATTGGTGGAGGTTCTTGTTTATCACAAAGTCACTTTGCATGTTTTGTCAGTTCACCACTGAAAACCATCACGGATTGTTCTGCATACATGTTATATGGACATTTTCGATTTTATTATTTTTAATTCATTAGCGCTGCACTGTTGTTTTTTACATTTTGTCTCAGGGATTTGATTGTTGACCCTTGGTGTTCAGCTGCTTTTATAACTAATAGGGTTCATTTTATTGTGCTGATTTTCTTTGCTTTTACTATTACAGTGATAGCCACAATCTTCCAGGTGAAGTGCAGCTGCCCTCCTGCATAGAAACCACAGGGGGTCACTTGCTTGCCGTGGCCAACATTCAGAGAACACTTTGCATTTTTCTCAAAGAATGCAAAGCTTTCCCCTGACAGGACAAGGTGGAGATTGTGATATCACTGCCTTTCTCCCCCACTTCATCCAATCAGAGAACATGGCAGGCCATGCTGAGCTAGTGACCACCGTTGGTTACCAAATAGCCTGTAGCATGCTCAGAGAAGTCAGTTAACCATTGGACAGGGACAGATGGAGATCAGTGGAGAGGACTGAGAGTTGGTTGTCTGTATGCAGCTCTAATCGATGATAGCTGATGCATACCCAGGGTGTCAATGACATTCAACACGGATTATTGAGCATAATTCTCAGGGGCATATTGTTTTCTGTTAACACATGCATGGACTGTCATTGGCGAGAATACAGAAATTGTGAATTAAGGAAGTCTAAGCCAAAGAGCAGCTGTCAGGCCTTAGAGGCCTGAGATCCTCCTTCCTCACAAACCCCTGTGCTGATGTAGAACAGTGTAAGAGCCTTTCTGATCTATGGATATTTTGCTACAAATTAACTTAATTTAGACAAAAATATATAGTTCAAGTAGTCATAGTTATTGTCTATTTAAATTAATATTATATCTACCTTTCTGTTAAAAAAAAAAATTAATATTATATCAATTCAATTTATGCATGAAGAAATTTGCGCCCAGAAAATAAAAGAATATATGAGCTGCAAACACAAAAATGATGATAAAATGTGCAAATAAATATGTTCTGCACTAAAAACACCTTGCTCGATATCATAAACAAAACGACAGATAATCAGTCATAAATATAAATATGAACCCAAATGTGCTTTAGTGTAAGTTTGTGAAAAGAGTCCAAAAACAGTCCAAAATCCCTTGTAAAATATAACAGCACTCACTTTCCACATCTAATCTCCACCGACCCCTCTTGGGTGCTCTGTTACCTTTATTATTTGATCCTTACCACAAAGGTCAAAATATGTTTCTCTTTACATCCAAGGCCATCACAGAGGTAAGTAAATAAAACATTAGACAGCTCACTAAAAGGATTTCTCAGCATGAGGAAGGGCCAAACAGCAGGTAGATAGTCAGGCTCTCTTATACAATATACATCGGACCATAAGGCTCAAAAAGGAAAAATAAAATACATAGTGCTCTCTGATTGATATTTATTGATTAAAGTTATGGAAAAATACATTCACAGGTTATATCCAAACACGTGCTTGAATCAAAGAAATGGCATGAAGCTTCATGGTACTGTTTGGGTATATCTTACTGTTAACCATCGACATCCGCACTCCTCCAACCTTCCAACACTAGCCTTGCTCTGGGAATGCAAGACTGCACTCAACACTTTTCGTCACTAACAATTTCATCAGGATTATGGAGTTGTAACTGTTCAGAAGTGTCTGAGTTCTCATTGAACATATAACTCATATTACAGCTTGTGTAGATATCCAAAAGCCCTGAGACTGCTGCTGGGTACTGCCATCTCAGATGTGAAGTTAGTAGCCCCAGCATATTGAACTGTCACTTGACTGACACCCTATAGTATTCCCCATTTTCTCCTCCATTGGGCCAGCACAGACAGTAAATAGACATTGCCAGAAAAGGAGAGGACCCTGACATGCAAGTAGGGAAGGTCCTGTGCTGGGAAATGGACACTTTATGGTGTGTCAGTTTCCTAACAAGTTCAGAGGCACATTGCAGGTCAATAAAAAAAAAATATTTATGAAAGGAAAATTGCTCTGGGTAAGAATTTTAAATACTTGATTCTTCTGTGCATTTATTTCCATTTTTTTTAAAGGTTGGTGACAGGGTCTCATTACGCACTTCATGGTTGCCATAATTCTTTAAACAGTGAAGTGATGGACACTTATTTGTTTATAAACAACAGTGCAGAGATAACCCTTAGGTGGCCAGTGGGCTCATTAATGGCTGTGATGTGAACTGTCCTATGGCTCACATCACAGACACAGCATACAGTGTGCAGTAGGGTTCCCAGCGTAAAGCCGTAAGGCTACACTGCCGGCTTCCCTTATCCACAATGGCGGCGGCAGCACCCAACAGCTGATGGAAACATCAGATGCGGCGCTGACATTGCTGGACTCCAGGACAGGTAAGTGTCCTATTAGCCAGTAGCTGCAGTATGTGTAGCTGCTGGTTTTTAATTATTCTTTTTTTGGCAGACCTCTGCTTTAAGTAGACTTATAGATCTTAGCATTGTGGGATTGTTTTGAAACTTTTCTTTCTCCCTTCTCTCCTGCACATCAGATCTACATTCTGCCTCTCTGTGACCTGTAGATTAACCCCTTCACCTCCCTTATCCATCAAAACTGCACATTAACCCACCTCCCAGCTGCATCCTCCCACTGTATGTGACATTAACCTCTTCAACTTACCCTCCCTCTGTGTATCACTTGTATATTTAATGTATCTAGTGTACCTTTAGTAAGCTCCATGTTTAACCCCCCCCCCCCCCCCCCCCCGCCCACCCCCCCCCCCCCCCCCCATACCAACATTTTTCTTCATTGACAAAAAGTTGCAGATCATTTGGGATTTTTCGTGCTGTCCTAAATGCATTTGGTAGTTGCATCACCAATTCATTGTCAGTTAGGAATTTTTCACACCATGTCGGAGGAGCTGTGTTTTTCTGCACACCACCACACATATATGGTGCAAACCGGGCACATAGAAAATAATTGTGTGTTTTTTGTACAACACAGCTTAACAGACCTTGTGTGAACAAACCCTAAAACTATCACAACGCTGAAAACTGATGGCCTGGTAAGGGTTATATACAGGCTAATACCAAAGTGGTTAAGTAAATGTGTTACATTTAAAACAAGAACGGCACTGGTAAATTGGGGGGTTGGGTATCTTGAATTTCAATCTCCAAATGTTTATACATCAGGGGCTCTCAACTCTTTAGACACTGTTCTGTGTGTGAACACTTTAAATAATTATTCAAAATAGCCGTCTCCAAAGTAAATGTAACATCAAATGTTGATTCAGACCCTGGGACACTGGACAGAGACATGTTAGATTATCTAACTGTTGCATGCTGAAACATCCTTTTTGTGAAAGGATTCAATCTAAGATACACTGTTCATGCGAGAATACCTATATATTGATTTAGTAATGAACTGGTGTTAATTTCTTTTTTCTTCCTTAGATACTTTTCATTGGAGATTCCACCAATAGAGGGATGATGTATTATCTGATGGAAAGAGTTAATGGATCACTACAGGAGTGGCAGAAAACACACAGCATCAAACTTTTTGATAACATAAATTATGGCAAAACAAATATTAGTTATTCATATTATCCACAATTTTGGATTGATGTCAAACAACGTCCAATATTTGAAGAAGCATTAGAACAGCTCATTGAAAGGTAAGGATTGCCAGTTATGAAGGTATTCTGGGCAATGAAAACATAGGTGAAAAGCCTATGATTGGGTATCTAAATATGGTCTCCTAATGGATTGTTTTGGAAAAGGAAGGAGAAATTAAATGGAGAGTTGACCTGGGGTGTGCCGTGGTTACGTGATCAGTATGCCTAAAAGGGGGCATACCCAAGTATGAGTTTAAATGGAAGTGAAAATAAAAGAAAGAAATGGAATGGGTGGGACACGTAAGCAAACATCGACAGGGGAGGAGGAACGGAGGGCAGGCTTTATGCAGCCTGACTCCTCCTTCAAACACAGGCTGACCTGTGGTCAGCCTTACACTTGTACTCAGCGTCTTTCAATGGATTGTTTTAGAAAAGGAAGGAGAAACTGAAAGTTGACCTGGGGTGTGCCATGGCCATCTGGTCAGTATTGGATAGTGATGTTTTATTCCGCCCTCTTATGAAAACACCGCTCTGCGCTATAGGTATGTGTTACTAACAATTCTAGGCTGATCTTTTAATATACCAGTCATGTATTGAGAAGATATGTATAAATATATAATTTAAATAAATAAATAAATATATGTATATATGTGCAAAATTAATATATAAATATCAAAATAAATGAGAATATATATATATATGCATATGCATAGATGTGATGAAGTTGAATGTGTGATGTGCAAACAAAATCTCAGTATGATATATACGTATAGTGAGCCTTATACATATACCAACAGCTGCTGCTTAAAAACAAAATCAATATAGAAAAATACATTATAGAATAAATATAACAATAACGTTGTTTGTATTTTTCCATCTGGTCAGTATGCCTAAAAGGGGGTAAAAATAAAGACAGTAGGATGAAGCTATCAACCGATTTATTGAAATGAAATGTAACATTTAATCAGTCAAATTAGCAAAAGCTTGTGACATCTCAACCAGTGGATCTGGGATGTATCTGGAGAAGCATGATGAATTCCACCTGCCTAATTTTTTAATCACATGAACAGGTACCCCTTGGAGAGAAGCAGCGGAAGCTGCTCCTATTCTGAAAGATTGGCCAGAATATGCTTTGGGGTCCAAACCCAAATTAGACAGTAGGGTGCGGCAATGTTGCATGAACTGAGCTGCAGAGAGGGGAGCACTAGGGAAAGGCAACAGTGGACTATCCCTGGGCTTGTCCATTGTTGCACGAGCTGGTCTAAGACCAATACCGGGCACCAAGCATTACTGGTCTCGAAGAATCTGATGTCAGTGCCGACTCCCGTTTGCTTGTCTTGCAAGCGTGCAGACGCAATTGGTAGTAGTCAGGGTACCTGACTAGCTGATTGGCCAAAAGTATACGGGACCCTGTCCCAGTACGTGTAAACTCCCCAGGCCTCAGACCATAAAAGGCCAGATACATGGCTGCCTTAAACACCAAGCTAGGTAGCAACCTGAAAGGAGACCCGGTGAGTATATCGGACATGTCCCGAAATATGTGTCCCATGATGGGAAGTCTGCTAACCACAGTAGGATGGGCTACTCTTCTGAATCCCTTTAAGGATAGCCTTAATGGGGTGTGCTGAAAATATAGAGGGCCTATTGGGGTCCTGTAAAGACAAAAAGTGCTGTATACCCGCCAGATAAGTTCTGATGGTGCTGTGGGCCAGTTTAAGCTGAGGCAGTGAAAGCCAGTAGATACTGAATGCTGTAGCCGTCAACCCTAGGATACCATGACTGGAAGGCCTGGAAAACATTCCAGGCTGTGACAAAAGCCTTACTGGTGTTCACAGACAATGATTTGTCAATCAAGGCTGCCTCGTCAGCCCAATGGGTATCTAGTCCATCATTTGTTGATGGAAATGTGGGGATAGCGTGACGCAAGCGTCTGCGTCTGGGACTTGCCGGAAAAACAGTTGGTAGTTAAAATGAGACAGAGCATCCCCCGCTATATTCTCTACACCATTGATGAACTTGCAGTGTATGTGGAAGTTAAATTGGAGGGACAGCCAAATAAGCCTACGTACAAAACACATGATAAGTAAAGATCTGGATCTGCCTTTGTTCATCATTTCTGATGTAGCCTGATTATCCGTGGGAAAAATAATAGTCAGACCTGCCCACAAATGCCCCCACCCCTGCGCTGCCGCAACTATGGGGTAGATTTTGAACAAAGCTGACATCTCTGTAAACCCTGAAATAGCCAAAACCTCGTCCGGCCAAGGCCCTGCCAGCCAGTATGAGTCAAAAATAGCCACACTTTTGTGGCCGCTGCATCTGTTGAGACTTGAGGGGAAAACCCTGACTCTGCAGGGATAAACATGGTGACACCATTCCAATGTTGGAGGAACTCATCTTACATGTGTAAATCCGATAGAGCTGAAGGATCTAGTTTAGCACGAGAATCAGAGTCGGGAACTGAGGGTAACAAAGCCAATAGCCTAGAAATAAAAGCCCTCCCCTGGGGAATGATCCTCATTGCAAAATTCAGCATACCCAGCAGAGACTGTAACTCAACCCTGTTACAGACTTGGGAGATCGTAAATGTATGTATACGATCTCTGATCCTTACTAACTTGTCTGTAGGAAGACTGGCGTGCATGGACTGAGTATCAAGCGTGATCCCCAGGAACATAAGTTTAGTAACCGTGGCTTCCATCTTCTTAACTGCCAGTGGGATGTCGAGTGCAGAGAAAACTAATGTCAGTTTCTTTAGGTCGGCGGGGGCCTTTTTACAACTCTCAATGAGGAGAAAATCATCTAAATAGTGGATAACTTCCTGACAATTTTCTCTATGTGTAAGGATCCAGCTGAGTGCTTGTGTGAAAGAATCAAACAGCCAAGGGCTACTTTGAGAGCCAAAGGTAAGTTTGGTGGCAAAATAATAAAACCCCTTTCCACTTAACTCCATGCCACAGCCAGATAGCAGAATCATAAGAATTTTAAAAGTGTCCGCTATGTCAGCTTTGGACAGCCAAGTGCCCTCACCCATCCCAATGATACGTTGTATCGCCTGATCCACTGACGCATACTTAAGTGAGAACTCCTCCGATGGAATCAAAGAGTTAATGCTAGGTACATGTGAACAATGAAGGGCTGACAAGTCATAAATTAACCGTAATTTATTAGAAAACTTCCCTTTGACAAGAGGGGGTTGATCCTCCAAACCTGGAAGGGCAGTGTTGAAAAAGGACCGATGACATAGCCCTTCTCGAGTTCAGACTGAAGTAACAAATCCACCACCTCTATGTCTGTGGAAGATGACCTCAGATTCTGACACTCAAAAGTCCCTAGTGGCAAAGAGACAAACCCAATGTGGAACCCCCTCTGTGAAGCCTTCTACCAAATATTTGCTCAACAATGGTGACGGATGGGTGGCTAAACAAGCCTGTAAAAAAGGCACGTTAATGCGGCTTAGTCACATGGTCTTGTTCTGTCTCAGTGAACAGGCCGACTTAGGGTGAGCTCTGAAACAACCGGTTCAGATATGTAACAGACAGCACTAGCTATAGTTGCACGTACCAAGGTTTAAATTGTTACAATTCTGAGATCTACCTAAAAAAATTAATGGGCTGGACTAATTTGTCAAAAGATGCAGGATGGACAGGGGCCAGGAGTGAAATACCTGAAGCCCTAGACTTACCTGGTAGCGCAGGAAGTTGCAAATCGGGGCACCAGTAAGCGGTGTGAGTGGATGAGTCGCGCAAACTGGTGACCTAAGCCCAGCAAAATACCGGCAAAACAATTCCGTGTCTATATTACTCCAGACCTTCACCACTTGATATTGAGCAAAACAGGCTGTGGCCTTGGCGGAAAATGAACGATGGTAGTCGTAAAAATTCCATCCCTCATACTTCTGACCTAACTCTACCACTGTATAAAGGTAAAGGTCCAGCTCTTCCCTCCTTAATGGACTCACAGAGCAAATGATGACTCTGAACAAACTAAAAGCCAGGACATCGGTTACAATGATGAACTGCAGTCAGGTCGAGACCCCGATGAGGACAACGAGCATGCAGATGAGTTTCCCTGAGATAGTTTCTGACAGTTTGTGCAGAAATTCTTTGGTGGGTGGATGGATTATCTGGGAAAAGAAGTGCTCACTAACACAGATTTAGACTTGTGAACAATATTTGAGAGAAATAGGCCTTTTGTGTACATAGAAAAAGTCGTAGATCTTTGAGTTCAGTTCATGATACATAGGGGCAAACACAAAAGTGTTGCGTTTATAATTTTGCCCAGTGTATATATAACATTTTAAAATAAACATTTTAAAATAAATATTTTCTTGATTTTAGGTCCCGTCCCCTTAAGAACACCAACCAGACTGTACTGGTTGTAGGAGGAGTGCAATGGCTAAATTCAGATCATTTGAAAATTATACACAGTGTATTGGAAAGGTAAGCTCATCTCTTCAGTGGTCCACTGATGAGTAAACAGAAACGGTTTGTTCATTTTAATGAAAACAAAAAATCATACATTTTCAAGGATTACAGTGAGATAACAACACTCTTTTTATTGCGAAAATCTTTTACCATAATAACTGAAAATTTAAAAATAATATAGTGAATGGTTTACAGAACAAAAATTACCAGGGTAATTATTTGTCTAATACCCCCCCCCCCCCCCCATCCATTCCCTCACCATGCTATGGGGATAAGTAGGGCAGAGTTCTGTAACCCAACAGGGAAGAAGTCTGATTAGCCCAGTGTTGTCAAGTGGCGGGAATCATATACTTATCCATATCCTGAATTACAGGTACTGAATATTTCATAACTACATAGTTAGTAAGGTTGAATAAACTAAATCCAGTTAAACCTATGTAATATTTTTTTTTACTTTACCTACACTCATTACTGATACCACTAACAGTGGAAGGGTTCTAATTGCACAATTTAAGATTGAACTGCTCTCATCTGACTTCATGGCCACGTGTCTTCTTCTGGGACCTTTATATGCCTTCCTAATAGCCTCTTGATTGATCTTCTCTGGACCCTCTCCAGTTCAAGGACAGCATTCCTGAGGATTGTTGACCATGCGTTAACTGAATATTCAGGAGGCTGAATCAGTGTTTGGTAAAGTGGTAGAATTACAAACTATTTCTTAGTCTGAGGTCAACAAGGTCCCCCAGTTCTTTTTTCATCCTTTATTCCCCCAGAGGTTCTCCCCATAATCAATATCTTGCATGCATATATTTACCTCCCAACTGCATTACTTTACATGTTTTACATTAAACCTCATCCATCATGTAGCTGTCCCTTTTTTATTTTATCAAGGTCTTCTTGTAAGGTTGCTACATTCTGAGGCAAAGTGATTGCCCTGCTTAGCTTATTATAATTCTGGTAACACTGGAATTTAACTATCTATTTCAACCTCTATATCATTCATGAACAAGTTAAACAGAAATGGTCCTAGGACAGAGCCTTAAGGCACATAGCCCACAACTCTAGACCACTCAGAAAAGAGCCATTTATACTAACTCTCTGGAAAAAACAAAAGAGGGAGAAGAGGTGCCTTTTACAAGTTTTAATATGAGAGTGGTAAAATGGCAACTCACATTTTAGCAGTTAAAAACAGGCATGGTATTGTCCCAAACAACGGGGGTGTCATCAGTGAGGTCAGTCTCTTGTTCTGCTGTGGATAAGCGCTGTGTGTTCTTCTTGTACACCGCTAGATGGATCTCTGCCGGCAGCGGTGGATTGTACATCAACACGAGGCTTGAAGCGCAAGCTGGTATCCAGGCGAAGGGGATGACGTCACTGGGATGCGACTCGTTTCTTGAGCGTACAGGCCATGAATGATGTGACGACCATGCTCCTTCTTCAAAAAGGGATATATATTGTTTTAGTTTTTGCGCCTTCTACTTGTATAACATACTTACTCTCTGGACACGCTCCTGTCACCAGTTCTCTATTCATGTACATACAAACTAATTAATGTAAATAGACGTTAATTCAAAACTTAAGTATCAAATGCTTTAGCAAAGTCTAGGTAAATTATATTCATAGGCCTTCCTCTATCTAAATGCCTGCTCACTGTTTTAAAGAATGTTAAAGGTTAGTCTGGAAAGATATTGTCCTTTACCATTCCTTCCAATATTTTACATACTATTTATATTAGGCTGACTGAGCTGTAGTTTCTTGGAATATACAGTATCTCAACCCTTTTTTGAATATTGATAGTCCACATTTGCCAGTAAGGTATCCTTAAAAATTATAACTAAATTTTTTGAGGCCTGGGGTATAATCCATCTGGTCCTGGTCATTTACTCACATTAAGTTTTTGTAGTCTGTTTTGAACACATATTTCTGTCAGCATCAATATTTCATTACATTCAATAAAATGATATTAACATTACTGTTTTGTTTAATACACCCCAGCTTTTTATTTGTATAAACTGAAAAGAAGAATATACTATATTTTACTATATTATACTGTCTTTTCCTACCACCTCCAGGCACTAAACAAATGGTGGGGGAAAAGAAGAGGTACGTATATGCTGGGAAGGGATGGGGAATTAAAGTAAACCTGGTGCTTACCCTAATAGGGAAAGCCCAAACTTTTGCAAGTTCAAAGCACAGGGCTTTATGTAGAAGCAGAGAAACAACATTAGAGTTATTTTGTGAGAGCAAAATATGCAATGCAAAAAAAGGACGCTGGGTATTATTTAGCCACTATGGGCAACACATGCTCATTTCTCACCTAACCAAAAAATCTAAAAGTTTTTGAGCAATATAGAATAATCATGCTACTGAAAAATTTTTGAATTGATACTTAAATCCATTGAACATATTTTCATAATATGTAAGGATTGATGTATTTTTTTCTGGTAGTTGCATACATCAGAATTATAATGTTTTTAATGAATTTCATATTGATTTTTTGTATGCATGAATGCATGCATATGATTTGTATCAAACATTACCTATGATCATGTAGATGAAGTGTATAAATTGTGATGGGGTTCAAGTGCAGGAGAGCCATAATTAGAAGGTTTATTAACATTAATAAATACTAAACAGAAATTATATTTAACTTAACAATGCAGGAATGTGTCATATAATAAGACCGTAAAAAGGAAGCGGAAAATGCCGCAATCAGTAGACTACAAAGCAGAAACACCCAACTGCCAGTCATGCTTGATTTAAGTAAAAGTGCATATTCCAAAAATGTATGTTATTGTGTTTTCCTAAACTTGAGCTTCAGTAATAATTAATGCCCTTTAATTCATTATTTGTATGATGTGCTATGTAAAACAGCTATATAGCTTGTGCGGACATCAAAGATTAATTAAGGTAAGCTCATGTAAAACCCTTTAATTGTAGGTGCATTGGCTTTGAACAAAGAACCTATTACCCTCATTTTTAAATATTAGGTATATTTTATATATAAACAGGTAATGAATGGGACCACCTGCCACACATCATTTAAAACAAAAGAGAGTGGCTTAGTCAAGTGGGAAACATAATTGAAAAGGAATAAGACTCTTATGAAATGTCAGGCAGAATTTTATTTGTGCTGGGGAGCCTGGACCTACTATGGTAGCAAGCGCCTGCTGTTGAAGAACTGTAGAGGGGTATTTTTCAGGAAAAAAAAGTGTCATAAAAGGCTTTGATAAGGTGTCCAGATTGGAAGTAAACTGCAAGTTACAGTACTACTCCTACGGCTTGGTAGGATTCCTGCCACAGCACTTATCCAAGTACACAGGTCCAGGTCAAAGCTTGGGTAATATTGGCAAGAGATTGTTGGCCTGATCCTTATAGGGGATTCAGCCCACTCACCAGGCAGAACTTGCAATTAATGACCTAGAGGGGGAAAAAAACTGTTAATCGTGCATCTCCCAGAGAAAGACCAGGATTTTCTTGGCAAATAGGTAAATGCTTAGAAGCGGTGTGGGCGAGCACTAACACTAAGGTAACACAGAACCACAAAAAGCAGAAAGTGGGAGAATCCATTCCACAATATGCACGGGAACTACAAGGCATGACAGCAGAGATATGCCACAAGGAAAAGTTCAGGGTAGAATGGCATGACTTGGGTAATATGGACAGGTGGCTGAAAGAACAGTTTGTAGCTCGACTGCTGTCTTACAAGGTCAGATATACCCTGGAAAAGAAAGATAAAGGCAACCACAATTTGTAGTTACACTGTTAGAAGCAGCCATTGCATGTCAGAAGCAGAGACATACAGGCTTGGACACACCCAAGGCCATCATAGGTAGAAAACCAAATCAAACACATGGCTCCATGGGAGGTGGCCATACAAAAACTGACATGAGGGATGGCTTAGCTCCATACAGTTTTTGTGTTGAAGTGCAGAAAGAAATACTCCTCTGAGGGGAAAAAGAGGGGTTGAAAAAGGCAAACACCACATTGGAGGTGGCCAGGGCAGACAAGGTCATAATCCCCATGCTGTGACTGTCAAGAGTTGGGCCACCACCTGCAACACTGCCCCAATTTTGATTGTGACTCCAATTATCTTGGTGAGGAAGAAGAACAGCACCCTCTGAATGCTGTTACCATGATGCCTACCCTCTTCCATGAATTGAGGAAAACCTTGCTGCCCTAGAACAGGGCAAATTTTTATTCACGTTTATACACGTCCCCTGAGGGACATCCCCTGAGAAAGCCCTGTTGTGTAACGCGTAGGGCATGGCTTGTTAGACATCACGCCAAGGTGCTATAAAAATGCACTGATCAATGGAAAAATTACACTAGCAGGAAAGGGGTTAACACTAGGGGGCAATCAAAGGCTTAAGTGTGTTCCCTACGTGTGTTCTAACTGTAGGGGTGTGGGCTCACTGGGACATGACAGAAATCACTGTTCCAGATCTCTGACATGTCCCCTGTCAGAACAGGGATCCGCTTGTTTACACTGGCAGATCCCCGTTCTGCCTCTGACCCACGGGCATGTTCCCGCAGCGCCCGTAAATGTACGCGAGCCGGTCGGCAAGTGGGTAAAATTATATTACTACTGGTTCATATAGGAGCGCGGCACTATTTATGATTATATTTTTGCATATTGGTACACTTTTGAGAGTGTGTATAGGTGTGAGTGATCCGTATATAAGCACATTGACATTAGATTGTTGGGAATATAGCACTCTTTAGTACATCATAGCGGCGCGCAAGTGCAAATATTGTTTGTTATCAATGGAGAACTGACCACAGATTTTTTGTGGCTGTAGACTGCCTCAAATCTTACTGCCTTTTCACTTAATCTCAGACAGACTCGATGATGTTGAGATCAGAGCTCTGTTTGTGCCAAACCATCACTTCCAGGACTCCTAGTTCTCCTTTTCACTGAAGATAGTTCTTATTAATGAAATTGGTTGTATGCCTGGGGTTGTTGTCCTGCTGCAGAATAAATTTGGGAATAATTACACACCTCTCTTATGGTATGGCATGATGGATACGTATCTGCCTACATTGAGGACACCAAATCTCCAACTCCATTTGCAGAAATGGAGCCCCAAACTTTCAAGAAACCTCCACCATGCTTCACTGTTGTCTGCAGCCCTTCAGTGAACAAATGCCTCCTGCTACAGCCAAATAATTCAAATTTTGACTCATCAGTCCTGAGCATTTTCTACAACCCAGTTCTTATGTTCTCATGCATAGTTGAGTTGCTTAGCCTTGTTTCCATGTGGGAGGCATGGCTTTTTGGATGCGATTCTTTCATGAGAACCACTTCTGGACAGACTTCTACAGAAAGTAGATGGGTGTACCTGTGTCCGACTGGTTTCTGCCAGTTCTGTGCTTATGGCACTGTTAAACATCTTCCGATGTTAAAGGGAAGTAAGCAAGATGTGTCTTTCTGCTGCATTAAGTTTCATTGGCCAACCACTGCACCTATGGAACTCGACTTTGCCCGATAAATGGTGTCCTCAATGCTGAGAAACACAGGAAAATATTTATCCATCATGCCATACCATCAGGGCAGGGGCGGATCCAGGGGGGCAACGGGGCAATTGCCCCCCAAGAAATTAGTTGCGGGTGAGTGAGCGGGCAGCTCGGTGGACAGGTGAGTGAGCGGGTGGGTGGCTCGGTTGGTGAGTGGGTGGGCAGGCAGCTGGGCAGCTCGGTGAGTGAGCGGATGGGCAGGCAGCTGGGCGGCTTGGTGGGTGGGCGGGCAGCTGGCCAATCAGCGGGCTAGCAGGCAGGGAAGCAGAGATATGACATCATCTCTCACCGCCTGGCGCCTGCCCTGCGTCCCTGCAGTTCCGCCCTCACTGTGCAGGCAGCCGTGGGAGCAGAGAGATTACATCATCTATTTGCTGCCTGACTTCACTCTGGGACACAGCAAGTGACAATCCCCATCTTAGCAGGAAAGGGACACATCAAGTGACAATTGTAGCAGGCAAGTGACAATCCGCAACGTGTGGCAGGTGCCGTGGCAAGTGACAATCCGCAATGTGTGGCATGTGACGTGGCAAGTGACAATCTGCATCTGGTGACAGGCAATGTGACAAGTGACAATCCACAACTTGTGGCAAGTGACAATCCGCAACGTGTGGCAGGTGACGTGGCAAGTGACAATTCGCAACATTTGGCAGGTGATGTGGCAAGTGACAATCTGTAACTTGTGGCAGGTGACAATCTGCAACTTGTGGCAGGTGACGTGGCAAGTGGCAATCTGCAATTTCTAGCAGGTGACGGTGACAAGTGACACACTCAAGGCTCCCACTGATTCTGCATTATGGTAAGTTGAACTATTTCATTTTATATAACAATGTAATAATATAAATAATGCACTTCAATCATCCTGACACCATATCAACCATGGTGCCAGGATTATTGAAGCGCCAACACCAGTCATTTCCCCGATAAATTTCTCACAAAAAAAATATGTTATGGCAGTGCCCCTCCCAGGACTAGACTCTGGATCCACCCCTGCATCAGGGAGACATGTTATTGGCCACAAATTTATTTTTCAGCAGAACAACAACCCCGAACATACAGCCAAAGTCATCAAGAACTGTCTTCAGTATAAAGAAGTGATACTTTGGCCCCCACAGAGTCCTGATCTCAACATCATTGAGTCTATGTGGGATTACATAGAGACAGAAGGATTTGAGCAGTGGCAGCCACTCCATATGGGGTGCAGGGGCGTCGCCCCCATAATCCATGCAGGGCCCCTAATCTACATGCAGGGTGTTGGACGCATGGATTCCAATGTTTTTTTTTTTTGAGCACATGATTAGAGCCTAATGGGTAGGCTCGGGTCGCAGAGGACACCTACTTGTGTGACAATAGCAAATTATTATTTGCTATTGTCTTCCTGCTTCTCCTCCCAGCCAATCAGGAGCATGCTTAGCCGAGAGAAGAAGCTATCGTATTGGCCGGGCAGGGGGGAGGAGGTACAGGAAGATCCTGGACTCGGGAGATGGACACCCAGAGCGATCTCTCAGTGCTCTGCATTGGCGCTGATTGAGAACCCGACCACGTGAGTACCACCTGCAGGGGGGGCAGACCAGGGGGGTGGAATTGGGTGGTTTGTTTGCCCCCCCCACGGCTTGAGCACCAGCTGACACTGGATTTGAGGCAGCCTACATCCACAGAAGATCTGTGGCTAGTTCTCCAAGATGTTTGGAACAACCTACATGCCAAGTTCCTTCAAAAACTGTGTGAAAGTTTACCTAGAATAATTTATGCTGGTTTGAAGCCAAAGGGTAGTCACATCAAATATTGATTTGATTTTATCTCTCTTCTGTTCGCTCACTTTGAATTTTGTAAATTGATAAAAATAAAGAATTAAAATACATATTTTTGAAAGCATTCTTAATTTACACCATTTCTTCACACCTGCCTTAAATTTTTGCACAGTACTGTATGTGGTCAATGACATTTCTTAAGATGCGTGCTACTGGCTTACAATTTGAAACAAGATGGCTGGTTGTGAGAAGCTGTCATCATTTGTTGGTGGTAGTAATACACAAAATGGTTTACTTCTGGCTACAGCAGAAAGAAGTTCAGGCAAGTCCTTTGCTTGTCCAAATTTGCCTGTTTGGTGAACTGCGAACAGTTTGGGTACAGGTTAAAATCATGGTTGACTCGAAGGGCATTTATAGCAGTCACATGTAACCTTCACAAACATTGCTGTTACAAAGACATTGTTGTGAAAAGACCATGTTTGTGCATCTTCCATTATTCTGTACGGTATGCATGATTTTTGCCACCCAGAACCTGTTTTGCATTACTGATTTTATGTTTGCACTGGTTTAGTAAACTACAAGTTACAGTTACTTCCTGTATGATTATTTGGCCGATTACCTATTCTGTTAAAACACTTTCATTTCAATAACTGATTCTATAAGCAATCCTAAATTATTAATGCATTTCTGATATTGTAGCTTGAATTTCTATTAAAATTCTAAAACAGTATATCAAAGATCTTAAAGTAAAAATGATACTTCTGCATCTGGAGCGGAAGCTCCAAGAGTCATTAATCACCATAAATGCAGGAAATATACTTTCTTATGCAAGGGAAATGCAAATGCCATATATTTTTCCCTACTGCTCATTTAGTGACCTTAGTACTTATTATTGTAAAAATGTTTAGTTTTTATAGTGTTGAGGTCCCTGTCTAATTCAGACCTAGGATTCCACCTCTATAAATTGGTTTGTCTCCCAGTATTCATATGGGCTTCCCAGAGCTCTAGTTTATTTACCATAATCTAAAACATAAGCTATGAATTTAATTGTCTTTCCTCCAGATTGTTCACAGTGCCTGTTGGTTTACTAAAGGAATAGAGCACGTTCACTTTGCAAAGCTTAGCGAAAGAGCTGAAACTGTTTTCCCTTTTATCATTCAATGAGGTGCAAATAAAAAACCTTATTTATTTATTTTTTATTTCTCTTGCACATGATTGGACTTTCTTAGTGAATAAAGCTTTACATTATTTACCAAGCAAAGTGAACATACACTTTTCAAAGTGAACTACCACTATTCATATAATAAGTGAACCCCTATGTGTCTGAAATAAAAGGATAGGTAATAAGACTGTAAGCTCCAGTAGAGACAAGAACTAAACTACTCAACAATATCTGTAAGACCACGGAGGCGCTTTTCAGGCGCTTTCACGCTAAAAACAGCGCCTAAAAAGCTCACGAAAACTTATTTCCATTAAAATCAATGAACGCTTTCACACTGGGGCAGTGTGCTGGCAGGGCTGTGAAAAATTCCCCTCCCCATTGAAATGAATGGAAAGCTCTTCAAAAGCGCCTGAAAAGCTCTTCAAAAGCGCTCAGTGTTTTTACTGGCAGTTTAGAAGCGCCTCAGTGTGAAAGTGGCCTAAGATTCTGTTGAATATGAACACATACAGTACATTCTATTTATAAAATGCCCTATACAAGTTACAATTTGGTTGTACAGTTTTCTTTAGATTTTACAAACCTCTGTAATAAGAGGGCCTACTCAAGCCTCCAATTCAGTTTGTGTCCAATCAGGTATGCCTTTGCTTTACATAGTTGTTACTATCAGACTGTATCATGTGGTCAGCTAAATGCATTTCATATATATTTAATAAAGTGGAAGAGGTTTTGGGGGGATAGGGACTTTCAGGAAGCCATGGCCTGGTAAGGTCATGTATTTCCATCCCTAGGGACTTTAAATGATATCATGATATCCATCCCACTTTGTGTGAAGTATATATATATATATATGTGTGTAGCAAGGGCCCAACCCATAGAGGCCTAATGGTGACCTCCAGAGTCAGGGAGAGCTGATATCCTTATTTGTAGAGTGGGTTACCAGGCATGGTGGGTGAAGTGAAAGAAGAAATGCTGGGCGCCAGTCACTTTTTGAATGCATACAAGAGATTTATCTCTCTCTTAACAGAACTGTGGGAGAGAGGGTTAGGACCAGGACACCCTTGAGTAGATGCAATGCTAATTGGCAGACTCCGAGACTTCTATAGGGAGATAGCTATACAGTGAAAGGCCTCCAGCCAGATAACACTTCTGTATAGGTAGGACCGCTGTCTCTTATGGCAACTAATATTGCAACAGTCAATGAAAGGTAGTTGTACGTAACACTTGGTAACCCAGAACAGTCAGTTTCTTATCTCACAGTATCTCACTGTAAATCTTCACTCACTGAGCTCCCAGTCTCTCACTAGACTTCCAGATCCCAGTTGTCACTGGATCCCCCTGAGCTCTTCCACAGCTATCCCACTGTACACTCCTCAAGCATCACCCCCGCTATCCTGCTGGGCCCCTGGCTTGGCACTTGCTGAAGCTTTCCCACTTCTTTACCGTCCCTGGTTGGTGAGAAGACTGCTCTGGTACTTTCTCAAGCTTACTCACTGTAGTCTCCGGTAGTAAGATGGATGGTCCCTTAGTGGCCACAGCTTGCCTTCTACCTCCAACCACACCTGGTTCCCCATCCGGCTGAACCTTCTCAACTTGGTTGGACTCCAATCCTGCAGTCCCAACCCTAGGCTGCTTCTCCTGCTCCTGGATAGGCCTCAGGCAGCCTAGCAGCCAGGTGTCCTCAGGATAGGCCTCAGGCTTCCAGCCTAAAAGCCCGGGGCAATAGAAAACACGTCCTCCTAGACAGCCATCTAGATGGCACAAAACCCTGATCACCTGGCTCCACCCAAATAATAGGTTCTCCCAGCAGGCCAAGGAACTAAAGAAATCCCTGCCAATTGGCTGAGAAACCCCATCCATTCATACTCTGACCTTGCAAAGCCCCCTGCCATTCTAATGTCACCAGCCACAGTGCCACCTAGTGACAGAAAAGAAGGTGCAGCATTTCCAGAATTAGAGGGGAATCAGTTGATCTTCTAACAATTAGCCAGGAAGATTACCACCTGGCAAACTAAATTTATTAGCAACCCTGCCTAAACACCAGGGTGCTACATAAAAAAAACATGACCCATGGCTAGACTCTCACCAGCCCAATTACAATTTAACTGTCATCTTGTTTTTGTGGGTACCATAGGTGTCATAGGATGTTAGGATATTAGTACTGATGCCCCTGAAGTTTACATAAACGGGTGACCTCGCCCCTCTCTGACAACACTGAGAAAGCCATAGGGAAGTCCCCGTGCATCAGAGGAGGGCACTGGGTGGTCCCGCCCTCCGTTATTTAAGAAGTGCCAGAAGAAGCGAAGCGTCACATTGCTGAAGACTCCCACAGAGGCGGATCGTGCGGATCGTGCGGACGGCGCGGAGAAGAATCCGGAGCAAGATGCGGGACGAGAAGAGTGGAGGAAATAGAAGATTAAGAAGAAGATGAAGAAGAACATGGAGAAGAAGAACATGGAGAAGAAGAACAACACCGAAGGAAGACCAGAAGAAAGAAGATGAAAGAAGAAGCGCAAAGAAGAAGAATTTAATAAAGGACTTGTCAAAAACTGTCTTTTGTCTTTTTTTAACCTTTTTGTCACTTTTTTTGTGAAGTGGTAGGGGTACCCCATTACAAATTCACACGGGGGGGCAGGATCTGGGGGTCCCCTTGTTAAAGGGGGCTTCCAGATTCCGATAAGCCCGCACACCCAATTCATTGTAGCCGAGAGTAGTTTTAAATTACTTTTTTTTTCCTTTAGAAATGTCATTTTGCTGTCAGACTGTTCTAAACAAGGGAAACATGCGCCCCCTTTACAGGCATACTATAGACACCCCCGGGTACGAAATTTAAAGGAATATTACACTTTTATTGTTTCACTTTAAGCATTATTAAAATCACTTCTCCCGAAAAAATTGCAGTTTTTAAAACTTTTTTTTGCATTGATACATGTCCCCTGGGGCAGGACCCAGGTCCCTAAAAAAATTTATGACAATACCATGCATATAAGCCTTTAAAAGTAGCACTTTTGATTATTCATGTTCGTGTCCCATAGACTTTGTTCTAACAGTGTTCGCATGTTCGAACACATTTTTTGTCTGTTCGCATGTTCTGGTGCGAACCGAACGGGGGGTGTTCGGCTCATCCCTACTTTTAACAGCAGCAAAAGCATGTATACCAGCCCTTCGGAAGAGCCTAGTTGCTCCGACTAAATCTCAATGGCTGGCTAGAATTATCGAAATTCTGGAAATGGAAGACCACAATGTCAATGAAATAATAGAGTGAGAAATATCGGAGGATATAGATTCCATATTGTTTATATAAAGATTAGTTTCCTTTAGAATTGTAGGGTTAAATCCTAGGGCTGTAGGGTGGTATGCAGCATCTGAGAGGTGTGCTGGGGGGGAGAGCACCTTGGATAGTTTTTTTTTGTTTCTGTTTTTTTTTTTTTTTTTTAATGGTAGGGTGTTTTTTTTTTTTTTTTAAGATACAAAGAAAAAGAGCGGAATAGGAAGCACGTACTCCTATCCTAGTAGGGTTTGAAAATTTTAAGTAAAGCAGTCAATGAGAATAGCAGTCATGCAATATGTTGTATAGGCCGTATAGGCCGATGTTGTATAAAGTCACATAGACCTTAATAGTTACGTAAGCATGACTTATATTTGTAAATTAGATGGTGTATTGCTGCCTGCAAATTTTGTGGTTGTTTGGTAACTCTATGGTGATGTAGTAATGAGGTTATTTCATATATTCATATATAAATAAAGAACAAAAAAAAATAGGAGATTAGAATAACTGTGACCATTAAAGAACTAATTTAGCAGATAGATGATCTGTTACATACACATCAGCCAAGCGCGAGACACCATTATTCCATGAACTCCAACAGGAAATGACTGAATGGTCTAATGCAATGTCCTGTCACTGCTGGCTAATTGTGTATAATAGATGTGACCTAGAAGAATTAATACCTTGGCCAGGCTAGATTAGTAAATCTGGACTTGAAATCAGGTCCTAATATGATATTAGCACACCTGCTTGTGTCTCCCACCAGGTGGAAAGAGGCCAATGGCAAAAGATTTAGACATACAGGTACGGTAAACTCTTTTTTGGAGGAGCACACACTAAAACCTTGTCCTGTTAGCAATGACCTACTTGCTATATAGACATTTTTTCACAAAAAAAAATTAAAGGAGAGAGACACTTTTCAATCAATCACAAAGGTAAGGGTGACCTACACTGACAGACAATGTAAAGGGGCATTTCTACACTGACCACTAATGTAAGAGAATGCAATTTTTTTTGCCAATAATATTATTATCACTAGTTATTTAATTTCAGGATTATTATTGAAAATAATTTTGTTTTGTATAGCAGGGGCTTTCGTAAAACTAACCTCTTGTTGTCAAACACTCTAGGTATAGCACATTCTTTATTCAAAATTTTTCTTTAACTCGCTGATATCATTATTTTTAGCAAGAGTTCTGTTAGACCTTGTGGTTATTTCAAGGATTTCTCTGAGGTAAAAAGGTTGAGAAAGACTGGTCTATAATACCTCTTTCACACGGCACTGAAAAACGGACAGGCGGATCGAAGCGGGCCACCCATTGACTCCTATGGACAGGCGGTTGTCAGAGGAGATGTGTCCGCTGACACCCGTCTATCATCTGATCTGCTCAAGGTAGACGTATGGCGATACGTTCGCCATCCATCTGGTGGATCAGTTGAGATCTGATGAAAATGGACATGCTGTCCATTTTCGTCCAATCTCCCCATAGAAATCAGTGGGGATCTGAGCTAGTGGAGTCCGCTGAGCTGATCCGCCCCATGTGAAAGGGGCCTTAGAATTCATGTTTTTACATTTATATTGTTTGTTTCCCAAATTTATGAACATTTGCTGACATTTCATATTTTCAAAAGAACATATAACAGTTCGATAGTAAATAAAAAACTTATTTTTTTGCAGGAAAAATCTGCCTGCTATTTTAGTAATCATAAAATCTATAGGAATGGGCTTCCATCTGCCAGTGCGTGGTATTCGCTCACTATCACCTGTAAGTAATATGTTATATTTTGTTTACCAATGTTTTTATTGTATTATAAGAAAACAAGAAAAACTCTCATACAAATGTTGCATAGATCAAGTAACAGTCTTGTACACATATTTCTTAAGTGTTGAGGACACATACAAAAATTATCGCCATTGTCCCTTTTGGGATTTGGCTAACTAAGTCAATCCAGAGTCTTCTCAAATTGGCCATGGTAACAGACTGTAAACGGTAAAATAGAGATAAAAAGATAAAAACACAAAACAAGATTCTAGTACCCAAAATTAGGACAGAATAAGGAAAAATACAAGGTTATCCAGTACTTCTGAGTAGAAGTGCAGGCATGTTGCTGTCCATGTGTTTAAGCACCTACAAATCAATAAGCAGGCCAAGACTCCCATTTCCTATTAAATACAGGCATAGTATCCATAATAGTATGATGCACCCTCTCCATAAGCTGATAGGCCTCCATACATCTCAGAATTTGTTCCCAAGGGACCCTGGGGGTGCGCCAGTGTAATGCAATTTCCCAGTGAACTGCACTGAATAAGATGTGGGACAATTTGTAATATGTTATACTGAAAGTATTAATCTTATTATACATGTGTTTTTATATAGAAAAACATTTAGACCAGTAGGCTGGTATTCAGTTTGGATATGCCAACCTCTGGGGCATCTTTCTTCCTGACTTGTTCTTTGAGGAAGCTGCTGTATACACTGTTATTCATTCTGGTAGTAACTCTTAAGTGCTAAGTGCCTGGGTTTACCTGGCTGGAAATGAAGACTAACACTTGTCATATTATATTATTTACTTTCAAACTGATATATTACAGCATATTTGAATTAATAATGAATGTTGTAAAGCAAGAACATATATATTTACAGCTTTTCTGAAGTGGTAAACTTTGAGTAGTTGCTACTGAGCAGAGGGCAAATTAGACCAGCCACATCTTAGGTCTGTAGTTGTACTTAATTATTTTCAAAATGGGTTTAGGAGAGCCAAATAGGGGCTTCCTTCCAAAATTAAACTCTAAAACTGTTCCAGTTATGCAACTTAGATATCTGGTATTACCTTTATGAATCTATGTGCACAGTATCGCATATTTCCTAAATACCAAATTCAAGTTAGCAACGATGCCTATTATGAAAAGGTTGGTATTTGTTAGTGCCAACTGATGTAATATCATTGCCCATATTGCCTGCTTTTGTTGTATGTTAAAATCATCTATAACAGATATAAATAAAAACAGAAATGGCAATGAGTATTAAGATCAAATATGAGACAAGAAGGTAGCTATATAAACTAATGCTAATTAGTCTTGCAGGCCAAAGTTAAGTCAAGAACATGCATATCACTATGAAAAGAATATTGTAATACCACCCTAATGTATAATCTTTTAAAAATGTATTTAATAACAGTAACAACAGTGACTACACCTACAATACAAAGATTGCAAACTTGACATGGACAAGATGTAAGAGTAGGTGACTGCATGTGGCTAGCAGCGGGGATTACAAATGGTGTCGCAAACCTCACTCTGATAAACACAATAACATGTAATGGGTGGAGGAACCTTGTGCAGCAGCCTTGCCTCTTTATATCTCATCTTACGTTGAGTAGTTATAACTAGAAAATGAAAAGGTGCACATGGTCAGGAAAATTGACAGAACAGGCATCTCAATGTATTCATTGATATATATACTGTATATGACCCAAGATGGGAACTCAAGATGGGAGACAGCTTAGAGTTGGTGACCACACTTTGCAGAGGTACTTTCATGTGCCAGTGTATTTGCAAAAAAAAATCTCTGTATTTAAACTGAGATGTAAGTTATAGATGTCTGCAGAAAACCCAGCAACATCAGTGATACATACAAAGTTAAATACAGCTTGTATAAAGTAACCGAAAATAAACCAAATCTTTTTAAGAAATCTGAATAAAAAAATATATAGGGACTTATTTATCAGTTTCTTGTAAAGGACATTTTGTGCTAAGCCTCTTGTTTTACATCAGTTTTCAGTAGTGTGGCCACACAAAACTACTAAGATCTTTTATCTGATTGGTGGCACTGGCTTAAACCAGACTATCACTCAGTTTATACAATATTATATTATCAAAAGCTCCAAAAATTTAACTGAGAACATCAGAGTTTTATCTAAAGATCTCTAGTTCAGACATTTTGCTGCAGATAATAGAAACCATGAAGTGCTCCAAATATAAATCCTATACATTATCATGTTTTTGTACATTTCAATATAAAATATAAGTCTGCTTTACAAGTCAGTAGTAATCTAATCCATATGCTTTACCTTAACACAGTGCCCAAACATTAGTCAAACTAGCTATCATTTCTACAGTCATGTCTATTCCAATACTGTACTTTATGAGCAAAAGGGTACACTTGACAGTAGAGTCATCACCTGAAAATAAAATAATTACTGTGTATCGCACAGCTAGCTTACGTTTATAATATTACTGCATAACTCTCCCCATATGTGGAGCACTGGCCGTGGTCCATGTGGACTCAGAAAGCTCACATAACACATCCAAGGTGACTTGCAAAAACATTGCCAACACTGTCTGCTCCATATGACCAAACAACCACACAGTAAACACACCAGATACGCCTCTATTGTGCTGAATTACATCAGTTTAAACATTGCAGGCTGTTTGTCTGCACAAGTTAGAAGTATCATGTTAGGCTTTCTATTTAGATACTAACCATATATTTATTGGCAGTAGCTCATGCTTGACTATAATGATAATTATGTATGTTGAGTAAAGATACTATCATCAAAAGCCCATGGTTCTAAAATAAATGCATATGAAAAATTGCCCATCATGTGTAGGACCTGTTGTGATAGTGTGTTGCTTTGACATCAGAAGAACAGATATGTAAAATATAGTTTGCACAGATTAAGGACAAATGAGGTAAATCCAGTTGAAGTGCATATATTTATAATGTATAGGCATATTCAATTCCAACACAAAAAATGTGTGTTTAGCTTGTGGTTAACTCTTGGTCTCAAATCATTTTTTGAAGATTGCAAAAGAAATCTAGTGCATTTAGAGGGTTTAAAAAATAGCGTAATGCAAATAATTTCATATGTGTGCAAATATTTTTTAAGCTGTCTTCTATGTATAGTTAATAAATACGTGTGTCTATGGGACCGCTGTATCTGCTTATTACATATATAGCTTGGACTTCCTACTTAGTTCTGTTGATGAGTGCTTGAGCTATAGTGTTGCTCCTTCTCAATGCAAGCCAGTCAATCTATTCTGACTACTCAAATAAAAACATGTCTATGTGGCTTATCCTGTAGTTGATTTTGTCTCAGTATTCACCTGAGATGTCTCTGCTTGTTAAAAAGATAGTATAATGTCTTTGAGTAAATTTTATTTTTGTTCCTTTATTTGAAGTGGTTGTAAACCTTTGGGTTTTAAAAAACAAAAACAAACATGCCTATACTTACCTGCTCTGTGCAATAGCTTTGCATGGAGCAGCCCTGATCCTGTTCTTCTGGGGTCCCCTGCCAGCGCTCTAAGTCCCTCCTCTTTATCGGGTGACCCCAAGCAAAGCCGCATTCCTTGGGGGCACCTTGTTCCTTGTGTGTTCTCTCCCGAGTCCCGCTTTTGCATCCATTGACACAGACAGTGGGACTCTGCTCCTCCCCTACTCCCATGTCAAAGGATTTGATTGACAGCCAATATCTCATACTGCTGTCAATCTGTTCAATGAGGAGAGAGACAGCGGCTCATGCACATGGCTGGATTGGGCTCAGGTAAGAAAAAGGTTGAATCTGGGGGGGGGGGGGGGGGGGGGGGGGGGTGTGAAGCACAGAAGGTTTTAGAACCACTATAAGGTTTATATTTTAACTTTAGATTATCTATATACAAACTTTGTATTACACATTACAACACAAGACAAAGGGTTCCCAGAGTACTTTTGGTTTTCCAAAGAGAAAGCATCTCATGGTACTACTAACCCATTCTTGTGCTATTTAGGTTGGATTACTGTAATGTATATCCCATGCTCATGTAATACCCCATGTTTTTTTTTAAAAAAGTTGATTAAAAAAAAGCACAACATCTTGCTTTGCAACTCCATTAGTCTGATAGAAACCTCAGACTTTTTGATGGAGGAGTCACTGCTTTGATGACTCATTCCAGTTCTGGAAACAACTGGCTTTTTCTGTACAGCTTAGGAATATTCATGCCAATGATGTGCAAAGGGAACTCGAGTGTTATCTGCATAAGTCACATTAAAAATTATTTTCAGGTTAATATTAAAACCATTTCTTAAAATGTGTAATAATTCAAAAATAAAAACGGTTCCGATAAAATCACAGTAAAATCACTAGTTCTTAAATTATAAGAAGTGCGATAGCTGTTGAGGCTGATCAAGTATCATGGAATCAAGGAATTGCTCTGCAATCTGTTTTACTGCAATCCCTGGGCTCCACTTGCCTTCATCCCCCACTTCATGACAACTATGTTCTTTCTGGGAAATTAGTGATCCTGGAGACGTAGTTCATGGCTTATGCCGCGTACACACGATCGGAATTCTCGTCGGAAAAAGCTCTGATGGTTTTCCCGACGGAATTCCGCTCAAACTGTCTTGCCTACACGCCGTCACACCAAATTCCGACCATCAAGAACGCGGTGAAGTACAACACTACGACGAGCCGAGAAAAGATGAAGTTCAATGCTTCCGAGCTTGCGTAGGAATTTTGCGCATCGGAATTGCTACATACGATCTGAATTTGTTAACTTAATTGACAGTTGCGCAGTCGTGCGGTGCTGTACACAAATAAAATGTATGTCCTTTTTTTCCCCCACAAATAGACCTTTCTTTTGGTGGTATTTGATCACCTGTTCAGTTTTTATTTTTTGCGCTATAAACAAAAAAATTCTGACAATTTTGAAAAAAAAAACAATATTTTTTACTTTTTGCTATAAAACACATCCAATAAAAAAAATATAAAAAAATCGAATTTCTTTATCAATTTAGGCCAATATGTATTCTGCTACATATTTTTGGTAAAAAAATCCCAAAAAGCATATATCAATTGGTTTGCGCCAAAGATATTGTGTCTACAAACTATGGGATAGATATGTGGAATTTTTATTTTTTTATATTTTTTACTAGTAATGGTGGTGATCGGTGATTTTTAGCGGGACTGCGACATTGCGACAGACAAATCTGATGCTAAGTGACACTTTTTGGGGACCAGTGACACTAATACAGTGATCATTGCTAAAAAAATGCATTTTCACTGTATAAATTACACTGGCAGGGAAGGGGTTAACATCAGGGGTGATCAAAGGGTTAAGTTTGCTCCTAGGGAGTGCTTTCTAACTGCGGGGGGAATACTCACACTGGAGGAAAACAGAGATCCATGTTTCTGCTCAGCAGAAACATAATGCCCCATACACACTATCAGTTTTTCTGCTGAGTTTTTCCTTCAGATTTACGAAAACCATATAATATGAGGTCAAACCTTAGGAGTTTCAATTTGTATGCAATCAGGCAGGCCCTTTGCCATACATGGTTTTAGTAAACCTGAAGAAATAACTCAGCAGAAAAACTGATAGTCTGTATGGGGTTAAAGACCCCTTTCACACTGAGGCAGTTTCCAGGCGTTTTAGCACTAAAAATAGCACATGTAAAGCACCTGAAAACTGCCTCTCAAGCCAACCCAGTGTGAAAGCCCGAGTGCTTTCACACTGGGGCGGTGCACTTGTAGGGTGGGAAAAAAAGTCCTGCAAGCAGCATCTTTGGGGAGGTGGGGGAGCGGTGTATACACCGCTCCTCCACTGCCCCTGCCCATTGGAATGAATGGGCACTGCTTCCGAAGTGCCTGAAAAACGCTGCATCACGGGCACTTTTAAGCTCTTTTAACCCCTTCTTGGGGGTTAAAAGCACTCTGCTACCGCTCAAAAAGCGGTGCCAAAATGCTGCTATAACAGCGGTAAAGTGCTGACGAGCGTGATTTACCGCTATCGCAGGCACCGCCCCCTCTCGGACAGAACAGCGCTCTGTCTTGTTTACATGGGCAGACCACTGTTCTGCCTCTCCTCGAAACGATTGGCGGGTCCCAGAAGCCATCGCAACCGCCAGACCTGCTGATTGGCTCCCGCTGTGTTCAATCACAGTGGAAGCAGGTCTCCGGCAGCGCACGCACGTGCCCCAGATGCAGAAGGACCGAACAATGTACAGGTACGTTGTTTTGCGCAACCAGAGCGCCCTGCCGCAGTGTATGTGCGGTGGGCAGTCCGGAAGCAAATAAAGAGGAACAAAACACTTTAAAGCCAATTACACTGTTAGCCTCTGTTTGATCCACAGCTGATATGCTGTTGCACATAATACAGATTTCAAACCAGCCATTTGATGGCGTGACAGTTTGGTTGAGAGCACAGGAAATTGTGACAGTTATTTTTAACAGCAGGCCTTGAATGTAACTGTGTTGCGAAACAGTTAAATCAATAGGTTTAGTTCCACCTGAATGAAAATAAGTGATTTAATAGGAGATTTACCATGAACAACAAAGAACATTAGGAACACATAGGAACCAATGAGTCAACTGTGAGATTCCAAATGCCACATTTGGAGGAGCTTACAAACTAAATGATGTTTAGAAGCTGAAACCACATTCCCAAATAGAAGGTAAACACCAATCTAGATAAAACAGCTGTATGACTTAGATTACAGTTTTCATGTTATATTTACTGTAGTTACAGCATCCTTTTAAGCTAAACAATAATACATTACTTCAAATGCAAAAATCTGTTCAGCTGAACACCCAAATCTTGGTGTAGGTTGTATTCAGACCTTTGTCTCTTGTTTAGTACTATGCTGGTACCTGATCTATTATCTTTTCCCACTTGTGTTCATTTTCAGTACCCAATCACATGCAAGAAAAATGTAAAAAGAAATGGATATTGGCTTACATGTGATTGGATGATTACAAGAAACGCAGGTTCATCTTATTCACTAAGCTAAGCGAACCCTCGATTTTCTAGGTGAAAGGACACTATTTCTTTTGTAAATCAACCCCATCTTGTGACAATTGAAAGGGACCTGAGGCAGAGCAAAATTAGTTAGAGATGGGAGAAGGGGTGTGTTAACTCTGACTCATTCACAAGGGTTTGGGCTTGTGTCCCTGTAATCAGGAAAACTAGAGAATAAAAAATATTTGTATTAATTAGGCAAAATATGTCACATTAAATCTGCATTTTTTTCACATCCCCCCCCCTTTCTTTACTTATTATAGAAAATATGATCATACTAGTTTTAAAAACAAGTTACCAAATAAAAAACCCCATATGTGTTAAAAAGAAAAAAAAAGTAGACAAAACAGTCAAAAAGTTATTGTTGAGTTCATACCAAAACTTCAAGATTTGGTCTGGCTATGAAGGTTGACTACCCTGAAACTTGAAAAGGTTAATGTGGCAAATCTTAACTATTAATACACAATATTTCATATATACTAGACAATAAATCAATAAAAATAGCATTTTTTTTGCATTTGTTATGTCTTCAGTCCTGAGTAAAATAAAAAAATAAACATATGTGCAAAAATACTGTACATTCCCATAAAGTGAAATTTTCCAAATGTTTCACTTAGGTTTCTTGGCCTTCTTCTGGATTAACAGTATCAGAACAGTGTTATATTAGTTCATATTGTAGTTTTGTTGTATAGCTCACTGATGTCCTTTTCAGCCTTTTTAAGTAACCTAATATGTGGGATGTATTATACTGTAGTAAATGTATATTATACACGTATTTATATAACTTTTATACACAGATGCAAGTAAGACAGCTATCTGATGAAAACAAACTAATCCTGAAGACTGCTGCACTTTATGGATATGAAGTAGTGGATACATTTAGTGTCACTATGGGTCGATATAAGGAATTCTTACGTGGAAAATGTGGATGCCACTATCATGAGGTATGTATGCATGTATTTTGGTTAAAGACTGCTACACACTTCCACGTTCAGATATTGTGATTTAATTTTAAGTGATTTTCTGTGCATTTTACACATTTGACATGCATTTTTGTATGCATTTTCCTTGGTGCTGAATAAATTCCGAGCTTTGAATGGAAGAGAGGTCTGCAGGTAAACAGGTACAATTTATGTAGAAGGATTTGTTTCATCTCTGTGTATCACCTGAGGCCAGTCACTTCGCTGGGTATATGTAAGGGTTTACAACCACTTAAAAAAAATATAACAGGAATGCCATATATTACAAATGCTTCCAAAGGGATATAGATCAATAATAAAGAGGCACACAATGGTATAACAATTCCTATAATGATACAACTTAAAGCGCAGTTCCACCCAAAAGTTTAAGTACTTCTTACCCCCTGACATGCCACATTTGGCATGTAATTTTTTTGGGGGGGAAAGTGAGTACTTTATTTTGACAGATACCCAGCTCCCACTTCTGCTCCAGGCCACCTTGGTGACTCCTTCTCTCCTCCTAATCAGCCCCTCCCTCCCTGCAATCTTCTGGGACATGTCACAGGTCCCAGAAGTATGCACGGCCATGCAAGATGTGCAGCTTGACTCGTGCATGCGCAGTCGGCTGTGGAGCCACAAGCTGTCAAGGTCCGATGCCCACAGTAGTAATGCTGGCGCTGTGGACAGGCGGGGGAGAGGAGCGAAGCTTCAGGCGCCCGCATCGCTGGACAATGGGACAGGTGAGTGTGTGCTTATTAAAAGTCAGCAGCTACACTTTTTGTAGCTGCTGACTTTTAATAAACACAGAACAGGGTGGAACTCCGCTTTAGCAACAACATTCCACAAAGGGTCCCCTATATCCGAAAAAGTGCATACAATTTAAATGAAATACACATGAGCCATGGAACTGTATAAAACATTTACATTTTTTTACTACTCGCAAGTAAAATTTGACTAACAATTGCTATTAGGGATGAGTCAGGGTTTTGATCTGAACCTAGGTTTGTACTGAACTTTGACTGGGAGTTTGTATGAATGTCTGAACTCTGCCCTTTCTGATCCCTATTTGGCAACCATATAAAAAAGGGGTATTTTTACTTCTATATATGACAGCTTCCTGCTGTTACTGGTCCCTAAGGAAGCCGCCACTGCTTGCATGGAATATGGCCAGATTTGGTCAATTATGTCACCACCATTTCGGCCCCTTTCCTTTATGTGGCTGAAAACAGCTTATGGCGCTATCATCCTGCTATGAGTACCGTTGTAGTCGGTCATGTGCACCTGGTCATCTGTTTTTTTTATTCACCAGGGGCCATTGTGGTTGACACTGGATTTACAATGTGGGACTTTTTTTACATTTTAATTTTTTTAAATAACGGACTTCTTAACCACCTGAGATCCGTGCTATAGCCGAATGACGGCTACAGCACGGATCTGATATGCCGGGACGACGTCTATTGACGTCGTCCCGGCAACGAGCTGCCTGCGCGCCCCCTGAAGGGCGCGCGCAGCGCGTTCTGTGATCCGCGAGTCTGTGAGACTCGCTGGATCACAGATCCGAGTAAGGGGTCGATCCCGACCCCTTACCACGTGATCAGCTGTCAGCCAATGACAGCTGATCATGTGATAATAACCGAGCCGGTAATCTGCTTTTTTTCCTGCTCGCGCTGACAAAAAAAAAAGGCGATCACCGGCGGCAGTGAGAGGGACATCAGTCCCTCTCACTGCAATATGCCCAGGGTCCATGGTGCCCACCTTTGGATAATAAAAGTGCCCACTAGCTCCACCTGTCAGTGCCCACTAGCTCCACCTGTCAGTGCCCACAGTGCCATCTGTCAGTGCCCACAGTGCCATATGTCAGTGCCCACAGTGCCATCTGTCAGTGCCCACAGTGCCATCTGTCAGTGCCCACAGTGCCAGTGCTACACATCAGTGTCACCTACCAGTGCTCATCAGTGTCCCCTACCAGTGTCCATCAGTGTCACCTATCAGTGCCCATCAGTGCCATCTATCAGTGCCACCTATCAGTGCCATCTACCAGTGCCCATCAGTGCCATCTATCAGTGCCATCCATCAATGCCCATCGGTGCCACCCATCCGTGCCACCCATCCGTGCCACCCATCCGTGCCCATCAGTGCCATCTTTGCTGTGCCCATCAGTACCGACTTATCTGTCCCCACCAGTGCAGCCTATCAGTGCCCACCAGTGCAGCTTATCAGTGCCCACCAGTGCAGCTTATCAGTGCCCACCAGTGCAGCCTATCAGTGCCCACCAGTGCCGCCTCATCGGCGCATATCGATGAAGCAGAAAAATTACCTGTTTGCAAAATTTTATAACAAACATGATTTTATTTATTTTTTTAATTTTCCATCTTTTTTTATTTGTTTAGCAAAAAATAAAAACCCCAGCTGTGATTAAATACCACCAAAAGAAAGCTCTATTTGTGGGAAAAAAATTGTAAAAATTTCATTTGGGTACAGTGTTGTATGACCGCGCAATTGTCATTCCAAGTGCGTCAGCGCCGAAAGCTGAAAATTGGTCTGTGATCAGCGGCGCGCTCTGTGATCCGCGAGTCTGTGAGACTCGCTGGATCACAGATCCGAGTAAGGGGTCGATCCCGACCCCTTACCACGTGATCAGCTGTCAGCCAATGACAGCTGATCATGTGATAATAACCGAGCCGGTAATCGGCTTTTTTTCCTGCTCGCGCTGACAGCGCGAGGAGAAAAAAAAAAAGGCGATCACCGGCGGCAGTGAGAGGGACATCAGTCCCTCTCACTGCAATATGCCCAGGGTCCATGGTGCCCACCTTTGGATAATAAAAGTGCCCACTAGCTCCACCTGTCAGTGCCCACAGTGCCATCTGTCAGTGCCCACAGTGCCATATGTCAGTGCCCACAGTGCCATCTGTCAGTGCCCACAGTGCCATCTGTCAGTGCCCACAGTGCCAGTGCTGCACATCAGTGTCACCTACCAGTGCTCATCAGTGTTCCCTACCAGTGCCCATAGTGCCACCTATCAGTGCCCATCAGTGTCACCTATCAGTGCCCATCAGTGCCATCTATCAGTGCCACCTATCAGTGCCATCTATCAGTGCCCATCAGTGCCATCTATCAGTGCCATCCATCAATGCCCATCGGTGCCACCCATCAGTGCCACCCATCCGTGCCAACCATCCGTGCCACCCATCCGTGCCCATCAGTGCCATCTTTGCTGTGCCCATCAGTGCCGACTTATCTGTCCCCACCAGTGCAGCCTATCAGTGCCCACCAGTGCAGCTTATCAGTGCCCACCAGTGCAGCTTATCAGTGCCCACCAGTGCAGCTTATCAGTGCCCACCAGTGCAGCCTATCAGTGCCCACCAGTGCCACCTCATCAGCGCATATCAATGAAGCAGAAAAATTACCTGTTTGCAAAATGTTATAACAAACATGATTTTATTTATTTTTTTAATTTTCCATCTTTTTTTATTTGTTTAGCAAAAAATAAAAACCCCAGCTGTGATTAAATACCACCAAAAGAAAGCTCTATTTGTGGGAAAAAAATGGTAAAAATTTCATTTGGGTACAGTGTTGTATGACCGCGCAATTGTCATTCCAAGTGCGTCAGCGCCGAAAGCTGAAAATTGGTCTGGTCACGAGGGGGGTTTAAGTGCACAGTAATCAGGTGGTTAAACATTAGGTGTCTTTATTTCTAGGTTACCATTTTTTTGTACTCTCACACATGTGCCTCAAGCAAATGCCCCTGAACCAGAGTATTGATCTTTTACAGATGTATATTTAACAAATAATTTAGTTACTGCCCCTTGGCGGAGCAGAAAGCTGCCATAAGATTGTTGTCTTTCTATCACGCATGCGTGTGGCCACTATTCCATTTTGCCTTTTGTCATCTCTATGTTGGTTTCTGGTGTATTAGTCATGTTTTCAGACTGAAAAGTGCTGAAATTTTCCCCTTGCTAATTACTAAGTAATCACTGACCTTGAAAAGCAACCAAAATTATCCACAAACAAGCTCAATTTTAAAAAGTGGACTACTTTGCTACTACTTAGCTGGTGGAGTTTCCAAACCACTGTCATGAATCTGATGTTCCTATGGTAAGCTACTATGTCATATTAGTGACAGACATACAGAGCTTCGTAAATTTAGCCCTTTCCAGAGCAGGATAGGAATGTTTGTAGCAGCAATTGTAAGTTAGAACCACTGAGGATGATTTACTAAAGGCAAAATGACTGTTCACTTTGCAAGGGTAGTTGCATGTTGCAAGGAAATCATTCCCAGAGCTTAGTGAATGAGATGAAGTCCTGTTGACTTCAATCATCTAATCATGTGCAAGCAAAAAATTTAGTTTTTTGTATTTTCCTTGCATATGCTTGGGTATTTTTGTATCATGAAATGTCACCACATTCACTAAGCTCCCGAGAAAATTGCCTTGCAAAGTGCAAATTCCCTTCCACAGTGAACAAGCTAGTTGCTTTTAGTAAATCAACCCTACTGTCTTAAACCAAGCATGTAGCTACTGAATTATTTTTAAAGTCTAAACGTTCAAATCCCCTTTGTTTGGGGTTAGTGTTTTCGTTTTAAAGGATCAGTATTACCAAAAGGCAATGAGCCTTAGAAGATGAGGTCAGCACTGTTCGTTCACATTTCCCTTTTAGTACAATTTTCTTGGACAAATGACCAAAGATCATTTAATTGCAACGCATAATCTTACAGCAAGCAAAATGTTGGATCAGAACCCACTTTTGAGCAGAGGGGTAGATTATTTCACTGTGTATACATTAAAATAAACAAATGTTGTTGTTTTGGATAGAGTGGGGATGGGTTAGAGGGGAGGTTTTAATTGCTGCTTGGGGCTCCATTGGAAAAATCTTATCTTATCTCCTGTTGACCACCAGATCAGTAATGGTCCAAGAACTGCACATTCTAGTAAGAATTTCCAGAGTTGTGAATTCTAATTTAATTTGGATACTTGCCTTTTCTGTTCACTATTTTTGTGAACAAATCATACAGAATGTATTGAAATATTGAGCTCATTGTTGCTAGTTTGACAACTCATGTTTGATTGGATGACACGTCACTCTACTTTGCGTTAAACAAATAATTAGTGGTCATGTCAATATGCAAGTCAATTACTGAGCCTGAATAAGTGCAAATAAGCCTTCAGTACATGATGCGGTTTAAAACACACAGTTGCAGGAAAACATTAAATGTGTTTGTAGTCTAGACTTCTTTGACGAGGTCACATACACCACACAGATTATACGTCAATGCCAACTACCCTGATGCCTAATATTGCCAAGTGTTGCTTGGTCTCCACCTCTTTAATATTTATTTGAGTTTTTCAAGTATCATATTCTCTTTGGACTGTGGGAGTCCATTTATCATTTCAAAAACATGTATTGAAGAGCGCAGCGGTTATTGCATAGTTAAAAATGCATCTTTATTATGTTACAATTGTACTATAACCTCATATGTATAATATTCCAGTCCCCAAATGCTTCTTTCTACCCAATGTCTAGTACAAAATGTCTGTACAATAAATTGGCATTTTCATGCAGACTAATTGTAAACAGCCATCATCTGTAGCTACACTGTAAATGTAGTCTGCTGGGATTATAACTATCTGATTAGAAGATGACTGTTTTCTGGGCAGATAATTAAATGAATAAATAAGTCACATATTTGGCTTCATGTTCGAGTAATTGCTGCAAAACTTTATTGACCTAATTTGTCTCTATCAATGTGTTTAATGACTAGGAGACTGAGATGAAGATGAATTTGGGATGGTTTTTACTGGACAAAATTCTCTTACTTGACAGCATTTTCACATAATTGATAACTGAATAATTTTTCCTAAAAGTTTCAATATGAAAATAAAAACCTTAGAGGATTTAATATATAAAACCTAAATGTAAAATCTTAAATTGTGTTTTTAGTTTTGTTTAAAGATTAAAGTGTAGTATAAAAAACGTGTAAGGATATTTTATCATTTTATTATATTTAACGTGCAATTTATGGCCATAGTGATGTCTAAAAACTAGTGTAAAGGATGGTTTGGCAGTAGGTTCCTAGTTTGCTTGCTGATACTCTTTAAAACAGGGTTAGTAAGAAGGAAAGAACAATGACTGTGTGTGCCTGTGCCTGATAAATGTATTTCAAGGATGATGATAGCTGATGATAGTTTAAGCCAGTGAGATAATCAACAGGAAGATAATCGACTTTGTAAATGGTAATCAATATTTACTGTATCTAATTCTTTTGTGCATGGTCTCGAAATTCCCATTGCATTGCAACATGAATTTTCAGGTTCTTTTTAATGTGCAAATTGTAGAAAACATGTAATACCGTTTTTCAGGCGAACGTCTAACAAAACACCTTCTTAAAAACAATTTAGTAGACTTTTTATTGATATCTTTTTGTTGTTCCTGTTTATTCTGGGTCAGGAAGTGAGGGGAACTCTCCCCAGTTGAATCACATCACAGACCTAACTCCTTCCTAATCTGCCCACAATGAAAAACATTTTTGGCTGGTACAGGCATACCCCACTTTTAAGTACACAATGGGGTTTATTTACTAAAGCTGGAAAGTGCAAAATCTGGCTCACTTCTGCATAGAAACCAATGAGCTTCCAGGTTTTATAACCAAAGCTTAATTGAACAAGCTGGGGTTAGAAGCTCATTGGTTTCTATGCAGAAGTGGGCCTTATTTTGCACTTTCCAGCTTTAGTAAATAAACCCCATTGAGTACTTAAAAGTGGGGTATGCCTGTATTTAACTGTGGACTGTTGTAGACCAGCACAGAATTTCTGGTGGAATGGATGCATAATTAACATTTCACCATGACATCCATGTAATAAACCAGCTCCAAATGCAAAATGTAATACTATAGCTCCACAATATTATTGTTCAACAAATCGTAGCTATAATACAGAAATATGGTACGCAGTACCAGTCGATCATCATTGTACTATTTGTCTTGGCTGTGACACACTGTAAATACTCAGTCTTGCAGTTCCATAGTATCACACATATACAGTAGCACTGCAAGTCCTAACTACATTAATTGCCAGAAGATTCTAATTTATATATACTGCACGGAAGCTTGCATTACATAAGAACCTATTTTCAGTCTTGTACAGCAACCTGCAACTTGAATTCATGCAAATCAATACAATACAGGTCTCATCTACAGATACACATTAACTAAACATTAATTTACACCATATTATTACTTAGTGAATGCATATGTATATGACTTGCACACAATAAAAATAACAGACAATATTTGTTTTGATTTTAGTAAAATCGGTGCATTACCAGTTTAACAACTAAACAACAAGTTCCAGCATACGTTGTATAAATAGCACCATTGCTTGCCAACATTCATAACCATAATTGTGGTTAGCCTTGTTAGATAGGCTTGCTCAGACACTTGAATGCTGATTGCATGGCCTGTTCCCAAAACTCTACAAAGAGTAGAGGGCAATTATGATTGAATAGAAGAGTATCATATACATATCCACAATGTAAAATCATGAGGTCCCAGATCATTTGGTAGCAATGGTGTTCTTAAGCTGGTGAGGGTAATTTGTGGTCCATTCAGGAATGTAATTAGAAACACTGACATGGGAAATGTTGGGCCCACCACACATATAGTGAATATCTGATTATGTACTGATGAATAAGGATGGTCCAGATGTATAGACTCAAACGTAAGTTTGACTCAAACATTGGGTGTTCGTTTGTCCGCAATGAACTAAACATATGGGGCTTTTGCTGCAAATTTGAGCGCCACGGATCGCCCCATAATGCACTGCGAGATTGCAGTGTATTGACGACTGCTGATTGGCCAAAGCATGCACCTGACCTGCATGCATTGGCGAATCACAGAGCAATCTGCTGGGACAGCCATGATTGGCCAAAGGCAGGGTGCTAAGTCCACGCCGCACACTATATAAGGCTGCTTACATGGTGGCCGCATGGAAATTGGAAATTTGCAAAAGTCACTTTTATGGAAATATGAATATGTAACGCTGATCAATTTCTTATCATATACTGGTTCATGGACTTTTTTTATTAATTACAGTGATATATATATATTTTCGAGTTTGAACTATTCACAGATATTTTAATTACACTTGTCACTTTATCTTGCAATTAGGGATTCACTTTATAATAATTATTAGTACTGGTCAGTATTTAATTCATGATGATGCATCATATTTTGTGGTGAGAGAGTTTTTTCATCTATCATAAGGTTTTTATCTACTGTTTAGAGATTTGCACTTTATATTTGCTTTGAAATAGATAACACATTTATTAACTCATCAGAGTTTCACTCTTTTATAGTGGTTCAAGATTCACTCACTTTCTTTGCCCTATACCCTCACCGTGTTTGGGGGATATTTAATCTTACTCATTATTAGCAGCGCCAATATCCCCATTTTCCATTATATATATTAATGTGAAATCAGGTGTAGTAATACCAAACCACAAAATGAGTTATGCCATGAAGGGGATAGTTTTTTTTTTTGCAGAAGTGTAAAACTTTGGAGACAAGTTAGCATTCAGCCAACACATGTTCTTTGCAAACTCCATTTTGGGGGAGTTTACAGTTCAGGTGGAGTTTTTCACATAAAGTAAGTAGCATATTTTCTTCAATAAGAGGTCCTGGTATTTATTCTTTACAAAACGTAGGTGGAGACAAAAGAATCAGGCAATTTTTAAATGACATAATTATTTATTGATGCCTACGAGAGAATGAACTCTAATTTCAGCCCTGACTCAAAGTTTGAATATCAAGCAACACCAATGTATTTTAGAGATCCTGACTTGCATTTAAACTAAAAACTCTCTATGTTGCTCATGAACCTTATGGTGTTACTGTATAACTAGAAGTGATGGTTTGATTTCATGGGCACAGTGTAATTTTTAAGAGGGTCACTAAAACCAAATTTGCAATGCAGAGCAGACAGCATGCACTCAACATAGATGAACCTTCTTGTGCAATTAATCTCTATTTACAAAAATAAAAACTTTCCTTTGACAGAGCATGGAAGAAGTTATAAAATAGTTATGACATTTCTGACATTCTTTGTGTACATCATTTTTTTAGGTTGTGAAAACCAAGAAAGAAAACAAAATTAAGTTATTAAAAAGCTATACACTTGGCGGCAAAAACTTTCCTCGAGTCCCAGACATTCCGTCAAATCTGAAATCACTATATCATGTTCAGGGTCCAGTGAATCAGGTCTATTCCGAAATTCTTCTCAGCAGAATATGTGCATGAAAATAGAAGATGACAATCACGCGTGGAGAGCCCGGTCAACTCAGCCAGATATGTCCCCCCGGGTGCTGTGAGTAGTTTGGACATTTTACAAGCTTCCCTGATTCGCTGTCGACAGGCAAGAGAAAATATGTAAAAGTTCTCTGGACTTTATGGATTCAAGACATCCCCAAATAGATATGTAGTTTTATAGTCGAAGACAGATAAACAGGAGGGGCCTTTACGTACTGCCAAGTTTTGGAAATGAACAATGAATTCCAACCATTTAGATATAAAGTATAGTTGGTTTGTGTTTTATATGTAATTATTGTGTAAAATATAAGATGTTTATAACAGATGTGTGTACAGAACTTTGTTAGCAGGAAGAATTGTTACACCTTATACAGAATTTTAAATGAATGTATAAAAATCGATTTTCTTATGTCCACAGGGTATTTCCAGATATATGTATAATCTATAAATAGGTTTATGTATATACAGTATGTATATGTGGTACCTGCTGCTCTTACTGTGTGCAACATTTCAGTGTTTTTTTTTACTTTTTAAGCAATATTTCAGTGGGGCATAACTAACTATTTTTGTTCATTGCTTCATTTTACATAAGCTAAGTATTACTGACTTTTTCCAAGCTATTTAAAGACATTTACTAAATGCAAAAGAGCTATTCACTTTGCAAGGGAATTTTTCCGCAGCTTAGTTAATGAGCTGAAGTTCTGCTGACTTCCACCATCCAATCATGTGCAGGCAAAAAAATGTTTTATGGGTGTTCTTTGCAAAGTGATCTTTCGCTAAGCTAAGGGAAAATTCCCTTGCAAAGTGAAGAGCTGATTTGCCTTTAGTAAATCAACCCAATTTTGTCATTTTTGTTTGATAGTGATGGAGTAGGGGTGTAGTAAAACTACAGTAGCCAGGTTAGCGTCTCTAAGGCCTCGCTGATAGGTACTAAGAGCCCAGCTGCATTAACACTCCCTGAAGGATGTGTCATCCCATATGGGCATTTACCTCTTTAAGAGGCTTTTTTGAACTAGAGGGGTCTGTGTGAACCTATTTCAGGCAGATACACAGCATCATTTTTTATTTAAGGAGTTGTATGTAAGAATGTCAGCACTTAAAAGGAAAGTTCATCATTTCACAAAAAAATTAAATGGTAAACTAAGACACTAGATCCTCAACCCCCACCCCTGGTCCCCGTTATACTGACTACAACAGGATGTAATGTGTTCACCATTTAATTTTTTTCTCAAAAGATGAACTTATACTTTGAGGTAAGTACTACCCTGGAAGTTCAAGTGGTTGTTAGTCTACTTTTTTGGGTCCACATATAGTTAGGATTTAATTTTATAGTTAGATTAGGAGGTAACATTCTAGGAGAAGAGTTTAAAAGCTCCTTTGGACTTGTATGATCTGATGTTGTCCATTAAAACCTACTGACACTTGCTACTACATTGGCAGCAAAGGATTGCTCTGGACCACTTTGCTGATAGTGACAATGGTAAACTATGCCTAGCAAATGTGTGGTGGCTTGGCCTCTATAGCCTCCTTCAGGGGTGTATGTGACAGGGTGACAAAACAGGAGCACAACTGAAAGATTGTTGTCACTCCATACCAGGATGTTTCTGAACAATGACCTTTATGGCAGGATCACAAGGTACTATGTTAATAAAAACTGCCAATTTAAAGAAAATTTTCAACTACTTGAAATTAGATTACCATGTTGAAACCTAAACGAGATTTGACTCGGTTTAGGTCTACTTTAAGGATTAAAACTGCCCATACACTATACAGTCTGGGTGTACAATGTCTGCTAAATCTCCTTTAGACTTACCAAAACTATGTAATATAAGGACTTTTTGAAGGTATGCTGTATGTTAAAGGATAGGGGATTGTGCCCACATCCCTGGGTCAGACATGTTACAGAAAAAGGGTTTTCCTCTAATGGGACTTTATAAGGCAAAAATAATAGTAAATGTTTGTAAAAGAGTACATTTTATTTGAAAAAGTTAAAAGCAGGAAAAAAATGCGTAGTGGTAAGACTACAATTGATGCAAATACAAACATTGATACACGATACAATGGCATACATGAAACCACATTCTCTGTCTAGTGGAACACACAACAGAGTATACCCAATGCGTTTCAAGTTATGGTGGTAATCCTCTTCATCAGGGGTGGGTGGTTATGAGTAAAACACTATTATTATGTACTTGTGTAGAATATCATGAGTATCGCATAATTTTAAAAACAAGGAGTAATTGCTGCCATGAGCCAATGAGAAAGGCCAAGGGGGGAAGCACACGACAAATCCGGCCAAAGTCACTTCCAAAGGGCACTCAGCCCAAACCCCCAGTGGAGGCACCATACCATAGACCGGTAAAGTCAGTGAATATTTGCTGTTTCATAGACATAGAGAAAATTTCACTTGAATCTTCAAATGACCACAAGATAAGATGTTTATGTGGTCGCACAGCATATCAATATAGTGCTGTTAGCCTGAAATGCAGAGATGTATCATCTAAGCCTGGAGAGTACCCATGGGTGGCCATTCAAGTCTAATTTGCTCTATGTCTATGAAACAGCAGAGATTCACTGACCTTACCGGTCTATGGTGTGGTGACTCCACTGGGGGTTTGGGCTGAGTGCCCCCTGTCAGATCCGTCGTCTGCTTCACCAATTGGCTTTTCTGATTGGCTCATGGCAGCAATTACTCCTTGTTTTTAAAATGATGCGATACTCATGATATTCTACACAAGTACATGATAATAGTGTTTTACTCATAACCACCCACCTCCAATGAAGAGGATTAACACCATAACTTGAAACGCATTGGGTGTACTCTGTTGTGTGTTCCACTAGACAGAGAATGTGGTTTCATGTATGCCATTGTATCATGTATCAATGTTTGTATTCACATCAATTGTAGTCTTATCACTACGCAATTTTTTCCTGCTTTTAACTTTTTCAAATAAAATTTACTCTTTTACAAACATTTACTATTATTTTTAAGGAGCTCTTGCCTTATAAAGTCCCATTAGAGGAAACCCCCTTTTCTGTAACATGTAATATAAGGACAAACCTAAACAATTTATTGCATTTATATCAAAACAGACCGATCCTTTAACTACGTAGTTGACGGTAGATCTAAATTAGATTCTACAATCAGATTGTATAGTGTTTGGTCACCTTAAGTGTTGTAATCCTTCCTAATATAAATAAGAAGATTGCCATTGCTGATATTCTTCTGAAAATGCTAGTTGGCTTACTGTTGTGCTGACCCACCCTCCTTAATACTTTGGAATCAAGTATGCAGATCAGGACAGTTGACATCAAGTCAAAAGTCTTTATCTGTGTATTTATTCTGGGTTGGCAGCATGAAAGCTAGGCCACTAACATTTGAAGAATGAGAGGTCTGCAGTAGCAGCCTTCTTGTTTTTTTCTGGAAATCTTTCCTTTAAGGTACTTTAAGGGGTGTATGTATATTCAAATTCACTTTGTGGATGTCTTAGGGCTCATTCATACGCTGGAGGCAGTACTTTTTTTCAGTGCAGTGCAATACGAGGCAATCCACATCCTCGCACCTCGTGGTGGCCAATTTAACTTAGTGAAATATCTGTATGACATTTCAAAAAGGCAGCAGCATGTGTGAATTAGCCTGTAAGCATTCACAGAGGCTCCACAAAGTATCACCAAACATTTTTAGCGTAGATAGAAATGAGAATGGTTAAGACCCCTATCATTTTTATTTATTTATTGTATTTTTGTCTTGTCATGGTAATTTCCCTTTACTTCCTGTCCCAAAAACAGAACAGGAAGTAAGAGTGAATCTCTCCAAAAGAAGCGTAAGGATAGATGAATTTAAATTCATCTGGTTCATCAGGAACTGGTCGAATTTCGATCCATCTAAGGTTGGTTATACTGAAGTTGATCTATCGATGGACTTAAATAAAATCAGCCTGTTTTGTTTTCCTCATGCGATTACTTCAGAGGCTATAGCCTTGGGCAGTAATCATTGTATTCTGATGGTGGGGGAACCTCCCGCTGACAGAATACAATAGCGCAATAGGTACTTAGATTTCACTACATTTACATACATTTACGTGTAGCTTAAGGGGCATCGGTTGGGAGTTGTAACAAAAACAAAACTCCCCAACCGCTCCCCAACCCTAAGTGTAAACAAGCTCTTACTATGTTACTTACCTTTACGCACATTCAATTTCCTGGTTTAGTGAGGCACTGGTGACGTAGCCCTGATCTCACAGTTGCCCCCTGCGAATGTTACATCCCCAGGGCATTTTTAGGTAAGCTCATGTATATTGTGAGACCTCAAAAGTTTTTGTGAACTCCTACAAGATCTTGGGGAAAATGTGAGTGTGCCTTCAGAGAAGGATGGGGGTGGAAGACTATCCAGGAAGTAAAGTGAGAGAGCTTTCTCTGTCCTTATCAACAATGGACACTGAAAGAAGTGTGTTGCATTAAACAAAACTGGACAAATTTAAAAAAATTAAAAAGATAGTGAAGCCTAATGTGAACAGTAAAAATGTTTTTTTATTACCATTTTATAAATGTTTTGAAAGATGCATGTACTTTATTTTGGGTAAGATCCACTAGAGTGATAAAATATGTTAGGGAAAGGTGATAATTGGGGGAACAGAGGCATGTATTGTGAAACATACATGTCTTTTAGCAGGTTTCTGGTACAAACATTATAAAATATCTGAAGCTAAGATGGATACCTATATTTTGTATCTTTCCTAAAATGACAGTATTACATTTTTTATGTTTTTCCACAATCTATGCATAAAGTAAAAACATGTTTTATTTATTTCTATGGACTTTTTATTTTGTTTCTATTCTTTGAATATATGACATAATAAAATGAAATGTGATACACAATAATAATAATAGTAATATAGTAATATAAACCTAGGGAGCTCCTTTTGTTTTTTGCAATAATAGCTAACCTTATACAAGTAAGGCCCAGATATAAATCAATCTAAATGGTTGTTCCACTTTATCATAACTGACATTTTGACTGTATAATCTGACAAAATATGAAGGTATGTGAACAGGCCTTCTTGTGTGCTGGTGAAATCTCTGTTCTTGATTCAGTTATGCTATAAGATGACGACAGGCAAAAGTGGTAATGACATTTATGCTCTTAACCAGCATACATTGATATGAATGCCATTGGCATAGCTGCCAAACACTGTAACTATGTAAGCTAAGTAGACTATTTCGTACTATGCTTCGATGTAGAAGGAACACCTCATTAATCACCCATAATATTAGGTTATGTCTACTTGCCATTTCTTAAAGGGGAAATCAGGCTAATGTCATGTTGCTTTTAAAGCTGGCAAAATGTACCTATGCAGTGGGCCCTCCTGTGCTTCCAGGGGGTAAGGCTAAACTCCAGGTATGACATCCATTGCACAGTATAGTAGTTGCCGTTACTACAGTGATCCGCGCTGTCTTCTGGGCCCTGGCTGCCTTGCTGTATAGTAACCACAGAGGAGTGCTCGCATCATGGCACATTCACCTTTCACAGAATGCCCTGTAAGTTTTTCAGTGAATGCAATGTGTTCTCTGATTGGACAAGATGACAAGGTAGGGCAGTGACGACACAATCTCCACCTTGAATAATTAGCAAACACTTTGCATGCATTGAGAAAAATGCAAGGCATTCTGTGACTGGTGCCTGTGCTGAGCAAGCAACACTCTGTAGTTACTATAAAGCAGGGCAGGCATTTGGCACAAGTCCCAGAAGACAGGGATCATTGTAGTAGAAGTGACAACTACAGTGATTTGCCACTTCCATAGTGGTCTCACAGGTAGGGCATGGCATGCGTATCCATGCCCAGGAAGACCCTCTGTGCTTACTATGAAGCATGACAGCTGCCTGGCACAGAGCCCAGAAGACAGTAGTGATTACTGTAGTAGTGGTCCAATGGATGTGGCGTATGCAAACTTATAGAAAAACACTCTCCAAATATGGTCTTCCAGATCATAGGAAGATTAAAATAAGCATATATTGTTATTCAAACTTGTGAAGACTCCCATAAATCATCCAATCCAATCAAGCTGATCATATACATTACCAGTAATGTCTCTTTAACCACTTCAGCCCTATATACAATATATAGCCTATATACAATATGGTGACCCTGTGTCAAATTCTATTCGGAAGTGTAAACATAACTCTTATATCAAATTAAGTAAATATGTAAAAATTATAAAAAATATTAGTCCAACATACATAAATTCAGATGTGCACAAAGTGCCAAGTGCTGTGTGATTCAATGGCATAATCCAGTGCTGGTATCACACATATATGCATGTCGAGCTTTGAGGGTGTTCAATCATTTCATCTGGAAGAATGTTTTTGGTATAGGTTTCATGGGCACAATTAACACCCAAAGACCAATTTTTATGCACCTGTTTGACAGGTGCATATCATTGTAACTTTTTAAAGCAAGGCCAATTCTTGCTTTCATCAAGATTACCTCTATAAAGGTTACGGTGGGAAGGTGCCACCGACACCCAAAGACCAACTTTTACGCACCCATTACTTCTATCCAAAGTCAAAGTGACACCAGAATTTATCCAAAAAATCTCTAATCTTGTTCCCAGTGCACTACATTGTGGCCTCATTATTCACACTGGCTCCCCAGTTGTTGCTTGTAAAGGCAGCTTGTAGAGGAAACGTAATTTTTTTGGGCTTTACAAATGCAATTATTGCTGCAGCAGATTCTAGACATGGTACAGATCTGCCACTTTACAGGTAGACTAAGAAGAAAAAAATCACTGCTCATTTAAAAATTACTTTCTTCACAAACTTTTTTTTTTTTATTGAAACATGTCCCCCAGGGCAGGACCCGGACCCCTATAACCATTGTATGCCCAATTACTTGCATATAAGCCTTCAAAATGGGCACATTTGACATTCGTGTCCCATTGACTTTAATGGGTTTCGTTATTTGGGTCCGAACTTTCACGGTGTACGGAAGTTCTGCTGAGAACCGAACAGGGGTCTGTTCGCCCCATTCTACTTAAAAACATATTAAGCACAATTTTAAAATAACCAAAGATATTCCATACAGAGCATCTGTGCATTTACAAATGTTTGGTGTACACTGCCGAAGCACAGGCAAGTGTATGTAGGCTGTGTCCGTTTTTATCTGACTACCTCTGAGTTCATTTAGGTCGGCACCCTCTTCCATTTTTTTTGGACCTAAACCTGATGGATCAGAGCTAAAAGGATGCACATCTGTTTACATCCACCTGCCCATAACCCTAACACAGATTTGTTACAAGATGAATGCACACAGACATGACAAAATGACATCCAATCCGTTCTGCTGCATTTCAGCAGGGAATCTGTTCACAATCCCCTGCTGGTTGGAATGGATGCCTTCTACAGTGGTGTGAAAAAGTGTTTGCCCCCTTCCTCATTTCCTGTTCCTTTGCATGTTTGTCACACTTAAGCGTTTCGGAACATCAAACCAATTTAAACAATAGTCAAGGACAACACAAGTAAACACAAAATGCAATTTGTAAATGAAGGTGTTTATTATTAAAGGTGAAAAAAAATCCAAACCATCATGGCCCTGTGTGAAAAAGTGATTGCCCCCTAAACCTAATAACTGGTTGGGCCACCCTTAGCAGCAACAACTGCAACCAAGCGTTTGCGATAACGTGCAATGAGGCTTTTACAGCGTCCTGGAGGAATTTTGGCCCACTCATCTTTGCAGAATTGTCCTAATTCAGTTACATTAGAGGGTTTTCGAGCATGAACGGCCTTTTTAAGGTCATACCACAACATCTCAATAGGATTCAGGTCAGGACTTTGGCTAGGCCACTCCAAAGTCTTCATTTTGTTTTTCTTCAGCCATTCGGTGGTGGACTTGCTGGTGTGTTTAGGATCATTGTCCTGCTGCAGAACCCAAGTTTGTTTCAGCTTGAGTACACGAACAGATGGTCGGACATTCTCCTTCAGGATCTCTTGGTAGACAGCAGAATTCATAGTTCCTTTTATCACGGCAAGTCTTCCAGGTCCTGAAGCAGCAAAACAGCCCCAGACCATCACACTACCACCACCATATTTTATTGTTGGTATAATGTTCTTTTTCTGAAATGCAGTGTTCCTTCTACGCCAGATATACTTGGACACACACCTCCCAAAGAGTTCCACTTTTGTCTCATCGGTCCACAGAATGTTGTCCCAAAAGTCTTGGGGATCATCAAGATGTGTTGTGGAGAAATTGAGACGAGCTTTGATGTTCTTTTTGCTCAGCAGTGGTTTTCTCCTTGGAACTCTGCCATGCAGGCCATTTTTGCCCAGTCTTTTCCTGATGGTGGAGGCATGAACGCTGACCTTAACTGAGGCAAGTGAGGCCTGCAGTTCCTTGGACGTTGTTGTGGGGTCTTTTGTGACCTCTTGGATGAGTCGTCGCTGCGCTCTTGGGGTAATTTTGGGCGGCCGGCCACTCCTGGGAAGGTTCACCACTGTTCCATGTCTTCGCCATTTGTGGATAATGGCTCTCACTGTGGTTCGCTGGATTCCCAAAGCTTTGGAAATGGCTTTATAACCCTTTCCAGACTGATAGATCTCAATTACTTTCTTTCTCAATTGTTCCTGAATTTCTTTGGGTCTCGGCATGATGTGTAGCTTTTAAGGATCTTCTGGTGGACCTTACTGTGTCAAGCAGCTCCTATTTAAGTGATGCCTTGATTGTAAACAGGTGTGGCAATAATCAGGCCTGGGTGTGGCTAGAGAAATTGAACTCAGGTGTGGACAACCACAGTTATAGCATGTTTTAACAAGGGGGGCAATCACTTTTTCACACAGGGCCATGATGGTTTGGATTTTTTTTCACCTTTAATAATAAACACCTTCATTTACAAATTGCATTTTGTGTTTACTTGTGTTGTCCTTGACTATTGTTTAAATTGGTTTGATGTTCCGAAACACTTAAGTGTGACAAACATGCAAAGGAACAGGAAATGAGGAAGGGGCAAACACTTTTTCACACCACTGTATGTGAAAGGGCCCCAAAAGATCTTCTAATCCAGATATGTCTTTTGCCCTTCCATATATGTGGACAGATTGCTCGAATTTTTTTCACGATCAACATCTGAATGTCAGCATTTCTGACTAGCTAAAAGTCAAGAACAGAATTCTTGTAGCTCCACATTAAAGGTACAGTTAAATAATGGTTTACCACAAAAAAGGCTGCAGGTCAAAAGCTATCATTAATGGTGAAATCATATAGTTATGTAATTGTATTATTTGTTAACGTAAAGATCAATTTGATAAGTAATTCTGTTTTGGCAACAGCGTAAAATATTCCCTGCGGCCTTGAGTGTACTCATGAGGAATAGCTTTACTGTTACATCCTTTCAGTTTTGACATCTATCTTCACTAGAAGTACCTACAGAAAGATTAAAGAAGTGATTAATCAATTTCTGCCAGCTGCTTTGGGACGTTAAAGTAACTTAAGGGCCTACGAAACTTGACAAGTTATTGCAACTTATAATGGTATGTAACTAAGGTGTAAAATATTTTACCCTTTAATTTATTTATATATATTTTTTGCTGGTGTTGGATCATATAATTCTGTCAATGAAAATAAATTAACTTGAAATCCCAGAGATTGTTAACAATTTTCCTTTAATGGTGCTGCTTTGCAGCTGCCAAAATATTGTATTCACTTTCACATTTGAAATTCCCTAGAGGATATTTCAATAGCATTAAAGAACATTTAGAATCCTTCATCACTCAACAGAAGTGTGTTTTTCCCAATGAATTTAAATAAAAATATTTTAAGACATTCCATCTTCAGAGGTTTAATACATGCGTGCTTGAAATAACTTTTTTTTTTAATTCAAAAGCAGTATTAATAAAATCCCAAAGTAATTTACTGAAGTACCTAGCTAATGTCCAATGGTTACTGCCTTTGGGATATTATAAGAATTCAACAGAAAACGTGTTTTACTATAAAAATTCAATCTCCATTATAATTCAATAAAACTACTCCTGTTTCATTTGCTGTATATGTGGTGGCCTAAACTGGTCCTCTATCTTTTATTATTGCATTTCCATTATGCTTTCCAAACTTTTCTCTCTCTCGGTTAACATGCTGTATATGTTTGACTATACATAAAATTGCTTCTAATATTATTGCACTATTCTGAGATAATCAGGTATGCCATGGGAACAGATGTGTACACAAGATGCTGATGCTGTTTAACACACACTTTTTGGATGATCTGTATACCACAGTTACATGATAAACTGCACCGAGTTCAGGAAGGAGGAGATTTTCACTACAGCCTGTATACACGCCCACATGTGTGATGTCAATATCATGTGACCTGGCTAGCTCTGAGAACAAGTAAATGTTCTCTCCAGCATAAAAGACAACTGAGCATTGTGCAGGTCGGCAACTCTGTCTGTGTTAGCTGGCCTTCCCCAGATAGACAGTGCAGGGAGGGAAAGATCTATGCATACAGGATAAAACAGCCTTTTTACACAATGCAGAGGATTAACCCCTAAAGTTCCACAGTGAGTATAGCAAGCATGCTATGCTGCATACACAGACTGATTTTACTTCTGTGGGTTTAGTAACATGTTAAAAACACATGCAGACTGTAATTTAAAACACATGCACCAAGAGGATCTGCAGTGAATGACATCAGGAAACCTGCATATGACTTAGCTCACCTTTTCTGATATGGTAAATTCCATATTTTTCCATGGATATCTGTCCCTTGAGATAAAGCATTGCCTTCTTATAAGAAAAGGTATTTACAGGTCAACCCCAAAACTGTTTCAGTCTTTAGTTATGGGCAAGTGGGCAGAGTCAAGCAAACTATTCCTTCTTGTCCTGTTTAGCCATCACTGCTTTATTATGTTTATAGCACAGATATAGCCACAATTTTACAGAGTCCATATTACCGACCTGCATTAGTCTTATTAGCCTTCATCAATGCAAGATATGACTTTATTGGCTCTATGGTGTTGGGTTTGTGAATCTAGGGGAATAGTACAATTAATTACGTTGTGGTGGTGACCGTAATGGTTCCATCCATCAATAATATACTAAGCATTTGTCCAGATCAAAGGATCCAGCAGACAATCCCCATAACAATGCTGTTTTTGATTTGCTATTAACCACTTGCCGACCAGTATACGTCGGCAAAATGGCACTCCTGCGCAAACTCACGTACCTGCAGTCTGCAAAAGCAGGATAGCGGGTGCGCGCACGCCTGCAGCATGCCATGGGAGTGTGCCCGCGGGTCCCGCAAGCTCGATGTCCACCGGTGGCCTGCAATCACGGTGAGGAAAGGCGGAATGGGGAACTGTCTATGTAAACAAGGCATTTCCCTGTTCTGCCTAGTAACATGACAGAGATCTTATGTTCCCTGTCATCGGAAACATCAATCTATATCATGTCATTGGTAGCCCATCCCCCTACAGTTAGAACACGTTGAGTGAACACACTTAACCCCGTAATCACCCCCTAGTGTTTAACCCTTTCCCTACCAGTGACATTTATACAGTAATTAGTGGATATTTTTAGCTCTGATCGCTGTATAAATGTCAATGGTCCAAAAATAGTGTCAAACGTGTCCGATCTGTCCCCCGCAATGTCGAAGTCCCCTTAAAAATCACTGATCACCGCCATTACTAATAAAAAAAAATAATAATAATAAAAATGTAGAAGAATACATATCGGCCTAAACTGAGGAAGAAATTATTTTTTTATATATTTTTGGGGGCTATTTATAATAGCAGAATGTAAAAAAAAAAAACATTTTTTCTTCAAAATTGTCGATATTTTTTGTTTATAGCGCAAAAAATAAAAACTGCAGAGGTGATCAAATGCCACCAAAAGAAAGCTCTATTTGTAGGAACAAAAAGGGCTCAAATTTAGTTTGGGTACAGCGTCGCACGACCGCGCAATTGTCAGTTAAAGCGACACAGTGCTCTGGTCAGGAAGGGGGTAAAATATTCCAGGGCTGAAGTGGTTAATGATAGATAAACTGGTCAATGTATAAAGCCAACAAACATTAGCCAGTGTTAACCCTTTGAAAACAGTATGTTCTTCATTTACTAAAGGAGTAGGGGTTGTTCACTTTCCAAAGCGAATGGTCACCGAGATTTGTAAATAAAAAGAACCGTTTATTTCAAATAAATGCAAGAAAAACATCTTAATTTCCCTTGCACATGATTAAGTGTTCAAATGACCACAAATGTGTGATAACACAGGCACTTACCATCAATGTAAGGTGGCACAGACACTGACCACCAATTTATAGGAGACAGACACTGATCACAAATGTTTGAGAGCACAGATACCAACCACTGCTATATAGGGACACAGACACTGGTCACCAATGTAAGCTGGCACAGAGGAAACCACGCTAGGGCTCTAACAAGTGGTGAAACAAATAGCACCTAGCACAATACAACAATACATACTATAACAAATATCATAAAACATAGGTGCAGCGCTAAAATACCATGAAATAAAAATGCTTGCAGTTTAATTAATCAAAAGTACACAAATCAGTGTGCATCCCCCTACATTGAATCAAAATCAAATAAAAGTCCAAATTAGATGGAAACTCTGAGTTCATCTTTCCTCCCTTCCATTATCTATCCCCCTTTTGACCTCCGTAAGACCCTGGCATTGAGGAATCTGGAGGATGTCCCTCTATAGTCTGGGGAACTGGGCCCACCCAGAAATGTACTGGGGGGTGAGCGTCTCCGGGCTCAGAGGATGTGCTCTGAGACCTACATCAAGAAACCTACAGATTATAATATACTGCTCAAGATAGAGAATTCACAGTATAGTCTGTTCTTTAAACCACAACTGATTTACATAGTGGATAAGGCAAAACAGGTACTAGAACCTTAGAAAAATTGTCTTAAAAGAACAAAAGATACTGTTTGTATCTGTATTATGTGTTTGAAAAAAGTATGCAAACTGTTAAAAGTTAAAAAAATGTATGTCATGGTCTTTTCCTGTACTGTGAAAACTTCAATAAAAATCATTGAAAACAAATTAGATGAGAGAGTCCAAAATAAAGAAAACCAACTTAGGGACAGCAGTCTTCCAATAATAGGGAAAGAAGGGATAGGTCTAGATTCCCAAACACCTCCAAACTTTCCCTGTTGTAAAAACACACAACAGCTCGGTGCACAAAGAAGAGGGGGACTTACCGGAAAGTTATGTGACCCCCAATTAAGGGTGGTCAATCAGCACTTGTGTGTTACTCCACAAGGGCCTGCTTTACTCAAAACCACATGTCAAACAATTATGTTATAATGTTGCCATAGGTTGCTAAGCACACATGCTTAATGTGGGAATGGTATCATGAAAAAAAAAGAGACAATCTCCATAGCATAACCCAGTTCAAAAACAGCAGTTTAATATGGTAAATGCACTTACATTAAAATAATTTTAAACAGGCACTTCGTTTCATAAAAACAACACCTATTCCAGGAAGCAAGATGGCCGCAGCGAAATTGCACATGTGCAGTAGCATGTATTTTGGCTCCGCCCAATGTGTTTCTGCCCTCTTTATTATGTTTCAATTAGGGGCCCCTTACTATATTACCTTCAGAGCTTCTTGTGCAATCTTCCTGCCCAGACAACAATCTGGAAATAACCATTTATGCCTAACATATTCTTCCTTTGACTGTAGAAAATCCCAGAGCATATCCTAAACTAAAAACAGATAGCTGGGGTTTGTATTTATGCAAAAAAAAAAAAAACAACACAGTTTGAAGAAGTTTGTATTAGTGTTACAGAGTAATTGTCTACAGAAGCACTCATAACAGTGCCAGGATCTAGCACCTTGGGCAGAGATTCTAAAGTAAACCCTCTCCTTACCTGAGATAGGTTGTATTTTTTCTTCCAGGCTAGCTCAGGGTGTATAACATGACAGCCAGAGACTATTGGCCCTAGGTTTGCCACCTATTGTACATGGAAAATTCAATGATCTAAAGTAGGGAGTGTTTTGACATGGGTAAAATAGTGTGATTTAGACATAATAAGCATGGTGAAACATAGCCAGGTTTTCATTAAGATTCCATTACCTGCTCCTTCCTTTCTGCAATAACAGTCCCAAAGAAATAAAAACATGTGAGGTGGTATATGATAGTCCTTTTAGTACCAAAGCAGCCTCCTAAACTCTGCATTGATTGTTGGCTGAACCCTGGTAAGGTCTGATGGTTGGCGTGGAGAAGAAGTTACAGATGTAGAAATTATATTTTTGACAAAACATTAAAGTGGGAGTAAAGTCCCATGCATAAATCTTACCTATAGGTAAGCCTATAATAAGGCTTACCTATAGGTACTGTAAATATCTCCTAAACGTGTACAGTTTAGGAGATACTTTCTGTAGATGCAGCTGGTGATGTCACTGGCGCAGGCGCTCTGAAGGATCGGCATACCTGTGCCATTCCTTCAGAGGCCTGTGCCGTAAAGGGATCCCACGCACATGTGCAGGAGTGACATCATCATGGCTTCCACCACTCACACAGCCGGAGTCCGCAAACCCAGAAGGAAGACCAGGTGAAGATGAAAGCACCTTCAGTGGTGACAGCACACCGCTGAGGGGGCTTGGTTCTAGGGTAAGTTTCACATGTGTTGAATATTAGCACATTAAAAAATTTACATGCAGGTTAAAAAGCCAGTGGTTTATTACCACTTTAATGAAGGATGACATTTTCTTTTTTAGCAGGAAAATGTAAACAATAATCTGGTAATTAAATTATCTACTACATTTACAGACATTTGAGTTACCTCATGAAGGATATCACTTCTGCTTATCCAAACATTTGTAGTAATTAATAAAAGGTGCCTGATAAAAGCTTTGTCTCTTGGTATCAGTCCCCATCGGAGCTCAGACAATCAGGTTTTATTTTCTAAGCTGTGTGGAAAAATGAAAGATAGAAGCTGATTGGTTGCTATGTGCAATGGAACCAGCTGAGACAGAACTTGTTTTCACTATTTACCTTATGATTTTTTAACAGAGCTGTCAGGGCCATGTTAATGATTCCTAGGAAACCAGCACATGCAAAAGAAGCACCTGAGTCACTAATCCTCTATGCTGTGACTTCACCATAGACCTGGCTGGCAGAAGAATGCCCAAAAATGTTCTCCAGATGTTGAGAAGAAAGGGCTTTTCTTTACATGAGCTTTGGTATTACCTTTTATAAGCACTGAGCATGCTTATTTTATTCAAAATAATTTTCAGCTGCATCACTAACTGGAGCCTCTCTCCACTTATGCCTCTGTCTTCCAGTCCCAACTGTCAAAGGGCCCCAAGCTGCCCACACCACCCTTAAATAGGAAGTGTAATGTATGCTAATAAAAGTGAACAATTACATATCTGTTGTTATTGCATTTCTCATAAATCTACAACTATAGATAAAAACATAGGATTTATCCATTACAGGTGGGTATACCCTAAGCTGCAGAGGGATAGGGGTGGGAGGTCTTCTGAGCATCTGTCCTGCAGGTGCCTGCTTCACTGTACATTGGCTGGACTGATGTTCTGGAACTCACAGGACAGGATCAGAACTTCATGATTGGCCGTAGTTCCAGGGTGTCTGCTTACACTTTATAATGACAGTATGAGAACTTCCTGATTGGCAGCAGTTGCAGGGTATCTGTTTACTCTTTACAATGACATTGTAGTGCTTACTCCCATAGGAGCCACTTGATTTTTAGGTCTTTCCCACACATAGCCCGGCAACAGGAATTTTCCACACGTTCTTCACAGGCTCAATAAACAGTCTAGGGGTTTTGTTTGTTTTTTGGTAATTTAGGGGATAACTTGGATAGGGATAAGGGATGCATGGGATGCCCAGAATTGAAGAACTTGAACAAATGTTTGAGGACTTGCTAATGTCTCTGGCTACTGCAAACTGACTTCAAAAGTGCTGTCCACCTATGGGAGTGATGATGTGGCAAACTAGTGTAGCAGTAACCCCTGAAGGAGCTGCTGGTTTGATTTGGGCTTACCGTTACCTTCTTGACCTCGTATGCGTCTAGGGGTTTCCCGAGGTAGATGGCCCAAAGAACTGTAGAAACTGACACTGGATCCACTTTGAGATTTTTATTTGCAAAAAATGGTAGACAAAACACAGTCTCTCAATAAAGGATAGTGGGTATAGGTAGGAAGTTCAGGTACTCTTGGAACTGCATGTCTCTCACTATAGAATCCAGAGAATAGCCATTCACAACTGGATATTACAGCTATCGGATAAATCTCCTCTCAGTAGATCTAGCAGCCGATAACTTATTCAGATTCAGCAAAGTCTCTGCCACAGACTTAGTTGTAGAACTTGTGAATGAAAAGTCTCTGTCACAGACTTGGTTGTAACTGAAGGAAAAATTAACTTAGAGAACCCTCATACGGTACCAGTATCTTGCAGCCGGTCCGGCGATACCGTACAAGTGTGGATTTACTTGGTGTCTTTCAACTTGGCTTCCAGGCTCTTACCGAGGCACCAGCCTTTTGCATGGCCCTCTTCTGAAGAGTCCTCCCCTGGTTGCGTTCTCAGTTGCTGGGCCTCTCCAAAGACCAGACGGCACTGGACCACCTTGGAATCCTCCTTCCAGTTACTGTGCCTCGGGCTAGCCAGCCCCGAGACTCGGAAACGGATGGATCCGCATCCCAGGCCATGAGGGCCCCTGAACAACTGAACCACGTTCTTGTGCTTGTCAAAGGTGACACCGACACCTATGGTCAAGCAGAACACAGTGCAATCCAGCCAAACTGGTACTGAGACCATAACTTAGAAAAATTAACCCTAAAACCCAACTGTGGTTTCAGGAAGATTACATTTAAATGGCAAAACATATAGCGCGTGCTCATTAGGAGCCTGGCGATACACAAGCAAAAAGAAAAGGTTCCAAAACTGAAGATGGAGGTGCTGCTCCTTGCAGGAATGCCAAAGCACCAGGCTACTGCTGTCCCAAGCTAGAGAAATTGGGTGGCTTCTGGCTGCTAAGCTGTCCCCTGGACCTGGACATGTAAAGTATTGCAGCTTTACTGTCCTTTCTATACAGACTTGGGGCAGCTAGAGGTGGAAGTTACTCACACAGTCCCTTTAAGTAAATCCTGAAACCCAAGAGGCTGCTGTAGAGGAACACTGCTGTATAGGCCTAGACTTAATTTAAGGGTGTTTTCAGCTAAGCTTAGCTAAAGCTGGTAAAGGGTGTGAGGCTTCTAGCTGCTCCTCTCTTTCTCCTGGCCTTCCTTCCCACAGGGGCAGAGACCCCTAGCACAGGGGTCCCCTCCAGGCAACTGGATCCTGGACTCCCTGACTGCCAGGCTCCTGAGTATTTATGGGTTGTCCCTCTGCCTACTGAGCCTTGCCTCCTCAGGGATTTAGGGTTACTTCATAAACATTCAGGCTACAGTATCTGCTCCTCCACCCACTAGATTCTAGAGCAATCCACAGAGTTCTAGAAAACGGGGAGGTAGCAGAACCACAGCCCTTGGAGCACTGCTCAGTCAAAAAAAAAAAAGAATGAACCCCTCCTCCTCTACCTACAGAGGAGCCAACTAAATTTACCTCACCTAGCAACTAGGAGTGTGCTACAACAGTATCAGAACTTTCTAATTGGCCACACTTCCAGGGTGTTTGCTTACACTTTGCAATGACAGTATGAACTCCTTGATTGGCTTCAGTTCTAGGCAGTGGTGGCCACTCATCAGGGGCGCCGCCCCCCTAATCCATGCGCCCAGCCCCTAATCTTTATGCAGGGCGCCGGACGCATGGATTTTAAATTAGGTTTTTTTGTTTTAAGCACATGGTTAGAGCCTGAGGCTCTAATTAGCTACAAAAGGGGAGCACCTCTGCCCCAGTGCAGATTCAGTGTCAGGAAGAAGGAGCCCTTCTGCAGTGAGGTTGTTTGGGATGTTTCTACTACAGCTTGAAGTGCCTGCAACAACTGCCTCGTCTGCCTAGTCTTGATTAAAAATGATGTAACAATATAAAACATTGGGTGGTTGTTAGTACCATTGCTACTATAAACCAGAGTGTTTTTTTATACTGACTAGTAGATGAAAGTTGCTTCTTGGGAGGTCGTGTTAGCCCCCTCCTGCCTGACAGAGGCCAAAGAGCTGGGTTTTCTGACAGCTGTCAGAATACGATAGCCTGACAGGGGAGATTCACCCATTCAGACCACCAATGTGGATAGAGGAACCTGTTCGATTTTTTTTCATTTAGCCTGCAGGCTAAACAGAAAAGCCTATCAATGTATGCCAGCTTTACAATTAGAAAATCATCAAATGAGCCCCTTGTGCATTACATTCCACAGCTAGTATTTGTTCTACATATCTATAAAAGTTTGATAGCATAACTGAAAATTGCAAAGTGTGGGGAATGCAAGCAGGGGAGTTGCGTGTTAGTTCAGCCAAGTTTGTGAAATGAGTGACAGGTGATGCTCGTCACATAATACTGACTACATCTGTCTCACCTCTCTTTTCAGTAGTGGCCATCGATTTAGCCAAGTATCATCTGCAGCAGTCTGGATAGTCCCCACTTCATCCCAATTCATTATTACAAATAGTAGCATATTAAACATTGCCTAATCACTGACGAAATTCAATTCTGTAGCTATCTCAATGTGTCCAAACTGAAGAATTTTAATAAGGTCACAGTGCAGTGATGCTACTTAGGAAAACAAGTTTCCTAAAACATTTACATTTTTGCAAGTTTCTTTTAGGAGACAACACATGACACTGCCTGTCAAACTCGGCAATTAAAGTCAATGGGGCTGCGTCACAACAGCGAGCCAAACACTTGGCTTGCAGTGCATTTTTAAAAAGCATTTAAAAAGCAGCACAACCACCTCCTGAACACCTGTCAGTGGCTGCTTAGCCATGCTCTGAAAAGTGATCCACCATGAATCACTTTTCATAGTTTTGGGCTAGTGTAAACCTAGCTTTAAAGCTGAAGTTTAGTATTTGTTTTTAAACACTTACTGACACATACTCACAGTGGATGTCCTACAAGTTGGTGGCAAAGCCAGGCACCGCGATGTACCCGTATGTTGCAGTGTTCTCCCCAGTTTGGCAGCATGCATGTGTATGCCCCCTGCTGACTTGTGCTGTCATTGGCTACAGCACAAGTTTGTTAGCAGGTTTCGGCCAATTATTTTGACCGTGAACCTGCTGATCAGCTGTAGCCAATCACTTTTTTGTATAGATATAAAAAACATTATAGTTACTTTTTTTTTTTAAAGTGATCACATTCCCTCTGTTCTCAGCTGCATAAGACTTGGGGGGAGGAGAAGCAGCAGCACACGGAGCTTCCCAGTGAATGGCTGTGCAGCTGGGGGGGGGTGTCATCAGGGCAAGTTTGATCATTGGAGGAGAGCAGGCTGAGTTCCCAGCAAAGCTAGACAACTGACCACAGTATGCTCTCCTGCTTAGTGTGGTCAGTTTTTAATAGGAAAGCAAGGGGACTAGCAGGAACACCAGGGATTTCACATAAAGGAACCAATACAAAGAGAACATGATACTTTACCATACAAGTACATGGTACAGCAGGCACATATCAGGAATATGATGTGTTGGGGTAAAAAACTCTTTACCAACCCCCCTTAATGCTTTTGAGTGTTTTTTCACCAAAGACCCCTTTAATCTGATTGTAGACCAAAGTAAACTTTATGCCCAACAGTACAATGCCACCAACCCAAATTTAAACCTTACCAGGCCATTCGAGTGAGAACCTATCACGGTTTCCAAATGTAAAACTTTTTTGGGCCTAACCCTTAACATGGGCGTTAGGAAAAAAATGAATTATGGTCATATTGGTCCACAAACACAATTCATCATATGCCTATGTTCTCTACTGCAATGGACAGGAAAAATTATGAGAAAATAATGCATTTTATGCATTTCAATTACAATACCCTCTGTCATCCTTGGAGTGACCCTGACTATGATTGGCTCCACAAAATGTGGTTATTCTATTGAGTTAATGAGATATTACGTTATTGTGTGTTATTGTTTACTGTTGGTATTTGCTTTGCAGGAACACCAATCAACTGCAGCTCTCAGAATACATACATCAGTGCCTGCAGCGCTGCAGGGGGAGATTTCTCCATCTGCAGTTAAAAAAATAAGTGTATTCCAGCACTAGGAGTGTGGGGTGGTCAGCGAGTGGTAGCAAATACTTCTTTTTACTTTCTTTCTGGCAGAAATTTCTTCATCCACATCGGTCATCGGTCGGAATCTGTTAGGTTCTTTTTTTTTTTTTTTTATGAAAAAAAGAACATACATTACATGTATGCCCAACATTAGGAGTGTGGCAGAATGCCAGGAGAGTTCAAATATCTCCCAAATTACCCCTTTTTTGTAAAGTAGACACAACAAGTTATTTGCTGAGAGGCATGTTGAGAATTTGGAAGACCTTATTTTTTGCCACAAGTTTTTGGAAAATGAAAAAAATATACTGTATATAGGTATATAGGTATACATGGCATTACACTCCAAAACACATTCTGCTACTTCTCCCAAGTATGGGGATACCACATGTGTGAGACTATTTGGGAGACTATTTGGGAGACTATTTGGGAGCCTAAAATCCAATGAGAACCTGCAGGCTTCCGAAGGGCGTAACTTGCGCATACAAGTAGACACTCCAAGTTATTTGCTAAGAGGCATAGTGAATATTTTGCAGATCTCATTTGTCGCTACAACGTTTTTGAAAAATGAAGAAAGAAAACGAAAAAGGTAATTTTTTTATATTTTCATGTTTCAAAACCTTGTGACAAAAAGTGACATCTGCAAAATTCAACTTTGTGAAAAAAAAATGGCATTTTACAAAAACTTGTGGCAAAAAATAAAATCTTCCATGCACTCAACATGTCTCTCAGAAAATACCTTGGGGTGTCTACTTTGCATAAAAGGGTAATTTGGGGGGTATTTGTACTGTCCTGCATTTTAGCGCCTCAAGAAATTAGATAGGCAGTCAGAAAGTCTGAGCTGCATAAATTCCATTATATATATCATAGGTTGTAGACGTTATAACTTTCACACAAACCAATAAATATGCACTTATTGGGATTTTTTTTTTTTACCAAAGAATGTTTCAGAATACATGTTGGCCTAAATGTATGCAAAATTTTTATTTTATTGGATATGCTTTATAATAGAAAGTAGAAAATATAGTTTTTTTTCAAAATGTACGTAATAATGTATATAATAACAAATAAAGAACCCAGTGGAGATCAAATAGCACCAGAAGAAAGCTCTATCTGTGTGAAAAAAATTATAGAAATTTAATTTGTGTACAATTGCCAGTTAAATTAGAACAGTCCTGAATACCAAGAAATAGTCTGGACGTGAAGGGGTTAAAACCTTTAGCTGGCCAAGTGGATAACCAGCATCAGGGACATTACTTGCATATAATATATCGTACAGGTAAGCCCGGGAGGGATACCCAGAACATATATGCTCTCCAAAGAAGTACACTTAAAACATCTATCCTGATGGCAATCATCTACTAGGAGAATCAGGCCCCCTAGAGGAAGTCGTTTGCATCCATTCACAGAAGCCCACAGAGAGAGCGATCATACCATCCAGGATCTTCAATAGTATCCTCATATGCTGTTACCTTACAGCTGTAAGGTGAGAGGCCACCCTGCACTTAGGTGTCACTAGACAGAAAGGAAAAGACACCCACCTTTATTGTTTTATTTTGCACATGAGTGAAAGAGGGAATACACTACTTCATCCACTCCTTTTTAGCATTAGCAGCACCGTGACTCAGGACTTGTTTTGATATGCAATATCGTACCACTGTCATTTGTTATATTGCACCCTTTGGATTTTTCACTGTTCACTTGATATGTATGTTGATTTGTTTAACACCATGCCCAGGCGTGGTTTATCAATCTGATCACCTATCCATTTATTATTTTCCATTTAGAACAGCGCAGCACCATTCACATTATTTACAATGCCAAGGAAACTCTCAATTGGTTTCAAAGAAAGAAAATAAAGCTACTAGAATGGCCCAGCCAATCACCTGACTTGAATCCAATAGAAAATTTATGGAAAGAACTAAAGATCAGAGTTCATAGAAAAGGAACCTTCAAAATTTGAAGACTGTGTGTAAGAATGGACCAAAATTAAAACTGAGCAATGCATGCGACTTGTTTCTCCATACAGGAGGTGTCTTGAAACTGTCATTACCAACGAATGATTTTCTACGATCTATTAAATACATTTCAGTTAGCATGTTCAATACATTTCCCCTGTGTCATTCAATTTTATTACATATAACTTCTTTGTTTTGGTTTCTTTCTGTGTATGGATTGTTACCGACATGTGCTCAAAATTTCATGTCATTAGCATCTTTAGAAAGATATTTACCTAGAAAAATGGTGATGTGTTCAATACTTATTTTACCCGCTGTATATATATATATATATATATATATATATATATATATATATATATATATATATATACATACATACAGTATCTCACAAAAATGAGTACACCCCCTCAGATTTTTGTAAATATTTTATTATATGTTTTCATGTGACAACATTAAAGAAATGACACTGCTACAATGTAAAGTTGTGAGTGTACAGCTTGTATAACAGTGTAAATTTGCTGTCCCCTCAAAATAACTCACACAGCCATTAATGTTTAAACTGCTGGCAACAAAAGTGAGTACACCCCTAAGTGAAAATGTCCAAATTGGGCCCAAAGTGTCAATATTTTGGGTGGCCACCATTATTTTCCATCACTGCTTAACCCTCTTGGGCATGGAGTTCACCAGAGCTTCACAGGTTGCCAATGGAGTCCCTTTCCACTCCTCCATGACGACATCACAGAGCTGGTGGATGTTGGAGACCTTGCGCTCCTCCATCTTCCGTTTGAGAAAGCCCCACAGATACTCAATAGGGTTTATGTCTGGAGACATGCTTGGCCAGTCCATCACCTTTACCCTCAGCTTCTTTAGCAAGGCAGTGGTCGTCTTGAAGGTGTGTTTGGGGTCATTATCATGTTGGAATACTGCCCTGCGGCCCAGTCTCCGAAGGGAGGGGATCATGCTCTGCTTCAGTATGTCACAGTACATGTTGGCATTCATGGTTCCCTCAATGAACTGTAGCTCCTCAGTGCCGGCAGCACTCATGACAGTCCCACCACCATGCTTGACTGTAGGCAAGACACTTGTCTTTGTATTCCTCATCTGAATGCCGTCACACACACTTGACACTATCTGAATCAAATAAGTTTATCTTGGTCTCATCAGACAACAGGACATGGTTCCAGTAATGTCCTTAGTCTGCTTGTCATCAACAAACTGTTTGCAGGCTTTCTTGTGCATCATCTTTAGAAGAGGCTTCCTTCTGGGATGACATCCATGCAGACCAATTTGACGCAGTGTGCAGCGTATGGTCTGAGCACTGACAGGCTGACCCCCCACCCCTTCAACCTCTGCAGCAATGCTGGCAGCACTCATTCGTCTATTTCCCAAAGACAACCTCTGGATATGACGCTGAGCATGTGCACTCAACTTCTTTGGTCAACCATGGCAAGATCTGTTCTGAGTGGAACCTGTCCTGTTAAACAGCTGTATGGTCTTGGCCATCGTGCTGCAGCTCAGTTTCAGGGTTTTGGCAATCTTCTTACAGCCTAGGCCATCTTTATGTAGAGCAACAATTCTTTTTTCAGATCCTCAGAGAGTTCTTTGCCATGAGGTGCCATGTTGAACTTCCAGTGACCAGTATGAGAGAGTGAGAGCAATAACACCAAATTTAACACACCTGTTCCCCATTCATACCTGAGTCCTTGTAACACTAATGAGTCACATGACTACGGGGAGGGAAAATGGCTAATTGGGCCCACTTTGAAAATTTTCACTTAGGGGTTGTAAGATATCAGGGTGATTCAGCTTAAGTGGTGTATGCGATTTTAAGAAACACGTGTCAGTCCAGACAGTATTTTCAAAAGCATGGCAGCCCACTTTTATTTAAAGGAAGCAAAAAGTTCAAATCAAACTCCACCATTATTGCACCACGGTTATTCTGACTCCTGGCTTACCTACCGACAACACAGCTGCTTCAGGTCTCACGTCTAGGCCATAGGTTTGTTCCACAGACCTGTATGCTTGGGTCAAGCTCTCTCCTAGCTTACCCAGGGTTCAAACTGCCACCTGCAGTCTTTCTAAAGAATGTGGGTGTCTTCTCAACACTTACACACAGACTCATGTCTGTAGGGCGGAGTCCTCCTGATTCCTCAGCGAGACTTCCTGTCTCCTTGGGTGGAGCTGTCTCCAAGTGCCCTGAGCCCTGAGCTCTATCCCTTGGATGTTTATGAACCCAGCCTACAGGTGTGCATTCAGCATGCCTCTGTTTACAAGAACCAGGGTGAAAGTGCTAATCCACAACGTGAAATATGGTCGGCTCTCCACCTATCCCCCCCCCCCCCCGTTTTGCACCGGAGGGAGAAATATACCACCCTTCTCTCTGAAACCTCTGTGCCTACTACCACCCCAGGGGTCCAAACCTTTCTGATCACCTTTCTAAAGGGGCAATCCACCCACCCATTTTTGCGGGTGTGTTTCCATGAGCAACTCTTCCTAATCTTTGAGGTCCTCCATTTCTTTTCACCTACCCCAGGCCTACTCTCCCAGGACTGACTTTTCTGACTTCCTGACTCAAGATTACCCAGCACTATCTGTGTTTCAGGTTCGCTGATACCTGTGTGGTTACCCTTGGCAACTAACTTCTGAAAAACGCACAATTAAAAATTGTCAAAACCACCAGGAGCTCCTGTCCCATCGCTTGCTAGGACAGTGTCTGAGGAGGGACCACACACAGGCCAGCAGTTACTCCCTATGGCACCTTCCCACAGTTTCACATTGCCCCCTGTTGTCCAACACTCCATCAGTGACTGTTCTTGCAACAAGCATTTTTCAACACATTTTACCTGAAGCCACGTTTTCAAACTCAGGCAAACAGTCCTCAATTTGATCATTAGGAAACATAGGCTGTAAGAAATCCAATACACAAATCCTTCCTTCATTGCCACGGGCAACAGACTTTCAGGCATCCCAGCCCTCTTTGTGGGAACAGTGAGCTACCTCTTCATAGCAGCCTGACCTGACCACACGTCGTCCCTTGTTGCCATGGGAGACCCCATCCCCCTTGCAGAACTTTTTCCGCCCCATCTCTGCAGCCAGGGACATACATTTCCTTTTAGAAAAAAAATTCTGGCGTACTGTCTCCTTAAGGCTGAGACACAGCACACATCACTTTGCTTCACACAGCAAAAGCAACACACATTTTCCGGCATGCGAGAATCTGGACCAGCGCCATCGGTGCCCAATGCCAATTCCTCCACCAATTGTTAGATATTAGGGTGATTCAGCTCAAGAGGTGTATGCGATTTGAAGAAACACGTGTCAGTCCAGACTGCAATTTCAAGGGCATGGCAGCCCATTTTTATTTAAAGGAAGCAAAAAGTTCAAATCAAACAGAAATTTCCCTCGCAGGGGGTTCCACCATTATTGCATCATGGTTATTCAGCCTCCTGGCTTAACTACTGACAACACAGCTGCTTCAGGTCTCAAGCCTAGGCCATAGGTCTGTTCCTCGGACCTCTATGCTTATGTCAAGCTCTCTCCTAGCTTACCCAGGGTTCAAACTGTCACCTACAGTCTCTCTAAAGAATAAATATAGAAAGAATTTCGCGCAATATATAGCTAAAATTAAAGTGCAATAAGGAATAATCCAATAGTATAAATATAATATTAATATCAATACTGCTGGTGCGATATAATAAATAATACAATACTAATAAACATCAATGTCTACATAAAGTAGTAAATAAAGTGACGGGTGCATATGTGCAAAACCATTAAAGGTACCATATAAAGTGCTGTGGGATGCAAATAAAGATAAATTCAAACAGTCAAATGAATTCAGACAATCACAGTGCATTCAAGTGCTATACAATTAAAGTGCTGTGCCATTAAATGATTGCTATGAAACGTCAATTAATGGATGAGTAATCAATGACAGATGAATGGTTATCAGATGCTAGTGGAAAAAATATTAAACAAATAAATAAATAGAAAATAAATAAATAAATAAATATATATAGTCCCAGGTTGGATAAAATATATATGAATAAGGCAGTGTCCAAGTTAATCCATCCGGTCCTGATAGTGTATTTAGTCAGGTACCGTATTCGCTTTAATTAAGCAGTAATTATATATTCCATTCATTCAGGTTATCAGCATTAGCTGCATGATATAGATATTAAATCCTGTATGTTTTCTGCAGCGGGTACTTGGTCCTGATTTTCATAAAATTCAATCCAATCACTAGTCTCTCAAAAATCTCACCTCAAATCTGAAAGATTGTAGCTTTTCGGGCATATCCTATAGCCCCATGGATTGTGGATACAAGTTGTTCAGCATAAAACTGGTAAGAGTAAAAAACTTCTCCTTTAAGGGCGTTTAAAATCTTGATTCCTGCAGTGCTCAGTGTCAAAGCAAGACAAAGGGCAAAGAAACAAGAAAGGGAAGCCTCCACTAGTGTAGTATCTTGGTTAAATATGGGCAAGTTTATTTAAGTACAGTGGGTGGACTCTTACATTAAAATCAAGGTTTAAAAGCAAAAAACGGCATAGACATATATAGAAGTAAATAACTCCTAGGCGTTCTCAGCGCCTTCTCACGTCTCACGTCTCCTCTGCCTGCGGCCACTCCCTATATGGTACCTTTAATGGTTTTGCACATATGCACCCGTCACTTTATTTACTACTTTATGTAGACATTGATGTTTATTAGTATTGTATTATTTATTATATCGCACCAGCAGTATTGATATTAATATTATATTTATACTATTGGATTATTCCTTATTGCACTTTAATTTTAGCTATATATTGCGCGAAATTCTTTCTATATTTATTACTATTTTGTGTATTTGTGAACACACCACATTTTGCAGCAGAGCACCACTTATTTATTTACTTTGACTACTATATATACTCCAAGTAGCGCGAGGGACACATATTCACAGTCTCTCTAAAGAACGTGGGTGTCTTCTCAACACTCACACACAGACTCATGTCTGTAGGGTGGACACTTCTTGTCTCCTCAGGTGGAGCTGTCTCCAACTGGGAGCCCTGAGCTCTATCCCTGGGATGTTTATGAACCCAGCCTACAGGTGTGCAATCATCATGCCTCTGTTTACAAGAACCAGGGTAAAAGTGCTAATCCACACGTGAAATTGGGTCACGTTTCCACAGGGTATAAATACTTTTGTTGCCAGCGGTTTAAACATTAATGGCTGTGTGTTGAGTTATTTTGAGGGGACAGCAAATTCACACTGTTATACAAGCTGTACACTCACTACTTTACATTGTAGCAAAGTGTAATTTCTTCAGTGTTGTCACATGAAAAGATATAATAAAATATTTACAAAAATGTGAGGGGTATACTCACTTTTATGAGATACTGTGTATATATATATATATATATATATATATATATATAAATATATGATGTCCTCTGACGAAGTTGATGACAAAACGCGTTTTATTTTGAACTTTGTGTTATTTTAGCGCTGCTAATGCTGGTATTTTTCTTTGGAGGTTCTAGCATTTTTTATTATACTGTTTATTTGATAGCAGCAGCTTTGTGTTTTCTACCTTTTTTGGCCACTTTCCCAAGAGCGCTGAGGGAAAGAGGACACTTGATGATATATATATAAATTCCTTTATATTTATTTATTTTTGATCATGCCAGATTATTTAGGAATTCATGCATTTTATTGCAGATATATATTGCTCCTGAGGAGTGGTTTAAAGCCACGAAATGCGTTGAGCTATCAGATGCCGCATTCAATATCAATCATGTGTTTATAAGATTTTACATGGAACTCTTTAATATGAATCATGGGTTTACAGGATTTTACATGAATTTCTCGCAATCATGCATTTTTGATTTCTACTAATCATGACAGGGATTAGAGAGATTATAAATCACACAGGTACTATCTTACAAATATGTGTATGTATATGTACAAATTTTATTGGATATGTATTACTACTATGTTACTACTATCTTATACTTTGATATATACAAATATAAAGACTATATATATAAATATATGAACCAATAAACATTATCTTATACTCATCAATCTATTTATTTGAAACCGCGCACTTCATTTAAAGTCCCACTTCCTTTTCTCCTTTTGGTTAATTTATGTATTTTGTATCTGCCTGGAGTTCCACTTTAAACAGCTTTTGTATATGTATAATGATGAGTCAAACTGCCCTGCGTAGGGTTCAGCCCCAAGTCCCAGCCTACTAGACATTGGGGGTTATTTACGAAAGGCAAATCCACTTTGCACTACAAGTTCACTGCAAGTGCACTTGAAAATGCACTTGGAAGTGCAGTTGCTCTAAATCTAAAGGGTAGAACTTAAATGAATGGAAGCTCTGCTGATTTTATCATCCAATAATGTGTAAGCTAAAATGCTGTTTTTTATTTTCCTTGCATGTCCCCCTCGGATCTACAGCGACTTACAGCGAAGTGCACTTGCAGTGCAAAGTGGATTTGCCTTTAGTAAATAACCCCCATAGTAATTTACAGGATCCTCTAAGTTAACTGAATAAGTTGGAAATGTTAACAGGTCTTTTCACTGGTTGTTGCTGTCATTGATTTATTGTGTAGACCGGTCTTTGCGTGGGACTTATAATAGTACCAACTGCATGCTGATGTATTTTAATGCTGCATCATTGGAAGGCTTGTAACCTGCACATGTACATTGTTATTCATGAGTGATGAATGCTCTGAAAATGTGGACTTTTGTTTTCAATAAACATTCTTTCTGATTTAAAAAAAATAGAAGTTCAAATGCCAAACCAGAAACCCATCGAAATTGAGTAATGTTATCGTCCAAATATGGTCATGTGGCCATATTTATCTACTTAAGGACCGGAAGATTTCCCCCCTTAATGACCAGGCTATTTTTTTGCAATACGGCACTGCATCGATTTAACTGACAATTGCGTGGTCGTGCAACAATGTACCCAAAAAAATTTTTTGTATTTTTTTCCCCATAAAATAGAGTTTTCTTTTGGTGGTATTTGATCACCTCTGCGGTTTTCATTTTTTGTGCTATAAACAAAAAAAGAGCGAAAATTTAAAAAAAATATATATATTTTTTTTTGCAATAATAAATATCCTAAAAAAAAATGTAAAAAAAAAAATGTATTCATCAGTTTAGGACAATATATATTCTTCTACATATTTTTAGTAAAAAAAAAAATCGCAATAAGTGTATATTGATTGGTTTGGGAAAAAGTTATAGCTTCTGCAAATTAGAGGATAGATTTATGGCATTTTTATTATTATTTTTTTTTTTACTAGTAATGGCTTCGATCAGTGATTTTTAGCGGGACTGCGACATTGCGGCGGACAGATCTGACACCTAAATGACATTGTTGACACTTTTTTGGGAACCAGTGACATATTACAGTAATATTTGCTAAAAAAAAAAAATGCACTGTTATTGTACTAATGACACTGGCAGGAAAGGGGTTAACATCAGGGGCGATCAAGGGGTTAACTGTGTTCCCTCATGTGTGTTTACTAACTGTATGGGGGACTGTGTGACTGGGGAAAAACACAGAACTGTCTTCCTGCATAGCAGAAAGGCAGGATCTGTGTGATCTCCCCTGTCAGAATGGAGATTTGCCTTGTTTACACAGGCAGATCCCCGTTTTGTCACTGCGGGGAATGATCGCGGGTAGCCAGCGGACATCGACTCCGCCCCACCCGCTGATTGGCTCCCCTGCTGGCCAGTGTTGACGCGCGTTCCCACGAATCGCCATGTACTTCTTACAATTAATGCGACTTCTGGTGCTGCATGGTTTTGCTGATGGCTTTGTAGTCTGGTTGATACGTGGTGAGGTTAAGCTTCATGCAGGCGTTGAGACTTCCATCCGTTAAAAGTGATCGTAGGTTGGTCTTTTTTTTTTATCGATTAATCAACTAATTCCGATTAATTATAACTGTATGTCGTCATCTCCCCCACTGTAATATCCACGTCATCTCCCCCACTGTAATAGCCACATCTTCCCCCACTGCAATGTTCACATCTCCCCCCATGGGCGTCCGCAGGTAGGGGCAAGGGGGGTCAAGTGCCCCCCCCCTGGAATCAGTGATCAGATCTTAAATTCAGCACAGTTGCGTCAGTATCGGGGTGCAGGACAACCTGTAAAAGCACCTGGGTGCCACCCACCAGTGGGGTGACACCATCAAGGTGCTGTCAAGCCCCCCATCAGTGTAGTGTGCCTTTGGCTCTTTTCCTTGCTCAGTCGAGCAGAGAACTCGGTGGCGCTGTGACAGGAGAAAGGCGAGCTGTCAGAGTTTTCCCCTGCTTGCCCCCTTTCTCCTGTCAGGGAGAAGAGATGGCGGTTCTCACCAGGTTCCCTGCCCAGCTTCCTGCCCACTCCGTTCCTTCCCTATTGGCCATAACTGAGGGCCAATCAAAGGAGAAGAGAACATCATGGGACATGTAGTCTCAAAGATTGGTGGATCCATTTTCCACAGGGAGCAGGCTACAGCTCGATCAATTGAGAGATTGAGAGACTGCAGCCTGGAAAAAAGCTGAGGGAGAGAGTGCAACAGGACAAAAAAACGAGGAGTGTGCTGGGCTGAAGCCAGAGAGAGAGCCACACTGCCCAGCGCCACCAGAGAGAGCCACGCTGCCCAGCACCACCCAAGAGAGAAAGACTGAGCCACTACCAGGGTACAGACATGCTACACTACTGACCAGAGTCGCTCCCAGGGAAACCCAGAGTGAGCGATCGTCCAGCCAGAGGGATCACTACTGTAGTTTTGCTGGGTCTGGTAAGAGGGCCTGTTGGCCATTATCCATTACTTATCCTAGGGACTGTACTACGTCTCTGACCATGAAAAAGAGGCGGTGCATGGGTGACCCTAAAATGATGCCCCCCCCTGAAAAAAGTTCTGCGGACGCCCATGTCTCCCCCCCCCACTGTAATGTCCACATCCCCCCCCCCCCACTGTAATATCCACATCTCCCCCCCCACTGTAATGTCCACATCCCCCCCCTCGCACTGTAATATCCACATCTCCCCCCACTGTAATATCCACATCTCCCCCCCGCACTGTAATATCCACATCTCCCCCCCGCACTGTAATGTCCACATCTCCCCCCCGCACTGTAATGTCCACATCTCTCCCCGCACTGTAATGTCCACATCTCCCCCCTGCACTGTAATGTCCACATCTCCCCCCCACTGTAATGTCCACATCCCCCCCCCCCACTGTAATGTCCACATCCCCCCCCCCCCCACTGTAATATCCACATCCCCCCCCACTGTAATGTCCACATCTCCCCCCCGCACTGTAATGTCCACATCTCCCCTCCGCACTGTAATGTCCACATCTCTCCCCGCACTGTAATGTCCACATCTCCCCCCTGCACTGTAATGTCCACATCCCCCCCCACTGTAATGTCCACATCCCCCCCCCCCCCACTGTAATGTCCATATCTCCCCGCCCCACTGTAATGTCCACATCTCCCCCCGCACTGTAATGTCCACATCTCCCCCCGTACTGTAATGTCCACATTCCCCCCCCCCCCCACTGTAATGTCCACATCTCCCCCCCACTGTAATGTCCACATCTCTCCCCCCACTGTAATGTCCACATCCCCCCCCCCCCCTGTAATGTCCACATCTCTCCCCCCACTGTAATGTCCACATCTCCCCCCCACTGTAATGTCCACATCTCCCCACATCTCCCCCCCCCCCCACTGTAATGTCCACATCCCCCCCCCCACTGTAATGTCCACATCTCTCCCCCCCCCATCCCACTGTAATGTCCACATCTCCCCCCCCCACTGTAATGTCCACATCTCCCCCCCCACTGTAATGTCCACATCCCCCCTCACTGTAATGTCCACATCTCCCCTACGATTGTCTGCTTGCTTACCACTACACAAGCAGGCAGATTCACGAGCAGTTGAGGCGGGTGATGATGACGTCAGCACGCCGCTTACCTAGGCCGCTGCCGGATGTACCAAGATGGCCACCGCTCCGGAGCTAGGCCAAAGCCGCGGCCTTTCCTATGGGCTCAGTCAACGGATCGGCACACCACGCGATCCGCGGATTGAGAGGCAAGAGCCAAATGCAGCCATCAAAAGAGCCACATCTGCCTTGCGAGCCATAGGTTCCCGATCCCTGCTATAGTGTATGTTAAAAAAAAATATATTTTTACTGTGTGCCGCTAAGGTGTTTGGGTTTGGCTTGAATAAAACCCTAAGCTTACCTGATGTTGTGTAAAGTCACAGTCACAGTAAAGTCAGTCACTCATCAACCCAGTAGATCTAGCATTGTCCTGATGAGTTCCTCTTCTCTGAACCCGCTGCCCGAGTCCTGCGCTGCCATCTTCTCCAGTGATGTCATCGGGAGGCTGCCAACTCTTCCAGGTTCTGGCACAACCCCCCAATAATGTGCTGCTAGGCCCGCCCCCTCCTCCTTTAATGAATGGAATGACTGTAGAGCTCCTGGGGCCTCCTGGGATATGCATGCCACACATCCCAGGAGGCATTGGGAGACTGCACATCATTCACCTAGGCAAGGAGGAAGGATGGGGCAGCAGCATAAAGTGAATGGAGTTGTGTCAAAACCGCCCTGCAAATGTGTGTAAAGTATATAGTTGCAGCATGATGGTGCAGCATGGTAGTGCGATATGGTGGTGCAGCATGGTGGTGCAGTATGGTGGTGCAGCATTTCTGGCTTAAAACAGGTGGTGAGGAGGCAACATTATGGGCTTGATTTACTAAAGGCAAATAGACCGAGCACTTTCCAAGTGCAGTTGCATTCATTAGAGCTTAGTAAATGTGGTGAAGCTCTGGTGATTTCCATCATCCAATCATGTGCAGGCAAAAATGCAGTTTTTTTTTTCTTAATTTCTCTTGCACTTGATTGGTTTTTCTTTACAAAGTTAGTCTTCACCTAATTCACTAAGCTCTGGGAATAAATTAACGCAACTGCACCTGCAAAGTGCTCAGTCTATTTGCTTTTAATAAATCAACCCCAGTCCCTCCTCACCACCTATTATACACCTCTGTAAAGCAATGCAACTTTAGATTGCTTTTCAAGGGTAGCAAAGTCTGCTGCACCTCAAAACATAGCATAACGGAGATGTATAATCTATATGTACAATCTGATTGTATAGTGTAGGACAAGCTGATTTTCCTTTGTGGTATAGTTTGTTTCAGATCAGCAGCTCAGAGAAAAGAAATGCTAACTCAGCCATCGTGTGTGCCCAGAGTAAGGCAGACTCAGTGAGAACAAACAATTGGTTGGCACATGCAGTAGTATGTATCTATGATCAGACTTAGAACAGACAGTGGTTGGCACTTGCAGTCAGGCCCGGACTGGGACAAAAAAATAGGCCTGTGCTTTAGACTGAGCAGACAGTTTTTCCAGGGACCAAGGGGCAGGTGTTCACGGGGGCGGTTGGTGACGAGATATTCGTGAAGTAGGTCCTCTGCACTTTAATGTAAAGGGGCACTGTGATATAAAGGGGACTGCACTGTAATGATTAGAGTGTCCCTTTACAGCGCAGCCCCCTTTATATCACAGTGCCCCTAGCAATCACAGCCCCCCATCACAGTGCCCCTAGCAATCACAGCCCCCCATCACAGTGCTCCTAGCAATCACAGCCCCCCATCACAGTGCCCCTAGCAATCACAACCCCCCATCACAGTGCCCCTAGCAATCACAGCCCCCAACACAGTGCCCCTAGCAATCACAGCCCCCCATCACAGTGCCCCTAGCAATCACAGCCCCCCATCACAGTGCCCCTAGCAATCACAACCCCCCATCACAGTGTCCCTAGCAATTACAGCCCCCAACACAGTGCCCCTAGCAATCACAGCCCCCCATCACAGTGCCCCTAGCAATCACAGCCCCCCATCACAGTGCCCCTAGCAATCACAGCCCCCCATAACAGTGCCCCTAGCAATTACAGCCCCCAACACAGTGCCCCTAGCAATCACAGCCCCCCATCACAGTGCCCCTAGCAATCACAGCCCCCCATCACAGTGCCCCTAGCAATCACAGCCCCCCATCACAGTGCCCCTAGCAATCACAGCCCCCCATAACAGTGCCCCTAGCAATCACAGCCCCCCCATCACAGTGCCCCTAGCAATCACAGCCCCCCATCACAGTGCCCCTAGCAATCACAGCCTCCCATCACAGTGCTCCTAGCAATCACAGCCCCCCATCACAGTGCCCCTAGCAATCACAACCCCCCATCACAGTGTCCCTAGCAATTACAGCCCCCAATCACAGTGCCCCTAGCAATCACAACCCCCCATCACAGTGTCCCTAGCAATTACAGCCCCCAACACAGTGCCCCTAGCAATCACAGCCCCCCATCACAGTGCCCCTAGCAATCACAGCCCCCCATCACAGTGCCCCTAGCAATCACAGCCCCCCATCACAGTGCCCCTAGCAATCACAGCCCCCCATCACAGTGCCCCTAGCAATCACAACCCCCCATCACAGTGCCCCTAGCAACCACAGCCCCCCATCACAGTGCCCCGTGCAGTCATGCCCCCCCTTTTCTCTCTAATCACAGCACCCCCATTTACTCTCTGCCTCCCCTGCACAGTTCTACTTTCAGCAGGGCAGAGGAAGGATTCAGCCTGTGTGTCCTCTCCAGGGTCATCCTATCAGCAAGGCAGGAGGAGCTGCAGATCGGGATAATATTAACAAGTGGGTGATTAGATTCCCAACTTACTGTGCAGATCTCCATCTCCCTCGCTCCCTGCTATACTGATAGGATGATAGGATGACATTGTTGGCAGGACAGGAGAGGCGGGAGAGGAGACACAGGCATGGCCGCATAGCGGGAGGTGAGCGGCGTTCGTGGTCTGTGTTAGCCTTGTCAGGAACGCATTCATCATTTACCTCCCACTGTGAGGCCCGGTCATCAACAAGCCCCAGACTCCCTGTCCAAATGCCCAGTGTGCCCTATGGCCAGTCCAGGCCTGCTTGCAGTGGTATAATTCTATGATCAGACTTAAAACAAACAATGGTTGGCACTTGCAGTGGTAAAGTCCTATGATCAAACATAGAACAGACGATTGATCAGCACTGGCAGTAGTATGGTTCTGTGATCCGACTAGAACAGACATTGGTTAGCACTTGCAGGAGAATGGTTCTATAATCAGACTTAGAACCAGCCTATTGCATTAGAGGGTGCACCCCAAAGCTCAAACACACGTGCCTTTCCCTGTTGCCTTAGCTGCACTGGACAGTGAATGACTGGGGTAGTGCTCTGTGCTGAGCGGCTTCCTGTTCATTCACACATGGAAGCATAGTAAACACAGTTTACTATGCTTCAGTTATGAATGAACATAGGGCGTAAGTGTGTTCACTGTGTTCATTTAGAAAAGGAAGGGCCTGTAAATTACATATTTACTAGCCCCACCCCCACTCTCCATTCTGAAATATTCCCCCACAGCAGCCAGGGGGAGAGGAGAGGAGGGAAGCCAGAAGCACAGCAGGGGGGAGGGGGGACAAAACAGGGAAGACCAGGTAATAAGGGGAATCGTCACTGCATGCAGTGATTAGGGTGTGACCAGGCACACCTGGCACACCCTCTGTGCATGCCTATGCTTAAAAACATGCTTAAAAACAGTATGATTCTATGATTCTATGATCAGACTTAGAGCTGGTTCACACCACTTTCCAGATGCATTTCTGCATGCGTGCTTTTAATGGGTTTATGACATGTTCTGGTGTGATTTTGATGCATTTCCTGATGCATTCCAGATGCTTTTTTTCTTCTTTTTCACATTTGTTTTCACTGTACTGGGGTCTGGTGCATTGTTGATGTGTTTTTGATGCGTTCCAGTGCATTCCGATGCATTTTTTTATATGCTTTACCACGTTTCCAGTACAGTCCAGTGCAGGAAACATGTTCAACTTTTTTTTCTGGAACTGAAACGCCCTGGAACTGACCGCACCGGTGTGGACTATGCCATTGGAAACCTTATAACCTAAAATCCATAAATTTTTGCTGCAGAAAAAACGCACGGGACTGCATGTGGTGTGAACTGGCCCTTAGAACAGACAATTGGTTGACACTTATAGTGGTGTGGTTCTATGATCAGACTCAGAACAGAAAATTGGTTGGCACTTATGGTGATCAAACTTAGAACAGACAAGTTGTTGGCACTTACAGTGATATGGTGATCAGACTTAGAACACACAATTGCTTGGCACTTGTGGTGATATGGTGATCAGACTCAGAACACACAATTGGTTGGCACTTGTGGTGATATGGTGATCAGACTTAGAACACACAATTGCTTGGCACTTGTGGTGATATGGTGATCAGACTCAGAACACACAATTGGTTGGCACTTGTGGTGATATGGTGAGCAGACTTAGAATAGACAATCGGTTGGAACTAGCAATAGTATGGTTTTATGATCAGACTCAGAACAGAAATTGGTTGGCACTTATGGTGATATGGTGATCAGACTTAGAATAGACAATTGGTTGGCACTCAGGGCCGGTACTACCACTAGGCAAACTAGGCAGCCACCTAGGGCGCACTGCTGTTCCTACTCTCTTCTCTCTGCAACAAGCAACTAAGTCTCAGCATCAGCAGGCAGCCGCTGCTACGTTTGTGCATAGACTCAGTGGCGGCGGAGGACTGTGTCTGTGTCTCAACTCTTGAATGAATGGAAGCAAGCAAACATTCATTGATGGGCACTGGTAGGCTGCATTAATGGGCACTGGTGAGGCTGCATTGATGGGCGCTGGTAGGCTGCATTGATGGGCGCTGTTAAAGGCTGCATTGATGGGCACTAGTAGCCTACATTTGATGAGCGCTGGTGAGTCTGCATTTGGTGGGTGCTGGTGAGGCTGCATTGATGGGCACTAGTAGGCTGCATTTGATGAGCGCTGTTGAGGCTACATTGATGGGCGCTAGAAGGCTGCATTTGATGAGCGCTGGTGAGTCTGCACTGATGGGTGCTGGTAGGCTGCATTGATGGGTGCTGGTGAGGCAGCATTGATGGGCGCTAGTAGACTGTATTTGATGAGAGCTGGTGAGGCTGCATTTGGTGGGTGCTGGTGAGGCTGCATTTGATGGGCGCTTCATTAAAAAGGTGGGGTATACATGGGCAGAACAAAGGGTGTGGAGTCAGGGGTGGAGCCAAGGGGGTGCGGCAAAATTAGGTTCCGCCTAGGGATTCAAAAATCCTTACACCAGCCCTGTTGGCACTTATGGTGATTTGGTGATCAGACTTAGAAAAGACAATTGGTTGGCACTTGTGGTGATATGGTGATCAGACTCAGAACACACAATTGGTTGGCACTTGTGGTGATATGGTGATCAGACTTAGAAAAGACAATAGGTTGGCACTTGTGGTGATATGGTGATCAGACTCAGAAAAGACAATTGGTTGGCACTCATGGTGATATAGTGATCTGACTTAGAAAAGACAATAGGTTGGCACTTGTGGTGATATGGTGATCAGACTTAGAAAAGACAATAGGTTGGCACTTGTGGTGATATGGTGATCAGACTTAGAAAAGACAATAGGTTGGCACTCATGGTGATATAGTGATCTGACTTAGAAAAGACAATAGGTTGGCACTTGTGGTGATATAGTGATCTGACTTAGAAAAGACAATAGGTTGGCACTCATGGTGATATGATGATCGGACTCAGAGCAGACAATTGGTTGGCACTGGCAGTAGTGTGGTTGTATGATCCTGCCAGCTCTGTGTGCCTGAACACTGTGGATGAGATGAGTGTTGTGCCGATCAGATTGCTCCTGTCACCTGTCACCTGTCACCCTGCTCATGTCACCCCATCCTGGGCTGCAGACAATTGTCTGGTCCTCCTGGCAGAGTAATAACTGTTGCCACTTGCCTTCAGCGGCAGTTCTAGGAAGGCTGAGACTTAGAAATCCTTTAGTGAGCAGCCAGTAGACATTATAGAGCCTTAGGAGAATGCTGCACATCTGGTTTCGCTTATCCGAAGCCTTCAGTGGGCTCTGCATCTTATTCCAGCAGCTAATTGTATAAAGTGACGGGAGGCTGGTGACTGCCTTCACTACTTCAAATAGTCTGCAGGAGATTAGAGGGGATCAGTCTCCTTAGGATCTCACATAGAGCTTGCAATCAATCTCTCCTGTCCGGATGGATATCCTCCCTGTGCAGAGATCAGCTCACTGGTAACAACATCTAGGCCCTGGAGATCAGTAGAAACTGACATTGTGACAGGGCACAGCTTCATTATTATCACAGGTCACCCTGCAACAGAGGGATCTCTACTGATCACTATATATTATTGCTGCTTGCTTTCTTCTGGGTATCTATGCCAGGTATGCAAATCAAATGTCATGCAGTTCAATCATAAATCATTTTCTTATGCTTTTATTATGCACAACCCCAGAACTGCCACTTTTGTCTGATATGCATGCTTGTGATGCAAAGTTTTTAATAGTTAACTCAGGTGCTGTTGGTTTGTGTGTAAGAGGAGACTCTGATGTCGCACACAAGAGCTGTCACCCTGCACTAGACCTCTGCACCTCCCACCCTACATAGACAGACTGGCCAATAAGATGTGCCTTGATGCATGCATTGTTATTCATCAGAACACCGGCCAATCACAGATGGAATTCCATTGTAACCAAACAGGCTAAGTTAAAGAGCCTGGATGGAGAGAGGACTTACAATCAAGGAGAAGGATCTTACCTAGGGTACAAGGACTGGACCGACTGCCCCATCCATGGCAGCAACATCATCTATTCATCCATCACTAGGGAAATGATTGAAGAATCAGAAATAAAGGACTGCCTGAAATTATAAGTACCTGCTTGGAAAGGCCAACAAAAATAAAAATAAAAATCTCCAGTGAGGCTACAGGAAAAAATAAATGTTCTGGAGATGGAGAAGGGGACTTCTTTGGGACTTTGTCACTTGTGTGTCCTCCTGACCCTATTCATGGTGATCTTCCCCTGCTCGCATGGAAACTGGATGTAGGTACCTTTCATTTCTTTCACTATCTTCTTCAAATGTCCATAGATGATCCAGATTGCAGATTTTGTTTTTTTTCTTAAAAAAAAAAAAAAGATGATTTTATACTTTTTATCCTGTATTGATTGAAAGCAGCACCTATGATGTGTGTTCTTATCCAAGCGCTTCATCTTCTCACTGCTGGCTCCACAATGGTAATTAGAACCCAAGTGTCCAATTTGCGGCCATTTGTTCAGGTCCATAGCAGACTAGCACTGAAGAATTGTAGTGTTCCAGTATCAGCACTCTCTTCCTAAACAGCAAAAGCCCTTTTCCCCAAAAGCACATCTGGAGTCTCCAAACAAAGAAAATGACAGCTCTCAAACATGTTTACATGCAGCTCGAAAAAATGTTAAACATATTTCATTCCATCTCCATTGCAAGTTCAGTTCTGGTTTGTCAAAATATTTCAAGCTGACCTCCTTTGTTTCTTTGGGGGACTTGAGGATTTGGCATGTTCCAAAGAGGCATATTCTATTAGATGGATTAAAACATTATGCATCAAGTCTGCTCTTTGCCCCCAGAGAAAACTATTTCTTGAAGGGTAGTTCTTTTTTTTTTTTTTTCTGTTTGCAATTGATAGCATTGTTCCAAATGCATGCTGATTTTATTTGGAAAAAATCTAAGAAATAAATAATACTATGTCATGTACGTTTAGCTTTTGTTTTTCCTGTTTGAAATTGGCAACATTGTTCCAAATCCATGTAAAGTTTTTTTTTTTTATTATTTTTTTAAATCTAAAAAATATAGAAAACAGTTTCATGTAGGTTTCGTTTTTTCTGTTTGCAATTGGCAATATTGTTCCAAATTCATGCAAAGGTTTTTTTTTTATTTTATTATATATATATATATATATATATATATATATATATATATATATATATATATATATATATATATATATATATATATATATATATATATATATATATATATATATATATACACATAAATATATACATAATAATAAGAATATATATGTTTTTTCTGTTTGCAATTGGCAATATTGTTCCAGATTCATGCAAAGGTTTTATATATACATATATATATATATATATATATATATATATATATATATATATATATATATATATATATATATATATATATATACACATACATACATACATATATATACACAGAATAATAAGAATAAGAATAATATATGCATTCGTTTTTTCTGTTTGCAATTGGCAATATTGATCCAGATTCATGCAAAGGTTTAACACATATATATATATATATATACACACACACATATACACAGAATAATAATAATAATATATGTATATATATATTTGTTTTTTCCTGTTTGCAATTGGCAATATTGTTCCAGATTAATGTAAAGGTTTCACACACACACACACATATATATATATATATATATATATATATATATATATATATATATATATATATATACACAAATACATATATACACAGAACCTTTGTATGGATTTGAAACAATATTGCCAATTGCAAACAGAAAACATGAATATATATATACATTTATATTATTATTATTATACAGGTTTTATATAGCTCCAACAGTTTGCACAGCACTTAACAAAATAAAGGCAGACATTACAGTTACATTTTGGTACAAGAGGAATCAGAGGGCCCTGTTCATTAGAGCTTACAATCTATATATATACATATATATCTATCTATCTATCTATCTATCTATCTATATATATATATATATATATATATATACTAATAAATAAATATATTCAATGTGGCGATTATTTAATGTAGGTTTAGCTTTTTCCATTGTGCCAAATCCATGTAAAGGTCTTTTTTTTAAATCCAAGAAATAAAGAAATCAGTTTTTTTTCTGTTTGCAATTGGCAACTTTGTTCCAAATCCATACTTCTTTTTAATATAAAATTTGAGAAATAAAACTATTTCACAAAACAATTTAATGCATGTTTAGCTTTTGTTTTTCCTGTTGGGAATATTGTTCGAAACCCATGCTAATTTTTTATTTTTTTTTAAAGTCAAAAAAGAAATAAAACTATTTGACGTAAAAAATATATATTTTATGTAGGTTTATTTTTAATTTTTTTCTGTTTGCAAATGGCAACCTTGCAAAAAAAACCATTCATAGCTGGTTCCCACCAAATGCAGTCCAGTGCGTTTTTATTGTATATAAAAAAAAAAAACGCATTGGATTGTGTTTAACATGGATTCCAATGATCCTAGTATACACAAGTGCAGTGCATTCCAGTAATGTCAACAAAAGTAGAACACGTTGCATTTTTTTTTTTGTATAGAACGCATCTAGAGTGCTGCAACAAAATTCATTAAAAATGCACAGGTACGCACAGGTCCTCAATTGAGATGAAGAAAAAAAAAAAAGAGGTGAAAAAATTCACTGAAATTAAGCAAAAACGTATCAAAAATGCACCGGAATGCATGAAAAATGTGCATGCAGAAACACATCCAGAATGCAGAAATTGTGATGTGTGAAATTATTTCAATATCAAAGTTTTTTTTTTTAATCTAAGAAACAAACAGAACTATGTCATGCAAGGTTTTTTTTGGTTTGCAATTGGTAACATTGGGGGTTAATTTACTAAAACTGGAGAGCGCAAAATCTAGTGCATGGAGGCCAATCAGCTTCTTACATCAGCTTCTTCAATTAAGCCATGCCAAAAAAAAAAACGTGGAAGCTGATTGGTTTCTATGAAGACCTGCACCAGATTTTGCACTCTTCAGTTTTAGTGAATCAACCCCATTGCTCCAAATCCAAATCCAAATCCATGCATACGTTTTTTTTTTTAATCTAAGAAATATGTTGAAACTCCTGCAGAACGCTTTAGGATAATTTCTCAGCTATATATATATATTATGTATATTTGTTTTAGGTCTCTTTTTTACTTTGAAACAGTATTTATTTAGTTTTAAATCAAAATTGTTGCAAACTTTATTTCGGTTCTCCCTAGTTGGAATGCCAGTTTTTTTGATCTGGAATATGCTTTCGCACGTTGCACCCTCATTGTTAAAATTGGCAGCCTTGACAGAACAGCGAGTATTAGTTACATTGCACAGCTGTCTTCTAGTCATTTGCTGCATCTCTTTTGATTCTGGATTAACTAGATTACTGTGTGATGTTGTGATACCTTATCTGGATCAGATCTTTTATGGATGTGCTAATCCTCTGGATTCCTGTAGCATAGTTGAAACCCTGTGTACTGTTTTCTATGTGGGTTTCTTTGTTCTTCTGTTTGATGCTGGTGACATAAAATGCACTTCAGATAAGAGCTATATATATTTTCTTATTGTATGACATTTTTTTTTTTTTTTCTCGTTAGGAGTCTCTGGCCAAAATAGCCATAAATATCGCCAGTCAGTCTACTTGCTTGTTAGAAAATTGCCCACATGTTAACACTTGGGTCTGAAGAATTCAGGGCTTTATTTACTAAGCAGCATTAAGCCACAAATACTGGAATTCTATACATTTCTGGTGCTCTTACAATAGGGACCTTAGCTCGGAGCGAATACATTATTTGTCCAGTTAGTATCCAACAGCATTTTGTAAGTCCAATAACTATGTTACAGTTTGCTGTGATAAATTATAATGGCTTCTCTAATCAAAAAATGTGGATTGTTAAAGTAGTAACTGTAAGGTGTCATGGCATGCAGGTTTATATACGATTTTTTACTTGCAGTACTTCATTTGTGGTGTATGCATTAAAAAATTAAGAGATCAGCAGTGAATGTTTGCGCTAAATCTTTTTCAACCATTTTACCCAGTGGAACCTTTAAAATACTTTTAAGGTCTTGGGGAACTCCTGCTAAAGCCACATCAATGGAGGCCAGTGGGAAAAATGACCCCTATACTGGTGGCCAGTAGGAAGAATGCCCTTCTTACGGTGGTGGTCAGAATGCTCCCCTTACAGACACTATAAAGGATCATTGGGTTCATACAGTTGGCTTGGCCAAGTGGCGTCGGTCCAGGCACATTGTAGGCACCATTAAATGGGAGGTCAGTTAACCCTAGCAAACTATGGCGAAACCCTGTTTGAGAATGAGTTTTTTGAACTATGGAGGTTACTATGGAGTTAATTTACTAAAGGAGTAGAAATTGCGCTTAGCAAATTGAATTTTCACACTGTCACTGACCATGGTAAATAAGGTGAAGGTTTTCACTTTAATTATGTGCAAGGAAATATCCTGTGTTTTTGTCATTTACCTCGCACATGATTTGGGTGTTCAAAGAGAACATTTTTACAATATTTACAAAGCTTAGTAAAAATTTATTTGCGCAACAGTCACTATCCTTTAGTAAATCAAGCCCAATGTGTTTGGCTGACCCCAGCTAGTTCAGTAAAAGCAAGTGATGCTCAAAATGTTGGGCTTCGCTTCTGATAATTGGACATTCAATGCTAGAGGGTAATAATGAGAGTTTCATGCAGTCAGAGACACCACCTGTTACACAGGAAGATATATGAAGCAGGTCTAAGGGGGTTGACTTACTAAAAGCACTTTGCAAGGGAATTTGCCCCAGAGCTTAGCGAGTGAGGCGAAGCTCTGCTGATTTCCAACATCCAATGATGTGCAAGCAAAAATGCTGTATTCTTTTTTTTTTTCTTGCACGTGACCAAGAATTCTTTGCAAAGTGAAACTTCACTGCATTCCCTAAACTCTGGGACCAATTCCCTTGCAAAGTGAACAGCAATTTTACCTTTAGTAAGTCAACCTGCTAGTCTATAGAGAACACCATTCCAAAGCCTCATGCACAAAAGAGTAAAAAAACGCTGCTTTTACAGGCATCCTTTTTATAGGCCTCATTTTAGTGTTAGCTTATGTGGCCATGCGTATTAGGAGCTTAGAACCATATTTTAGGAGCAACATCTTCCAGTGCACAGTACCATGTTGGAGGGACCCAAAATACACTTTACAATGCCAACATCTGTCATTGGCTAATGGGTATACAGTATGGAGAAGCTCATAATGCGTGTTTAGATGCTTGAGACCATATTGCTTGCCAAATTTCCAGAGGCAACTCTTCCTCCAGAATCTTCTTCCATTTTTCATATAAGTATTTTTATATGAGGTTTGCACAGGCAGTATATTTAACAATTTCAGACGTTTAAATATCAGACGTTAATTAGTTGCAAGAAGTACCAGTTAGAGAAGTTTCCTCATTTCCTAATTTAGAAAAATGTCACGTGTTTGATAATGTCTAGGCATAGTGAAAGATTATAAGAATCTATACAGCACTTGTTTTGGCTTATTGAATTTCTCTTGAAGTTCTGTAAAGGAAAATCATTTTCTAGTTCTGACATCTGCCAGGTGTCCAAAGTGAAATAAGGCCTTAGACATCCAGGGTTGAGATAATTGTGAGGTTAGGCTCTCTGTAACTTATGGAATAAAGAAGGGTGTCAATTGGGACGAGTCTGTCATCAAAGAGTATATTCATTTTGTGCGTTGCCGTATATATTTCTAAGAAACGCCACAGACCTTAGCAGTTTAGATGATCCCATATCCACATTGCTACTCCATACTATGGAGTTGGGGTACATAGGGGCTATTCACAGATGCACAGGTTCAACCATCCTTCCTAGGTGTGTGTCTGCATATGTGTGTATGAGGGTGTACCTATCACAAGGAGTCTGCAAAGCCCCTATGAGATAGTACATTTAGCATTACATTTTTTTCTTTCATTTTGGATAGAACAAGGGAGGGTTATAACCCCTGTCAGATTTTTATTGTCGTCATCTGTGTCCCATTATGGAGATTTTCCTTCACTTCCTGTCCCATAGCCAAACAGGAAGTGATAGAAAATCCCTGCAAATTAAGGGAATTCATTGGGGACCCCCAGGTCATCAGAACTAGTGTCTCCACTGGAAGATTTCCCCTTTATTATTGTGCTGTGGACAACCCAAAATGTGGGATTTTCTTTTACTTTTTCTTTCAATGATAATGGTAAACAGGACAAATAAAGATGGTGAATCTCCTAATGGGGACACAGACAGCAATACAAACATTCTAATCCCTCTCCACTCTATCCAGAAGTAAAAAAAAAAGTTTTGCCTTTAGTTATACTTTACGAAAGATAAGCAAAAGATAGTGCCTATCATTTTTCTTATATATAATCTTAGCTTGGTTTTGTAAGTTTACCTTATAGTTGTCCTCACAGAATATCAGACAATGTTAAACTCAAACACCTGATTATGTGTAAGCGGAGTATTCTTTCTTTATAAAGCAGCAGCAGCTGCTGCTGACTTTTTTTCTATGACTTTTCGTCTTAGCAATTCAATGAGATGGATCAAGCATGCACGTTAGGATGCATTCAATGAGATGGATCAAGCATGCACGTTAGGATGCATTCAATGAGATGGATCAAGCATGCACGTTAGGATGTCTGACGAGTCAATCACTTGCCCCCCACCGTGTGCTGGCCACTGTGGTTCCTGCCACCAGCTTGTATGTCCTGTAGGAGGACTGTACTGGAGGAGCCACTGTAGCATACAGGGGAGTAAGCATTCTACTAAAATATTTGCAACAACCCGGGAGCAGAAAAGTGATGGGTTTCCAATACAACCTTATTTTACAGGTAGAAGTAAACCTATGGTGACAGGTGCAGGTAAAAGATACACATGCCACCTGCAACATAATAACAGCATGAAATACAATAATTAAAGTACAGATAAAAGACACATATGCTTACTCTATCATAATAATATCTTGAGATATACTACATAATTGGAGCCATATTTGCTAGGCAGAGTACTTTAATTGGAAATCCAGGTCTTACATATACTTGCCATACTTATAATAGGCTGAATATTGCACAGCTGCTGGGCCCAAGCATCTTTACAACTAAACTCCAGGCATATATAAAAGACACAAATTAGTGCAGCCCTGTAGTCATTAAATTGAGTGTAAATTCTAGATTTTTTTTTTCTTAAAGTAACCAACATGATATACTTCACCTGCTCTGTGTAATGGTTTTGCAGAGAGCAGCCACGAACCTCCTTTTCTCTGATCCCCCACTGGCACTTCTGGCCCCTCCCCTCCACCGAATACCCCCATAGCAAGACGCTGGCAATGGAGGCACTCGTGTGTGCTCGCTTCCAAGCCCCGCTCTGTATGTCCATAAGAGGATGGCTTGGTCCTACCCCCTGCACCCTCCTCATTGGTTGTGATTGACAGCAGCGAGAGCCAATGCTCCCACTGGTGTATCTGAGCCAATGAGGAGGGAGAGAGCCAGGAGAGTTACTGTTCTTGAGCACATCACTGGATCGAGATGGGGTCAGGTAAGTATAAGTGGGGGGGCTGAGGGGGGAAGCTGCATGTAGAAGGTTTTTTTACCTTAATGCATAGAATGCCTTTACAACCACTTTAATACAGAAGTAGACCTGATATCAGCCCCTTGCAATTCCCATACAGAGGAGCTCAGACTAGGGGAGGGAGAAGCAACACAGAGACACAATCAGTGTAAGAAACATGCTGAGAGAACAGACTGACAGAAAGGTGAGTTCATCAGTCTGCACCTTCTTCTTTCACTGTCCAATGACAAGGTGGGGTGGAGAGGAGACCTGTAAGGTTAAAATCAGGTATTCTGCCCTGTCAGACAGGGTTGTGCTGTGTGGCAGAGATGTGTAAATATCTGGAGTGGATGGACAGAAATACAAATCCTTTAAGGTAAAATGGATCCCTTATATGTAATTCATCTATGTGTTTAAATGTTTGTCAGGAGTTCAGGTTTAACCATCTCTGTTTTGTAGAAGGTGAATCTGTGAACAAACACAGTAAAACTGAGGTGGGATGACAGTGAATGACACCCAACCTCATGTTCATAATTTGCCCTAACAATTGTGATAAAAGAGAGAAACACGCTGAGCTGAAGAAAGTAGCTATTACCCATTTAGGCCCTTTTCACATGAAGGGTCCAATCAGGTCCATCTGTCAATTTTTCATGCAGACTTGATCGGACCCTCCATTCACCCCTATGGGCCGATGGGTGTAAGCAGACTTGTGTCCATTTACACCTGCCTAAAAAAAGGAGATCTGTCCCCCTCCCTCTAGTTGGATCAGGTCAGAGGGCAGTCAGGAGTAAATGGACAGCAGAGTCCATTTACACCCAATAGTTCATAGAGCAGGGTGGGATCTGTCCGTGTCCACTCTGCAGAAACTGAGCGGACATGGACCCGTCATCCGCATTCTCTCTTCTGATCAGCATGGGATTGGCAGACAGATCCCCTGCTGATTATACCCATGTCTGCTCCATGTGAAAGTGGCCTTGGCTGTTGAACATGCTTGGAAAAAACATTTGCAGGGAGTTGTCACAGTATGATTGGAGGGCCTTGTCTTATATGTTTGCTTCCTGACTCCTGAGGTATCCCTGCTGCATTTAACATTAAGCTTACAGTTAAGGTAAATCAGCTGTAATATACAGATCTGGATTTTTAGTACATACAGAAAAAACACAGGATAACAGTAATGTATATCATATCTCAGCCCAGGTCATAGCTTTTCAAGTGAAGTTGATTTAGCATATAGTATTAGAGAATTCATATAATGATGCAAACATAAAACTGAGATATAACATCCCACACAATCTCTTTGTTGTTGACACCCGACTCGGTCTCTCTTCTTCTCAGCTGACCCCTTCTGTCTCCTTGCGAATCATTAAATTACTAACTGACATTTCTTCCTGAGTGTCACACCACTTCCTCAAACTCAATCTTTCCAAAACTGAGCTCATAGTATTTCCTTCCCCTTTACCCCCTCCCAAGACTATTCCATTGAGATCATAACTATCAGACCTTCCTCTCATGCCAGAATACTAGATGTCATCCTAAACTCCGACTTCTCCTTTTAGCCCCACACCCAATCGCTGCCTAAATCTGTTTGCTTTATCCTTTGTAACATCTCCAAAATAAGACCTGTCTTAACTACTTGCCACCCACGGTATAGACAAAAGGCGGCTACAGCGCGGGCCTTAATTGCCGGGAGGGCATCCATGGACATCCTCTTGAGCAAGCGACCCTGCGGGTCGTGCTGCTTATCAGTGCTGCTTATCAGTACCCCATCAGTGCCCATCAATGCCAACCATCAGTGCCACCTATCAGTGCCCATTAGTGCCACCTTATCAGTGCCTATCAGTGGCCATCAGTGCCGCCTATCAGTGGCCATTAGTGCCCATCAGTGCAGCCTCATCAGAGCACATCAGTGAAGGAGAAAAAATTACCTGTTTTCAAAATTTTATAACAAACTATGAAAGTTTTGTTTTTTTTTTTTTCAAAATTTCCCTTATTTTTTAGCAAAAAAATAAAAAACCCAGTGGCAATTAAATACCGCCAAAAGAAAGCTCTATCTGTGTGGAAAAAAATGATAAAAATGTCATTTGGGTACACTGTAGCATGACCGCGCAATTGTCATTCAAAGAGTGACAGTGCTGAAAACTGAAAATCGGTCTGGGCAGGAATGAGTTTAAGTGCCCAGTAAGCAAGTTGTTAACAAATGACACCATAAAGCGCCAAATTCACTCCGATATTATATCTCACCTGTCCAGGCTCATTGGCCTACATTTAGGTTATTCCCTATTCAATCTATCATGAATGCTGCAGACAGACTTAATCATCCAACAATCTTTGCCAATCCCTCCACTGGTTTTCATTACCCCAATGCATAAAATTCATAATATTAACAACATACAGAACCTCATCTTGTCCTGCCTGCTCCTTCCAAAACCTTCTGCTCTGTAGGCCTTTTATCACCTCCTCCCAAGTTCACCTCTAGGACTTCTCAGGAACCTCTCTTCCTAAGTTCCTAAATATCAATATACAAGGGTTCCTCAAAAAGTTCCTCCACTTTTTTTTGAAGCCATCTTCACCACAGTTGACAAATCTTATTCTAAACTGCAAGGTCACCTGACTTGCCAGACAGACTAGTCACATGACACAACCAGTTACTACTCCTCCCTTTTTGAAGACCCCTTGTACAATGATTCCTACATTGCTACATATGAAAGCTACTAATATAAAATTTTTGCATTCTTAAAAGACAATGTTCATTTCTTTTCTGCAGTATGTTGCCAAAATTACTGTTGGCATTGATCTAATCATCTTTATTTATAACCTGGTAGCTGCCAAAAATGATATACCGTAACAGAGAATATAAGTTAAACAAGAGTCACTGAAACACTTAAAGGTTGTAAACACTTTAAAAAAAAAAAAACCTGCAAGACAAAGTCATAATGAGCTAGTATGCATCACATACAGTACTAGCTTATTATGAAATACTTACCTTAGAATTAAGCCTTCCAGCGGTGCTCGCACACTGCTGAGATGGCTGACATTTTTCCCAGGAGTTTCTTCCAGGTATACGGGCTACGTCAATGTGAGTGGCTCGAAGGCACGGTGACATTGCGCATGCACGCAAGAGCCATCGTTCACGGCACAGGGCTTGGAAGGAACAGCACCCTTGGCCGTTCCTTCAGAGTGCATGCGCCAGTGATGTCACTGGCTGCATGTAATGCAAATATCTCTTAAACGGTATATGTTTGGGAGATATTTACACTACCTATAGGTAAGCCTTATTATAGGCTTACCTACAGGTAAACCTCTTTAAGGAAGAAACAGTAGTGCAAGGAGGAGGAAAATAACCGTTGTCCTGTTCATTCTGTGTTTGACTCTGTTAGACTCATGTCAATACAACAAATTCTCTTGATATATTTAAAAAAAATGATTCATCTTTTACCGGGCTCTTTTGCTTGTCAGATGAAGACTTGAGTCAATCAATCGTTTTTTTTTTTTTTTTTTTTTTTAACATTTAAAATTATTTATTTCAAAAGTAAGCATGGATACAGTCAATAAAGCATTGTATAAACTTTACAGAATATATTTAACATTGCCATATAACAGTACATTATGCACTATGAAGGTTGCAATGTTGGATGTCTCCCTTTATGGAACGTTTCCCCTTACATCTAGCAATAATCTATCATATATCAAGAACATCCTCTACAATTGCTTTAACTGGGCATAAGTGGCCTTAAGAAACCATAAAGGGTTAATCGTTTTTTAATTCACTTGCGGGTATTTTTTCTTGTAGGTGGCTTGGTGTTACATCTTTTGGTGTTCCAGAGAAGCTGGGTTGTTCGAACCTTCCTCTAAGTGCCCGACAGAAAGACATGTGTAAGAAGAAGCCATACTTGTTATCATCCATCCGGGAGGGAGCCAGACTAGGAATTCAAGAGTGTAGGAACCAATTCAAGCATGAAAGATGGAACTGCTCTATTTCACCAGCTTTATATACTTCTAGTTCTTCCTTGTCCCTTTCTTTTCTGTCATCATCCTTAGCATCAGCTCATTCAATCTTTGGCTATGAGTTGACCAGTGGTAAGTTATTTGTTCATGCTTTATACATATGGTGTATGTTTTAGCTAACTACTTAATCAGTCACATTGTATTGTTTAAATCCATCTTCAAGAAGACAACTGAAATTTTACCATAAACAGATTTTCCTAAAAAATGTCATGTTTTTTTCTACTAAACACTTTTGCTTTTAATTAATTTATTTTTTTGGGAGGGTCTTTTCAGGTTTATTAAATGCTGAAATGGAGAACTGTATTGAAAATTGTTACATTTTTTTTAAAATAATTTACAATCCTGCATATTCACACCGCTCAGTTACAAATTAGAGCTTTCAAATGGTTGACATTATCTGACTCAAAACCACATTACTGTAAAAATCTGAATTATATTTAAATTGCTACTAGGCATTTCAAGAGAAAACTTGTTTTAAAAGCAATTATAGGAGAAGTGTAATATGGCATAGGCACTCTAACTGACAAAGACTACCTTCTAACTAACCCATTATCCTAATGAGATTTCTCCCATATTTGGCCTAGTCATCCTTGTCTAGGATTTCTGGTGAGAGCAAAAACATCTGTGATACAGCCACTGCCATGGGCCATTGCACACAGAGATGGCATAAAAGCAGACACAATTAGTAATGTAGGTTCCAAATATGAATACAGTAAGGTCTGTATGAAAATATGGTCACTTAACAGAGATTAATACTTTTTGGACATCAAATATTCTTAATTAGATATCTGATTTTATTGACTGTGCCTTTTACAGACACAAATCCTGTTTGGTCAGGTTGTAGTTGAGAACAAATTTGTTGAATAATGCAAGTAATGGAAAGAATTTTGACAAGTAGTTTGATGCCAACCGTAAAACCAGAGATGGAAGTTAAAGAAAAAATAGGCCCACCACCATGCAGATATGTTAGAAGGCTGGCTGGAGGCTAACCTGAATTTGTAGGAAGAGTCTGAGGGCTATATATCCCTCCTCTATCAGATTCTTTGTCGGCTCATTTCTGGGTTTCCACCCACCCTTTCCCCCATACTTTCATTATTTCATTTACATTTTATACATATTCCTTCAGGGTATCCCCTCTTTTAGGCATACTGACCAGCTAGGCCAAGGCACACCTCAGGTCTTGGTAGTTAGGGTTATCGCATTTCCAGGTAAAGACTCTGACTACAAATTATGACATATGGAGCATCTTGCTGGCTTGTGGAAGACACCAACACTCAGTCCTTATCCACTCACATAACAAAACAGGAACATTGTCACACTGGAATTGGCTTCTAAATTTGAGCTTTGCTACACCCATTTACATGACATAGTCGGTAGTTAGAAATAGAATTTTTTTTTTTACTATCACACATGGTTCTCTTTGCAAGCAGATGTGTCAATCATCCTTCCATAAAGAAACGCCACTTTATTGCAGCGTGTTATCAACTATGAATTATAAATCTCCAACAAACAGAGAAAACATGCCTTATAAGATATGAGTTCTTCTGTCTCTCGGCCATCCTTTGTATCAATGTTACCAGCATTCAACATCGTCTGGGTATTGCCATAGAAGCCTGTATTGAATCTTGGTTGGGGCTGTTTCATGTACATACCATGCTGTTTCCCTTTTTTTGATATAACATGCAACATTGTTATCAGCCCCCAAACAGAAGTGTTTTAGGAAGGTAAATTATATTAATTTATATTGCTTTGAATTAGTGGTGATAAGTCCACTTTTATATTGGAGAATCTGCTGTTATTCATCTTTACTAAGACAACAATCAAATGCTGTGAAGTGTTTTGATGACTTCTGCATGTGGTTAAACGAATATATTTTTTCCAATAAAAATATCACTTAGAACAAGGAAACCACGGTGAGATCTAATTGCAACATAAAAGCAAACATTAGAAACTCATGGGAAAACAGAAACTTTCTTTTACGGAAATGTTGTATACTGCAGAACTCAACAGGTTTCTTAATACACATGTTAGCAATGTAAAAACTTTAAACAAACTTTATAACGAAAGAAAATATTTCTTGCCTCTTATAAAAATGCACCCCGGTCCTAGCCTCATTTAATATCAAATAAAAAGGTCAGTCTGATTGACTGATTATTTACACACATCTGTTTGAAGGGAAACAAGCTGTGCCAAAAATAATCGCGGTTTGTCTTTGTAGAAACCAAAGCCATGATAATTGGTAGCTTGAGTTCTGTTCAATACATAGATGTATAAAATATCTACGGATGTGCCATGTAAATAATCTTGATTGTGATGTTTTACCCCTAACAATGCTATTTTCATTACATACATTTGAAAAGAACGTCAAGTAGTAGTATGAATTCAATTCAATGGGGTTCATTTACAAAGGGCAAATAGGTTGTTCACTTTGCAAGGAGAGTTTCCCCTAGCTTAGCGAATAAGGTGAACCTCTGCCAGTGCCAGGACAAGGTCATCTAGAGCCCGGGTCGAACATGCCATACTGCACACACCCCCCCCCCCTCCAAGATGTATGAGCATTATGTGTCAGCAAAAATTCCACCCCCCCAAAAAAAATTGAACATAAATCTGCATGCTTACCCCTAAGCATAAATTCCCCTCCTCCCAGGACAAATCTGCCCCCTGCTGAAATCCCCCCTCCCAACACAAATCTTTACCCCCCCCCCCAACACATATCACCCCCCAAAAAAATTATCCCTCCTAGCACATATCTTCTACCCCTCAAATTTACCCTATGAGTACAAATCCCCCTCCACGCCAAATTTCCTCTCCCAGCACAAATACCCCCCCCCCAAAAAAAAATCCCTTCCTAGCACAAATACTTACCAATTATTCTTACTAGGCCAAATCCCCCCCCCATCACCTCTTTTAGCACAAACCTCCCAAATCCCCCTCTTCCCCTGCTAGCAAAAATTCTCTTCTCCCATCCCCCATCCCAACATAAATCCCCACTCCCCACTCCCAGCACTCCTAGAACAATCCCTCCCCCCTTCTGCCCCAAATTCCCTCTCCCAACATAAATCCTCCCCGCCAATCTCTTCACAGCACCACCCACAATGCCACAGTGCCCAGCCGCCCCTCCTGCCCACGCCTTGTCCTGGCCCTGACTTCTGCTGTCTTTCATAATCCAATCATGACCAAGCACAAATATGTTTTTTTTTTTTTATCTTGCACTTGATTGAGTATTCTTTGCAAAGAGTATTTTACCACATTCAACAACCTAAGGTAAACTTTCCTTGCAAAGTGAATAGCCTTTCCAACCCCAAAGTGTCCATGACATTTACGGCATTTACGACAAACCCCAGTCATCCAATGGAAAATTATTCAGTTCTTGATGCCCTGTGTAAGGTGCTTTCCAGGTAACATGTTTTGTTCTAATGTGCCCAGGTTGGAGTGTGCTGAAGCCTGCTGGTGTTCATGTCAAGTTACCACTGCAGAAGCCGTTGAATGCTACGCTTACCATTTAGTAATTGTGCAACAGCTTGAATTAGAGCATCTAGAACCCAACAGTCTGTACTGAAGTTATTAAGCAGCCATGTCTCCTAATTGTGTCAAACAGGCAAAAAATGGAACATACTTGGCTTAAAGTATAACTAAAAGCAAAACTTTGTTTTTTTTTTTTTGTTTTGGATAGAGTGGAGATGGATTAGAACCCCTGCCAATTTTTATTGCTGTCTGTGTCCCCTTTAGGAAGATTCACCCTCTTTATTTATCCTGTTTAACATTATCATTGAAAGTGAAAGTAAAAGAAAATCCCAATTTTGGGTTGTCCCCAGAAACGTAATGGAGGGGACTAGTTCTGGTGACTTGGGGGTCCACAAGAAATTCCCTTAATTTGTAGGGATTTCCTCCTACTTCCTGTTTTGGATATGGGACAGAAAGTGAAGGAAAATCTTCCCAATGGGAGACAGATGGCGAACAAAAAAAATTAACAGGGGTCATAACTTGCTCTATACAAAATGGGCATATGTGTATTTTCTGTACGGAATGCAGGTTCTTGTTAGCAGATTATACTGTGTAAAATATACGCCTAAAGTTCTCATGTCTAGACATGTACAGCATTCAGACTTTTAGAATTTTTCTAATGACTATATGTGTGAGTACATGCGCACACATTTACATACAGTAAAATGCATCAAATCTGCAGATATGTACAGCCCTGGATGCAGCTGTGTCCTACTTTTTTTGGACAGCGCTAAACACAGCAGACATTTTTGTTTGTAGACACAGCTGTGTGTATTGCCCCATTGATTGCTATAGTGTTGTGTATAGATGCATCTAATAATGACAATTTGGATGCGTGTGAGAATGAGCCTTTATGCCAAAGCTAGTGTGAACAAGACCTTATCATCAGCTATTCATGAACTTAATAAAAACGGTGGGGGAGCAGAGACTGAGATCCATGCAATGATGGGAATAAATATGGTTGTAGCATGAAGATAGTTATGTTCTTCATAGACGCTTTTTTAACACAAAATTAACACATGATGAATTTCATTATTTACAATATAAATAGAGCTAAATCTAAACTTTACCATATTTCAGGTACCAAGGAAACAGCATTCATCTCAGCAGTGACAGCAGCAGGTCTGGTGCATTCTGTGACACGGTCGTGCAGTGCTGGCAATATGACGGAATGCTCGTGTGACACAAGTCTTCAGAATGGTGGCTCAGCCAGTGAAGGCTGGCACTGGGGAGGATGTTCAGATGATCTGCATTATGGAATGTGGTTCAGCAGGAAATTCCTGGATGCCCCTTATAAAAACTCTTCTGAGTCCGATATACTTAGTGCAATGCACCTACATAATAATGAAGCTGGGAGAGTGGTATGTATTACTGTCTAAATACATTGCAGGATAGGACAAGTACACTGCAGGTTTTTATTTACTAAAGCTGTATACAAAATTTGGTATGTGTGGACGGAGTGTTAAACACAATCAACCCTCTAGAAGGTACCATCCCCAAAATTCAATAATAGAAATCAGTAAATATTATGGGACTTTAAATGTACGTTCTAGGGTAGATTAGACACAGACAGCTAAGATATATAAAAATATAAAAATTTCATTAGAGATCACACAGATTAAAAGACTGATTTTAAACACATATAATCCCGAATTGAGCAGCCATATAGATATCTATCTTGGCCTTTGATCCAGTTGATAAGCCAACTTGTTTCACAGGAAATCCACTTCATCAGGGCCTCAGATATTAAATAAATATATATAAATATATATTTATATATGTGTACTGAGCAAAATTATAAATGCAACACTTTTGTGTTTGCTCCTATTTATCATGAGCTGAACGCAAAGATCTACGACTTCTCCTTTGCCGAGATAATCCATCCACCTCACAGGTGTGGCATATCAACATGCTGATTAGACAGCAGGATTATTGCACAGATGTGGCTTAGGCTGGCCACAATAAAAGTCTACTCTAAAATGTGCAGTTTTACTGTATGGGGGGGGGGGGGGGAATCTGAGGGTCCGAAAACCAGTCAGCACCCGGTGTGACATCCATTTGCCTCACGCAGTGCAGCACATCTCCTTTGCATAGAGTTGATCAGGTTGTTGATTGTGGCCTGTGGAATGTTGGTCCATTCCTCTTTAATGGCTGTGCTAAGTTGCTGGATATTGGCAGGAACTGCAACACGCTGCCGTATACGCCGATCCAGAGCATCCCATACATGCTCAATGGGTGACATGTCCGGTGAGTATGCTGGTCATGCAAGAACTGGGATGTTTTCAGCTTCCAGGAATTGTGTACAGATCCTTGCAAGGTGACCGTCATGGATGAATGGCACAACAATGGGCCTCAGGATCTCGTCATAGGATCTCTGTGCATTCAAATTGCCATCAATAAAATGTACCTGTGTTCTTGTCCATAGCATACGCCTGCCCATACCATAACCCAACTGCCACCATTGGCCACTCGATCCACAACGTTGACATCAGCAAACCGCTCACCCACACAATGCCATACACGCTGTCTGCCATCTGCCCTGTAGAGTGAAAACCGGGATTTATCCGTGAAGAGAACACCTCTCCAAAGTGCCAGAGGCCATCGAACGTGAGCATTTGACAATTCAAGTCGGTTACGATGATGAACTGCAGTCAGGTCGAGACCCCGATGAGAACGACGAGCATGCAGATGAGCTTCCCTGAGATGGTTTCTGACAGTTTGTGCAGAAATTCTTTGGTTGTACAAACCGATTGTTGCAGCAGCTGTCCGGGTGGCTAGTCTCAGATGATCTGGAGGTGAAGATGCTGGATGTGGAGGTCCTGGGCTGGTGTGGTTACACGTGGTTCTCTGAAACACCTTTGGAGACGGCTTATGGTAGAGGAATGAACATTCAATTCAAGGAAAACCGATCTGGTGGACATTGCTGCAGTCAGCATGCCCACTGCGCACTCCCTCAAAACTTGCAACATCTGTGGCATTGTGCTGTGTGATAAAACTACACATTTTAGAGGCTTTTTATTGTGGCCAGCCTAAGGCACATCTGTGCAATAATCAGGCTGTCTAATCAGCATCTCGATATGCCACACCTGTGAGGTGGATGGATTATCTCAGCAAAGAAGAAGTGTTCACTATGAGCACTTTCACACTGAGGCACTTTACAGGCACTACAGCACTAAAAATAGCGCCTGCATAGCGCCTGTAAAGAGCCTCTCCTGTGTCTCCAGTGTGAAAGCCTGAGGGCTTTCACACTGGAGCGGTGCGCTTGCAGGACGGTCAAAAAAGTCCTGCAAGCCACATCTTTGCAGCACTGTAGGAGCGGTATATTCGCTCCTAAAGCGCCCCTTCCCATTGACAACCCTTTTTTGGTCGCTAGTGCGGGTTAAAACTGCCCCGCTAGCGACCGAATATCGCTGCTAAAACGGCGGTAAAGCGTCGCTAAATATAGTGACGCTTTAGCGCCGACACCCACAATGCCCCAGTCTGAAAGTAGCCTAACACAGATTTAGATGGATTTGTGAACATTATTTTATAGAAATATGCCTTTTGTGTACATAGAGTCTTAGATCTTTGCGTTCAGCTCAGGATAAATAGAGGCAAACACAAAAGTGTTGCGTTTATAATTTTGCTCAATATATATATATATATATATATATATATATATATATATATATAAAATTAATATATATAAATATACATAAGACATTTGCTCATTAAATAACGTAGTGTCATAGGATATTTCATATACAACTTTATTTAATTCAACATACAGTGTAGCAGAATGTTATATCCCCCATGAGAAAAGAGGAAGGATGGATCAAAACTTGCACAATATAATCAATAAATTCATATCCATCAAGACTCTGTCAAGTCTGTTAAGACACAGAGTCTTGATGGATATGAACTTATTGATTAAGGTATATTGTGGAAGTTGTGATCCATCCTTCCTCTTTTCCCATGGTGGATAAAATACTTTGTTACACTGTATGTTGAATTAAATAAAGTTGAATATGAAATGTCTTATGACACTATGTTATTTAATGGCAAATGTCTTATGTATATTTGTTTTGAATATTATTACAGTACTTTTTAGAGGATCTGAGGCCCTGATAAGTGGGTTTCCCGGGAAATCCGTTAGATAATCAACCGGATCATAAGGCCAAGATAGATATCTATATGGCTGCTCAATTCCTGAATATGCCCTCGTTAACATTGATTCGATTTGGCATGCGACTTGACTCGTCAAAGCGCATGCCAAATCGTCAGCAATTTCCGGCAATGGCAGCGTCCAAATCGGTGCAACACCGCATTTGCAGTACCGCACCCATTCCCAAAAGTAGTTTCTGTACTACTTTTGGCGATTTTGGGTTGCAATTTTCATTGAAATCTGTGCAGAAACCTGCACAGATGTCTCTGAAATTGCCCCCGAAATTGGGACTGACATGCGGGAATGAAATTGTATGAGTTCAGCTGAACTCGCACAATTTCATTCCCACAGCCAGTGTGAACCAGGGCTGTTTTTAAAATCAGTGCAAAATATGGTGCAGCTCTGCATAGAAACCAGATTCCATTTATTTATCTGTTTTATTGTCAAAACTTAATTGAACAAGCTGAAGTTAGAAGCTGATTGGTTACCATGCACAGCTGCACCAGATTCTGAGTGCTCCAGTTTTTGTAAATCTCCCACACTGTGCTTTAAATTTGCTTGTAAAACCAGGCCTGAAAATTTAGTTCTATCCATTCCTGAAGAGTGATATAAAAAAAAAAAAAAATGTCAAGATGAAAGTTTTTATAAGATCCTATATACAGGATATTCAAAGATCCAACATAAAGTAGAACTAAATGCAAAACTTTTTTTTCATTTTGAAGAGAGTAAAGCCACATGGTGTGATTGTTGGCAGGGGATTGTCTGTTTACAGACTGTTGTCCTAAAATCTTACCGTTAGTACGCTCCTTTTGACAATTGTTGTCCAATTTTCCACCAACAAATGTTGGATGACAGGCTAGTAAATTTTCGGCAGACAATGCTTTGACGTCAGATTTTTGTATGGTCAGTACACAAATCCGTCACACAAAAGTCGAAAGTACAAACATGCATGCTCAGAATCAATGCTCACCAAACACGAAATTAGCAAAAGGGGCCCAAAGGGTGGCACTCAAGAGCTGAAGTTCCTCGTAGTACGCCACTACGTTCGTGTTTGTGGCGCGACAATTGTGTACCGTTAGTATGCAAGACAATATCCTGGCACACGCCCTTTTGACAAAAATCAGACGCTCGGTTGGCCAAAAATCGTACCGTGTGTACGAGGCTTTAGGGACGGTTATAACCCCTGTTGGATTGTTTTGCCATCTGTGTTCCATGAGGCAGATTTACCTTCACTTCCTGTCTCATAACTAAAACAGGAAACAAGAGGAAATCCCTGCAAAGTAGAAGAATCCCTGGTTGTCACAAGAACTAGTGTACCCATGGGAAGATTTCTCTTCTACTCCTTTTCAAGTGACAACCCAAAATATGTGATTTTCTTTTACTTTCACTGATATTGGTAAACGGGACAAATACAGAGGTGGAGTCTTCGTAACAGGGACACAGACTGCAATAAGAAAACCTGGTTTTCTAATCCCAATCCCTCTCCTCTCTATCCAAAACTAAAAAAAAAGCTTTGATTTTAGATATACTTTTTTTGGCTCTATTATTTTCTTATATTTTTATAGGGTAGGAAAGGGTTAAAACTCATCTCATTAGGGAGATTTCCCTTCACTTCTTTTCCTGGAGCTGCAATAGAATGTTAGAAAAAAATCTCTACAATGAGATGGGAATTTCTCATAAGACATAAGTCGCTGGAAAAGGTGTTCAAGTTGGAAGATTTACCCTCACCTCCTGTTTTGGTGATAGCTGTACAATTTTGGATTTACCATCACTTTTGGTCTTTGTGACAGTTGTCACCAGGACAAATAAGTCCTAGCAGGGACACAAACCGCACAAAAACTTACAAGGGTCCTGCTCCTTTCCTACTCTATCCTAAAAAGGTTTTCAAATGTTTTGGCTCTACAGATACGTTAAAGCCAAGGTGCAGCTTCTGTCACTTTAAAATAGTTTGCTTGGATGAAGCTGAAGTTGATGCTGATACTACCTACAATTTATATAGCGCTGACAGTGGACGCATCTGTTAGTCAAGGTAATAGTTCATTCAGGCCATCTTGATCCAAAGGAACTATTTTAAAGTGACAAAAAAATGGAGTTCCGCTTTAAAGGAAAACATTAAGGAAGGCTTTCTTTCATCCAGGGCTTGGTATAGTTAGTAGCAGTAATTAGTAACATTCAACAGGATTTATTGGAGCTGTTTAGCTTTAATGAGTGTCAGGAACATGCAGCAGCATTTATAGCCGCACAGTTAACTCAAGTGCACGTCTTCAACATTACAAAACAATTTAAGTTGAATTAAAGAATTAAATAATAGGAATAATTTATTCAAAGAAACATGGAGACTACTTTTGGTAACTTCTCATAATATAAATGCTAATGGCTTTTATACTTTAGGTTTTTGACCCACAACAAATATGTAGTATGCATTTCTGACTTTCCTCATATGCATGTTTTTTTGGGTCAGTGCTGTATAAAGCATTGAAGCCATAGGATGAGTATACCAGCCAGGCAAGTAGCACTTCAGATAAAGGTGCACAATAAAAGTTCACATATATACATTAGAAAAGGTTTACAATAAAAAATTGACTTTTCACAAAGATAATATTATATGTATATGTATAGCCACAACATATTTTACCTTTTGGATAAAATAGGAAAGAGGTAAAACCCAGACAGATTTGTTACTGTCTGGTCCCATTGGGGCAGTTTCCCTCCACATTCTGTCCCATATATGCAACACAAAGTTAGAGGAAATCTCCCAAAGTTGTTCCTGAAACAGATGTCCCCAATGAAAGATTCCCTATTACCTCTTGTTCTGGGGACAAGACTAAAATCATGGACTTTTTTCTCAGTAACAATGGTCACCAGTACAAATAAGGAGGGTGAATTTCCCCATCTGGGACACCCACAACAATAGGAATTTATCTCAGGGTTTCTCAACTAGGGCTCCTCCAGAGGTTGCTAGGGCTTTCTTGAGCAATGAGCAATTTCTGCCTCCCAGATAGCTTCCCACTGACACTACTGATCTTTTTAGCTATCTGTAAGGGGGTAATGCTTCCCAATTACCACAAAATGTAAGAGCCTTGTTCCACTGACCATCACACTAATGTACCTTAAGCTGAAGAAAAAGTAATTTTTAGATGGGGTTCCCTGATACTGAAAAGTTATTTCAAGGATTCCCCTGTGTTAAAAAGGTTTTGAAAGGCTGTTACAACTTTATACAAAACTAAAGAAGGTTTGGCCTAGAGATATACTTAAAAGCAACTAGTTGATACAACAAGGTCCAAACCCTATGACAGGAAAATCTAAGAAGAAAGCTTTTGCAATGTTTATTACCTTAACCAGTAGAGTTGGCGCTGGCGGACTGGTGAGGGCTGCAGTGGCTCAAGAGCTGATGTTTAATTTTAAATATGACTGCATTGTGTTATATGTCAGTTGGGGCACACAGTGAACAGCTCCAAGGTTATATTATGCCAGCTACAAAGTTTTACAGCGACGCAGGCAAAATCTGTGAAAAGTGTTTTATATCATGGAGAGGAATGATTGCATCTATTGTGTTGTGATGTGTGTACATTACACTGTGTGTGTTCTCCAGGTGCACACCATCAGCTCAGCCTGTGTTATATAAACCCCAGCCAGAACATTGGAAGAAACAGTTTACAGTACACTTGAAATCAACAGATGTGTCTCTCTTCGAGACCTGCTAACTTTGATAATTGGATAATATATGTCATATTGAAAACTATGTGGATGATAGGAGGGACTTTAGTGACTACTTCAAAAGGTTATTCTTAGTCCTGTGTATTGTAATACTATTATAAATAACTGTAATATTAGAGATGGTTCGTCCCTGCTGAACCGGTCGAGATTCAAATCACCTATGGGCAGGCTGATTGTACCCAAGTCAATCCATCGATTGACTTTGGTACAGCCTGCATGTCAGATTTTTATGTGCGATTATTGCCAGTGGCTATAGCCATTAGCAATAGTCACTATGCTCTCCCGGAAGGGGCGTTTCTCCACGCAGACCCCCCCCCTCCCGGCAGGAGAACACAATAACTCCACGGGAGGGATTCCCCTATCAACACTGACTGTGTTAATGCAGGAACCTAGCAATTTTATTTGGAAATAGAGAAGATGTATACCTGTGGTTTCAGGGAAGAAAATCGTATCATCTATGGCCTGTCTTAAAGCCACAGACTGGCATTAATATATTGTAGAAAGTGAATTCTAACATGTTTATTTCTTTATTTTTTTACTTTAAGGGGATGTTTTTCTTTTTTTCAATTGCACATGAATAGTTATTCTTTGCAAAGTGAATTCTCACCACATTCACTAAGCTAAGGGAAAATTCCCTTGCAAAGTGAGCAGCCTATTTTCCTTTGGTAACTCCATGGGCCTGAAGTACATACATTGACTGGGTACTTTACATATAAATGTTAGTACCCAGTTAAGTACATTTAGGAAAGAATCCAAGCCTTTCTTAAAACAATTTACTGAGCTGGCCAGAACCAGTTCCTGAGGGAGTCTATTCCACATTTTTAAAGCTATTACTGTGAAGAAGCCTTTCCATATTTGGAGATAAAATCTCTTTTCCTCCAGATGTAAAAAAGTGAATAACTCACCACCAAGTTCACTATATGGACCACTTTTGTACAGTATTTGTACATTTTGATCATATCCCCCCTTAACCTCCTCTTCTCCAAAGAGAATAAATTCAGTTCCTCTAATCTTTCCTCATAGCTGAGCTCCTCCATGCCTCTTATCAGTTTGGTTGCTCTTCGCTGCACTCTCTCTAGTTCCCCGATATCCTTTTTATGTACTTGTGCCCAAAACTGAACTGCATATTCCAGATGAGGTCTTGCTAATTATTTTTACCGGGGGAAAATTAGATCTCTCTCTCTCTCTCCGCAGTCCATGCCTCCCTTAATACAAGGAAGGATTTTGCTCGCTTTGGAAACTGCAGCTTGGCATTGCATGCTATTATTAAGCTTATGATCTATCAAAACCCCCAGATCCTTCTCCACCATTGACTCCCCAGCTGTCCCCCCCCCCCTCCTAGTATGTATGATGCATGCATGTTTTTAGCCCGCAAGTGCATAACTTTACATTTATCAACATTAAACCTCATTTGCCACTTAGTTGCATAAGAATCTTACAGTAATATGATATTCCTTTGATATGCTCTTCTTATTGTAGACATATATCTCTTTCCTAGGCAGTGGCTAAGCTTATGACAGTGGATTGTCGCTGTCATGGAGTCTCTGGGTCCTGTGCTGTAAAAACATGCTGGAAATCCATGTCTTCATTTGAAAAGATTGGCAATTACCTGAAGGATAAATATGAGAACAGTATCCAGATATCTGACAGACTGAAACGAAAGGTTCGAAGGAAAGAGAAGAACTATCGAAAGATTCCCATAAGAAAAGAGGATCTTGTGTATACAAATCGTTCCCCAAACTACTGTGTGGAAGACCAGAAATTGGGCATTTCAGGAACTCATGGGAGGGAATGTAATCGTACTTCTGAGGGAGCGGATGGCTGTAATTTACTCTGCTGTGGGCGAGGATATAACACACATGTAGTTAGACATGTAGAAAGATGTGAGTGTAAATTTGTGTGGTGCTGCTATGTGCGCTGTAGGCGATGTGAGAGTATGACAGATGTCCATACCTGCAAATAAGGATTATGAGACAAACACAAACTCAGAGAAAGCCTAACACCATAAGACACACTGCTATACAGTGATAAAACTCATGTGCTATAAAGACTGATAGTTCAGACATGTGATTTTGCCTTTTGTTGGTCACTGCTGAAAATCATTATAGCTAAGAATTGGGCCTATAGTTTGAGCACTTTTGGGGCAGTGGAAAATAGTCTAATTTAATGGAGCAGAAACTATAGCAATAGATAATCTACTGCAATTTTCTTTGTTCTTAGCTCAGGTGTAAGTTGTGCACTGCATATGCATTTTAAATATCCCTGGGATTGGATATATGCATGTTAGGAGAAAGCATCCCTTCAAATCTCTGATATGGCATTTTTGCAGATGGGTAACATTAGCCAATTTATATTTTGATGGGTATAAAATAAATACTGGTTTCCTGCAAGGTTGCAATACATATCAGTTTCCAGGCATAGTTCTAGATGGGGCTAAGTGTGCCCATAGACAATGACTGGTTAAATCTTGCCAACCAATACACTGTACACCATAGCCAGTTTGTGCAAGGATCAACAGAATGAATCAAACACCAAGCATGTCCATTAGCAGAGGTTTCGTTCTACAACTTCATTGACTATTTTGCCCATTTGTGATTGCAGTAACTATTTTTTGGCCTTGATTGGGGTCTCTACCACAAACATAGCTTGAACGTCTAAATATAAAGTCTAGAACCCGATTCAGCATACAACAAAGCCATATACAGTATGAGTACATTACTGTAGCAAAGCAGCTGTGAAAATTTGTGGTGCCCTAATGAAAATGTGTTAAAATCAGCCGCAGGTATAGTTTTGCCACCACTGATGCTGGTATAACCAATATGTTCAATATCCAAAAAAACCCTGGTTTCAACTCTTCAGATCCATTGCTAACATCAATGGACAATTTTCCAGTGGAATGCTGGAATGGTCAAAATACAGTATTGGCTCAGGGTTATTTGTCTTAAAGTGCCAGCATACCTGTAGAAATCTTACTGCTGTTTAGAGCAGCAGTCCATAACCAAATAACTGAATAGGAGAATATCGGATTGATTAGGTCAGTTTTTCTCAACCTTTTTTCAGTGAAGGCACCCTTTAAATTTCCACACAATCTCAAGGCACCCCATTCTAAAATGTAAAGAACTAAACAACATTAGAGGTGATTTATTTTTACAAAACAAATATACCTGTGTACACTGGCTAGTATTCCAGCATTTCTCTTCTCCCTCATTCAGCTAAAGTGACCCCAGTGCTGATGGAGATGGGCAAACAAGGATGCAGGTACCTGACGTCCTCCTTATCAACCAATTACATCAGTTGTTAGGATGTCAGCGGCTGGACCTCAGTGCCCAAAATTGTAATGATGCACAATAAAAACCTGTGGTTTGTGTAACAAAAAGACAGGCTTGATATACAGTACTGGTTGGTTTGTTTGATAATTTTGGGCAATTTTTTGGCATTTTGACAAGGCTCCCCAGGGTGCCTGGGCACCTTAGTTAAAAAAGGCTGCATTAGGTAACAAGATTGTGAGGTTGTATGTGGTGAGCTTTGACAGTACACTCCCTAACACCTTCCATGCAGTGCAGCAATAGATGCAATTTAAAGACACCTTACCACTAAATTTGTACCAAAGGTTTTAAACACTGGACCATCCCTAAATTGTGTGCATGCAGGAATCTTCAGATTCCACAATTTCATTTTGGCCATGTTCAAAAGTTCATTTAAATACAGTATGTATCTCAATAGCTTCTTTTGTCTCACTAAAAACTATCTCTTACAATAATGAAATCATAGCAGAATAGACGTACCCTCAATTGTTTAATATATGTGGTACAAACAATTTAATTATAAACTGAATAGTTATGTATTAGATCTATTATTTCATAACTACTGCATACATGAGGAAAAAACACTACTCAGGCTATGAAATGATAGAATACAGTATGGGGACTATATCTGTGTAATGCATTTATTGTATAACCATTGTACTGCCCTTCATGTCAATCAAGAAGTACAGCTTAGTAATACTGTATGTCAGTATCTGCAGATTTTGTCAAAGTTCGATATGGCCAAGTACAACAGTATGGCTACATATAGAGTATGATCACTATTGCAGTATGCAGAGACACTTCCAGAGTATTACTTACTATATTGAAGATAACCTCAATAAAATGCATCAGAGCTTCCTTTAATGCTTAAAGTAATGGTTGCCAAAGCCAAAGCTATCCCTGTAAAGAAGAAAGTGAATACTTACCTCTCCTGTCAGTTGCACAGTCCACATAGAATACATTGATAAGAAATTACTGGTTGGAGTTTCCTCCTACTGACTCCTACAAGACACAGCGGTAATGCAGGTGGGTGGTGTAGTGATATAATATATTGTGGTTTAGATGATGCAAATAGTTATTTAAAAGTACTCCTCCGCAGCAACCCAATTCTTCCAGAGAGACGCACTTTATTGGCTTCCAACACAGAACAGTCTTGCAACAGATGATAAAAATCCAAAAGAGTATATATGACAACGAATATTTTTCCTAGACCTGTGCCTTCATAATCACACACCCTCCTGAGACAGAATAGACTGAAAGCAAGGTTATATTCATCTGCAGTCATAAACTGCCCTAATTTGCATTCTTGCATATTAACATCAACAAGTATGCGCAATTAGATTAACACCTTACTTGTATGGAATCCCCAATCTATATTCTTGCATATTAACGTTAACATAGCCCAGAGTCACTATCTGTTCCCTTTGATATGTGGAGTAATTCTTGTTTGGCCACTTCCCCTTTGATCAACAAGTCCCCTTTGATATGTGTAATTAGGTTAACAGATAACATTGTCAACTGAAATCTGGCCTGGTCAATCTTGTACTGTATGTGTACATATATATAATAATAATATAAAATCCCACATAAATCGGCCAACACACAACAGGTGGTAGGAACCTTTGTGCAGGTTATGAAGAAACTTTCTCAACAATGGAGTGATGTCCCATAGTGTGGTCCACAGAGGAGTATTCACTTCCTTCCAAAGAGCAAGCTTTAATTGAGACTTTGATGACAGAGTCTCTTTATGGTTGCCTTTTTCAAATTCTCTACCCAAATTTGCAAAATATTGAAAGCAATTACAATTTGAAAATACATGAAAGCCATTTTGTATTTATACATTAAATTTTATATTTTCATATGAATATTTGTACAGTCTGTAAAAGCTCTTATGAAAATTGTGAATATTCGTTTTAAAATGCCTTTTCTACTAGTTTTATATGTACATTTTGTAAATACTTAAGTTATGCAGTTTTCGCACTGGATGTGAATCCAAAAAGCTTGTATGGTACTTATTTGTAGCCTGAAAGTATGAGTTTGTAAAGCGCTACAGTTTTCGTTTCAGCCCAAATAGCACTCAAACTGTTTAACAAATATACAAATATTTAATGTTATAAAGTGCATTTTAGTTTACTATCATTTCATAGAAAATGGTGTGTATTTTTAAACTTTTCCAAATATTAAAGAGTTTGTGAAAAATGTATGTCACTTATGCCTACTGATCATGGTTTGTAAAAATGTACAAGGTGCTATGGTTTGTTTCCTAGTAGGTCCAGAAAAACAGTGAAAACTGATGTATTTTTTGCGGCAGTCATGAACATTTCTGAAAATAAAGTTGAACTCCAGACGAGGAAAGGACAGGGTCAGAATCCTGGGGGTTAGGCAGACGGCAATGTCAAATTGATTGTGCCGCAATTCTTTTATAAATACCTTATGTCTAGAGCAAGGTTTAGAGGGCAAAAATGAAAATACACAATTACTTTACACAGGGAAGCCTTATACCACCACAAGCCACACCTGGGAACTGTCATTTGAGGCAGGAGTCTGGTGGGAAAGGACTGTCATGGCACAGATTGTTGCGTTTGTGCTGGTAGGTCGCTCATCAGGATTGACAAAGATCTACATCAACAAGTGACATGATTGACAGACACGATTTTGAGGGAGACCACAGAGAAAAAATACTGCATGGGAATTGCATGCCCCATTTTTATACCAGACCCTTATCCAGGCATGTAACCTGACTAGCTAGGAAGGGGAAGGGCAGAAAGTGTGCACCTTCTCCCTCAACCATACCAGGCTACATGCCCTTAACATGGGGAGGGCACCTTGCCACAGGAACATTCCCTGGCAAGACACCTTGTGCTCAAGTTGATAGGAAGAAGGACCTCGTCCCCACATCCCTGGCCCAGTGGATGTGGGAGTATACAGAGAAGGGCAGATCATTAAATAAGGGGGTTATCAGTTATTTGGTCCTCCTCTCTAAATAAAAACATAGTACCCATGCTACTCTTTCACGTTAAAAAAAAAAAAAATATATATATATATATATATATATATATATATATATATATATATGAACTAAAAAACAAAAAACAGAAAAAAAAAACAACAATTAATTATCAATCATGAAGAGTGACCCAACGACAAAAACATAACAACCTGTGCCACGACGATCCCCTTAGGTCATAGACCATAGACCATATTTGGTCAATTACATCACTCGGGGTGGCTGTTGGCTGGTTTACAATTTAAAACAAGCCAGCAGGCAGACAGAAATTTGTTATTTAGTGATGGTTGTAATACCACCATTAATTGAATGACTTCCGGAAGTAGCCCCTGCAGGTTTGAGTGGGTAAACTGGCCATTTACCGTATATACTCGACTATAGGCCGTCCCGAGTATAAGCCGAGACCCCTAATTAACCACAAAAAAATGGGAAACCTGCATTGACCCGTGTATAAGCCGAGGGTACAAAATGCAGCAGCTACTGTAAGTGGAAAAGAGGGCCAGCAATGCCCATCTGCAGCTGCCTGTCCCCTGTACAGACCCCCCCGTGTCCCCATTACAGCCTACCTGTGCCGATCTTCGGTCCCCGCTCTCCGGTCTTCGGTCCCCGCTCTCCAGTCTTCGGTCCTCGGTCCCCGGTCCCCGGTCCCTGCTCTCCGCTCTGTCCCCGCTCGCCGCTCTCCGCTCTCCGCACTGTCTCCGCTCTGTCAGCGTGTACGGTGCCATTGCTAAATTAAAAAGCCGCGCCTCCTCCTCATCCTCGTCCGTGATAGGAGGAACGCTGTTTTCCCAGCAGTCAGTGCGCAGTGTTCCGCCTATCACGGACGCCCTCTCATCCTCGTCCATGAGATGAGAATGACAGGGCATCCGTGATAGGCGGAACACTGCACTGCTGGGAAAATTAGTGTCCGCCTATCACGGACGGGCGGGAGGAGGCGGCGCGGCTTTTTAAAACTGCCGTCTGTCTGCATGACAAGCTGTTCATGTAGGCAGACGGCAGTGACTCGAATATAAGCCGAGGGGGGGACTTTCAGCCCTAAAAAATGGGCTGAAAATCTCGGCTTATATTCGAGTATATACGGTAGTTTCCCATTCTGCAACCTGCAAACAGCTTGGGTTTGAGTTGAACCTATGGTCATCCCTATTACCTACATCTCCTGAATGGTTGTAAATCATTGTGAAAACGAGCTTGTCAACCCACTCAAAATAAAACTTAAGGCAAAAGTTTTTTTTTTTGTGTGTTGTATAAAAACTGGAGAGGGATTAAAAACACCTATCAGGGCATTAAGTCGTTCCCACTACCCCTCACAATGGCTCTCAGGTCAACCTTGTGGACTCCTCTCTACACCCTCTTTCTCTAGTCTCTTTCCTTCCCCTCCTATGGTCTTCATCTCACAGGACACAGCCTTTTTCCTCTGTCTCCCTATAACACCCCCTTTCAGCTTTGCCGTATATCCCAGCTTAGTCTGTGCCCTCTCATAGCCCTTCATCAACGTAAACGATTATATTCTGTTACTCATTGTTCGTTCTGCCTACCAACTAGCCTATGTTTTGATGAGCTTAATTCCTTCAGTCTCTTTATGTTCAATCAATATCTCTGTTATGTTTGAAAGCAATAAAGATTTTTAACAAGAAAAAAACACCTATCAGTTTCTATTGCTGCCTGTGCCCCCGGAGGGAGATTCACCCTCTATTGGTGCTGTTTACCATTATCATTGAAAGTGAAAGTAAAAGAAAATCCCAAATTTTGGGTTGACATCAGAACACTAATATAGAGGAATCCTCCGATGGGGACACTAGTTCTGGTGATCCTGGTAACACACCAGGATTGCCTCACTTTAAAGGGACATCCTCTCATGTCCTGTTTTGGCTATGGGACACAAAGTGAACGGAAATCTCCCCAATGGGACACAGATGGCAAAAAAAAACTGTCAGGGGTTATAACCCTCCCCTATTCTATTCACAATGACCAAAAAAAAAAAACGTTTGCCCTTAGTTACACTTTAAAACTGGTTACGATAAACAAATATATACTGCCATTGAGGACCACTTTCTGAAAATGCTAGCCGCCTGGCTGTTATGTTGTCCCACATTTATACTTTCCAAGTCTCAGCCCTTGAACAAGTATACAGATCAGAAACATTGCAGAAAAGTCAGAAGTCCTGATCTGCATATATAGTCCAGGTCAGTACAACAAAGTATTGAGGCTAGAGAGTCAGCGTGGCAAACCAGGACAGACATCAAGTTTGTCTCATAACTGATTTCCTTTAAATATCAGTTTAATATAATAGATATATGATATAATAGAGGATAGCTTCATGAATGAATAAATGAAGGAATGAATGTTGAATGTTTTCTGTAAAAAAAAAAAACACCCAACATAATCAGTAGATCAACTCAGACCAGGAAAAAAAAAAAAAAAGGTTCATTGTACCACTGCCCCCTTTTACAATCCCTAAAATTCTTTAAAGGTAAAACTCTGCAATGTTCCGACTTCTAAGGCATTTCAGTTATACCACCTTAATTATTAGCTATCATTAACACCTTTTAACAAAAAATTATAAATGCACATTTTTTTGCAGGTAAAGAAAATGTGCATTTATTATTTTTTGTTTCTGGAGCCTTTAGCATTGCACCAGCGATCAGTGGATTGCTGGTGCCATGCAGATCTCTTGCAGACCTGTCAGTGTATCTGTGTGCCCATACATGGTATGGGCAAAGAGATATAATCTTGCAGGAAGACTCAATGAACTACCACAGCGCCATGGTGGTTCATTGAGAACTACAAGCCGATAGCCGCAAAGACTAGGACTTGTAGTTTTCCATTCAAAGAGGACTGTGAATGACTGTTTTTTTTTTTTTAAATTGTGACAGCTAGCTGTCACAATGGGGGAGGGGGTGCGGGGGCCAGTTTGTTTGTAACTTAGTCTTAAAAGCAGTATATCTGAAATGCATTAGATATAAGGGATATTAAAGCTTATATTAATAAATTTACCTCCTCTCCACCTTTCCTCCCATCCTGTACATACATTTTTTTGCTTATTTGTTATTTACCTTGTCTGGCCCCACCAGCCCATGCATGCCACTCACCTAGGTGAATGCTGTGCACAGTGCTCGCTGTTCCTCCCCTCACATATCCCAGGAGGCATAGTGTTTAATTTACAAGAAGAAGGGGGAGTGGGCCTATCTGAAATGTGCAGAACCTGCCTCTGGGTAATCGGGGGGTGAAGAAAAAAAAAATGGTGGTCTACAGTGAAGATCTTTAAGGACTGTAACTAGTACCAGTATTTATGCTTGTTTGATGGGCTTGCATTGTGGACAGGAGCCCAGCTGTTTGAGCCGGCACTCCACGGACTACGGTATATTAAAAGGAGAGGTTTAGCATTGATGAGTTTACAATTAGCTTGGACATCCCATAGTACTGTCCTGCTGCAGTAACTATCCTAGAATTACCAGTAAAACCTTTCAGTGCAGTAAATACATGCAAATGTCAGTTTTGAATCAAAGAAAAAAACACAAAAAAATAAAAATAAATAAACTTTAAATGTATTAAAAAGAATGAATGATACAAATCTGTATGCAGTTATGCAGCATAGCCGTACAAACCTCAGAAAATTATTATGTCTAGACAGGAATGGACATGGAACAAAACAACATACAAAACAGAGTGGCTGGGAATTAGGTAAAGGAATCAGTGCTGAAAGGGAAACTGTAATGGTTTAATTTTTTTATTAAACTGTTTAAACTAATTTTTGCCAAATTTGAATAAAGTCTTCAGCAAATATTAAATAAGGGTGCGCCCTACACACTATTTTTAAAATATGTTTTTTTCTATCTTTTTTACTACTGACTCAAAGTGTATTGTGCAAGCTTGAGCTTCAGCTATTGAACACTGTACAAATCACAGCAACAAAATTAAGCCTGCTACACGTTTAAAGCATGAGGGCATTTTAAAATGGAGTGCACTTGTCCTTTTTGCCCCTTTCCATGACCTAACCTAACCCACCCTTTTCCTCCAGAGATGCACACTTAATTTAATCCAACAGCCTTTGGTGTTTGTTTACATCCAGCTCCAGAAGTCATCACTGTCCTGGATGCACTAGTGCACATTTTATGAGGCTGTCTCCCAAGGCCAGAGACAAAGCGAGATAGTCCAATAGAAGTCTAGAGGTATGGTTAGGATTCAAAAAAATACACTAGGGCCTAGGCTGTGGCTGTTAGAGCAAGGCAAATATGCATTTGTGGGAGGGGGAGAATGATTTTTTTAGACCTAAACCTAAAAAAAATAAAATGTACAATAAAAGGTCTATTCTAGAAACTAAAACATGAAAAAAAAAAAAACTTCTAAGACAATCTTAAGAAATACATAATTTTACTAGGACCCTCCTCCCCAGTATAGAAAAAAAAAAAAAAGCTAAGTGGATAGCACTTCTGCCTAGCAGTATTGGGGTCGTCGGTTCTAATCCCAACCATAGAACTACTTGCCTGGAGTTTGCTTGTTCTCCAGGTGCCTGCGTGTGTTTCCTCTGGGTACTCTGGTTTCCACCCACACTTCAAAGACATGCTGGTAGGTTAATTGCGTCCTATCTAAATTGGCATGTGAGTTAGAGACCTTAGATTGTAAGCTACTTAAGGGCAGGGACTGATGTGACTGTACAATATAGATGTAAAGTGCTATGTAAGTTGACATATAAATATCTGTAATAGATGAATTCAGGTAAGCCTTACAATTAAAGACCAACTCCA